>CM039315.1:131249748-131849748 GCA_022316695.1 Camellia oleifera | reverse complement strand
GAAAAAAATTAAAATGATTATGATATAAATATGACATTTTATTTTATTAATTTTTTAATTTATTTTGCCATTTTGTGACTATTTTAACTGTAACCTATGATGCCAAACAAAGCCTCAATATTTAGTTCCCTTCCCTTATCATTTGCTTTATACATTTACGTTTGGTCTTTTTAAGTAGAAAATATTTTTTAAAAAATATTTTTATTTATATTTTTGATATCTAGTACGATCAAAAATAAAAATCAAAAGAAAATAATTTTATGTAGGCAAAAAATATTTTTTACTTTTTAAAAACAGAAAACATTTTCATATTGAACTTAAGGTCTTTCACATTTGAAAATATGAGAATTATGAATAAGGTCTTAAGGTTGCCGATCAAAAAAAAAAAAAAAAATTAACAAGGTCTTAAGGTCGATCAATGAGGTCTTTCAATATGAAAATTCCCCATTGACTTATTGGGCTCTTAAATTATATTGAACTTAAGGTCCTTCAATAAGAGCCCAATAAGGTCTTTCACATTTGAACTTTCAAAATGGGTGCCAAATGCTTCATTATGGAGGAATGAATCTTTTGACAATATGATAAATAGAACTTAATTATTCATATTGAAACTTAATAAGATGCAATAATAATTTCGAGAGCAAAACAAGACTCATTAATATATATATATATATATATATTTTAATTCACCTCAAAATCAAAATAAATCAGTCAGTAAACAGCCCTAGAAAGTGATAGATAGATCTCAAAATGGTGTGTATTATAATATTTTCCCAAACCCTAAGAGAGTGAAGTTGATGGGGAAATTTTGTGTGTGTGTGTGTGTGCGCGCGCGCGCGCGTGTTCGTGTTAAAGATAGAATGTTAGTATGTTATTAAAATTAAGTTACAACTTAAAGGGGTCACCGCTAATCTATCAGCTCGAATCTAGACCTTTCACTTACCGCACCCTGAGGTGCGGCTATATGCCACTCTGCCAAAAGGGCCTAAACTAATGGGGAAATTTATAGGATGTATATTATATACACCTTTAGTTACGATTTTTGTATTTAGTTATAACCTAATATGTTGGTAGTTATGATATATTATGATGTTAGTGATGACATTATTTTAATTATAATTTAAGAGTTGTTTGGATATACCTTATGTGTTGTTCAATTATAACTCATTTTTTTAAAAAAAATTATGACACTCATAGTGTTGAGTTATACAATTTATGATAATTAAACTTACAAATGGCCTAACTTACCATTGTATTTCCCTTCATTGATTGCATAAATACACAAGAAGTAAAAGAGTGAAGTTGATGTAGTGATAAATAACATTTCTACAAAGAACAATATATAGAAAGCTAATTTTGTCATTTACAACAAATGTTTTCTAGCACTTCTGGTATAAAATAATTTTTGAGATTTGAGAAGGATGGGTGACATTTTTTTGCTAATTCATTTTTTACTATTCTATAATTTTAATTGGCTTTAGATTAATTTCATAGCTTGTAATAATCGTAAGATCTAGAAAGCAAACAAATAATTGGAGAGAATGTGGTAATGTATTCAACCTGTAGCCTATAGGTGATCTTTTGCAGAGAAGATAATGAGAGGAGTAGAAGATCCTCAGCTCTGTTGTAGTAAATTGTTACAACTGCATAAGATAAGTTCTGATGCTCATGGGAGGTGAAACTTAACCACCAATGCAACTTTAATTAATGAAGTTTTTGAACATGAGAACTTACCCGGAATTGTCAGAGTAGTTCAACTGTTGAAAACTTGCAGCTTTATCTACTATCTCTTATCTGGAACTCTGCTACAAGAGTTCAACAAAATAAACAAATAAATAATCAAGAACGAAAAAAAAAAAAGTAAACATATGAAGAAGGTCATCGTCGAAAGCATAATTTGTAATCAAAATATGATACACTAGTTTATTCCCAACCTATCAACCCATTTGACCCTTTTATTTAGGCATTTATTTTAAATTGGTAAATATTTTTATAATTAAAATCTATAGGCTTGGGTAAAAAATTAGATGCATTTGCAAGAAAAAAAACTTTTCAAGACCGAGTCAGCTTATACTATGAGCCATGGTCTAGCCTTAATCTTGGGCTTGACTTAAAATATTGATTGGTCAATTAATAGACATATTTAATAACAATTAGCCCTAGTTTGGCTATTATTTTGGAGTTAAAAAAGCACAAAATGATAAAATAGGCTAAATATAAAATATCACATTCAACTCATAATCATTATACTTTTTCTCTCATAAAAGTTTAAAAAGTCAAAAAAATCAAAATCAAACGAGGCTAAAAAGTCCTAACATAAAAAAGTTGGCTATATTAGTCAATGTCAAACGAAGCTTTAATTTAAAATTTATATTTTTTAAATTATATTATGATTTATGAAGTTGTGTCAGGCACATTTTGCATATCTCGTTCGGGAACAAGTTATTTTAGTAACTTTTTAGTTTTTTGATTAAAATATAAGGTAAACAAATAAGTATATTTAGAATAATTTTTAAATTTTCTTTTTACGAAAAGATGTGTAAAAAGTATAAAGAAAATAAAATCTTTAATTTTTAAGTATAATTTGTTAGATTTTCACCCTTTTTAATGATATTTTAACTTTTAAATTAAAAAGTAATGTTTCCAAATGAGACCAAGGAGCCTAGAAATTGGGTTTCCGTCATTTTGTACGTGAACAATTCTCAACTCTAGTTGAGTTCTTGAAACATTGGGGGTGTTTGGTGGGGCTTTTTTGAGCCAACTTATGACTTCTGACTTTTAAAAAGTTATTTTGGACTGTTTGGTTAAACTTATTTCAAATAACTTCTGATTTTCGCAACTTATTTTAAGTCAAAAAAGCTGATTTTGAGAAGCTGCTCACCCCTTACTTCTGATTATCAGCTTCTGCTGTGGACATGTTAATTCAAGGTTATACTCTTAGATTTTTTTACTTTTTATTTTTTTTTTAAAATAGAAAAAGACTCAAATGGACTATAGAATATTATTATTTTTTTTTAATAAGAAATGTAGGCATAGAGTGAATAATAAAAAATAAAAATTAATTGAAAAAGTTACTTCATAACTTATTTAACAAACACTATTCAGTAACTTAAATCTATAGTCCAACAGCTCCACCTAACAGATTAACAACTTCTGATTAAAGTCATAATATATAATTTGTTAAGCTATAATTTATAATCTGTTTTAACGGCTACACCAAACAGGACCATTGTTTAGTTCATTGCACAACTCAGGAGTTACATGACCCACTTATTTATTTTATTTTTTTAAAATTAATTTTTTGATATTTTCATTAACACCTTTTAACTTTAATTAAGGCATTTATATATTTATTTTTAAAAAATATGTAATATCTATTATATCAATATTAAATTATATTTACATCTAATTTCTTGGGTAAACTACAAATAGGTCATAATAGTTAGACTTAATTCCCATTAAGTCCTATTGAAAATAAATCTTGGTAAAATTATTGCTAAAAGTTATTTTTGTGACAATTTTTTACATACGTCGCTAAAAATTGACAATTAGTGACTTTTTTTTTGTTATGATTTTTATAAATTGTCACTAAAACTTACAATTAGTGATTTTTTTTTTGACAATTTTTTTCTATAGATTTGATTGAGACCCCCACACTTTCCCCACCCCCACCACCCCCATACACATGTGGGTGTTGGTGATTGAAAAAAAAATAAAAAAAATAAAAATAAATAAAAATAAAAAATCTGGCCAATCACAGTGGACTTGGGGTCCTAGGGATGACCCCCAATGGGGGTCCGAATCATTAATCTTTTTTCTATAAGACCTATTGGACAATAAGTTCATTTATTAGGACCTACACGTAAATATTTAGGGTAAACTACCAATAGGCTTTAATAGTTGAACTTAATTTCCATCAAGTCCTATTGAAAATAAGTCTTGATAAAATTGTTGAAAAAAATAAATTTTTTGTGACAATGTTTTATATATGTCGCTAAAAATTGACAATTAGTGACTTTTTTGTTATAATTTTTATAAATTGTCGCCAAAACTTACAATTAGTGACTTTTTTATGACAAATTTTTCTCATAAGACTTACTAGACAATAAGTTCGACCTACACGTAAGTACCCCTAATTTCTATTAGGCTAGCCATAGATTATGTTTTTAAATTAGAAGTTGATCCGAGAAGTGATGGCTCAATTTAAAAATTATTTCAAAATTATAAATGTAAATTTTATCAAATTTTCATATAATGTTTTGCTCAATAGGATTAGATTGTTTGATAAATTATAATTTATAACTAAAAATTTTCATTCATATATTTTTGTTTAAATATTTTTATATTATATATAATTAAAATTTCATTTGATTTTATTTTTTTAAAATCTTAAATTGGATGTGAGTTAAATATGGTTAAAATTTTATTTTGATTTCCATCTATAGTTTTTAAAACTTTTTTAAAAAATAGACATATCTAGATAGATCAAGAGTATTGTACTGTATATTTTATGTCACACTTTTATTAATATTTTGAAATAAGTATTTTCAAATTATATATGATTAAAATTCAATTTGAACTTTTGTTGTAAAAAAATTCAAGTTTAAATTAGATGTGGCTCAAATATGGTTAAAATTCATTTTTGACTTTCTATCTAAAAAAATTTCAAAATTAAAAAAACATAGATTTGATTAAAAAAGTTGATAATTTTTTGCCAAGTGTATTTCTCAATTTTTAAAAATAAAAAATAGAACAATTTTAGTTAACACTGAACTCCTAAAACATTTTGAACAAAATATTACTTTTGATTTATATGTCCAGTTCAAGTAAGTAAAAAAATATATATATATATATATATATCACAACATGTATTGAGTTAAATAAAAAATAAATTAAATTAAGGAGAATTTTGTTAAGATCCTTGATATTAAGATTTTATAAGATAAATGACATATAATATTTTCATAGTAGTTAAGGTCTCTCAACATTTCTACAGAAGAAATTCAACTTAGAGAAATTTTGTCTAACTCAGAGAAATTTCATCAAGACTCAGAGAAATTTCAATTTTTATAGAGAAATTTTTCCCTGGGTCGAGACTGAAATTTCTCTGAGTCGGGTAAAATTTTTCTAAGTCAAATTTTTTCTGTAAAAATGTTGAGAAACCTTAGTTAATAAAAAAAAAAATTATCTTTGATCTCTTCTACTGCACAAAGTTGAAGAGGAATGCCTTACTAATTTTCTCTTGAATTAACCAAAAAACTATCAAACAAGTTTTTATGATAGTTTTTAAAATTTTTGTAAATATAAATTGAAAACTAAAAATGAAATGGTTACCAAACATGCCCTAATAATTTGAAGGAAAGATTATGATTCACACCTCTCAAAGGGTATGCATCATATGTATCTTATAATTACAGAAAAAAATAATATAACTTCATACTTTCTTAATCATAATTAAAATAAACATTATAACTAAACAACATATAAGGCATAACCAAACATCTCATGATTAAAAAAGAAAATGTCAACTTAAGAATGCATACGGTGAAAACATGTGTACCGTAGAAGTTCCCATAACGTGAACCATAGATATAGATTAGCAACCAAACCAAACCAGTACAGTACGACTTCAATTCCATTTAATTTTGTGTGTAAACTAAGCCTAAATGGTTAATGATATGTTTCTTCTTCCTATGCTGTTTTTGTTTTATGTAATTCTTCCAAGATAAAAAAAAAAAAATAAGGGGAAAAAATTATGCACAAAATAAGAACAACAGCAGAGAAGGAAGAAACAGATCATTAATTATTTAAGTTCTATTTGGATTATGAATTTGAATAGAGATTTAAAAAAAAAAATCTCAAAAATTATAATCTAAATACAATCTAGTTTACGTAGAACAAATACGAGAACTGATTGTGAATTTTTTTTAATTTGTAGCTGAAGTATTGAAAACTAATTGTGTGTGTGTGTGTTTTTTTTTTCCAAATTTTAAGTAGCTAAAGTATAGATCTGAACTCCAAACTCTTTTTAGTGTTTGGTTGGAAACTGATGGTACCTTTTTAGTGTTTGACATTTAAAATTTGTTTAAAATATAAATTGTTTCATCTGGTTTAAAAAATTATAAATATTTTTTTATTAAATTTTTTTATTTAACAGAATTAACCTAAAAAAAAATTTCTAACTGCTCTTCTATATAATAATAAAATTACATGAATTATTAATTAAAATAAATTTTTTACATCATTAAAAATTATTAATTAATTTGATAATTTATTAATAAAAGAGGTCATTTGTTATGAAATTAGAAATCTCAGGAGACGCGATATAATTTTCAAAATTACATAAAGTAATTTGTATTTTAATCAAACATTAAAGATGTGTTTGTAATTTATTTATTTATTTTTTAAAATAGTAGCTCTAGTATAGACCTATAATTTTTTTTTTTTTTAATTTATTTTAAATACTGCTCTTGTATAGACCTGAACTCAAAACTCTTAGATAGTGTTTGGTTGAAAACTGATTGTGTCTTTCTTTTTTCTTTTTTTCCTTTTTTTTTTTTTTTAAATGGTTGCTAAAGTATAGATCTGAACTCCAAATTCTTCGATAGAGTTTGGTTGAGAATTGACTTTTTTTTTCTTTTTTTTTTTTTCAAAATAATAGCTAAAGTACATATCTGAACTCCAACTTTGAAGTAGTATTTGATTAATTAAAATAAATAATCATTCTATCAATATATTTATTCTTATATTTTTTTAGTTTAAAAAATAATAAAAAATACACCATAAATGTATTCTAAAAAAATGATCATTACATCTAATTCCAGCAAATCAGAGGGAATATTATATGTTAGACCATTTTCAATCCAGATTCAAATCTTTTATCAAATTTAAATTTGATAAAACTTGTTAAAAATGATATTCTAACCGTTTTACTAAATTAGTATTAAATGAAAGGAGACTAATTTTTTTTTTTATCAAATAAAATGAGCGTTTAACCTTTCATTAAATCTCGCGAGCGATCATTGGTGGACGATCGGATGGATGGCTAGCCGGTCAACCGGATGGACGATCGGCCAGACAACCGGATGGATGCCGAATTGGAAAAAAATTGAAGAAAATTTACACATTGATGGATGACCGTCCGGATATTTTCCCAATCGTCCTCCAGATCGACTTATTGTTTGATAAAAAATTAAAATATTTGGTATCAGATGAAATTTTTAACCCAAACCTTTACTCAAATTTTATGGAAAAAAAAAAAAAAAAAAAGAAAAAGAAAAGAAAAGAAAAAAGAATAACCATTAGTGATGCTTAGTGATCAAAATCTGAAAAGCAAGTGACGGCAGCAACATGTACTGTAAAAGGAAAAGAAAACACCTAATAGTATTACCGTATTTCTTGTTTGTCACCAATTCGCCCTCCACACAGCTAACAGAATTTGAACATGAAGAGTTGGAGGTTGAGATTCAGATCCATTCGGAAGAAGCAGACGAGAAGACTAAATAATGGTAGAGAATACCTTGAGAGTTGCATACTATTACGATTAAAACAAATTCATCATGACCATTAAATTTTTTAATAGTGGTGTTATATGTATCAATTAGTATACTAACTATTGTATTAATATTAGTTATAACATTATTATTGACTACAATCATTATATAAATTACAAATATAAAAAATATCTTAAATTATATAACATTATCAATTGATACATTAATTAGTACACTAATTAATGCATATAACATTATTATTTTTCAATAATTGGAATGGGAAATCGCTGTAACCGGTGAAAACCACTCCCTCAATTGCCTCCCACACTCTCAAAATTTTTAAAAATGATGTATATTATATTAATAATTAATAAAATAATTTTAAATTAGAATATTTTGTACTTTCAAAATTTCAATAATTTGCATCCTCAAAATTATAAAAACTTGCATCCTCAAAATTATAAAAACTTGCACTCTAAATTATTTCTATTACAAAATTTTTAAAATAGTATATAAATTTAATTTTATCAAATATTGATCTATTTTATTTATTATCTTTATTATATTACAAAATTTTTAAAATAGTTTATAAATATAATTTTATCAAATATTGATCTATTTTATTTATTATCATTATTATTTGTTATATTTCTCTGTTTAAAGGTTTTTTTTTATATTTTTCTATTTGTTTTTATTTGTTACTATTCTTTTTTTATATAGTTATATTTTTCTTGTTTTTATATATCATATTTTATATTTTATATTATTGTTTGTTCATTTTATAGAAATAGGAACATCACAAGACCATGTAAGAGCATCTGCATCAAACACATCAAATCCCTTTCTTAGCTATTCTATCAAAAAAATTTACTAAACAAATACTCTATCAAGCTAGCCTTTCCAATTGCCAAATCTGTTGAGGCTCAAATCCTCTCCACAAGTAGCTAGTCATCAAGCCTCAACAAATATATTTAAATAATAAAATATTATACTAGCATTACACAACTATTTTTTGAAATTTAATTTTGTTCACATATTTGATAAATGTATAAACCAACCAACTCTTTTATTACTTAAACTAATGGGATATTTTAAATGGTTATGTGTATGAACAAAATAGTTTTTCTTGTACAAAATTGTAAGCATACTGAAAAACCAAAAATAATTGAAAAAAAAAAGTTATATTGAAGTGGATAAAAAATAGAGATGAAGTGATATTATTTATATTACAAAGATATGTAAAAAAACACACATTGAAAATGTGTCGGTTTAAAAATATTTGATCAAAAGTTGAACTATTGAAAAATATTAGTTTAAAAAAATATGACTGTTAGAAAAAAGAAAAAAGAAATAATAAAATAAAAATATTTAAATAGAATAGAAAAATAATAAAGAGTTTGTTGGAGGATGTATTTAAAAAAGTGATTAGCTAAAATAGAAAAGTAACTTTTTAGCTAAAATTTGACTAAAAATTTGACTCTTTTGATAAAGATGCTCTAAGACTAGAGGCCATGTTTTATTGGAGGTTTGTGCGGGAGATTGGATTATCAATAGGGAAATCTATCAAATCTATGTTTGTGTGCCAAAAAAATGTCATGGAATTATGAATCTCCTTCCTTGGTGGGATTAGCATTCCCATGGGACGGTGAGGTAGCTAATCCTTTCACACAAATTGATGGCTAAATTACTATTTTGCCCTTCACTTTACAAAACCAACAAAATTTATATTATATGTAAGGAGGGTTTTTGGGTAATTTTACAAATTTAATCCTAACTAACTAATATCACCACACTAATACACACTTTTTGTCTTTTTATCTTTTTTAGGACATATCATTTCTCTATTTTTTTGTATATATTTTCGTAAAAAGTCAAAAAAATTATTAAAATAGTTTATTCTCAAAATATGGATTGTCTATTGTAGTTATGAAAATTACATCCCACCTCTTCAAATTTTTATTCACATAACAAATGATTCATTTTATTAATAAATTATCAACTTAATTAATAATTTTTAATAATGTTAATAATATATTTCAATTAATAATTTATATAATTTTATTATTATATAAAAGAATAGTTAAAAATTTTATTTTTTTGATAATTCTGTTAAAATAAAAAATAATAACAAATGAATATTTATAATTTTTATAATTACATGAAAAAAAAATTATATTTTAAATAAATTTCAAAAAATATATTTATAATTTACCTCATTAATTTTTGTTTGCCTTCTCACTCCACACCTACACCCTCACCCATATTAATGCACAGATTTTGCTGTGATTACAGAGGGGTTTTTGCAATGCTCAATGGTCCATATGACATAATTTTCAAATAACTTGCACAAGTATGAAAATCAAGTGCAATTAGTAAAAGGAGAGACGCTTCCTTTGTAAAATGTAAGAGTATCTCCAATAGCCTCAGTTAAAAAAACTTTGTCAAAGTTATTTTTTAGTTTGTAGAGCATCTTCACTGGTTTATTATTGGAGCTATCAAAACTATAATATAACAGCTTTGGGTAAAAAGGGATTCTCTAATGGTTTCATATAGCAGTTGCCAAATTTGATAAATGCCAAATCTCTTAATTGACCAAAAACCAATTAATTTCCTTCCTTTCCTCCCTCCTTTCTCATCCTTCCCCCCCCCCCCCCCCCCAAAAAAAAAAAAAAAAAAAAAAACTCCATAAAACAAATCAAATCTTTTTTTAAAAAAATCACCATTTTTTTTAAAACAGAATTCACCAATTGTGAGAAAACAACCAAACCCTTCAAAAAATATTAAAACAAATTTCACCAAATTTTTAAACAAAATCATACCAAAACAACGACAACAACAACAACAACAATCATCCAATTTCAGATAAAATTTAAGCAATCTCAAACAAATTTATAGAGAAATTTCAAACAATCAAGCAATTGAGCAATCTCAAACAAATTTCAAACAATAAATACCTAGATTTGAAGATGGTTGATGGATTTTAGATGATTTTAGCATTCTGAAGCTTCGACTTTATCTTCTTCGTTTTCATCTTCTTAAGAAAGCCAATTTGGAAGAATTTCAGCTCAAGGGATTCATATTCTTCTTCAAGTCATTTGAAGGGTTTTAGATTCTCACAGACAGATCGAAGATAAAGGGTTTAAAGAGAGATAGAAGAGAGGGCTTTGAATTTTTTGTTTGGTAGAAAAGATGAAAATGAAGTTTGTGATCAACGATCCAAAAAATAGGGGTAGGTTAGTTTGTTGTGATCAACTAATCTTCATTGGAGACTATGAGAGAAACCAAAAGAGATGGAGACAAATCGAGGCTCATCGATTTCTTTCACTCTCTCTCCCTCTAATCTTTATATCCCTGATCTTCACCGAAGGCTCATCGATTGATCTTCATCGGCGGGAGAGAAGGATTGTGATGTTTCGGGTTTTAAATCCAACTGTCTTTCTAATTGTTTTCATTCAGGTTTATACTTTGATTTTTTTTATTCTAATTCAGGACCTCGTCTGTCATGTGTCATTGCCTTGTTTCATATCTTCCTCGTTTTGAGTTTTTCTACAATCTCTTAGAGTTAAAATTTGAGTTTTGGGCGGGGGAACGAAATCATGGAAGTAAGAAATGCCCTAGAAACAGATTGGGTATGTTTGGTTTGTGTTTGAGAGATGTGTTTTAGAGATAAAAAGTACGAAAATATGTTTGGTTTGGTTTTTTTCAAAAGATGTTTTGGAAAATGATTTTGAGAGAGAGTTTTGGAAAAAGTGATTGATTTGATATGTGTGAGAGAGAGATTTGTTTGGAAAACTTGTTTGGTTTACAAGTTTTGGAAAAAAAATTTGAGAAAATTTGTTTGGTTTGATTACTTTTGAAAACTTATTTGTAAAGAAAATTTCCCAAGATTTTTTCAGAAAATCAAACCAAACGAACCCATTATGTCCAGGTTCCAATTCCGCACGTGCAGATTTGTGCAGTCTAAGATTTCATTTCTGGAGGTGGTTTCTGCACGTGTGGGAGATGAGGCTAAGCCCATGTGTGGGGGTAGTAGTCATACACGCGAAATGAGAAGATTTGAGGGCATTTTATGCTGGGTGAAACTGCACATGCAGGAAGGGGCCATCGCTTGTGCAAGAAAAGGGCTTCGTACGTACGACCAAAGGGTCCGTACGTACGACAAAGTGCATCAAGCAGCTCCGAATTTTGTGATTTCAACCTTATTTTGACTCTTTTCTCATTTTTTTCCCATTTCAAACAACTTTCTCTCTCTCTCTCTCTCTCTCTAAAATATTTCTATTACTCTTTCCTCTTTATTTTCTCTCTCCAACACTCATAAATTCTTTGATCTGGCAAAATCTATAGAGTTTTAGATTGGTGTTTTTGAGACTTTTTCGAATAGCTCATTGAGGGCTTCATTGTGTGTGGTGGAGATCAATTTTCATCGTCGTAAATTTGGGGATTTTTTTCTTCTCTCCTCTTCAAGGCTTGAGGTATGGATATTCTTTGAGTTATATATATATATATATTTGTAAGTCTATGTTTGTTTTAAGGTTGATTTCTTATATATTGGGTTAGGGTTTGAGCTATGGAGTTATGAGGGGTTTTCAAAAGAGAGTTTTATGAAATTTCTTTAAAACTTGCAAAATATTTGAGTGAAGAAATAGTGGGAACTCTATTTGGGTTAAAATCTTTCAAAAAATGAGAAAACCTAAATATTGGGGAAATTTGGGAAAAGCTGAAGTATTATAAAATTGAGCCTTGTTGAGTTTCATTGTTGAGAAATGATAGGGGATTGATATGTTTGTACCTATCATTGAAATTCCATGAGAAAAGGAAAGTTTTGAAAAGGAGCAATTGTGAAAGTCATATTGTTATAATTGTCTTGAAAGGTTGAGGTTTGAGAATGATGATTATAATGTTGAGAATTATTTGATTATTGAGAAACGAGATGCATGTGATGAGTTGTTATTTAACTCTTGGAATATTATATATATATATATATTGAGTAGAGATTTTGGAAGACTAAATAAGTGCACTTTTTAACTTTTTATGAAATATGGGTTGGATTTGGGTTGGGTTTGAAGTGATGTGTTAGAGAGGTGATGTGACTTAAATAAGATGATGTGACTTAAATAGGATAGTAACTTTTTAACTTTTTAGATATTTTTGAAGATGCCAAACTTGGCCTCACAATGGAAGAATTGTGTGGAAGAAATCTCGAATTGTTGAGAAAATTGGGAAATATATGATGTATTGACATATACATTGTGTTCGGTTTTTGTAATTGATAATCTCGTTGGACAAAACTCCATTCAGTTGTATTTTTATTTGCTCTATTTTATATGTGAGTTATGAGAGTATAGATACGAATCTAACCCGAATTGTGCTTGAATAAAGGAGTTTGTACTAACTATGTACGGAGATCGATAAGGTCGAAGGGCAGCACCGCCAAAGCCAAAAAGAAGTCAAAGTTGTTTGACCGCTCAAGCGGTCATTTGTGTGCTCAATCGATGGATCCATGAGCTTCATATTGACATCATCAAGGGGTTTGTTTTTATTATTCCATTCACAAAAGAGAGAGATGTTCTTCGGTAGATTTCGAAAAACTTGGGTCTGAAGTTTTGATAGATTCCAAAGCTTTAAGATTTGTAACTTTACGGTCACAATAGAGCAAAGATTTCATGATAGAGCTAACCTTTTCTTATGGATTTTTCAAAATGTGAATGGACACCAACTCTTGAGTCTAGCCATTAATGTAGAAAGTTACATCGAAGTGGGGCACATAAACAGTCTAAGTCTCAAGCAATTTTTGTATGGATTTTTATGCACAAGTCAAAACATTTAAATACCAAACAATCAATCTTGACAAAGCTCACATACTTCATCATTTTACTCATTGGTTCAACCATTTATAGAAATACATAACACAAATATTCTCTATTTTATTCTTTGTTTTTAAAAGTTTGATACATATTCCTTCATGATTTTTCCTTTTTTTTGTTTTTTGTTTTTTTTGGGTCACCAAAGTGTCAGGCCTTGCTTGGATTAATTTCTTGGGTACATATAATTTCCCCACTCCATATATATATATATATATATCATGTAATTATCAGGCCAAAACATTGGGAGTAGATCATCCTCACCTTGTATAGTTTGGACTAGTATCTTTTAACAATAATGAAAAGAGAGATGCTGCAAAGTAGAGATGGGAGAGGGACTAGAGAAGTTTAGGAGGTTCCGATGGCTTGGGTTTGGGTTGATTAGGGTGTTAGGTTAGTTGGGGTTGGAAGGGGCTTGTATAGAAGAGGTAGACGAGAGTGGTGTGAGGAAGTGATGGAAATGAGTGGGGGAGGGGTTTCAAGTAATGGAAGAGGGAAAGGACGGATGAGTGAGGGGTTGGTGGTGGTTGGCAAGGTGTTAGGGTTGGTCAGGGTGGGAGGAAATTGGTTGTATTGTACTCAGTTTCCAAAGCAAATGGAAGAAAAAAAGAAGAAGAGAAGGATAGTTTGGCAAATCAAATAGGCGATTGCCACCTCTTTATATTTACTTTTCACCTTCTCATTTTAGTTGTAATTATAAAAAAATTCTCATTGATTTATTAATTACAGCCCTAATGTCATCAGGATGTAGTTCCCCAAATTGAAATTACTAAATTATACTATCTTGACGATATCTATTCCTCCTCTTAGGCATATGTATATAAACAATCCAATTAAAATCAATCATCTAAGATACTTGTCCCAAAAAATATAGCATTTATAAAATAAATTTTCCAAGTACATAATATACATATATAAAGGAAATGCTACTATGCACATCCCTTATCATAAGAAAGTTATACAAAAAAAAAAACAAAGTATAGTTCGTTAGGTCAAAATTAACCAAGTGTAAAAAGATGCATGTTTAGATAGGAAATCGAATGTGACAAAATAGTGGGAAAAAAATTCTTTATTTTTTGCAAGAAACATTTATGTATATTTTGCAAGAAATTGAAAAGCAACTTACCATGTTGCTATGGATTGTACATAAAATTTAACAATATTACATTTTCCAACATTATCATGATAAATTTATCATGCAAACAAACAAGGGAAGAAAATTCAAAATTTTCCCTTTCTCACACTACCCACTACGTCAATCCTAAAGTTTTGCATTAATCTTTCATGGTTGCTAGGAAAGCCTCCACGCTTAGAGGGAAGATAATAATTCATGAATTCT
The DNA here is from genome assembly GCA_022316695.1 of Camellia oleifera. Taxonomy (NCBI): domain Eukaryota; kingdom Viridiplantae; phylum Streptophyta; class Magnoliopsida; order Ericales; family Theaceae; genus Camellia; species Camellia oleifera. Next base: position 131,835,055 of record CM039315.1, on the reverse strand, counting down.
CTTAGCATCAATATACTGGAAAAAGGATGCGGAAATTCATTTTACTAAACATAAGCTTCATGTCGACTACTTTTTAACTAAAATTAAAGTCGTATACTTCAATTCTTTTTTGCTTTTCACAGTTGTTTTGTTGGCTAGAGTCACTTTCTCGTTATCTTGTCAACTGCTCATGCTTAAAGAAGGATACAAGTGAAGTTCAAGCATTATTTGATTAGCATTTTTGAAAGTATTTTTATTGCATGTGAACTAAGTTCGCTTTTCAATATATATATATATATATTTAAAAACCAATCAAACAAAAGATTGGATTGAGATGGCTATTTAATTCAACTAGAACAATAATTACTACACATTACCAAAACCATTTGGAATAACTATTTGCCCTAACCTACAAATTGGGAGATCCCAACCACAAGTTATAACTGCTTCATGTGAATATCCTAAATATATTTTGGGATAAATCTTTAGAGAACATGTTAAATCAATCACAAGTTTTCAACAATATCTAAATACAATGAAAATATAGTTCCAAAATAGTTTTGTTTAAATTGCTAACAAACTAAGCATTTTTACGAACATCTTAAATGCAATCAAAATTCAAATAACATAGTTAGGCCTATAATTTTAATGCCAAAATAAGATGAAATATTTTGCAACAATCAAGAACAAGTCATGAAAGCAACAAAATGATTACAAAATACTACATTAATTAATGTAAAAATAGATTATTTCATTACAAATGTCAATCGAGATATATAAATAGCAAAATAGAATAAAATCCTGACTAGGCCTTGCTTCATTCATACAAATTTCGAATCAATGTGAGCTAAGAGTGATTGGAATATAATTTTAGAAAGAGAAAATAGAGTAAAAAATAGGGAAGAAGAGAGTTATAGAAGAGGGAGGGTTGCAGAAATAATCAGAGGGAGACATACCTTGTTGATTGCTCTTCCAAAAAAAAAAAAAAAAATCCTTTGTTTTCTCAGAAACCAAACTTAGGGTTTTAAACAGAACAACCACTTTGGCCTACAGTCAGTCGAGCCAGAGGAAAAGAGAGGAATGAGCATAGTAGAAAGAGAAGAGAGCGAAAAGAGCAGGGGAAGAGATCAATGAAGGGGTAACAGAGGGAGAGTGAGACGAAAGTGAAAGTAAAGAGAGAATACACTATGGAAGAAGAGAGAATACATTATTGGAGATGGGTCAACCGGTTGCTCCGGTGTCTAATTTTCCAAAATTAAAGAATTCAGTGGTTAGGATCTATTTGTGTAATCCAATGGTCAATAATGAAGTTCCATATCATGTACAACCCTACACTATAACCGGTACTGAAGTTTTAACTTTCGAAATTGCCCTTATTCTATTTTTATTTGGGAAAATTACATTAAACTCCCTTAAATTATAATTCATTTGTATTTTGTTTCATTAAATTTTAAAATTTAACAATAAATCAACTTAAAGTATTACAACAATGCTACATCCCTCTAATTTATCACTTCTAAATGATCCCTAATGATATGACATTGAGGTTAGACTCCACATGATAGAATGTTTAACAAATTAAAATTTGACACTTGTCAGACACATCATTAGAGCTGGTTTTAAAAAGTGATAAATTAAGTGTCTCAAGCATTATTCAAAGTATTATCTTATTATACTAAACCTTTTTCTGTAAAAATTCTATTAGGGATTAAACGGAATCAGGTAATGCATGAGGCACATGATGCACTAATTGATTTTTAAGAACTATAATATCCTTATTTGGTGATCTTATTTGCATTTTGCTTTTCTTATCTTATTAAAGTGGGAACATGATTACCAGATAAAAACATTATTGTCATTAAAATTCAATAAGTTTGTCATACGCTTCACATTTGACCTGATTTTGTATAAATTCTTAATAGAATCCTAATAGAATGGGTTAATTATAACAAAATAATACTGTGAGATGTTTGGTTTTGAGATTTCAAAAACAGTTTTTTGAGTTTTCAATTCGTTTTTTTGTATTTTTAATGATATTTATAAATATTTTAATCATTTCTTTTTAATTTTTAGATCCACTTAATCTTTAAAAAAATTTAAAAAAAAAATTTGTACAAAAATCTTTAAAAAAAATTATTGAATATAACAAAATATGAAAACATATTGAATTTTCATTTTTTTGAAATATTTTTTGTATTTGGTAAATTTTTTAAAGTTTTTTTTCCGCAAATATTATAATTTTTAATCGTATTTAGATTAGGTGTATTTAAAATAAAAAAATTACGTAAAATATTTTTAAAAATTCACTAAAAATAAAAAAAAATACGAAAAACAAAAAACCCAATTTTCTGAAAAATGGATTCAATTTTCTAGAACCAAATATGATTGAGTTTTGAAATTTAGGGAGACATAGTATAAATTAGTCATTGTTTAAGGCGGTTTATTATAATTTACATTTTTTTTTTTTTTTTGAAAATTTCTATAATACATGCATTTGTATCATATGAGTTAGGGGTGGTTTGGGTATGGTTTATTTTTTATTTTTTTACTTATTACGAAAAGACATACAAAAAAATAAATAAGTGATTTGATAGAAATAAATCAATAAACAGCTTATTTGGCTTGTTGCCAAACTCACTCTTAGTTACGAATTTGTATGGTTTGATTATAATCAATTATGGTTTTTGTTATAACTTAATTTTTATGCATTGTGATTGTTATTTTAGTTATAATGCCTCATGTGATTTTTTATTATAATCCCTTTAGTTATAATTGAAACTGATTTTGGTTATGGCACAAAATGATATTAACACAACAATAATTTTGCAAACATGTTAAAAATTATCAAAAATTATCAAAAATTTTACGCAATATTCATATTTAAATCCCACGTCCATATAAATGTTATGTAAATTGTTTCTTATGCCCCTAATATTGTTGTTAATTATGACCAAACATAGTCAGGGTATCTATTGGCAGTGAGATACCTCCCAATAAATAAATAAATTTTAAAAAAAAAAAAGATAAAGAAAAGATTGAGAGACATCGTTGTAAAAAGTTAAAACTTTAATAAGGATGCTTTCGTCAGTGTGGAATTTAACAATAAGAAATATATATATTTTCATGAAGTTCAATTAAAATTTGAAAATAATAATAAAAGACCACCACCACCATGTACAAGAAAAAGACAACCTTAATTCGTCATTCCATCTTCTTTTAAATAAAGTTGTCTTCATATTTTATTATTCCATTACTAAGTTTTCTTCAATAATTACTTTCACATTTGAACTTTCAACGTGGTTTCCAAGGATTGAAGGGGTTTTTTTTTAATTCGATTTAGTAGTGGAGGGGTTGAACATATCGCTTTCCGAGACAGATCATACAGCGTGGACCTAATTGGGCTGATTAGTTGATTATTATTGTATATTTTTATTTAAAAACTTAAAAATTAATCATTTTTAAATATAAAAATTAATTGTATTTCTCTTATTACGAGACTTTTTGTTATATTATTTCTTTTTTCTTGTGATTGCTAAGATTCTATGATTGTTGGACTATAATGGTTCAAATTTAACTATCTTTTTGTTATAAATAATTTCCAACCAATTGATATAAATAAATAAAAAGTGAGACCATACCATGTGGGTCAGCTGTTTTTTATTTATTTGTCTCACAATTAAGATTTTTAGCTGGCATGTAACTCCAAGTTACCCTTGGTTATACTTCAATGTGGTCGTGTAGCTCATCATTAATATTATCGATTTGGAAATTTTATTAAAAAAATTCATATTGTAATTCAAATTTATTTTATACATGAATTTTAAACCATATAAATTTAATCTCAATCACACATTCTTATTCTAAGTAAAAATTTAGGCAATTTTTTCTGAGTTAATAGAATAACTAGTTAGCATTTTATAGTTACCTAGCGTAAGAAGTAAGATTGTGTGAAATTATAGATCTTCTGCTTCTATAGTGTTGTTACAATAATAGAGATCAAAGTTTAGGAGGATAAATTCAATAACCACAACATATTTTTTATAAATAATTTTATATGTATTTATATATAGACATGCATATAGATAATTTAACTAAATTTTATTAAACATATTTTTAAAAATATATGTAGAATAAATTCAATAACAAATAGCATTTGTCAAGATAAAAAAGTTTCCCAACTCCAATAACATTTTGGAGGCTATTTTTTGACAAATATACTCTCAACTAGGCATGTAATTGGTTTTATTTGCTTGAGTAAAAAGGACAAGTTTCACTGAACCGAACCTGTCCACTACAGGAAATGTTTGCTTTAATGGCGTTTATAAAATGGCGTTTTCTTAAACGTCGTATTTTTTAATATTTAACGGCGTTTTGTAAACGTCGCCTTTTGTGCTAATCAAAACGGCACCGTCTAGTTAATAGAAAACGCCTCCAAATGTGTAACAATCTCTTACACCCTCTCCCTCCCTCTTGAGACTCTCATTCTTTACTCTTCAGTCTCCGTAAAGAAGATGCCTCAAATCTCTCGCTCACTCTCTCGCTTCAGCTCGGTGATCCCTTAAATCTCAGAGTGATTTCAGAATAGGAAGCGATTGGAATCAGCTCGGTGTTTTAATTTGTTTACCTATTCCATTTACATAGAAATCACTGAGAGGTAAACCTATCTACATCAAGCTTCAGAATTGATTTCATTTACTGAGAGGTAAACCTATCTGCATCAAGTCGATTTGCATCAAGCTCAGTGATTTTGATTTCGATTTCATTTTTTTTTTCTCTCTCGCTCATTTTCACTCTCCTCTGTCACCAGACTCATCTCTCTCTCTCGCTCCTCTGCCGATCTCATCCACACTCACCGCCACTGCTGTCTTCTCATTATCGCCTCAGATCGACAGCTGCAGTGGTGAAAGAGGATGGCGGTGGTGGTGCTCGTTGAAGAAATGAACAAGAGACGAGATCTGAAGGATTTCGAACTAATTAAAGCCAGATCTGAATGTTTCAAAGAACACCTGATCCAAATATGGGGGTTTCGAATCAGATATGTTAGTAAGCTCCTTCGAATCCTTCCGTTTTCAGTAAAAACCTCTTTTCATCAACTTCTGTATATGTTTGTGTGTGTGGGTGTGGGTGTGTGTGTGTGTGTGTGTGTGTGTGAGAAAGTGTTGAAGAAGAGGCTGTAGTGTTCTTGATTTTCCCCCTTTGTTTCTTGAATTCTATAAATCTCACCAACAACAATGGTCAAGTTTTATGTTTTTGTTCTCTCTCTCTCTCTCTCTCTCTCTCTCTCTCTCTCTCTCTCTATATATATATATATATATATGTATATCCACATATCCAAGATTTGTATATTTGTATATTTGTTCTTGTTTCTGTTGTTGAACAAAAGAATGCTTGAAGAGAGAAAGAACGAGAGAGATAGAGAGAGAGAGTTGTGTTTTTGTCCACAGGAGTTCAGATTGCGGAGAGATCAAATTGCAGTGACCTTGTTTTCATGTAAATTAATTCGGTGTCTCGGGTGTGAACGCGTGGAGTTGAAAGTTCCTGTAGAGGATGAGGACCAAGGTTTGAAAAATGGATGTGAATTTGAGACTGGTGGTGGTAAAGAGAGCAAGGTGAACAGTAGTAGAGATGATGAGTAGAGTTTCCCAAATATGGATGTTTGCACTGCTTTTGCAGTTGCGATTAATGCAAACACCACTCAGAACTATGTTGGTTCTAGAAGTTTTATTCAAGAAACACCAGTGAGTTTCTGAACCTCTTCCTTGCATTTTTAGCTCATCATTTTTCATCACAGCAACTGAAACCACAGCTCCTGCCACAGGGATCACATTTGTCTGAAACAGTGATAGTTGATCTATTCAATGCCTTTAGAGATTTGCTCTACACCAACCTTTTGTCATGCCTTATTTGCCTCACTGTCAACTTGTGTTATTGTTACATTCATCTGGGTATTTCAAATATTGATTTCTCTGTATTCACCTCTCATCTTGGTACTATTTTTGCAGATAACTAGTTCAGTTTTAGGTAATTTGTTGGATGTTGTTGAGGTACAGGTAGCACGTGTTGAGCTTCAAAATCTGACCTACTCAAGTTTTTGTCCTCCATCTGGTAATATATATCCCCTATATATCCCTGCGTTTTTGTTACCTAGATGTGATGCTCACTGAGAAAATTAAATGTTTGATTCTATTGTGTTAAGCAACAATTAAGATCATCCTTGACTAATGGGATGTGGTGTGGTTCAACATAGTTCAATGCTACGCAGATAAAAGTTAATTTGTTACCTAGATGTGGTACTTTTTTTTTTTTTTTTTGTGTGTGCATGTGTAATGATTTATAACTGTGTAATCCACTCTTACATTAAGGAAAAGAAAAAAACTATCCATATTTTAAATGCCTACGTCAATTAATTTTCATTCATTCTATTAATATAAAAGAGGGCAGGGCATAGTCTTTGGCATCATAAAAATTTGTTCCTTCTTATTTTCATTTTATGCTACTTTTTTATTGACTTCAATTTTTTTTTTTTAATGTAACTTATATTCATTACGAAAATATTACATATTTTGTCATGCATATGGATCCGTAGATTTTAATTTTATTTTATTGATTCTTGCAGTTGAGCAGCTTGAACTACATCTTCACGATTTTAGCAGTGGTAGAAAGGTAGCATTGATTCTTGACATGTCATGTTTAAAATGGTATAATTTCGTGATTCAACTCAAATTTAGCAATGGCTCGACTTCTCGAGTTCCTTAGTCAAACTTGCATAGCATCAGCAATGCATTTTTTAATCTTAGTTTTACCATATAACTATTGGTTGTTAGAGATGTTCAATTTATGGAGGACAAGATGGTCTTGCATGGTACATGCAGTAGATCTCTTCTTATTAGTTGAACAACCTGGATTAGATGTTTAATTTTGGAATGATTTGGCATTTAACCAAATTACTACTTGAGAATTGAGTTGAAAATAGATTTGGCAATCTGCTTAAAATCCTTTTAAAGTTTGATGGACCCGAAAACTTCCTACTAGAACACTTGCACATGAAGATGGACACACTCTGTTGTAAACTTTCATAAAAGCTGCTTCTGTGTGAGCTTTAAATCTCTAATCTTTCCAATGTGTTTACTTTCTTATCAAAAGCTATAGTATACAACTTCAACTCCAAAGTATTTATTATGGTGGTACTTTCATTGGTCTATGACTATATATGTATATATGTAACTGTTAGCACAAACATGCCCTAGAAAAGGATTTTATGTTACTAGAGATGGGGCCCTTTCATCATGTATGTTGATTCCCTCACATGTTGCTTGCTTCTTCATATTTGAGCAACTAGAAAATGGAAGATTCAAGATTTGAACATTCTTGTTTTCTCCTTCAAATGTTCTCCAGCTCAACTCTGAGAAAAAAGAAAGAAAGAAAAAAAAAAAACTGGAACCTTGTTATTTACCTGCATTTGCATATCTTTTCCACTTTTGAGGCAATATAATGGGACATTGAATTACCTTCAGTTTGATAATTGTGAATGGTGGCAGTGTCTTTGTTGGAAAGTGTGAAAAAAGAAATTAAAGACTGTAATTTGGGATTTTAGGATCTGTGTCTGAAGTAGCAGTTGTAACGCATGCTAAGAAAACACAGTGAGTGATGTAACTTAAGACCACTTGTTTCTGCAGTATGCTTTTGAGAAGGGTCATTTTGATAGCATGAAAAAAACGTAATTGTGAGTTGAATGATTGTAATTTGTATGCCACTAAATAGATGCATCTGGCCATCCTGTTCTCATCCATCTTGTCCACTTCATCCCTTTTTCTAATTTTATATGTTTGAACTGTTACGACATTGCAATCTTTTTGAATAATTGAACAAGTATGCTTCTTTCTAGATTGTGTTAAATTTGCCTGTGAACTGCAGTTGCAGTGCATGACCAACAATTGGTAGATGATATTCCAGTTGAGAAGCTATTAATCCATGATGTACCGGTTGACATTATATGCACTCCAACACAAGTAATTTTCACCAACATGCCAATCCCAAAGCCTCAAGGTTAGCGATATTCTATTTTGCCACTTCATTGCATCCCCAAATCATAATTTTCCCTTTAGTGGGTTGATCACACAGCCTTAAACCCATACCATGTATGATTAGTTTTTGCTCATGCTGTCTTCTTACCTTCACTTTGGCATTATTATATGTTCTTTTACAGTTAATACGGTGCAGAAGTTGGTTTAATTGATTACATTAGTAGGCTAAGCAAGAATCTCCTCTGCTCATTTTGGGTGAAAAGGTAAGAAGCAATGAATACAGCTCTCATTTTGGCATGTTTGTATTGTTTCTCTTTTGATTGATGAACAATTTATTTTCCAGTTTTCTATTTATTAATGCCAATGATGCAGAATGTAACTACTTGTTGACTTTTTTTTTTTTTTTTTCTTTGTTATCAGATGTGGAGGAGAGCTCATAGAACTCCCAAGCAACCTAGATCTTTTGGATGTTATTGCCTTAGTGAAGTTGGGCCTGTTGGATGATATTTCCTTTGTGAACTCCCAAGCATTTAATCGTTTTTATTGTTAAATTTTTATTTGCTTATTATTGTGCTAACCAAGATTGTAGAAAATTGATGTGGAAGTTTTGTTGAAATCATATTTTTTTGCTTGTCTTGTTGAATTTGTTATTTTGGTTTAAAATAATTATGTAATGCTTGCCTAAATTTACTCAATATATTGAAATAGTAGCAAACTTTTATCTATATTATTCCTATTTTTAGTTTTATTACAGCCTACAGGTTTTTTTTTTATAGTTAAATCTAAGAGAAGTAGCACAATTTCAAGAAAAAAAAAAAAGAAGATATAACGGCGTTTTGAAACACTGTAATATAGTGTAACGGTTATATATTTTTTAAAAAAGAGCTATCACGACGTTTTTAAAACGTCGCTAAATACGGCGTGACATCTTTATACCAATATGCAGTACATTTAGCAGCGTTTTTTAAAAACACTGCCTATACTAATATAGCGACGCTTTTAAAGCGTAAAGTTACAGCGACGGCCGCATTTTCGTCATTTGGTACTAAACATCACAAAAAGAATTAGCGACGCTTTTTTAAGTATAGCAGCGTTTTTTAAACGCCTCCAAAAGTCTAATTTTCAGCAGTGCAATTTGTGCACATTAGGGAGTAATTATTATGTGCTTGAAAATGTTATATTGGCGGTGTGCTCAACGAATAGTAAAGACTTAAAGAATTATTCATCCTATTAACAAGGAAAATAATAAAAAAATAAGAGAATTTTATTGAATGAACATACGGTCGCGTAGTCTTCTTGATTCATATGATTATATACAGGCACTACAACATTTTCTTAGTTTAGTGACATTTGAAAGTGCCACAAAACTATTCTTCTAATGACATTTTTTGGTCTTGTGGCATTTTGAACAAGTGCCACTTCTATCGGTGCCACGGTAGATACGAGTGCCACGGTAGATACTTGCAAGTGTCACTGCACCATCATGGCTAAAAACTTTTAATGACATTTTAATGTCATGGTAGATATTATTTGTGGCACTATCAAGCGCCATTAAAAAAAGAGTTAGTGACACTTATAAGTGTCATTACACCATTAAGACTAAAACCTTTCAGTGACACTTTAATGTCATGGTAGGCACTATTCGTGACGATAATTCGTTGTAGAACAATTTGATCCGCTCTTGCAAAGACTTGAACCGTCAACCTCTCGCACCATAAACCTTATACACCATACTCTTCCCACTACACCTCTATAGCACCATATGATTATATATGCAACATTTATTATTTATATAGCACATACATCTATATTAATATAAAAGTATATGTATAAACATAATTATTTTATTGAACATAATTTATGTAAAATAAACTATTTACTAGTAAAATAAAAAAAGACCACTTTTGACGACTAAAAATATTTTTTGGTCGCTAATTCTATACTTTTGGCTACTAATTGTTTTTTAGTTGCTAAAAAACTTAACTTTTGCCAACCAAAATTGGATTTGGTCACCGAAGATGCACTTTTAGCTACCAAAATTTTGGTCACCAAAAAATTAATTCCCGCCTTAGGATTTTAGTTCTCCCGCGCTAAAAATAACCACTTTTGGCAACTAAACTTATTTTTTAGCCGCCAATTATACACTTTTGGCTACTAAAATTTTTTTAGTCACCAAAAAGCTTTATTTTGGCTACTAAAATTTTTTTAGTCGGTAAAACTCATATAATCAATGACCAAACTTATTTTTAGTCGCCAATTGTAGACTTTCGGCTACTAAATTTTTTTAGTTGCCAAAAAGCTTTACTTTGGGCTACTAAAATTTTTTGTGTCACTAAAACCCATATAATCAGCGACCAAACTTAGTTTTGGTCGCCAATTATAGATTTTTGGCTACTAAAATTGTTTAGTCGCCAAAAAGCTTTACTTTTGGCTATTAATGCTGTTTTGGTTGCTGAAAGCTATACTTTCAGCGACCAAATTTTTTTTGGTCAGGAAATTTAGTCGCCGAATATGCTTTTTCCTGTAGTGTATATTGAGTTTAATTTATTTATTTTTAATCATTTACTGCATTGTAAAAATTTTAAAAATATATTGGCATTTTTTGTTTTTTCAAAAATGTCATTATAAGCTTGGAAAGTTTTTGACTTAGTGGCATTTCTCAAAATACTGTAAAATATTTGTTTATGAAACTTTTCACCTAAGTGCCATAAAAAGTAATTTGCACCTACCTAGTCTCCTGATATTTTTTTAAAAATGTCATTGCTACTAAAGTTTAGTGACATTTGTTGGTAATGTCATGAACATAATTTTTTGTGTCATTATTTTATAAAATGCCATAAAATTGATATGACATTTTTTTATTGAAATGCCATTAGAGCTTTATATGTTTGTGGCTTTGTGGCATTTATCTAAATGTGTCACCAAATATTATTTTTGTGGCATTTTCTAAAAACATGCCACTAGTATAGTGTCACTAAAGTGTGTTTTTGTTATAGTTTTGTGACACTTGTTCATTGAAATGTCATTAGAGCCTTTTATGTTTGTCGTTTTGTGGCATTTTTCAAAAACGTGCCACTAAATATCATTTTTGTGGCATTTTCTAAAAATATGCGACTAGTGTAGTGCCACTAAAGTATGCTTTTATTGTAGTTTTGTGACACTTGTTCATTGAAATGTCACTAGAGCCTTTTATGTTTGTCGTTTTGTGGCATTTTTCAAAAATATGCCACTAAATATCATTTTTTGTGGCATTTTCTAAAAATATGCCACTAGTGTAGTGCCACTAAAGTATGTTTTTGTTGTAGTGAGGCAATGCAATTAAATAATTCAATCTATCTTATGTAGATTGGCGATTTGGTTCGGAGGATTTTGAAAATCATGTGTATGATACAAATCAACTGAAAATCAAAAGCCACAAATACACGGATTTTGCTGTTATTACAGAGGGAGTTATGCAATGCTGAATGGTCCAGATTACATAATTTTCAAATAACTTCTACAAATATGAAAATCAAGCGCAATCAGTAAAAAGGGGAGAACACTTCTTTTGAAAAGATGTTGCTCCACCAAGGGTTTTTAATTTTCTTGGGGTGGTTAGCAAGGTGAGAAAACACATCTGCCTCTCTTGCTATTATTGGAGAGGAGAGTTCTGAAGGACCCATGCTATGCTATTTGTCCTTTATTTGAAAATAATCTTCAATCATCCCACCAAGGATCAAGCATATATCACTTCAAATAACTTCTACAAATATGAAAATCAAGCGCAATCAGTAAAAAGGGAAGAACACTTCTTTTGAAAAGATGTTGCTCCACCAAGGGTTTTTAATTTTCTTGGGGTGGTTAGCAAGGTGAGAAAGCACATCTGCCTCTCTTGTTATTATTGGAGAGAGGAATTCTGAAGGACCCATGCTATGCTATTTGTCCTTTATTTGAAAATAATCTTCAATCATCCCACCAAGGATCAAGCATATATCACTTCAAATAACTTCTACAAATATGAAAATCAAGCGCAATCAGTAAAAAGGGGAGAACACTTCTTTTGAAAAGATGTTGCTCCACCAAGGGTTTTTAATTTCCTTGGGGTGGTTAGCAAGGTGAGAAAGCACATCTGCCTCTCTTCTTATTATTGGAGAGAGGAATTCTGAAGGACCCATGCTATGCTATTTGTCCTTTATTTGAAAATAATCTTCAATCATCCCACCAAGGATCAAGCATATATCACTTCTACAGGAAATTGTATGGTGTGCACTTTTAGAATTGTAAATAATTTAGATTTGTTTATTAAGATTTTAGCGGTTTGAATTCAAATTTAATAAAAATTTAACAAATCAAATTGACTTATGACATGAGTTCGAGTCTATTTATGAGTCTTAATGAGCTAAAGAAATTATAAATTTATATTTGTATATGAGATTAAAATTACAATTGAAATTTTAATTATATAATTATATATACAATGTATATAAATATACTAAAAGAAAAATTAATATCTTATCAAAATAAAAATATTTGTCACCATTATTATATAAATGTATTATCTATAATTAGTTATTATTTATATTATTTAAATATATAAATAACATATTTATCTTATTTTTTATACTATTTTTAGATTATTTAATATATAAATAATATATTTATTTTACTATTTAAATAAATGTTAAATGAAACGAGTTAACGAGTCGAGTTTAGTATGTTTTGCCTTATTTATTAAAATTTTAACGAGTTCAAACTTGAAGTCAATAAAATTTAACGAATCGAGTTTGAACGAGTTCTTACTAATCCGCGCTTGAGACTGTTCACGAATGTCTCTGTTCACCTTAGCACAAGATTACGTATTTTATAATTGATATTACTAAATTTTGTGATAAAATTATACATTTTTATAATAGAGTACATATATAAGATATACACTCCTAAAAGAACGCAAATCAAAAATTTTTTCTATTTTTAGAGAAAATTATTATTGAGTTATATTATATGAAAAAAATTATTACAAATCTATAAAAGTTTTTTTTATTATTTATCAATCGATAGAAAAGCACAATCTCTATAAATTAATTATTCATATTTATATGTATAGTTTATATTAATTTATAATTATTTTTAAAATTTATACTGAATTATTATTTCCCACTACTTTTATATGGTTTTTCATAGAAAGTATGGTGTCTAGGGCTGAGCAAGGAATCTGTTAAATCCATAATCCGATCCAGTTCAGTCCAATCTGATAGGTTTGGATTGATTTTTTGAATCTGTGGTTCGATTCCAGATTGAAGAATTAAAAATCCGAAGTCCACGGATTGGTTCCGGATTGAACCCCACGGTTTCGGATTGGAACCGATCCGGACCGTATATAAATAGTCTATATTTTTATTATACATCGTCCCCCATAGTATCTTCTCTTATTCTATATAAAATCTAAACTCAAACCTAAACCCGTATAATATCTTCTTTTATTACTTTTGTTTGTTAGTTTTTTAATTTTAATTTATAATGGTCTAAATTCTTATGGTAAAACCAATTTTCTTATGGTCGTTTAAATTCTAGAACAGTATATCGCTATTATAAAAAAACATGTTGTTATTGTGGAATTAATATAGCGCTATGTTTATGTTTTATGAAATTAAAGTGTTATATATATATTTGTTATTTAATTATGTAAATCCGTGGTCCTAAATCGATCTAATCTGTGTTTAAATGGATTGGTTCGGATTGGTTCCATGATTTAAACGGATTGGATCGGTTCCAATTTTTTAGGAACCGTAGATAACGGATTGGTCCTGGTTTTACCCCAATCTGAACCATACTCGCCCCTAGTGGTGTCGTGCGAGTGTCACACATGGTGGGTATGTTACTTTTTGCAGTCAAGTGGACATTGTCGAAAATTACAAATCAGCTGTGCCTTCAGCGCAAAATAATTTTTAATATAAATATTTTGTATATTTAGTTAAAATCTTGGAATTAATGTTTATGTGATTATATTAGTGATAGTATTGTACGAATACGAAATAATCTTCTTGTATAATCCTCTTGATCATATTTGCTCTTTTTCAAATATTGTCGCTTTGTTACCTGAAAATACAAACGTGAGCTAGCCGGCAAGTGTGTGCTGAAAACCTCTCTGATGCCTAAGCCAGCAAGTAGACAATAAACAAAAGCTCTGTGTATTTGAGAGTAGAAATTGTGATATCTGTATGTAGATCCTGTTATGAGCTTTTATAGTTTCCACCTAGTATAATCCTAGTAGGACTCCAACTCTCCCAATAAGAGTCCTCCTAGGAATCACACTCATCAGGATAATACCTATCCTGATGACACCCTTCTCAATACCAACCAAATGAGTTGGCTCAAACCTCCTTACCTCGGCTCGGTGGCAGCCCAACCAAGCTAGCATGGCCTTGCCTCACGCCAGACAGAACCAAGGTAGTATCGGACCGAGATAACCACTCCGGAACCCCGCCACCATCGCACCCCGGTTCTGCTTGGATTAAATATAACCACCTCTGTTCAAGCCTTGGTCCGGATGCCTATCTAGTCCAGGACCAAGTTTAACCCATTTTCATTTCCGCCCACAGCGCAGCCTAATGAACAAGGGAATGAACCTAGCTCGGTCCATTCAACAGATGGCTTTAGCTCGGCCTTATTTAGACATAAATTGCCTTCTCAATTTCCCTTTAATTCCATCTGTAGTGCATGTTTGAGATTATTCTTCTTCCAGCCGAGCTGGATGCACAAGCCTCCAACTGGGCTCAATATTACCCGAGCTCCCAATTCGCTCGGTCTAGAAATATCTTGTCAGTTGCTCTGCACGCCGCTTCACTACCCAAGCACGTCTAAAATGTTATTTATTCCTCTGGACACGTGGCACGCCCCCACTACTCAAGTACATCTGTTATAGCCGTCTTGTACTATGAAATTTGAACAGTCCCGCCCATTTTTGCCCCAACTATATAGCTTCACTTTTTTGAAAGGCCACTTATTGTTCATCTTCCCTCTTGCTAGCCTTCGTTCCTCTAAGCTTCAACCCTTAATCTTCCTATGCTCAAGACTGGGCCTACGCATCTCTTGCTGTACTCAACATTGGCTGCATTCGTCTTGGATTCGGATTTCACTCCCCAATCGGTAAGTTATTCACCCTTGTAGCTATTTTTGCTTATTTATAAAGATAGTGCCTCAGTTACCAAATATGTACTTATGAACTCAAAGGTCCAAACCAATATAACAAAATCTTGAAACACCATGAGTAAACCTGAAAACACACTGAATAGGACTAAGAACTAGTCTAGAACTGTTCTTTGTTGATCCCAAATCATGCTACGACCGAACTAGGCAACTGTTTGCGACCTTTAGGCATGTAACCGACCGAACTAAAAATGCAACTGATAATAAACCGAGCTATCTGATCAATAACCGAGCTATAAACTTTAGCCGGTCCTGTTTATTGACTGAACTGGGAATGGTCTATAACCCAGGTGTAGCCGAGCAAGGCTTATTTTGCTTTGTCTATTTTGCTTAGCCCGGTCCATTAACTGGGAATAACCCTTGTTATTTCCACTTTGCAGACTTGACTAAGTTGGCCAGGCACACCCTTGTATCTTGCCCCAGGGCGATTTTGCTCAATCGAGCCACCCAAAGCTACCTCAGCGCCGGGCCAGGCATCCGTGTTCACTTGTAATATAACATTTTTAAGTATAATGGGTAAATACCGATTCTTGGTGGACTTACCCGGGGCCATGGCAGAATTTCGAAGGGAATACCACATCCCAGATGACGTCCATCTCTCCTTAGCCGAGCTAGACACAACGCCATGGGGCAAGTCAGGATTTGTTCCATTTATCGTGGTGTCTATTATAGGGGGGGACTTCGGTTCCCAGTCTAACTCTTGATCTGCGAATTCCTTAGGTAGACCAGGCTATGCCCCACACAACTATCCTCCAATACTTATAGGATAATAAATGGCATAACCGAACTAAATCTCCATCTTGGCCTCAACCTCGGACTAGCCGAGCTTTTTCATCAATACTCGCTCGGCTAGAATGATGATGGTTGGGTATATTATCTTAGAGTAAGAAGGGGCCGAGAGAAAATCATCAAGAACACACCTGATAAAGACCTGAATGACGATGATTTTCTTTGGGCGTTTGGGAACTTTGAAGATCATGAAGCCCAGATACCGGGCTACAACATCAACTGGAACAAGGGGACAACTGGTAAGGACAGCTCGGTTTCTTCTTCTTTTGTTTATCAAAATAACTACCGTACTAACCCTTGTGCTCTTTATTTGTTATGTAGGTTTGAACCACCTGAAAACAACTTACGCTTACTCGAATCAAGATGCACTCCGAGCGGCGCTACGATACTGGCATCGAGCTGCTCGATGTACAGCCGACCTATCGTTATAGCGGTAAAAGAAAAACCAGGGTAACCGACTTCCTCCTAGAACCCTTGCCCGAGCCAAACCCCACTCTTCTCTAGATCAATCTAATTTCCTTGACTGAGGAATAGGAAATGGCAAAACGAAGGGCTAAGCGAGCTCTCATCACCGAGCAAACCTTCACTGGCCACCAAACTGAGCAAGCACCATCCGATCACCCGCACGAAACTGTGGTCGGGCTCCCAACCACCAGGGCAACAACGTCCAGGCCAAGTAAGCGTGCGCGCACATTGTCGGCCGAATCGCAACATTTGGTAGATGAGGAAATGACCGCACTACCAGACCCAGATTCACCGAGCCCTGAGCTTGCCCGTTCAGGCCAAACAAGCCCCTCTACTTGGGCACTCTTGATATCCTACAAAAACCAAGCTATATCCACTAGGATTCAGTGGTGGCCGAGAAGGACCATCTGCTTGCGTTTAATCTTTTCAAGAGTGTCTGTTTGCCAGCAGACATGGATCACCATGATCACCTGACTGAGCTTAAAGTTATCTGTTTGGCGACGAAGTCCATGGTGCTTGTAAGTTTTTTCTCCCACCTATTCGTATCCAAATTTTCATCTGTCTGCTCAGTTTATCCTAACCACTACTTTTCCTCTTTGCAGGCTTTGTAGAAAAACCACGTGGCCCACAAACGTGTGCTCGAGCTCTGCAAGATTGCTCGATCGACCGTGGCTGATGCAAATGCCAGGGCGGCCAAATTGAAGAAGGCCTAGCTAAAGTTGATCGAGTTAGAATTCGAAAACATGCGTCTAACCGAATTAGTCAATGCAGCGGAGGCCGATAAGCAAAAAGCGCGGGCCGAGAAAAAAGATCGCTACTTGCGTGAATTGGCCAAGTTGGAAAAGAAGAATAATACCGAGGTCACTGAGCTGAAGAAGTAGATTGAAGATGCTGAGGATCGAGGCTTCAAAGAAGAGGAGGCAACCTATGTCTTGCAGTGTGAGGCTGCTAAATACATTTTTTTCAAATGCGGGTGGAAAGCTACGGTTGTCAAGCTCGGGTAGGGACACGACACCGAGGTCTTTCTGAATCCTCCCCCTCACTTCATACCAAGCTACATGGCGGACTACGCCAATGCGGTCCAACAGAAGCTTCTCCAAGAGGGTGAGGAGGAGGAAGAATCCTTTGAACCCAATAATGCCCCGCCAACAAACACTGACCCCGGTCACCAGCCTTCTCAGGCAGCTCGGGTGGATTCGCTTAGCCAACCGATGCTAAGTACAATTGAAGGGGTGCTGTCATGACCCAAACCCTCTCCTATGGGATTAGCATTGTAACCGGCCAGTAATCCTAGGATTACCAAAGGCCTTTAAATAGAATAACATAAGATAGAGGCTGTAAAAGCAAACATACAAAATTAACATAGTCTATAGAGCTGTACAGACATACATGGGATAGAAATTTTCAAAACAACTTATGTATATACCGTTGTGACGTCAAAAATACATTAGTCATACGTCACTCAATTACACAGATAGGGTCAAAGGGTATTCAGCCCAAGTACAAATATACAAAACAAGCTTAACTAAAGCTTTGACACAACCCTCCCAAAAGGAACCTCCTCAGGAGGCATGGTAGTTGGCTGACAAAACGAAAACATAGGCCGTCAACTTGGGCCTGGTCACGTGCCTACTCACCTACATACATAATATAAATAGTGAGGTGGAGCCTAGTGAATAATAACAGAGTAAAGAGGTTTAATGAATGTTGTCCATAACAGTTACAGAAAACAGAATTCAATAGTTGTCAGAAATGAATTCGTAATTACGTTCAGAAATCATAGTACATAACAGATACAATTTCAGAGTCGTAATCATTATTAGAACTTGCAGTTAATCATATGTGGCACATTCATTAGCACTGGCAGAAACAGTTGACCCATAAAGGAACGACCATAAAGGCATACAGTTGACCTATAAAGGGATGGCCATAAAGGCATGGCCATAAAGACATACAGTTGACCCATAAAGGAATGACCATAAAGGCATACAGTTGACTCTCGTGTACAAAGACGTTACAGTTGACTCATAAGACGTACAGTTGGCCCATAAAGGGACGTATACATAAGGATCCATAACAGTTGGCTCATGAGACGTACAGTTGACCCATAATTGGGACGTAACAGAACAGATGACAGATGTCATTTGAAGCTAAGAATGCCATGAATACATTTTAGAAACATTGGACAACCATTCATTCATATATAAAATAATATTTTAGAAAACAGATCATCTTATATCATTCAGAAAATGCTTATAATTGAACATAGTTTTACAAAGTTATTACTCACAAATAACAGAGGCTCCAAGGTAGACAAACATGATAAGCAATTTAGACGTCTAATGGCGCGTGACCTACATAACATAACAGATACATACGTTGAAACACACGCTCAAGGTGTACATAACTTATTTCATTGTTCTTAGTGTGCTTCTAGCCTTTATCCTCATTATGGTGTCTTAATCTTGGCCTAGGAATGCTTAGGATGGAATGAGGATGCAAAATTGTACTTGAAAACATTTTTCAAAACTTGCTGAAAACAGGGTCCATGCTCGAGCATGGCTTTCCTTACTCAAGCAGACATGCAAAATGTGAGAGTTCGCTCGAGTGTAGATTTTTTCGCTCGAGCGGTCTGCAAACTTTTGACAAAAGTACTAGTTGCTTGATTTTCACACTCGCCGGATGCTCAATCCCTGTTCGAATATGAGACTCAAACCTTTGTCGCTCGAGCGATCTGCAGAACATATGAACTTCTAGGAACATGCATTTCATGCTCGAGCGGACTTCAGGTCGCTCAAGCGGAAATGCACGCACCTAGAGTAGTCGCTCGAGCGTGGACTTCTACGCTCGAGCGTAGGTGCAAATTCTGGAATTTCCAGATTTGATCTTCAAGTTCAAAACTCAATCTTTAAGCATCAAAACTTGATTTTTGTGGGCCAAAACTTGAGGAAGCACTTAGAAACTCATAAAACATCATGAATTAAAGATCATTTCAGGAAATCATGGCCCAATAGCTTGCTAATTATGCAAAATTCAACTTGAAAAGTAGGAACATGCTATAAATATGACATGTATGTATAATTTGAGTTCATAGCTTCCCAAAACATGATCAAATGAAATATCCAACTCAAAAACATGGTGAATTCTTAGATTACAACCAAAATATGAACATGCATGTGAGAATTCTCATGAAAACAACTTCAAAACTTCATGATATGGACATGCATACATGGAATGACCACTACAACAAAAAAGGATTTTTACGGCGCGCAATGCACGCCATAAAAACCCTTCTACGATGTGCAGCGCGCGTCATATTATGACTAGTCATGAAAAATCATTCACTTTCAATGACATGCTTCGTACGTCGTTAAAAACTATTTAACGGCAGATTTTGTACGTCGTCATTACTTTTTCTACGCCATGCTATAGTACGCCGTTAAAAACTATTTAACGGCAGATTTTGTGCGTCGTTGTTATTTTTTCTATGACTACTTTTGCACGTCGTTAATTGGTGAGACAAATAACGACACTGATTGCGCACCGTAAAATATGTAATACAACTTATTATGCTTGCCGTAAAATATACAGCTTTTTTATTTTTATTTTTAAAATCAGCAAGTTTTATTTGACCAATTTTCTAAAATCTAACAAATATTACAAACAAACATCACAAAACATTGATCAACCATCAAAATATTATTTGAAACATCAAAAAGAAACTATATCCATAAACTATAAACATTCAACAATTGTCTATACATTCCAAACATTCAAAAACTATATCCTTAAATTTTAAACTGTACAAATAGTTTAAACCATCCAAAACTATGCATATCTAACTTTCTAAACATATCGATAATTATTGAGAAATTATTTAAAACTACCGACAATAGTTCCTATAACAGTTGCAGCTGTAGCAAATCCACTTGCTCCTATCACCCAGGGACAAGGGTGCCCAATCTATGTGTTAAGGCATCTAAACCCGCGACAATTGCTGGAGCAACTAACCCTGTAACATTTCTTGTCTGCATGACAAAGGGAACTTTACATAAATACAAAAACAATTACTCAAGAACAAAAATATATCTTGAGGTATTAAGAAATGATCAAGAAATTTTAAAACATCAACAAAACATTTCCAAAATTAATAAGATAATTCAATAGCCCCATAAAAGCAATGCCACAATGAAAAATTAGCAAATGACTTAAATGTATGTAATAATATTGATATGACAAACCAACGGGTCTAAGTTCAGATTAGATGCAAAGGATTAATAGAGTATTCTCTGCAAACAATTCCCATTGGATGACAAATTCTCCATGACCTGAAATCAAAGTCCAAGAAATAACCACTAAACCTCAAATGCAAATCAAGAACAACTACAAAATCATCACATTTTCCTACAAAGGTTATAAAATTCATCCCCGCAGACCACACAAGCATGCTCATTGATCCCATAAATTACAAAATTTCAAAAAGATGATAAATTTCTTCTTCTTTTTTTGGGTTTAAAATGCTTTTATTTTCTTTTTTCTCCTCTTTTTGATGTACACAAGTATGTGTAAGTATATATACATTTGCGCTTTATAGTTCTTGAGTAATATTTGTTTTATGACGCATATGAGACAAAGTAAAAGAAAATCTAAAATGTTTTTTTCGGTGAAATTAATGAATTATAGAAATGGTAATCCAAATTTAAAACTTGTCAAGTTCTAAAAAAATTCAATTCCTGAACTAGCATGTCAAAAATCTATATTGAACAAAACTTCCTTTTTGCTGCACTCCATGCGTTTCTAGTTTTCTCTTTCTGCCTTCCCGAACAAAAAATTTTGAAATAATATCACACAGTTAACTACATGAACAATTTAATAAGATAATGGAGGAAAGGGTATTTATTCATATGATGGAGGTAAGACTTTAAATATGTCTACTAGGATTACATATCATGTAAGCTAGTAAGATAAAAGCAAATTTATTTTTATTAAGAGTTCAACTTCTTAAAATTACTGCAAAAAACATCAAATCGCTATTTATGGCTTGATGCATACAAATTTCATTCGGTAAGGAACAGAACATGGTTCACCATTTTCTGACAACAAAGAAAAAAAAAAATCTCAACTTTCAATAAGCCTTAACACAGGTTCCATTTATTTTGCATCACATAGTTTGCAAAATTTTGGGGGGGGAATCCTCAATCTTACCTAAAAAAATTAATGAAACTACTGAAGTAAAATAAGAATCAAAAGGAATTTGGAATTCCAGTACCAAAGTGGTTAATTTGTGCGTCTAAAATCGCGTCACCCCACCGTTGGAAGACGAGGACATTACTGAGAGAATTTCAGTCACAGAAGCCATGGCACTCAAAGCTGCCTTGAGAACATCCTGTGAACACCCTGGTTTCACAATGGTTCACACCACCAAAAAACAAAAAAAGATGAGACACAAATAACAAACATGAGGATAAATAGCAAAATGAGATACAGTCAAATGAAAGGATAACATCCCACGGCTATCATGTCACAGTCCAAAGTCATTCTAAACATGGACATCAGTCCCTTGTACAAGTCAGTAAGGTTTAACTTCCACTCCCCTGGGCTTAGCTAATTCTAAATGACCGACCAATTATGCGAGGAGCGTTCGAGCAGTTTATTCAATTAGAAGCTCTTACAAGTGCTATTTCAGTTTCCATTCCTTGGATTTGCAGATTGGAAAGCCATTTTTCAATCCTCACTATCTAAGCTAAATGAGATCATATGCCTTTGGATAGATGAAAGAAAACAAGAGAGATAACACATGAAGTAAGCTTCAAATTTACTCTAAAAGATACACAAGAATCAATTGGGGAAATATCAGAATTGGGGAAAAAATAAAAAATAAAAAACCCACTGGCATAACACATTGTTGAAATCAGTCAAGTCCTTATAAAGGAAAACCTCAAATAAAATGAATATCAAAAAAATTATACACACTTGTTTGAGAAGAGAAGACTAGCAAAACTAAAATAATATTTTCAGCAAGAGTATAAATCTCTTTTCCCAATATCAAGAATAAATATGTGATTCACCAAATGATATAAAAGTAAGCCAAGCATTTCAAAATCATGTGTCCACAAAGAGATTGATGTACCTAGTAGCAACTTCAAGAAGCTTTAGGTGACCATGTAAAGGATTAAATGAACCAGATAAAATTATCTTCCTTTCTGTATCAGAAGTATGTGTCTCTGCAAAACATTTTCTTCATAAAGAAGAATAAACAAAAGATGAAGAGTCACTTGAAAGTAAATCCAACCCAAGGGTTAAACCATACCATTTGAAAAGGGATAAACCTTAAAACATATGTCCCCACTTATAAGCTCCTCTAATTCTTGATCTTCATCAAAGTGCTTTACACATTCAGCAGGTTCCTCAGACTCAGTCAATTCTGAAACAAATGTTGTTGGAACTTTGCAAGCATTTGCAATTACCTGTAACCAAAAGATAGTTCAACAAGTTAAGGTATTAGTGGCTTCATAAAAAGTCAAAAACACCAGAAAAGGTAAAATAAAAAATAATTGGAAACATATTTTTAAAATAACGGAATAGATATTTACATTCATTGAGCTTATTATTTGGACTGTGTACTGCTCTGCCGAAAGATAGAAGTACAGATAACATGAATAGTCCCCAATGTTGACAATTGAGGGGTGGGTTGCTGCAAATGACTATAAAATCAAATAATTGGAAATCATCAATGCTGGATAAATATTAATTTGGCAAGATACTCATTCTCTCACCTCAGTATAACTAACAAGAATACCATTCAACTATTGGGT
Source organism: Camellia oleifera (assembly GCA_022316695.1). Classification (NCBI taxonomy): domain Eukaryota; kingdom Viridiplantae; phylum Streptophyta; class Magnoliopsida; order Ericales; family Theaceae; genus Camellia; species Camellia oleifera. Next base: position 131,811,798 of record CM039315.1, on the reverse strand, counting down.
ACTTAAAGGCCATGCATTTTGACAAGTTATCAACAGGTTCTCTCTCTTTTTCTTTTTTGGAAAAAAGAAAAAAATAGTAAAAATAAAAAATAAAATTTGTTACCCCCATCTTGCCTTCACCATTCCAGATGTCTTCCTCTTGCCCATAGTCATTAAGTCTTGACATTGCCTTTTCATTTCAGTTTGCTATTCATAAAATACGATCACATTTTATACTCCCAAACAGCAGGGGAAAATGACAAAATAGCTGGACTAGGGTAGTGAACGATTATGTCATGATATATGGTGTCACATATGAAATATGCCTGACTAAGTAAATACTAAAATAGAGTTGGCAGCTGACCCAAATGGCTAGGTTTTTGTTGTGGAACGCAAGGTGTGATAATAAATTCTACGTTTTTTTCATGGAACTTCCTAAAATTTGAGAAGTGCAAAACTTGCCAAAATCCATATATAACACCCATGCATTACAAATCAAGACAGCTTGCCCATCTTATCCATGTGTTGGCACTAAAAATCACCTTCTTCAATTAGAAAGAACAGTGGAACATTTCTATCTCAAGTTTATCAGTAACCAATATATGAAAGAGACATTACATGTCATATACATTAAAATTTGGGTATTACAACTTCATTACATCTTAATCTTTTATAGCATATGCAAATCCATGCACATTAATTACACATAATAAAATATATATAAACATAAATATCATATGATCTACCTTTAAATGAGAGTATATTTAGGATTCAAAGCAACTACATATGCCAAAGAACACAGAAAGCTACATTTAATAGCATAGTAGATAGCAATGCCTGGAAATGTGCTTGTTACAAGATGTAATAATATAAATCATATATGCAGACTAACAGGATGCAATAATATAAATTATGCAGCTATGAGGTTCATATAAATTTACTACTTCAACATTGTTAGGGACAAAGAAAAAGGGAAAAAAGAAAAAAGAAAAGGCAAAAGGCAGATCAGAAAAGATGTTCTCTAGAGAATATCAATTTAGTACATCAAAAGTCAAATTACAAAAACAAAAAAGGAAAAATGCTTCTCCTGTCAATTTTCATCTCTTTTGCAATCCTTGCTTGATCCAATGCAGACAGACAATCTGTGTCAGGATTTTTCTTGCCCTGTGAATCAATAGAAAGTATGTGTTATGTATGTCTTTTTCTATTTTAGTGTAACTGATGAATTTGGTACTGGCCAATATCAAGAACAAAACTTAATTTCTCAAGATAGAGGCCACCAATGCATATTTATAATTGAACTAACACGTAATGAATCTCATTGTTCTCCACTTCATGTCTTGCAATGCAAAATAAGTTTTTACATCTAATAAGGCACAACATGCACGTAAATACAACTGTCATGTCTATTACAAAATATGTTGTTTTGACTCTAATGCTGTGTTTGGTTGGGGGATTTGGAGAAGGATTTGGAAAGGGAAAGAGAAAAGGTGTGTGAAACTATGTGAAATGTAAGTATATTTTTTTCACATTTCACCTACCTTTTCCATTTCCTTTTCCAAATCCCTCCTCAAATCCCTCAACCAAACACAGCATAAGGGTCTGTTTGAATAGATGTGGATTTAAAATCAACAGATTTGAGGTTAAATGGATAAAAAAAACAATAGAAGAAGTTAAGTTGAGATAAAAGATATATATTAGCTAGAAAGAAAATTCTTTATATGGTTTCAAATAACTAGTTTTATATAGTTATTTTAAATCCATCGTCATAAAACTATTTAAGCCAATCTTGAAATTCATAAGTATATCTAAAATTGAGTTATTATCCTTCAATGATTAAGGTCAAATCTCTTGATTTGAATCCATATCTATCCAAACGGAGCCTAATAAAGTTCCACACCAAAAACATACATATATATATATATATATATATTAAACACCAAATCCCTTCCATCACAAACCACAATCCAAACAAAATCACAATCAAAACCCAAAATCAGATTAAACAATGACCACAAGTACCTGAAAGAGCTTGCTGCCTTCACTGATAGATCGGAGAATCTCTCTACTTGCCTTCGATTGGTGAAATTTAATAGTCCAGAAACCAATTCACCCAAGAAAATGAAATCAAATAAACTCAACAAATAAAAATATTTGTGGAAAAAAAAAGACTCAATCGAATAGAAGAGAGAGAATGGAGAGAGAGAGAGAGAGAGAGACCGATACGGTGATGCTGTTTGAGACCAGCCGTGGCCATCCTCTTTGCAAAAGCTTGTCGGTACTTCGACATGTCGATTGAGTCGTGTTGTAGACTGGAACAACTGTAGAGTAACCGATTGATGGATGCATTGGAGGGATTTAGAGGAAGGCGATTCGATGGTTCGCAAATAGTGATGGGGCTTTTGATTTTGCTTTTGCTCTTGTTTCTCGCTACAGAAAGAGCAACAATGATGGAGCAAGGGTTGTGTGCTCAGTCACCTCCCTCCCGCCCTCTCCCTCCCTCTCTCTCTCTTCTCTATGTGCCTTTTGATGAACCTGGTTCCTTTTGATTATAAAAAGCCCTAGAGTTTACGTATTTTGATTTTCTTTTTTAATGCGTTGTTTTATGCTGTGTTTGGTTGAAGGATTTGGGGAGGGATTTGGAAAGGGAAAGGGAAAAGGCGTGTGAAATTAGGTGAAATGTAAGTATATTTTATTTACATTTCACCTAACTTTTCCCTTTCCCTTTCCAAATCCCTCCTCAAATCCTCCAACCAAACACAACGTTAGTGTTTGGCGCCGGAAGCTTTTCTACTTTGCCACCTATTTTTTTTAGTCATACTTTTCATGACATAAATTGCATGTCATAAAAGGTGAAATATATTTAACGACTAGCATATGTGTGTCGTGTATAGTTAATGTATTAACGGCATTTCATATGCACGCCGTAAAAAGTTTTATTATTTACGGCGTACATTGCAAATCATAAAAAAATCATCGTTATTATCATTCACGGTCTACACAATAAACGTACCGTGATTGGAAAAGTATTTACGACGTGTAAAAAAAACAAGTCGTAAAAGTGAGAAATTATGGCGTGCATTTATTGTATGCTGTTGATGTGGTGTCGTAAAAAGTCAATTTTGTTGTAGTGGACTTAGCTTTCTTAAATTCTAGCTCAATTCTCATATGAATTCACCTATTTCATTTGTATTCATGTACTAAATGACTCAATTTCAAGGTTGTAAGGTTGAGCTCTTATCTAGGCTACTCAATTGAGCTTCACTTAAGTAAAATCTTAAGCAATTCTCCAAATCTCCTAGCAATTCTCTCCTATCTCAACTTTTGATCTCAATTTTCCTTCCCTCTCTCTCTCCCACGTTTTGCTTGTTTGAGTGAGCTCAAATATGTTGAATGAAGAAAAGAAGGAATGAAGGCATATGGGAAGCCTTATATAGGCTCACTTGAAGATAATTAATTAAGGCTAAATAAGTGGGCATTAAATTAATCTAATTTAATTGTTTCAAATCAAATCTTGATTAAACCTACCATAATGCTCTAAAAATTCCAAATAACACATAAATCAAGTCAATTTCTGAATCAGATGCCGATAAGGCCTTCAATTCACAAACCGAATAAAAACATGAACAGATCTTTCTACGTTAAACAGATATGAACGCAAAATAATGCAATGCGCATGTAATCAACTCTGGATGTCTTCTTAATCACTTGTTACGCATAATTAAGCATGAATTAACATTAATCATGGGTCAGGGTTGTTACAGGTACCTGTGGCTGACATAGCCCAGGAAGTCTTCGCCGAAACCGGCCTACCGAGTGGCGAAGCCCTGGTTGATCTGGATGCCGATTTGGACGACCTTTTCATCTTATTTTTTTTCTATTTTTTACTTTCAATGAACAATGTAACCAAGCTGCAAGCCCCTCATCTTGTATTGAATTTCCAACAAATGAATTTTTTATTTGATCTTTTTGTTCGATCACCGTACTTCTTTTCTTTAGTGTACTAACTTTTTTTTACAAGCCTAGCTAGCCTAATTCAGCTCGGCCTTCTCCTATCGTGCCCACCTTTTTTGGCCGAGATAAGTATGTCGGCCGTATGACAACTTCGGGATCTAGGTAAGTGTTGGTCAAACCTGCCAACCTTCTTCAATCTAGATCCTTATCCCGGCTATTGAACGAAAAATGTTGGTCAAACCTACCAACCTTTTTCAGCCTAGATCCTTATCTCGGCTAAAAAAGGAAAGTGTTGGTCAAGCCTACCAACCTTCTTCAGCCTAGATCCTTACCTCGGCTGAAGAAAGGAAAGTGTTGGTCAAACCTGCCAACCTTCTTTAGCTTAGATCCTTATCTCGGTTGAAGAAAGAAAAGTGCTGGTCAAACCTGTCACCTTTCTTGAGCCTAGATCTTTATCTCGATTGAAGAAGAGAATTAAGTGTTAGTCAAATTTGCCAACCTTCTTGAGCCTAGATCCTTATCTCGGCTGAAGAACATAACTAAGTGTTGGTCAAACCTGCCAACCTTCTCGAGCCTAGATCTTTATCTCCGCTGAAGAAGAGAACTAAGTGTTAATCAAACCTGCCAACCTTCTTGAGCCTAAATCCTTATCTCGGCTGAAGAACAGAACTAAGTGTTGGTCAAACCTACCAACTTTCTTGACCCTAGATTCTTATTTCGGCTGAAGAAGAGAAAGTATTGGTCAAACCTGCCAACCTTCTTGAGTCTAGATCCTTATCTAGGTTGAAGAACAAAGTGTGTTGGTTAAACCTGCCAACCTTCTTGAGCCTAGATCCTTATCTCGGCTGAAGAAGAAAACTAAGTGCTGGTCAAACCTACTAACCTTCTTGAGCCTAGATCCTTATCTCGGCTAAAGAACAAAGTGTGTTGGTCAAACCTACTAACCTTCTTGATTGTTCCCAGTTGACAATAACTATGAACAACTACTACAAAGAAAAGAATTTTACTGGAAAAAAAAATACTTGTTTTATTGCAAAAAGAAAAATTACAAGTGTTTTTAAGAAAAAACTAAAAGTAAAATAGTTTGAGGTTGACCGTGTTCCATGGCTTGGGAACAACTTTGTTGTCCATATCTTCTAAGTGATATGCCCATTTTCCCGCTAAACCGATCACTTTGTATGGTCCTTCCCAGTTAAGTCCTAACTTTCCATCTCTAGGTACCAAAGTGTTGCCCGTTACTTTGTGCAGTACCCAATCTCCAATCTTGAATTGTCTTGGGTGCACTGTTTTGTTGTATTTTCTAGACAATTCTTGTTGATACGAAGCAATGTGCATCAATTCCCTTTCCCTTCTTTCTTCTGCGAGGTTGAGTTTTAGGGCTATGGCCTCTCCATTCAAGTTTGGATCAAAATTTTCGCTTCTAATAGTGGGGAGGCCCACTTCGAGGGAGATTATTGCCTACATGCCATAGGCCAATGAAAAAGGTGTTTCGCCAATTGACCGCCGAGATGTAGTACGGTAAGCCCATAAAACATAGGGAAGTTCTTTAGCCCACTTGCTCTTTTCTCTTTCCAGCTTTTTCTTCAGACCGTCTAAGACTACTTTGTTGGAAGCCTCAGCCTGGCCATTAGGTTGGGGGTACGCCAGTGTAGAGTTGTAGAATTCTATCTTGTATTCTTCGCAAAAGTCCCTAAAGATTTTGCTATCAAACTTAGTGCCGTTGTCGGATATTAAAGCCTTGGGTATGCCGAATCGAGTTATGATGTTTTGCCAGATGAACTTCTTGATGTCTTTTTCTTTTATGGATGCGAGTGCTTCTGCCTCCACTCATTTTGTGAAATAGTCTATTACTGCGAGAAAGAATTTTCTATTGTCGGGCGCAGTTGAGAGTGGTCCTACTATATCCAGGCCCCACATTGTAAAGGGCCACGGGCTGGTCAATGGTAGAAGCTCTCTGGCTGGTTAATGTATTTGGTGTGCAAACTTCTGACATTTTTCACACTTCTTGACATATTTCTCTGAATCTACTTGCATGTATGGCCACCAATTCCCTTGTGAAATTTGCTCGGTAAGCCAGCAACCTTCCCCCTTGGTGGCTTCCGCAAACGCCTTCGTATATTTTGAACAAGAATGCCTCGACCTTGCTGTGATGGACACATTTTAAGTAAAGTCCTGTGAAGGATTTTTTGTGCAATGCTAGTGATGGGGAGAGCCAAAATTCCTATGACTTTGCTCGAATTTTGTTGGCTTTTCTTTTTTTTCTTCAAGTAAGATGCCATCTTTTAAAAATACTATGATGGGGTCCATTCAGGAAGGGCCTAGCTCGGCACAACATGCTTTGGCTACTTTGGGTTCTTCAATACTTGGTCTGGGTAGGAAGTCAATCAACAATGGGTGTGGGATAGATGTATCTGCCATTGATACAAAACTGGCCAACTCATTTGCTTTACTATTTTTCTCCCGGCCGATTTGCTCTATCCGGACTACTTCAAACTTCATGATCTCCTTTTTGACCAAGTCTTGGTACTTAGCCATCCTATCATTCTTTGCCTCATAGTCGCCTAAAATCTGGTTGACTACCAGTTGGGAGTCACTGTACACCATCAGCTCGGTGGCTTTCATGCGAAGTGCCGATTTCAAACCTGCTAGTAATGCCTCATACTCCGCCTCATTGTTAGATGCTGGGAAGCCAAGGTTGACTGCCTATTCAATTGTTAGGCCATCCGGTGAGATGAGGACTATGCCCAGTCCTGCACCGTGCCTGTTGGATGCTCCATCTACGAAGAGTTTCCACATCTCTCCGATGAATAGCTTCCAGCAAGTGGAGGGGTCTGATGATGTCTTGGGATCAGGGGCGTTGCTGATGCCTTCATCCAAGTTAATGTCTGCCATTGGGTTTTGATCCTCACTGTCTGACTGTCTCAAGGCTCTACTTTTGGGTGAGTCCTTGCTGGCAGTGCTGTGGTCTATTCCTTCTTCCCTCTCTTTAGGCCTGAATGGCTTGCTATGCTGTTGGGTATCCTGCTTTGGGGGTTACGCCATTCCTGCGGCACTTTTCCCAATTTTTTAGATTGCCGCGGTCAAGTCGGTCTGGCAAACATGATGACTTCTTGGCGTGAACTCGGATACGAAGTCTACCAAAGCTTGGGCCTTTATTGCGGTTCTTGGTTGAAACTTAATGTCGAACTGCCCTAACTCCACTGCCCACTTCAAAATTCATCTCGAAAAATCCACCCTTTCAAACAAGGCTTTTAAGAGGAATGCCGTTAAGACAATTACGGTGTGGGCATCGAAGTAGTGCGATAATTTTCTTGAGACCATCATCAAAGCTAAGGCCAACTTTTCCAATGGCAGGTACCTTGTTTCAGTGCCCAGTAATGTCTTGCTCACATAAAAGATTGGCAAGTGTTGTATTCCCTCCGCTCTCGCCAATACTGCGCTAACTGCATACTGGGAAACTGCTAAGTACAAAAAGAGCTCCTCTCTTGGTACTAGGGTTACTAACAATAGAGGAGAGGTCATGTAGTCTTTCAAGCTTTCCAGGGTGCGGTCGCACTCATCATCCCACTCAAACTTGGCCTTCAGCGCTTGGAAGAATGGTCGACACCTGTCTGATACCTGAGGCCAGTGAGATGTTGCACCTCTTTGATTGTGTTGGGCCTCTTGAGATCTTGGATGGCTTTGATCTTAGAGGGATCAGCTTTTATACCCCAGTTGGTCACTAGAAAGCCCAGGAATTTGCCTGACCATACGCCGAATGCGCACTTAGATGTGTTCAGACGTAACTTGTGGGACTTCAAAATTTGAAACATTTCATCTAGGTCCCTGAGATGGTCCCTCTCATCTCTGCTTTTGAACACCATATCATTTATGTAAGCCTCCATTGTTCTGTCTAACAATGGTTCAAACATTTTGGTGATCATCCGTTAGAATGTAGCCCTTGCGTTCTTTAGGCCAAAGGGCATGACCTTGTAGCAATATTGTCCTCTGGGTGTTGTAAATGACGTGACCTCCTGTCTGGTTCATACATAGCGATTTGATGACAACCGCGATACGCATCAAGAAAGCTAAGTCGGCTATGCCCTACTGTTAGGTCCACCAGTTGGTCTATTTGTGGTAGGGGAAAACTGTCCTTTGGGCATGTTTTGTTGATTGTTTTGTAGTCCACGCAAACGCGCCATTTGCCGTTCTTTTTTGGTACCACTACAGTGTTGAAAATCCACCTGGGATAGTGTACTTCTCTGATTACTCCTGCTTCTAGCAAGTTTCCTACTTCCTCCGCCACTATCTCTGCGTGGTGGAGTGCCGATTGGCGAGTTCATTGTATAACTGGTCTGGCAGTTAGATGGACATTAAGTTGATGGCAGATGAAATTAGGGCCAATGCCAGGCATGTCATACGGCGTCTAGGCAAACACTTCGATGCTAGAGGTCAAAAATTCCATGATCTCTATTCTCTCGGTGCTGGACAGAGATGAGCTGAGCAAAAAAAACTTTTATGGGTCCTTTTCATCTATCCTTACCTCTACCAAGTCTTCCACTGCCTTCTATTCAGCTGTTTTGCTGACATCTACGAACAGTTTGTTGTTTTCTGGCTCTTCTACCATCTGTACAAACCCTTTTGCAGCCCGGCTGCTGTTTACTGTGACAAAGCATTATTTCAACATGATTTGGTCCTCTAAGACTTCTTTAATCGCTCCGGTTTCGTTGGGGAACCGTAACACCTGATGGTAGGTTGATGCCACCGATCGTATGACGTGCAATCATGCCCTCCCCAAGATTATGTTATGAGTGGAAGGAACTTTCAATACCTAAAATTCCACCTGTTCGCCATTGTTCCCGCCTTGACTGGCATAATTATCTTGCCTACCTGCCACTTTGGCATTGAGTTAAAGCCGACTAAGGGAGATGTTGTAGGTGCCAAGTCTCTGTCCTCCAATTTTAGTTGCTTGAAGGTCTCGTAGTACATTATCTCACAAGAGCTCCCTTGGTCTATTAGGATTTGCTTGATGTCGAAGTTCTTGACGTGCAAAGTAGCCACCAATGCGCCGTTGTGAGGGCATCGTAACCTTGCTAGGTCCTTGTCAGAAAAGGAGATGATGTTCGCTGCCTCCGTTTTTTCCCTTTTGCTAGTAGGTTGTGCACTTAGTACCTCTCTCAAGTGTTCAGTCTTTTTGATCATCCCTCTGAGCTCACATACCCGCTCGAGCTCGACGATCCCATGTATCACATTCATTATACTCGACATCCCATTCGGCCTGTTGAGGTCCTAGGGGGCCGGCTGTGTTCCCCCCTCTATATACTGGTCTAGGTGACCAACGGCCACTAACTCCTTTAGATGTTGCCTCAACGGTGTACGATTTTTAGTTCGGTGTCCCTTTTTATCATGGAAGGTGTAACGGTACCTCTCATCGTAGCCCCTCTATGCTTCTCCTAACTTGGCAGGCTGCCGAACGAAGGGTTCATCGCGTATCTCACTAAGAATCTGGTAGATAAGTTTGTTAAATTTTGTAGTGATGGCAGTGCGGACTCTCAACTTCCTTGCTTGGGGGTCCTCTCTGTTGGCTCGTCTACCTCGCCCATTCTTGCGTAGTTGTTCTTCTTGCTTGACCGTGTTTACCTTTGCCGCAGGCTTTCTATCTGACATCGCTATTGTGCTAGTTTTCGCTTTGGTGCGTGCAACATCTTCTTTTACTCGGATGTCCTGATGCACTCTTTCCATAAGGGCCTCCATTGTGAGGGGTGGATTCATTGTCATTGAATCCCTTAATTTATTGCAACGTGGCAAACCTCGTTTGTACTGCGCAATAGCTAGGTTTGTGGGGCAATCTCCAATCTGATTGAAAGTCTCCCAATACCAATTATTGTAAGACCTCAATATTTCTTTCTCGCCCATATCTATGGAGAGAAGTTGGTCAATCTCCACAGGCATTTTGGTGTTTGTTCTGAATCTGGTTACAAATGTTTTTGCTAGTTGCGCCCATAAAGCTATGCTACCTCCTGGCAGCCTTTCAAACCGTGTTAGACCCAGGCCACCAAGGCTGGAAGGGAATAGGATACACATTAGAGCCTCATTTTGCTGATACACCGCCATGACTTGGCAGAAGTGGCTCAAGTGCATATAAGGGTCCGACTTTTCCTCATAAATAGTGAATTTGGGGTGGTGGAAGCCGGAGGGTAATGGTGCGTTCTCTATCGCCGGAACGAACAACGAGCTTTGTAACCTTGCTAATGCTTTGTCTGTCACTTCATAGTGTAGACACCCCATTTTTGACCGTCCTTAAGACTTGGGCGCCGCTGATTGCTTACTTGATGGTGTAGGCTATCTTGTGCAAAGGTTCGATTTCTTCGGCAAGGAGAGCTCCAAATCCTAACCTTACACCCTATTTTGGACCAAAGCCTTTTGACCAAAAAGATTTTAGACCTTAAAACCCTCTCTTTGAAAGATTTTAGACCTTAAAACCGAGCAAGGACAAAGTGGAAATGAATGAAAGAGAGGTGAAATCTTTGAAAAATCTTTCAAAGCGTCTTTTTTAGAGGTTTGGAGTTGAAGAAAAGAAGAGGAGAGGGAAGAAACCAAGTTGGAGAAGAAGATGGGCATGAACCGTTAAGAGAGAGTCGAGCAACCCTCGCTAAATCAGTCCTATCCATTTGTACACTTGGATTTCATCTATGAGGCCACCACCGTTGGAAAAAGGACTTCCGGGGCTTTATTTTGCACTCAAGAATCTCCTAAAGCCAAGGCCATATGAGGGAGATATGGTTGGTTGAAGTTAGGCATCAATCCGGTTGCACCGAAACTGGGCAGTCTTCACTAAAAGAGGGATATCTCTTAGCACACTTAGAATTTTGATGTGAGGCTTCCACCATTGGAAATCTTACTTCCGGAGCTACAATTTGCATACAAGAATGACCTGAAAAGGAGTCTAGATGAAGGAGTTATGCCTAGTTGAAGTCGGGGGACATGAACTAGTTTTTGCTGTCGGCCACTAGGGGAGGGTGCCGGCCACAAATGGAGCTTGCCGGCCATATGCCAGCTAGAAGGGATTCTTTTCAGCCAAAAAAGTAGCTGGTTGGCCACCATAAGTAGCTGGTCAGCCACCACAAGTAGCCGGTCGGCCACTTGTGTCCCAAACTCAGATATTTTGCAGATATTTCTCCTCCAGTTGTTTTCACACTCCTCCAGCTGTCCTAATTCAGATATTTCGACCAAAGCTCTTGTTTTTGCTATATATAGAGGCCATATCTCTTTTTTTGAGAGGTTAGCAAGTTTGGGAGCCTCTCTCGCTAAGAATTCCTCTCTCTTTACAAAATTTTCAGAGCAAAATATCTGCCTCTCTCTCTAAGAATTCCTTTCTCTCTACAAAATTTTCAGAGCAAAATCTATGCCTCTCTCTCTAGAGTTCTCTCTCTCTTGCCCTTTTGTGCATAGAAGTAGAGAAACACTTCTAGTTTGCCTAGACATCCTTCATCAAAGTTGCATATCTTTTGGCTAAGGTCCCTTGGATCCTAATTTGAGCTGTTGAAAGGTTGTTTAAGCCTAAGAAAGTGGTTGTTCTTGTGCTGTGCTTCAAGAGGTAAAAATCTAATCTTGTAAGCTTATTTTGCACACTTGTTTTGCCACCTTTGCAAACTGTTTTGAGCCTAGTTTTCAACTATAAAAAGTTCTGATTGTTTGGTCTAAACATGTTGGTTTAAAGCCATTTGTGCTAAGGGGTTGTATCCCCCTTCTTGTTGCCTATTTGTATGTGCCTTTGCATCATCTCTTAGCATGTAAAAGTCAAACTTTTTGGGCCTTTAAACCACTGAAATTCAGAGTTATTTCAGTGGTAAAAAGTTTGTTTTGAGGTCCAAAATGGGGGGGATGGCCTCCCCCCCTTGTCTCTCTATGCCATGCCTTGTTAGCATTACAAAGTAGCATGTTTTTATGACTTATGTTAGCTTAGTTCAAGCAAGTTTTTGGCTATATTTTAACATGTTTAAACTCTGTTTTTGGCTGGTTTAGTCACTTGTTGCTGGCATTTTGCACTTGTATTGTAATTTTGCTTACTAGCCTAGCATGTTTGATGATTTAGCCTATCATTCTAGCTTGTGTTAGCTTAACTCCAGCACATTTTTGCTACTAATTTAGCATGATTAAGCTCTGTTTTGAGTGGTCTTGGACATATGTGCTTTGCTTTGTATAGCTATAGTGTAAATAGCCTTTACTAGCTTTGCGTTTTAAGGCCCCTAGCATGCTTTGCTTGAGTTATTTGCATGATATAGCATCATTTTACATGTGATTTCAGGGCATATACCCCTGTCACACTCTCACATATATCGCTCATTAATTGTTTTTTGAGAGTTATGCTTTGTGCCTTGTTTGTGAGCCAACACATAAGCATGTTTTTCTTGCCATCTGTGCTTCAATTCCAGCACGTTCTAGCTACTGATTTAGCATGATTAAGCTTTGTTTTGAGCTAGTTTGATCACATGAGCTTTGTTTTGTATGCTTGTAGTGCAATTGTGCTAAATTGCCTAGAATGTGCTATTGTTTTGGCCTCTTAATATAGCTATTTTTAGCTTATTTCAAGCATATTTTAGAACTTTATTTAGGGTGTTTTAGGATTGTTTTGGACTGTTGGTCCTTTTTGAGCTTTGTATTGCATGCTCATAGTGTTATGCTCTTCACTAGTTTAATGCCTTTGGCTTTTGAGCATGTTGCGCATGAATTGCTTACATGATTTAGTGTCTTTAGCATGCCATATTAGCACTGAAATTCTGTCATCTCCCACATTTCTTCACTTTTGATTTGTTTTGAGGGTTGGTTTGCCTTGTGCTTGTGTTTAAACTTGATAGAGTTTGTGCTCAAATGGCTTTAACCCTCTTATGAGGATTCCTTCTAGCCAAAGGCATGATCTCTCTCATGCCTTAAGCCTTTTATTTGGTTAATCCCCTCTCCCATTAGAGGACTTTCACATTGGACAAATCGATTAAAGGATTAATCGGTAACTTAAAATGTGTAAACAAGAATCAACCAAGTAAAACATGTGCAAGATAAACATTTGTGTTGCATTGCATGTGTTTGGATCGGACGTTAATCCAAAAACAAGAAATGTGGGACGTTTCATACTTGAAGTGGTGAAACGTGTCACGTTTCTTGGTCGCAAACACCCTTGATAAGACATGATAGGGTGGAAGCACTTTGAGTCTTATGTGCGCATTCACTAAGCTTGTACAAGCTTGGTTCTTCAGCCATCATGCATTGAGATGTTTGATTGGGGGCTTGAGATGTTTGATTGGGGGCTTGAGAGCCAAGTACCACACTCCTTTGAGTTTGAGACATGATGAGGAGGGTGGTAGTACATACATTTCTTGCCAAATACATTGTCTTGGCTCTGTTGCTCTCTGTTGCAGCAAAGGCAGAATTCTGGAAAGAGAAGTGGCTGGCCAGCCACTTACACTAACCTACCGACCACTTGCACTGGCCGGCCGGCCAGCTAAGGTAGCCTACCGACCAGTTGAGGTGGCCGGCTGGCCACTTGCAGAAAAATTGTCCAAAGTGTTCCTGTGTTGGGGCGGATGCAATCTGGAAGTTCATATGATGTTTTGAGATCACCGCGAATGTAAATAAAGGCAACTTATGGCAAGGCAATGTATTTTCGGGCGAAGCAAACCGAGCATGCATGTTTCCCTCCCCTCGATGCCATTTTACTGCTTTACCTAGCTAGTTAATTTACCGGTTTTATAATCAATTAGTTAATGTGTTTAGCTAATTTAATTCATCTTTGTAATATTAGCTTAGATTAGCTAGTGTTTCAATTTCGTTTGTGTTGTAATTAATTGGCTAGAATAGTTAATTAGTTGGTTTGTAATAGTTAGCTTAGCTTAGATTAGCTTGGCTTATTTATTTAGACCCTCTTTCGCGAGAGAGCAATGTTGTAATAAATGTGCGTGTGTGTGCATGTCTTCCAACCCCATGTCTTTCTCCCTTTTATTTAACCGCTTACGATGGTTAGTTTTAGGGCACATTTTGATTAGCATACCTTATGCTTTGCATGTTTGCATCATTCATTTGTCTTGCATGCACCAGGCTCGGCGCATCATTCAAACTGCATCGTCTTTCAATACTTATTTGAATACGTGTATCAAATCGTTGCATTCCTATGCCATCTTAGATAGCCGAGCCTATTTAGTTGCATTATTGCATATGTTGCATTAGGCACTTAACATAGTTAGGAATCATTCATTATTTCTAACTAGTTTTCTGTTTTGGCTCGGAGTACACTGTAAGTGTTTACGCTTTAGCATCCTTGCATGAGTGTGAGTGTTGCCATGATAGCATGCTTGCCATGAGGCTATTTGCTTAAATGCTTAACTGCATGAATGCCTATGGGTGGAGGCTTGAGTACCTGAATGAGGACAACTCGATGATTGTAAGTTTTAAGCCCACTTTGCGAAGTGGCAAAACCTTGTTTTCAAGCCCACTTTGAGGGTGGCAAATCCGCGCTTTAGCCTACTTGCGAGTAGCATTTTCAAACCATTTTCAAAAACAAACATGAGTTGTTTTGTTCCAATTCTCGTGATTGAGTCTATACTTGTATGCAATGCGCATCATGTAGTAAAGTTAGCTAAATAACCGGAATAAGAACACATGAGGTTTATAAAACAACATATCATGATAGTAGAGGCCGATCCTTTGATCAGGCGAGTGAGGGTGCTCATTTCAGGACCTTCCCCTCTCGTATCCAAGTTCCCAAGCTGAGGCAACTTTGGTGATGACGTATACGTGGCCTTTGGCACGAGTCAGGGTTTCCTAAATTTCCCAAAAACAAAATATTTAGGTGGCGACTCTATAATCTGGAAAAGTAGTCCAGTTTTGGCATTATTTGATTCAAAATCTGATTTTCCAAAATGATTTGCCGGATTGCACTCTTTGGTGTTTATCAATCTCACATTGCACTTTGTGAGATTAGATTCAGCACCGTGACAGGAGTCTGAACTGTAGAAGACCAATTTGTGCCTTTCTGAAAGGGGGCGCGCGAAGAAAGTCGAGTCTACACATAGGCAAGGCGTGGCTCTGGCATTCTTACCTCGACAGTCCCATGTGTTCTAGAAGCCAACCATTGTAGTGCGGAGATTGTGAGGGTCGCGAGCCTGAGTGTCTTCTCTCCTTCAAGCCTTTTCCTCAAGCACTAACCGCAGGTTTACCAACCTAGGCAACTCCGTGTGCCTAGATGTCATTTGGTGTGAATGTAAGGGCCGATAATTGCTTCCTTTTATGTAAGACCTTTCAGTCCTCGTTCTCTTAGACCTGGAGTAACGAGTCCTAGAAGTCCTCGATTGTGTATCGCTTGTCCTTAGGCTTCTGCTCTCCGTGTGAGACGATGTGACTTGCCTGTCACGATCTTCTGAGTGGCGAGGGTGTGCCCTGCTCTTGCCCACCTCTTCTTCTACCGCCCTTTTGCCCTTTATTTGGCGCTTCATAATCTCCATGTCAGCTGCCATCCTCCTTATCAATTCATCCTGCTCCCTTACGCGATCCTCCAGAACCTGGGGATCCATCATTCGCCTCTGTCTGTCAGGGCTTTGAGAGCAACGCGGACTTGAGCCCCGTCTATTCTTTTGTCTCTCCATGAGCTCCGTCTCTGGGGATCCAATTATGCCATGGGCGGCACAAAAGGTAGACCTTCGCGTCTCCCACCCCTTTCCAGGGTTTGTCCATCAATGGCAGAATGTGGTAAGTCTTCGTTGTACGCCATTAAACTTAGTGGAAGGAGAAACTTTAATAAAAAGGTTTGTTTTTCGTGTACTTCCCACAGATGGCGCCAATTGTACAAACACGAAATAATCTTCTCATATAATCCTATTGATCAAGTTTGCACTCCTTTAAACGTCATCACTTTGTTACCTGAAAACACAAACGTGAGCTAGCCGGTGAGTGTGTGCTGGAAACCTCTCCAATGCCTAAGTCAGCAAGTAGACAATAGACAAAAGCTCTGTGTATTTGAGAGTAGAAATTGTGATACCTGTACATAGGTCCTGTTATGAGCTTTTATAGTTTCCACCTAGCATAATCCTAGGAGGACTCATGAATCACACTCATCAGGATAATACCTATCCTGATGACACCCTTCTCAATACCAACCAAATGAGATGGCTCAAACCTCCTTACCTCGGCTCGGTGGCAGCCTAACCGAGCTAGCATGGCCTTGTCCCATGCCAGACAGAACTAGGGCAATATCAGACTGAGATAACCACTCCAGAACCCCGCCACCATCGTAGCCCGGTCCTACTTGGATTAAATATAACCACCTCGGTTCAAGCCTTGAGCCGAATGCTTGTCTAGTCCACGACCGAACTTAACCCATTTTCATTTCTGCCCATAGCGCGGCCCAATGACCAAGGGAATGAACCTAGCTCGGTCTATTCAATAGATGGCTTTAGCTTGGCCTTATTTAAGCATAAATTGCCCTCTCAAGTGGTAAACTAATGATGATGAGGTGGGGTAGGTGATTGTGATAGTATAATGATATTGGAAAAAAGTGTAATTTGAAAAATATTTTAAATATAGGTCTAAATAAATTTATTTTTGGTTAAACGTTCATTTTCGTAATAAATATCAGAAAAAATATATATATATTTTGAAGAAAATATTTTTTACTAAAACAAATAAAGGAATGGTGTTGAATGGTGTATTAACCTGAAAGTGCTGGCGAGCTTTCTTGGTGTAACTGCCTCTCAAAGGGAATGTCTACGCGTTTGGATGCTTTAATGTTTACATTCAACTTTGATGGAGCTTTTGAGTGACCAAGGGGAATAACTTAGTGTTCTTTTAAATTGGTCATTTTAATTTGAGAGCATTTGAGTTTGTTACATTTATTTTGAGATTAATTTCGGTGATTGAAAGTGTTCACTTTTTAAAACTCGTTGAGTAAACTATTAATGTAAAAAATCAA
The DNA here is from genome assembly GCA_022316695.1 of Camellia oleifera. Taxonomy (NCBI): domain Eukaryota; kingdom Viridiplantae; phylum Streptophyta; class Magnoliopsida; order Ericales; family Theaceae; genus Camellia; species Camellia oleifera. The sequence continues at coordinate 131,794,928 of CM039315.1, read as the reverse complement.
TATGATCGGATATTGATAACTATATGTTTAAATCAAATTTGTATTCTAAAAAATAAATAGTTATTCTTGAAATTATATTTATCATCCATTTTTGTAATAACAAAAAAAAAATATGATTCAAACATATAGCTATCAATATCTAATCATCTTGATTTTTAGCATGAATACTCTATTCAATAAGTCCTAAAAAGTAAATGGTTCAGATCACTGAAATCGATTTTAAAAAGAGTCTACCATAACCAAACACTCTCTCAAGTTATAAACCCTTAAATTATTAAATTATTGGTGCATGTATTGAATAACTAAAAGCAACTTTGTTTGGTTTTGAGTTTTTAAAATTTCAATTTTTTTTTTTTTTTTGGTTTGTTGTTTTGTCTTTGGGTTGTGTTTACTTTATGAATATAGGTAGGAATTTAGAAAGAGAAAATGAAAAGTGTAAAACGTGTGTGAAATATAAATATATTTCCTTGACATTTCACTTATATTTTCTCTCTTCCTATGTAACGCCCCAAGAAAACTGATGTATAATGATAGTACAGCAACCACCTCTCCTCATAATAAACCAAAATAAATCCCCAATACTTGCATAACATGATCATGAGGTTCGTACAAAATAGTTCCACATGCGGATTCGGTACATGAATCTATAGCATGTAAACATCTAGTCAAAATACATAAACGCCCTCAAAGGGCTACAAAGTCTAAGGCTTAAGCCCGGTTACGCAAAACGGTCACTTGAACCCATACACGTATAGCCCTTGGCTTGCAAAAATTACAATCACAACAAAATAGAGTCTTGTGCTCTCAACACGTATATCCGCGCACTTAGTTTGACGGTATCACCACATCTTTTCTACACCAAAATCCCATAGGGTAAGCATAAAGCCCAATAGGAAAATTCTTAACAAAGTATATACATTTTATACAAGTCTCGTAGATCGAAATGCACATGTCATGCTATGCTTTTTAAAAAAAAAAAAAAAAAAGTCACGTGAACATTTTTTTCTTTCTTTGAAAACCGTCATGTCCCATGAAAACTTGAAATTTTAACAATTTGATAATTTTACATCATAATCAAGGGGCGATAAATATGATTCAAGTAATCCCTAGGTTGGTGTTGCAAGTAGGCATAATTAGCACCATCAAAACCCCACTTTACCAGTAGCTAACCGGAAGGCACGTGGTACCTCCTCCGCGCGTGTTTTTGGACTTTCACCTTGGACACTCAAACCATCTTAATCAATTTCATTTACACCTCCTATCTGGACTTACCAACGTATTTACCCCAAAACATTTCAATAAATCTCATTTTACAACATTCTTTTCACAATGCACAAATTTCCAAATCTCAATTCAAAATTTGTAACAATCAAATGAATTGAAATGCCAATGCAACAATTATCAATGCAATGCAATACTCTCTCATTTTCAATTCTTTCACATAATTCAATCATGGTGATCACAATTCCTATTTCCCTTTCCAATGTAATTTCACAAGATAACCTTATATCTATTCAAATTCATCAATAGTATCAATATTTCCACACATCATGTGTTCTCAACAAATTAGTCATTTCATGACTACATCTATAATTTTAATAATAAGTTCCAAATCTCCACTATTTCTTGTATTTTAAGAAAATCGCCATTTTATATATAACAATAAGAAATTTCCAATCATTCATTCATTTAGCACATAAGAAAAAGGAAATAAAGCCATAAATTCTCAACATCCTCCAAAAACCGCCAATTTCCTAGCTTTTTCACCAAAACTAGACATTCCCTCATCTTTTGAAAGAATCTCACCAAAAACATCTTTCTTCAATTAATGTAGTTTCAAAACTCTCAAGAGAATCATTTTAAAAAAAGACAAGGGATGAACCCACTTTCAAAACCACCAACATTCTTGAGCCAAAAACTAAACTTTCATTGCCACCAAAGGAAATTCCAAAATCAACATAAACTTGCAAAAATATATATATGACTCTAAGAAAATCCCTACCCCAAGTTCTTGTGGGAAAAGAGGAGAAGGCCTCAAAATTGACGGCACCGAAACCCGATCTCGACCGCACACAACATAGCTCTTGAAAAGTTCTCCAACTTTGATGAAGGAGCTAAGGGCAAAACTCTAATGGATTTAAAGAAATCAAGGTTTTAATCTAATTTGGTGTAGGGAAATGTAGAGAGAAGGAAGAGAAAATGGTTTTTAGAGAGAGATATACAAAATGTGAGATACACTTATCCCAAAGAGAAGAAAAGCATATTCTTTTCAGACTCAGCATCTCCCGCACATGCGGCACCCATTCTCATACGTACGGCAAACCCCTCTGCATTTGCGTCTATCATCCCCGCACGTGTGGCACTTCTTCTCCGCACCTCCCTCCGCATCTGCATATAAAGCAGAATGCGCCATGGAAACTCTCTTCTTCACCGCACGTACGGGCCAGGCCCAATACATGTGGCTCAGTCTCCTATCCAGAAAATCATGCCAACTCGACTCAGGACACCCCAAATTCAACCCTGCACCTTCCGAAACATGTGAAACTTGGCACGAAAATAAATAAGAACAAAGACTTTGAGAAAAGCTTCCAAACACATCAAACCAAAACCTTTAATAAGATTCCTGGTTAAACCTGACACCCTAACAAAGGCAGACCCAATGTAAATAAAAAGGAACGAGGCGGTTTACATACTCAGTCATCATAACCTCCCCACAATAGGAAATTTCGTCCCCGAAATTAATCAAACTACCCAAACAAAGAGGCTTCAAGCAGCCAAAACCATGCTATAAAAATTTCAAATCACTAAATCAGTTCTTAACCAATCTCACGCTAAACATCATGGTTTCCAAGTGCCATAGTCACAATAGTAACAACAACAATTTTTGAGATACTAAATAAGCATGAAACTTTCCAACAATGATAATGGTAATACATAGGTGCCATTTGGTAACACTTAAGTTTTCAGTTTTCAATTTATATTTACAAAAATTTTAAAAACTCAAATAAAAACTTATTTGTTAAATTTTGATTTATAAATCAAAGGTCTCGGTTTATAAATTTAGCCAAAAAATGTAAACTTAAAAATGGTGTTTCCGTTTTGAGTTTTTAAATTTTTTTTTTTTACCACCCAACACTAGCCACCACCCGCCACCATTTTCCACCACTGTCTTCCGCCGTCACTACCCACCACCCACTCCCCACCACCACCTGCCACCACCACTCACCACCCACCAGCCACCACCAGCCACCACCCGCCACCACCACCCACCTGCTACCCATCAGTCGCCACCCACCTGCCACCCACTTGCTACCACCACCCACTCCTCGCCACTACTACCAGCCACTACCCGCCACCACCACCCACCACCCACCTGCCACCACCACCCACCACCCGCCACCACCACCCACCTGCCACCCTCCAGCTGCCACCCACTCGCTACCACCACCCACTCCTTGCCGCTGCCACCACCACCACCACCACCTACCACCCACCTGCCATCCACCTGCCACTACCATCCACTGCCCACCACCACCACCTGCCACCTACCCGCCACCACCACTCACCACCCACCTACCATCAGTATTCACCAGCCACCCACCACCACCAGCTACCTGCCACCCACCCGCCATCACCACCTATTACCACCACCACCACTACCCACCCGCCACCCACCTGCCACCACCACCCACTTGCTACCACCCACCACCCGCCACCGTCACCCATCCACCCACCACCACCTGCCATCGGCCACCCACCTGCCACCACCACCCACCGCCACCACCGCCACCACCCATTCGTTACCACCCACCATCTGCCACCGTCACCCACCCACCCACCACCACCCGCTACCCACCACCCACCGTCACCACTTTCCATCACCGTTTTCCACCGCCACTTGCCACCACTTGCCATTTCTCATTTTTTTTTATATTTTTAAATTTTTTTAAACATTTTGTCAATTACCAAACGCGTTTGTAGTTTATGTTTTTCTAAAAATAAACAAAAACCAGTTTATAAAATTTTTGTAAATATAAACTAAAAGCATAAACGTTACCAAACAGACCCTAGTAATCTCGTGCTCAAAATAACATTACACATAACAACACATGGTTAACAATTTAATACATTTCTCTCAAACACTAGGGAATATTACAATTTAAAACAACTAAGCATTTTCAAACAAATCTGGATACTTGGAGCAGACCTCCGCCTCGACCCAACAAATCGGTGATCTACAAGGTCGGCCATACAAGACCTCAAACTGTGCCATCTCAATGCTAGCTTAATAACTATTGTTATAGGCGAATTCAATCAATGGTAGGTGTCTCTCCCAAGACCCTTTGAAATCAAGGACACAAGCTCTAAGCATGTCCACCAAAATCTGAATGGTACGTTTCGACTGCCTATCGGTTTAAGGATTGTAAGCGGTGCTAACGGTCAACTTAGTTCCCAACACCTCTTGAAGGCTTTGCCACAATCGGGCAATGAAACCAGGATCACTATCCGATACAATGGTTACAGGGACCCTATGAAGTCGAACTATCTCTCTACTGTACAACTTTGCCAAATGCTCAATGGAGTCGCCAGTGCTCATCGAAATGAAATGTGTAGACTTAGTTAACCTATCAACAATCACCCAAACAGCATCATTGCCTTGCTCTGTTTTAGGAAGCCCATCTACAAAAACCATAGTAACATGTTCTCATTTCCACTCAGCTATCGGAAAGGGTTGTAGCAAACCCGCTAGCCTTTGGTGTTCGGCCTTCACTTGTTGACAAGTAAGGCACTTTGATACAAATAAGGCGACATCCCGCTTCATACCCCTTCACCAAAATTGGCGACTAAGATCATGATACATTTTGGTACCTCCCGGATGTACCGCAAGGAGTGAGTAATGGAACTCTTGAAGTACCTCCTCTCTACAAGATTCTGGTACAAACAAACGGTCTAGATAACGTACATTTAGATCTGAGTGAATGTTCAAACCCTTCTCTTCCTTTCCGTTAGAGATCCTCTCACGGATTAACCCTACCTCACGGTCACCTTGTTGCGCCTCTATGACCTTATTAATCAAGGTAGGTTGAGCAATCAAAGTAAACAAGGTAGCATCCCCGCTTGACTCACCCAAATGCAAATCAAACTCACCGATATCGCCTAGCATTCTCCATTCTCGAATGACCACACTTGCAAAATTACTCCCAAATGTTTGGCTCAAGGCATCAGTCACTACATTGGCCTTCCCCGGATAATAGTGCAATTCAAAGTCATAATCCTTCATAAATTCCATCCACCTCCGTTGGCGTAGATTCAAGTCTTTTTGAGAAAACAAATACTTTAGGCTCTTATGATCAAAGAAAACCTCAAACTTTTCACCATACAAGTAATGTCTCCAGATTTTCAAGGCAAAAATTATTGCTGCTAATTCTAAATCATGGATAGGGTAGTTTTTTTCTTGAGTTTTCAATTGTCGTGAACCATAGGCCACAACTTTTCCCTCTTGGATCAAGACACGACCAAGTCCATCCCAAGATGCATCACAATAAACGGTATAACCCAAACCTCTTTTCGAAATTATCAAGACCGGTGCGGTGGTCAATCTAGCCTTAAGTTCTTGGAATGACTTTTCACAAGCTTCACTTCACACAAATTTGACACATTTCCTTGTCAACCTAATTAAAGGTGTGGCTAATCTAGAGAAGTCCCTTACAAAACGACGACAATACCCGGCTAACCCCAAGAAATAGCGGATCTCAAAAACATTTTTAGACTATTCCCAATCCTACACGACATTTATCTTTGAAGAGTTTACGGTTACTCCTTCGCTCGACACTACATGACCCAAAAACTTTACCTTGGTCAACCAAAACTCACATTTCCCAAACTTGGCGTACAATTGGTGCTCTCTCAACATATCAAGCACTAACTGCAAGTGGTTCTTGTGTTCCTCCTCAGAGACTAAATAAATTAAGATGTCGTCCATAAAGACGACCATGAAACGATCCAAGAAATCTCAAAAAATTCAGTTAATCAAATCCATAAAAGAAGTAGGTGCATTAGTCAAACCAAAAGGCATTACAAGAAACTCATAGTGGTCATAACGCATACAAAAGGTCATTTTTTGGATGTCCTCCTCCCGGACTCTCAACTGATGGTACCCTGACCTCAAATCTATCTTCAAGAAGCAGCGAGACCTTCTAAGTTGGTCAAATAAATCATCTATTCTGGGTAGAGGATACTTGTTCTTAACGGTAACTCGATTCAACTTGCGATAATCAATACATAACCGCAACGACCCATCCTTCTTTTTCACAAAGAGAGTCGGCGCTCCCCAAGGTGATGTACTAGGGCAAATGAAGCCCTTGTCTAAAAGCTCTTGGAGTTGAATCTTCAACTCATGCAATTCGGCAAGTGCGAATTTATACGGCGCCATAGAAATCGGTGTCGTACCAGGCACTAAGTCAATGGGGAACTCGATTTCCCGGTGGGGTGGCAAACTAGTAAGATCCTCGGGAAAGACATCCGGGTATTCACAAACTACCCTTGGAAATTCAACACGGCCCCGTCATTCTCACTATCCAAGAGAGCCGTAAGAAGACCACTGAGCTTGCTACTACTAAGAGGGTCAAAAACTGGCGATAAAACCCTATCAACTCGATCCCCTAGAAAATAAAAGCAATCACCACTCTAGGTGCACACTGTAACTCTATGACAGTAACAATCAATCATAGCTTGGTACAAGGATAACAAATTCATGCCTAAAATGACATCAAAACTAGACATGTCTAGTAACACAAAAGCAAACGGAAGTTGACGCGAGACAACCTCTATCTCACAATCGCAACATCCCCAATCCAAATCAACCATACCCCCAACTAGAGACTCTACCCTGAGCGGAGACGCTAACTACGCCACCTCTAACCCCAATGCAGAAGCAAATGTAGTAGATATAAATGAATGAGATGCACCCATATCTATTAACACATTAGCCAAAGAATTACACACAACAAAAATGCGTCTCATAACTAAGGATCCTGGTAATTGCTCTGGTGTGGTAACATCATATACGCGTCCCTGTGGCCTTTGATCAACTTACTCATCTCTCGGAGCATAGGGCTGCTACACTGACTAAGCCGAAGCGGCTCCTTGATTAGCTCGTGAAGTCTAAACTGAATGAGCCTACTGATGGCTCTAAGTCTGCCTCGATCCAGATACGCCAGATGCGCCTCCCAACTACGGGCAAGCTCTCTTCATATGCAATAGCTAACCACACTAAAAACAAGTAAGTCCTTGCCCCCTGTTCTGAGGCTGACTCTGAAATCGGTGTGGTGGTGGTGACGGTAACATCTGCTGCCCTCCTCCTTTCTGTGGGATGAAAATGCCTTGTGACCCGGTTGGCCACACTTGAAACAAGAAAAACTACTTGATGCACTCTTTCCCAGGCCCGCACTAGGCAAGGGAAAAGTAGATCTAGACTGCAGTGGTTGAGACTAGAATGAAAGGGTGCTCCTGTTCTTCTTTCTAGGTCTATAATCTCCTTGTGACTCTTGGCCCCTAGACCTCATACCCCAGAGTATCTCCTTCTCAGCCTGCATCGTAATCTCCACATGTGCCGCTGCTTCCACAAGGCGATCATAGTTCCGAATTATATTTCCGGCAACCTTGAATTTTTTTTTTGTTCTCAACCTCTTCTCAAACTCTATACAACGGCGCTCTTCCGTTGCTACCAACTCCGACGCAAACCGGGACAAACTAGTGAAGGCCGCTTCAAACTCGGCCACAGATAGGTTAAGTTGCTTAAGGTTCTGACAATCTTGCCTCAAACTCTCCCTAGTAGTGGGAGGTAGGTACTTGTCTTGGAAAGAAACCACAAAGGCTTCCCATGTCGGCTCCACTCTATCCTTGGCGTACTTCCACCATTGGCCCGCATCTCCTTTAAGATAGTAACTCGCTAGAGTCACCCGTAGCTCGCTATCTTCAATGTAAAGCATCTCAAATGTCTTCGCTGTTTGCTCGAGCCACTCATCCGCTTTCTTGGGCTCGGAGCCACCATGGAACTCATCCAGTTTGGCCTGCAAAAACTCTATAGTAAGAAAACTCGTCCTTGTCTCTACCGCGTTCTCTCGGGCTTAGTTCTCCGCCCTCAATATATTCATCGATTCCCTCAAAGCTCCCACTATTTCTCGAGCTAGGGCCCCCATTGCAATTTGACCCGCTTGACCTGAAATTTTTCCTTGCCCTACTTACTCGGCCATATTAGCTTGGCCCACTTTCTTGGCCGCATTGGCTTAGCCGAACCCTTCCTCCTACACTGGAACCTCATGGACCGGTACTTCATGTACACCTTGGCAAGGCCTACCGCGCCTCCCGCCTCTACCACCACAACTTGACCCCTTCTTGATATCCTAATTAAGAAATAAGTTAAACAATTCAGCACATAACCTCAAATGTGCTCGCAACTTGCCTTACACGTTTGACTACAACAATTCTATATATATTCCTCTACCATATAAACAAGTTAGTTTCACTCCACATGAGCACTTAGTCACATAAAAACATACGGATTGTTCCTTTACGATGAAATTCATCCCACGAAATACCAAGAATTCTTAGTAGAACGAGTATTGTTCAAGTATCCTTCTAATAAGACCTCAAGGAATTTAATAGGCATGAACCACATCCCAAAAGTCCAACCCCATACCCATCTAGTCATATAAACATGTTATCACATAGTCACGAAATATACAACATCTCCTAATCGTGCAAAATGAACCCATTGTGGCAAAACAACCATTTCCTGTGAGCCCCAAGTATTCAAACCCTATAGCTCTGATACCAAGTTGTAACGCCCCAAGAAAACTAATGTATAATGATACCATATAAACAAGTTAGTTTCACTCCACATGAGCGCTTAGGCACATAAACACATATGGATTGTTCCTTTACGATGAAATTCGTCCCACGAAATACCAAGAATTTTTAGTAGAACGAGTATTGATAAAATACCCTTCTAATAAGACCTCAAGGAATTTAATAGGCATGAACCACATCTCAAAAGTCCAACCCCATACCCATCTAGTCATATAAACATGTTATCACATAGTCACGGAATATACAACATCTCTTAATCATGTAAAATGAACCCATTGTGGCAAAACAACCACTTCCCGTGAGCCCCAAATAGTCAAACCCTGTAGTTCTGATACCAAGTTGTAACGCCCCAAGAAAACTAATGTATAATGATAGTACAACAACCACCTCTCCTCATTATAAACTGAAATAAATCCCCAATACTTGCATAACATGATCATGAGGTTCGTACAAAATAGTTCCACATGCGGATATTGTAGACACCCTATTTTGACTGGCCATAAGACTTGGGCGCTTTCTTTTGATTACTCGATGATGAAAATAAGAATATGTTATTTCACAAAATTCTCAGTGAAAAGATGGAATGTAAACTTTAATCTCAACCTCACACCTGTTTTTGCTAAATTATTTTAGATCCATTCTCTATTTTTTTTAAACTTTTTTTTGTATGTAATATTATATTATATGTAGTGTTATATTATTATATATAATATTTTATTTTTTTGGTGTCGTGGTTTCACTGGCGCACCATACTTTTGTATATATATATATTAAACATTAAATATTTTATATACTATATACTATTCCTCCTTTGAAACACCCCAGCCTTCCACCGTTTGTTTTTTTATTTTACTTTAGACCCGCTTTGGTCAAATTATATTACATATTTGGCCTGCTAAAATATATTTTATTAGTCCATGTATTTTGTTATTTTATAATTTTATATATTTGTGTGTTTTTAAATATTTTTTTGGGTATTTGAACATATATTTATGATAATAATACCTTTTATATATTATTATATTGTAAAGTACATAGCAATTTTACTGTGCAGTGCACAATAAAATCACTATGCACCTTCTGAAATCAGCTCCTTCCACCGTTTGTTCTTTTGTCATTTTCTTAATTTTATTTTCTGTAAAAGGGAGGGAAATCAGAGAATTGAGAGGAAAAAGAATCAAAAAGAAAAGAAAAGAAGGAAAATTAGTTTTTGAGAGAGAGAGAGAAAACAAAATATTTTCTTAAATATTTTATTTTTCTAAGCCAAACTTTTATTTCCATACACCATTCAAAAACCAACCACTAAAGCTATAATTCCAAATTTTGGACTGAGAATTGAGAACACATTCCACAACCTTGAGGGCAATGAAAAGAAAGTTTGTGAATCAAAAAATTCATCATTTCCCCGAAAGGTGAATTTTCGCAGACTTTTATTTAATTTAAAATATGATATAACTTGTTTAAATATTTCCTTTATATCTTTTTATAACTGTTTTATTGCTTTAATGGGAAGGCTGCACGACCCATATATCTGTTATAATTTACTATTTTGTTTATAAAATTATTTTATTGCTTTAACGGGAAGGTTATACCACCCACATATCTGCCTATTTTGTTTATATAATTATTTTATTGTTTTAACGGGAAGGCTGCACCACTCACATATCTGTTATAATTTACTGTTGTACATAAACTGTTTGTAATTTATTGCTTTAAATAAAATATTATAGTTTACTACTTATAAATTGTTATAATCTTACCACTTTAAATGGTCGGTCAAACCACCTAATTTGTTAAGATGTCACCCCACCGAATAAATAGTGATCGGAGGTGAATAGTAACCCCGACGATGAATAGTACCTCCAGCGATGAATAGTAACCGTGGACGAAAAATGCCCAATAAGATGAATAACAACCAAGAAGAGTGAATAGTAATTGTCGTGGTGAATAGTACTGTCGGCGGTAAATAGTACTGTCGGTGGTTTTCAACGCATATGAAAATTTTTCTTTTGTTTATTTTATTTTAAGTGTTTTGTGAGGCTTTTATTTTGTTGTAATATTCTCCTCATCCCTCTCTAATTTGGTTTGTAATTATTCTTTCAAATATTGTAACAATTCCCCGCCCCGCTTCTTTCTATCCCCTTCTTTTACTTACTTTATTTATTTGTGAATATGCATCAAATTTTGTTTTTCGTTATATCCATGCTTTGCATCCATATTTCATGCATCTTGATTCGGCTAAGTTTGCATTTGTGAATTTAATAAATTCCTATGTGATTATGTGTGCTACCTCATATTCTTGAGATGATTCACATGTCATATCTTAGAAGTCGAATCTTTAGTTATATCTCATGAGTGAATTGCATTAGGATTTTGTATATAAGATCATACATGATTTACTAACTTTGTTTTGTAGCTTGTTCGCGGGATGACAAACATGTAAGTTTTTATGTTTTAGCATCCCGTTTGTGTGTGTTTTTCTTATTATGTTTAAGGATCCTACTATATAGCTACTTGCTTACTTGATATGACTGTATGAATGCCAGTGGATGGAGGTTGTGTCACATAATTTGAAATAATGTTGATTTTTTGTAAACTCAATTTATTTGGGTTGTACATATTCAAAACTCTTTCAAAATACATGAAATCAAATTATTACAAAATAAATGACATAATCTATACTTGTATGCTTAACATAGTAATTTTTAGGATTTATTAAATAATCGGAATACGAACATATAAAGTAAATAAAATTCATATCATGGTTTAGTAAAGGCCGATCTTTTGATCGGGTGAGCGAGAGTGCTCAATTAATGACCTTCCCCTCTCATACCTAAGGTTCCGAACCAAGACAACTTTGGTTATGACGAAGAGTGGCCTTGGCACGAGTCATGGGTTTCCTAATTTCCCAAAATATTAGACGACGACTCTGAGATCTGATGATACAGTCCATTTATGGCAACAATTTTGTAATAAAATGGATTTTCTATAAAGTTGCCAAATCTGAACTCTCGTCTATGTTTCACATTGCACTCGTGAGACTAGATCAAAGAGACCGAGGGTCCGAATTGTTTAACGCACGTGGGTACCTCCTGGGCATGTTATAGTTTCTGGAGACTTCACTAGGGATTTTATGAAATCTTGACTCGAACTCTGTGATATGACTTTTATTTTCAATTATATGTTCATTGCATTGCATGCTTCGGTGCACTTCTAGTCCCTGTGTTGCCCAGATACTGGTGGGAGCACAGGCAAGCTTTTTGTGACACTACACCTATCATTACGATACTTTCGTGGCCTTGTGTTGTAACCTTTTGAGAATTGTCAAAAAGGTAGCTCTGCTATCTAGCTTTGCTATCTAAGGTTCTCAGACTCCAAAGAGAGGCTAAATTGGCTCTTCTTATTTCGTGGGATCTTTATTGGTTATGACCCAAAGGACTCTTTGGTAACGTCACCTTGACTTCAACCTTTAGAGTACAGCTAACCTTGTGCATATAGTGAGCTCTAGTACCTTCCAACAATAGGACAAGATGCTTTCCTATTTCTAGAATATATGATGCAACTTGTTTAAATAGTGAAACCCTAGATCATTTTATAGCTAGGACAGGGTAACCCTAGCCCCCATAGGGGTGTTTGTTCTCTTTCCTGATATGTGTTATGTGTTATGTGCAATGTATTGGATCTATACAGGGGTTCTCAAATTTGAATGAGTGGTTCAAGCATTTCAGTTTGTGAGGTTGAGTTTAGTTTTTTGGTGATGTATACAGTGGTCAGTCATGTGAATTGGATCGAAATGCTACCAGAATTCTAATTGGAGGTCCTATTTTTGTTTTTGCAAGGTGGTTGTAGCACTATAGCTTCAGAGTAGTCTATTATCCCCCAAGTTCTGTAAGACTCGCACCAGTAGACTGTTCAAAGTACCCTTCCTTCGCCAACTACATCATCCCCAATCAACTCCCTAGAATCGGTGATGGCTCAAATTCTAGAGAATATATCAAACATGTTTTTATCCCTCCAAAAAAGCATAGATGCTATTGCTAATATAGTTGCCACTCACAGTGATGCTCTTGCTAATTTGCCACACCTATCTAGGATGTCCATTGTCCAACCACCTCTGGTGAATCATCCTGATCCACCTCTACCTGCTAATGCCAACTCTTCAAAGATCAACACAGTCGTTGCCACCACTACCACCATTACTAATCCCTTTGGCAATACTGGCCCACAAACAGTTGAGACCCCCAAATAAACCCTTTTATCCACTCCACATGCCCCCAACCCGCGCCATGGAAATCCTCATAGAAAAGGGGCACCTCAAGCTCCTTAATCCTCGACCTCTCCCTGATATTCTACCAGCTAGACATGACCCAATAAATACTGCACTTTTCACCAATAACATGGTCATGAGACTAATCGTTGTTTTCGCTTACGCCATGAGATTCAAGATCTTATCAACAGTAAAGCCATAGCTCTGCCTCAACCCCAAAGACCTAAGGTCATCACCCTACCCAAAAAACCCACAAAATCTACCGATGATAGGTCAATAAACTTGGGGGATAATGCAACTAGCTCTGTGATCGAGGGATGAACCACCTACTGATTGCACACATTTCTTTCTAGACGTGGTGAATAACATGTATTGTTTTAGCAATTTGAGAATGATTTCATTTTACTTTCTAAATTGAGTGTTAAGTCTGAGTTTGATTCCACCCAGTCTGTAGATTTCGTATTTCGAGTCATTCTAGCAAGTCTAAATATGTTGATTTCGGGAATGCTAACCTAGACATTTATGTTCTGTCTAGGTCTTCTTTGTCGTTTTCTTTTGAGTCTGTTGTCATCGCTGAGTCATAGTTTCTTTTTAATAAAAGTGCCATAGATTCTGTCTACTTCTCTGTGCCTTTAATTCATTGCATTGACCAAAAATTACAAAACTCTTTCCCAAAACTTTGATAAAAATGAAGAGGAAGAAATTCTTCAGGATTTATAAATTTTGATCGACTGAGAGGAAGAGGTGTGCTAAGCTCTTGATGAATGAGATCATTTTTGTTAATGTGGGTACTGAGAAGGATCTTGGCTTGGTTCAGATTGGTTCTATATTGTCTTCATAAGAGCACGAGTGATTAGTCACTTTGTGAAAAGATTTCAAAAAATGTTTTTGAGTGGTCCTATGAAGACATGCCTGGAATTGATCTTGAGATTGTATAGCATAGGATCCCTCTCAACTTGAGGTCCGACCTCCTTAACTTTCAAACCTTGATTCAAAATGTTCAGTAGTCAACCAAAGTACAAGGCTGGTATAGTCGGAATGGAGGCGACCCTTGAATTAGAGGCAATAAGGTCAAATGTAATTCAGATTAGATGCAGCCCTTGAATTAGGGACAACAAGGTCGAATGTGACAAAGATTCAAACTGGATCATTTCTCAAGCTACTGAAGACTGAAAAAGAAGTCCAATGCTGGAATATGAGAGAATGAGTTTTATTACTAAAGGACAATCAAGTTCCTATCCACTACACTACGGGCAAATTCAAACCCAATTAGCCTAGTCCCTACATCATCGTGTCTATTTGGTCAAGTGTAGCAGTCATTCTTATAGATTTAGATAGCCTAGAGATCTCACAACCAATCAACATAGACAAGCTAAAATGAAAGTACCACCCTTGTGTAGACGCGCCCTTGGGCTTCACTTTACAGTTCGGACTCCCTTTTGCTGTCGGTTCTTAATCTGAACCAAAGAGTCCAAATCCGGCAAATCGTTTTGAGAAAAACATATTTTTTTGAAAGAAGTGCCAAACATGGACTGCTTTGCCAGATACAGAGTCGCCACCTAAATATTTTATTTTGGGAAATTTAGGAAACCCTGACTCAGTGCCAAAGGCCACGTGTCCGTTATCACCAAAGTTGCCTCGGCTCAGGAACTTGGGTACGATTGGGGAAGGTCAGCTATGAGCACCCCCTCTCGCCCGATCCGAAGATCGGCCTCTACTAACCATGATATCCGATTTTGAAAACGTTATGTGTTCTTATTCCGATTAATTAGCTAGAATTACTATGTGATGCGCTGTAATGACCCGGAACTGTGTGTCACAATTATCAGTAATTAATTATGCATTTATATGATTTAATTGAAGATTATCTGTTTGAATTAGTAAAATATCTGTTGGAATTACGACTTCGGGACTGAAATTGATGACCGAAATGGGTTCAGAAAATGAAATTGAACACACCTATGTGTTACCGGGAATTTTTAGAACCATTCGAAACGATAAATTGAGGACTGAATTCCGTCTGATTCGTAAGGCTTGTTTGGCTCAAGTGTTTTGGATTAATTGACTTACTTGATATATAATTTGAGATAAGGATGCTTGTTCTTTGACTCTTTGACTCAAACAAAAGAAGTGAAAAATCTAGAGAAGAGAGAGAAGAGAGAATCGTGAGGAAGAGAGAGAGAGAGACCAAGGAAGGAAAGGGGAGAAAGGGGGAAATCAAGTTGAATCATCTCCAATAAGGTAAGGATTCTCTCTAATTCTTGATATGGATTGTGATTCTTGCACATAGAACTCAAAATCATGGTTTAGAAGGTTTGATTCATGTTTATTTGGCTTAAAGGAGGTTTCCTTCCTCAAAACTCCATGGATATAGAAACATGAAGCTTGTATGTATATGTTCATGATTTTCATCTTAGTTTATGGGGTTGATCTTAGCTATGGTTTATAAGGACTTTGTGATGAGGTTTGATGATTAAATCATGTTGTTGATCACTAGTTTTGAACTTTGATTTCAAGTTGGAAGTTAATGTTTCAAAGGAAAGGATAAAGTGTAGAAGAAGAACCAGATTTTCAGAATTTCGCAGGGTCCGCTCGAGCGGAGGTGAGCCCGCTCGAGCGTAGAAATCACCCTTCCAGCAGTTTTCGGACAGTTTACAGTCCGCTCGAGCGGACAAGTGGGCGCTCGAGCGGGAAGGCTTATTTTCAGAAAAGTTTGGGAAGTTGTTCTGCATGATTTTCTTATGTTACCTTGCATTATTTCGCCTCTTATGATTATGAAATGGACATGAATGTAATGAAGGAAGAGAATGAATATGAATGAACATGAAATAAAGTAAAGAAAGGAATGAAGTGCATGATTAAAGATAATGTAAATTGAGAATGTGTTATAATGTTATTGTTGCAGGTCGAATTGAGAAGACCGTGCCATCGGTTTCGGAAACCCTCTGTAAGTAACATTTCCGTAAAGATATGTTTATATGAATTATGTTTCAAATGATAATGATATGATATGATATGATACGTTTGAAATGATACTGTTAATTGTGAACGAGTGTTCTGTTTACGAATCTAGTATGGCATCCATAGTCAGTTGAGTCATGGGGGCGAGAACATGTAGGCCCATGCGTCATGAGTCATGGGGGACGGCATGGAAGGACAAGCCCATGACCAGTTTACGAGATCTCGGTATGTGTTTAATCGGTGTCCGGGACCGGTTACTCTAGTCGTTAGTCGACACATGTTATGTTCTATGGAGTATGCCATTACGTATGTTCTATATGATGACTGATTATGATTATGAATGTTTTATTACAGTTTTATAAGGAATGTCGGACTTCGTTCACTAACCTCTTTACTGTTATGTTACTTGCTGAGCTTTAGCTCATTGTTTGTATTTATGTATTATAGGTGAGCCTTCGGGGAGTCAAGCCTAGGCGGATTCTTGTTCGAGCCGCCATTTTGAAGCCTACCAGTTTTGAGTGCTCCGAGACGGGGCCAGGCCTGGAAGGCCGTTGTGGTTTTTGTTTTGTTATGTTGTACTATTGTAACTGATGTTATGCGATGTATACGACCATGTTATGTAAAGATAGTGGGTATTTAACTCATCTTTTTGGCATGTAAAGGTATGTTCATATAAATGTACAGCTCTTGGACTATTAGATTTCTTTTTGCTTCCGCGAGCCCCGTTTATTTATGTTTTGTACAGTAAGGCCGGAGGTAATTTACGAATTACTGGCCGGTCACGTTGCTGGACTTCTAGGGGCGGGTTCGGGGCGTGACAGAGTGGTATCAGAGCGCACGAGTTAACTTACCCACACACGTGTCCATTGAGCTGTTAGGTGCATTAGAAAAGAAATAGGGCATAGCATGAACATGTGCATGTGTGAGTGTGTTTATGAGAAATGAGAACTGTGAAGACACAGCAGAAGTATGATGTTGAGAATGAAACGTTCTATCTGTTATGGACTCTATAGATCAATGGAGAATGTCGATGCAAGAAACGTTAATGAAACAGAATCTTCAGATGCAAGAATGAATAGATTAGAACAAATGGTAGAAGCTTTGACTGGATTGGTTAGACAACAACTAGAACAAAACCAACAACCACAGCAGAGACAGCCATTTCCGCCTCCTCCACCACCACCAGTACAAGTAGAACAGATGAACAATGATGACATTATCAGTTTGACACAGAAATACAAGAAATTGAAACCACCAGAGTTTGCTGGGGGTATTGAACCTTTAAAGGCAGAGGCTTGGGTCTTAGAAACAGAAAAGATTTTCGAAGTATTTCCGTGTAATGATGTTTACAAAGTGTTGTTAGCGACCTTTACTCTGACAGAAGAAGCTAGACGATGGTGGATGCTGGTACGGGATCAGAATAGGGACTTGACATGGGATCGATTTAAAGAGATCTTTTATGAAAAGTATTTCCCACAATGCATGAGAGACAGGAAAATATCTGAATTTGAGCAGCTGAAGCAAGGTGCAATGTCAGTAGCAGAGTATGAAAGTAAATTCACTGAACTAGCTCGTTACGCTCCTCATATGGTTGATACCGAATATAAAAAGGCAAGGAAATTTGAGGGTGGTTTACAGGTTGAAGTGCTTGACCGGGTAAATGTGCTAAAATTGGAGAAATATGTTGATGTACTGGATAGGGCTCTAATGTCCGAGACAAATATTGCGGCTTTGAAAATGTCCAAATCAACGACAATGACTGATAGGGAGGGTAAGACATTCAAGAAACAGAAAGTGGAAGTGATTAGTGAATCGGTGGGCTCAGTGAATGAAAAATCGAACCTAACCAGTAATGATACCACAAAGGGAGGTGTGCCTACTTGTAAAGACTGTGGGAAACAGCATTGGGGTATTTGCCGCCGAGGATCTGGAGTCTGTTACAAATGTGGACAGAAAGGACACTTGGCCAGAGCTTGCCCACAACTCTATTCCAGAATTGAAAGACCCATGACTAGTGGAGTTAACTCAACGACAACACCGATGACGATTGCAACATCTGCTTCCGAGGGGAATGTTTTGAGGCAAGCCAGAGTTTATAGCTTAGTTCCCGAAAAGACACCAAATACTGGAAAAGCGAAGACAGGTATGACTTTACTATTTATGGAGCTTATTGAACGTGGAATATTTAACTGATGATAGAATGAATTTTCTTTAGTATTACCTTTGCTATGGATTGTTATGTTACCTCTGCATGGATGGAACATTTATGACGGGGGAAAATTAAGAATGTGAACGACATGAAATAACTTGACTACGATATGACTTACATTAGGACCTTTGCATTGAATACTATGGAGCTTAGTAGAGTTTGGAGGACCAAACTTCTTAAGGAGGGGAGAGTGTAATGACCCGGAACTGTGTGTCACAATTATCAGTAATTAATTATGCATTTATATGATTTAATTGAAGATTATCTGTTTGAATTAGTAAAATATCTGTTGGAATTACGACTTCGGGACTGAAATTGATGACCGAAATGGGTTCAGAAAATGAAATTGAACACACCTATGTGTTACCGGGAATTTTTAGAACCATTCGAAACGATAAATTGAGGACTGAATTCCGTCTGATTCGTAAGGCTTGTTTGGCTCAAGTGTTTTGGATTAATTGACTTACTTGATATATAATTTGAGATAAGGATGCTTGTTCTTTGACTCTTTGACTCAAACAAAAGAAGTGAAAAATCTAGAGAAGAGAGAGAAGAGAGAATCGTGAGGAAGAGAGAGAGAGAGACCAAGGAAGGAAAGGGGAGAAAGGGGGAAATCAAGTTGAATCATCTCCAATAAGGTAAGGATTCTCTCTAATTCTTGATATGGATTGTGATTCTTGCACATAGAACTCAAAATCATGGTTTAGAAGGTTTGATTCATGTTTATTTGGCTTAAAGGAGGTTTCCTTCCTCAAAACTCCATGGATATAGAAACATGAAGCTTGTATGTATATGTTCATGATTTTCATCTTAGTTTATGGGGTTGATCTTAGCTATGGTTTATAAGGACTTTGTGATGAGGTTTGATGATTAAATCATGTTGTTGATCACTAGTTTTGAACTTTGATTTCAAGTTGGAAGTTAATGTTTCAAAGGAAAGGATAAAGTGTAGAAGAAGAACCAGATTTTCAGAATTTCACAGGGTCCGCTCGAGCGGAGGTGAGCCCGCTCGAGCGTAGAAATCACCCTTCCAGCAGTTTTCGGACAGTTTACAGTCCGCTCGAGCGGACAAGTGGGCGCTCGAGCGGGAAGGCTTATTTTCAGAAAAGTTTGGGAAGTTGTTCTGCATGATTTTCTTATGTTACCTTGCATTATTTCGCCTCTTATGATTATGAAATGGACATGAATGTAATGAAGGAAGAGAATGAATATGAATGAACATGAAATAAAGTAAAGAAAGGAATGAAGTGCATGATTAAGGATAATGTAAATTGAGAATGTGTTATAATGTTATTGTTGCAGGTCGAATTGAGAAGACCGTGCCATCGGTTTCGGAAACCCTCTGTAAGTAACATTTCCGTAAAGATATGTTTATATGAATTATGTTTCAAATGATAATGATATGATATGATATGATACGTTTGAAATGATACTGTTAATTGTGAACGAGTGTTCTGTTTACGAATCTAGTATGGCATCCATAGTCAGTTGAGTCATGGGGGCGAGAACATGCAGGCCCATGCGTCATGAGTCATGGGGGACGGCATGGAAGGACAAGCCCATGACCAGTTTACGAGATCTCGGTATGTGTTTAATCGGTGTCCGGGACCGGTTACTCTAGTCGTTAGTCGACACATGTTATGTTCTATGGAGTATGCCATTACGTATGTTCTATATGATGACTGATTATGATTATGAATGTTTTATTACAGTTTTATAAGGAATGTCGGACTTCGTTCACTAACCTCTTTACTGTTATGTTACTTGCTGAGCTTTAGCTCATTGTTTGTATTTATGTATTATAGGTGAGCCTTCGGGGAGTCAAGCCTAGGCGGATTCTTGTTCGAGCCGCCATTTTGAAGCCTACCAGTTTTGAGTGCTCCGAGACGGGGCCAGGCCTGGAAGGCCGTTGTGGTTTTTGTTTTGTTATGTTGTACTATTGTAACTGATGTTATGCGATGTATACGAGCATGTTATGTAAAGATAGTGGGTATTTAACTCATCTTTTTGGCATGTAAAGGTATGTTCATATAAATGTACAGCTCTTGGACTATTAGATTTCTTTTTGCTTCCGCGAGCCCCGTTTATTTATGTTTTGTACAGTAAGGCCGGAGGTAATTTACGAATTACTGGCCGGTCACGTTGCCGGACTTCTAGGGGCGGGTTCGGGGCGTGACATGCGCACAGCAAAACAAGTATAGACTAGATCGCCTAATTTGGAACAAAGCATTGCATATCCGTTTGTTTGGAAACGTTTTGAAATTTGCTACTCGCAAGTAGGCTAAAACACGGATTTCAACGAGCTGTTCCAACTCAAACAATCCAACCTTCACCCACAGGCATTCAGGCAGTTTATCATATAAGCATTTAGCCACATGGTAAGCATGCTGTCATGGTACCATTCACACGCATGTGGTATGCTAAAGCATAAATACTTACAAAGTACTCCATGCCAAAATAAAAACATGTTAGCGATTAATGCATAATCCAAGTCCATGTTAAGTGCCTAATGCATCACATGTAAAATGTCACTAGAATAGGCTCGGCTAATCTAAGGATGGCATGTGAGATGCACAGGAAGCATGTATTCAAGTTAAATTTGAAATATAATGCAATTAGCATGATGCGCCGAGCCCGGTACATGCAATACTGACGAATGATGCACGCATGCATAACATGAGGTATGCTAAAGTAAACATGTCCTAATACTAACCATCAAAGCAGGTAAGTAAAAGGGAGAAAGAAGTGGGGGTTGGAAGACATTCACGCACTCACCCACACTTGTTACAAACTTGCCCTCGCTCAGAAGGACCGAAAGAATAATACAGACTGAATAAATAATCAACTATCCTAGCTAATTACTTATCACAGACCAACTAAATTAATTAAGCAAATTAATTAATCTAATTTAAGCAATAAACAGTCCTGGGATGAAGACCCAATGCAGTGCGCGCTCGGTTTTGCTTAGAAATCCGCCACCATGCACAAGATGCCTCAGTTTTCCCTGCTCTGCTCCTCTGAAGACTGCCAAAGCCTCAAGGTTTACTCTCTGGATGTTGAGAAACACCACCGGCTGAAGGAGAACACCACCGGCCATGTAGAATGGTCATCGGCCATGAATTTAATCCACCGGCCAGAAATGATAGCTGGTCGGCACTGTATTTAGCCGATCGGACAAAAATTCCTGCAAAATCTACTTTGACAGCAGCAGAGGGCAATACTTGGCATGGCAATGCATTTCAAGCAATGCATGCACCAATCACACCCCATATCATGTTTATGACTCAAAGGGACATGAACCTTGGTTCTCGGACCACCAATCACGCATTTCCATGCATGATGTCCCAAGAAGCCACGTGTGCACATTTAATATGGAATGCAATGAACATGATCAAACCAAGGGGAACTCAACCTCTATCATAAGCAATTCAAGAGGCCAAGTATGCATGCTAATGCAATGCAACCTAAGCATGTTAGCTAGCATGCAACATGGAGATGCAAAGAAGCATACACAACATGCAAGGCATGAGACAATGCAACCAATAAGCATGCAAGGTACAATGTGGGTGTTTAAGCATGCGAGTAAGCATGTGACTTCATTCAATCATGTAAGTTCAAACATGCAACACCTCATCAATATGCTACAACATACAAGGAGTACATGCAACAAGCAAAGAGGTGGACTTAAACATGGTTTAGGCAGCCCTTACTAGGCCTAAAACAGTGGCCAAGGTGCTCAAAAATGAAGGACTAATAGGCACACAAACATGCATGTAAATGATCTCCAACACTTCAAGCATTAAAGAGAAATTCTCAAGCACACTCAAGAGGATGCAAACATGGACATATGGCATGCATTAAGCGCTAAAATCATGTTATAAGATTATGCCAAATCAATTTAAACAAGACAAGCAAAACACGCCACAATGGCCCAAGTGCTTAAGACAAGCCAAGGAGGCTTAAACCAAGGTCAAGTCCACCAAACCTCACAAGGCTAAGGGGACTTAAAACAAGTCAAATGCAGACTTAAACAAAGCCAAGGGTGCACTTAGATGGCATCTAAGTGGTCTAAAAGTGCAAGCATACTCCGAGGCCTAAACAAGGAGCATAAGGTAACAACCTTTAAACACATTGAAGGAGGATTAAATGCAAGCATATAGGCATGTTATAAGGACTTAAATAACATGTTAAGCGGTTCCAAACCATTGAAATGATACAAACAAGGCATGCTACACACTTTTATACTTAAGGCCAACAAGCCCAAAATGCAAAGGGGGCATGCAATGCAAGCTATGGTCGACCAAAACAGCCAAGGACAGACCTTAAACATGGCAAAATAAACATAAAAGCTTCACAAAGCTAGGCCCAAAGCATGCTTGAACAAGGGTTAAAACCTAGATGCATGTTAAGGCAACAAAATGGCATTGCAAGGCATGTATGCTAAGAAAGCATGGTGTACCAAAACCAACTCAACTCAATGCTATTTCATGGCATAATAAGCATAAAAATCAGTTAAGGCATGGCCAACATAAACCTAAACTAGGTGCTCCCTCAAGAGGCAAAAAGTGCCCTTTTCAAGGACAACAAGGAGAGGGGGTGGCCCTCTCCTTCCTAGGACCTCAAGGCACCATCCTCACCTCTGAAATCCCTCAAGATTTCAGTGGTGAGGAGGCCCAAACATTATGGTCCCGGAGCTCACACAAAATAGCACAAAACAAGGGCCAAACAAGGCTTAAAAGGGGTCAAACAACCCCAAAGCTTAAAACACTCTTAACAAACTATTTAGAGGCCTTAAAAATAGAACTTTTACGTATTATATGCAAAGCCAAAAAACAGTTGCAAGATAGGTAAAAGTAGTGTGCAAAAATGGGGAATAAAAAGGAAAAGTGATTACCCTTGTAGACCTTCTTCAACAATGGAGCTCCAGCAGCTTCTTGAGGTTAAAATCAACTTCAAAACTCTATAAACAACCCTCAAGGGTCTCAGCTCCAAGGAAAGGTGTGGTGGTGTGTGTTTGTGTGCAAATCTAAGCCTAACCACACACAAGAGAGAGAGAGATAGGGAGATGGGAGATGAACAAACCCTAACCCTAGAACTGAAACCCTAAAAATGTTGCCCAAAAATGTCTAACCCCCTGACCAAGAGAAGAAGCCCTCTCTTATAGGTAACTCCCTCTTGTAAGGCTTCCAAAACAAGCCATCCAAAAGGGAAATCCCTCCATACACGTGTATGGAGAGGAACAGAGTGGGTGCCAGCTATCACAGCTGGCACAAAATATCTGCTAAAAGCAGATGAACAGTGGTCGGCCAGCCAAAAGTGACTTTGGCCAAAACTTATGGCCGGTCGGCCAAAAATAGTGCCGGTCGGCCAAACATTTAGCCGATGGCAACAAAAGACAACCGGTGGCCTCAAGCCATGGCCGGTGGTGTGTGGGGATGCCTTAAAAGGCATTCCCTGCCCCTCAAAGGCAAAACACAAGTGTTTGGTACCAAACCAACCACAAAACAGTCGAGTCGAGAGGTCCTGAGACGAGGCGCGTTGCCAAGGCCTCCGGAAACTCAAGACAAACACAAACATGGATGATTACCGAGTGTTCAAGCGGTGACGTCCAAGTCTTGAGGACGGTCAAAAATGGGGTGTCTACACCTTGAGAGGCTCGCTGGGTTAAAAACCCAGAAGAGCGTCCCAGGCAAAAGTTAGAGCAGCAAAAAATAAATAAATAAACAAATTAAAAAAAATAGAAAATAAAAAAAATGAAAAAAAAAATAAATGAAAAAAAGAAAAAATAGAAAAATAAAAAAGCTCGCAAGGTTGGAAACGTAGAAGGGCGGCTTTGGCAAAAGTTAGAGCACAAAAGGAGAGTATTAATACCCAAGTGAACCTAAGTCGAAACTACATAAAGCCTGATTCCTATCTTTGGGATACGTAGACAGTTTCATCCTGAAGTTTGGCCATCGCCATTTTCAACTCACTTTTCCCATCCATATTGTCAAATGTATCTTTAATCGACTTAGTTACCTTATCCGCGTTTGCATGGTTTGTCTCCGTTCCGCTCGATTCAATTCAGTTCGATTCAACTTGGCTTTGTTTGGTTCGATTTGGTTTAGTTCGGTTCGGCCCAGTTCTGCTCGGCTTCATTTGATTCGGTTCGCTTATCACTATTGCTACAATAGAACTAATTCAAGATTATCTGGCATGGGACTATGCACCCAAATGGTTGATTCCATGTTGGTCGGGTAGTGGCCATTTGCGAAAATAGGTTTTGATTATTTTGAATGAAACTGACTAATTTTTCTAAAAAATTATTCCATTTTTGTAAAACCATACCATTCTTTGGACTTAAAAAAAGAGAAAAAATTTCAATGCTTACAGCTTGACTTACATGATTTCAAAACAGAAAATGGAATAAGTATGCTAATCTAACTCTCACGTTAATCAAAACATTTTTACAAAAAATCAAGAGAAAAAGTCAAGGCAATAAACTAGGGGCATGGTCGAGTCAAAGTTTCTGTCTTCTCCCCGATCGAGTCAACTATTCACCATCAGAAGTTACTATTTATCCAGCAGGGTTCGATTCCAGGTGTGTTGCTTCATCTTTTAGTTGGCACGACAACTTTTTGGCCAATTCATCAGTTCGTCAGCTGTAACGCCCTCAAAATAAACCCATAATCAAACATTCAAGACATGCTTAGACATAAGAGAAATAAGCATAATTACATTTCATCAAAGTATTCATTACAGAATGTATTACACGTTGACAACAAAAGTAAATGCCCTATAGGCTTACAACTTTCCAAGTCAACACTTGGTTACAAAAAGAGAGTACTAACTCTACACAAAATGAGCCCTTGACTTGATATACATGTAATACAAAAAGGAAATCACAAAAAGGTGTCCCAGCCACTAAGCCTCTCAAGCTACGTCCTTGGAGGTGGCATGCTACCTGTACCTGAAAATGATGTCCCATATAGGGTGAGCCAACGCCCAGTAGAGATATGCTAAACATAATATAAGCAATAACTAAAACATTACAATTTGATAAATGTTTAACTCACATAACTCAATTCTTAACCCATTTCAATTACATGACAAAAGTGCCCATGTTTCATTTCATTTTCCATTTCTTATTCAATTTCTCAATTCATAATCCTGGCTCAGAACCTGGCTATATACTTTGAGTAAGATGACATCTCATATCAATAATTCTTCCATTTCAATTGAGATAACTACTCAAATTAAATACTTCATACTTCACCTTAAATACCCATAATTGCTGTATCAATCTCAAATAAAACACTTCCGTACTTCATACATGATACACAGGTTTGCTATATCAATACTTCAATAGATACACATATTCGTTGTATCGATGGAGTCCATCCCTTATCTCCTCTCAAACAATATCCGGTTTAGGAGTCCATCCCCTATCTTCCCCTAAACTGTGGAGTACATCCCCTATCTCCTCCCATACAACACAATGTATATAAATGCAAAGTCTGTTATAATTGAGAGGAAGAGAGATCAAAGAATTGAGAGGAAAAAGAATCAGAAAGAAAAGAAAAGAAGGAAAATTAGTTTTTGAGAGAAAGAGAGAAAGTAAAAGTATTTTCTTAGATATTTTATTTTTCTGAAGCAAACTTTTCTTTCCATACACTATTCAAAAACCAACCATTAAAGTTATAATTTCAAATTTTGTACTGAGAATTGAGAACACATTCCACAACCTTGAGGGCAATCAAAAAAAAGTTTGTGAATCAGAAAATTCATCATTTCCTCGAACGGTGAATTTTCGCAGACTTTTATTTAATTTAAAATATGATATAACTTGTTTAAATACTTCCTTTATATCTTTTTATAACTGTTTTATTGCTTTAACGGGAAGGCTGCACTACCCACATATCTGTTATAATTTACTATTTTGTTTATATAATTATTTCATTGCTTTAACGGGAAGGCTGCACCACCCACATATCTGTCTATTTTGTTTATATAATTATTTTATTACTTTAACAGGAAGGATGCACCACCCACATATCTGTTATAATTTACTATTGTACATAAATTGTTTGTAATTTATTGCTTTAAATAAAATGTTGTAGTTTACTACTTATAAATTGTTATAATTTTACCAGTTTAAATGATCGGTCGAACCACCTAATTTGTTAAAGATGTAACCCCACCGGATGAATAGTGATCGGCGGTGAATAGTAACCTTCGGCAGTGAATAGTAACCTCCGGAGGTGAATAGTAACCCGACGATGAATAGTACATTTGGCGATGAATAGTAACCGTGGACGAAAAATGCCCAATAAGATGAATAACGACCAAAAAGGGTGAATAGTAATTGTCGTTGTGAATAGTACTGTCGGCGGTAAATAGTGCCCCGTGATGAACAGTGCTGCCACGAAATAAGTTTCCCCAGACAAAACAGAGCAGTCTTCTTGCTTCAAGCGTAATAGTTTCCGATGGTTTTCAACGCATATGAAGATTTTTCTTTTGTTTATTTTATTGTAATATTCTCCCCATCCTTCTCTAATTTGGTTTGTAATTATTCTTTTAAATGTTGTAATAATTCCTCGCCCCGCTTCTTTCTATCCCCTTCTTTTACTTGTTTTCTTTATTTGTGAATATGCATCATATTTTGTTTTTCGTTATATTCATGCTTTGCATCCATGTTTCATGCATCTTGATTTGGCCAAGTTTGCATTTGTGAATTTAATAAATTCCTATGTGATTATGTGCGCTACCTTATATTCTTGAGATGATTCACAAGTCATATCTTAGAAGTCGAATCTTTAGTTACATCTCATGAGTGAATTGCATTAGGATTTTGTATAGAAGACCATACACGATTTACTAACTTTCGCGGGACAACAAACATGTAAGTTTTTATACTTTAACATCCGTTTTGTGTGTGTCTTTCTTATTATGTTTAAGCATCCTACCATGTGACTACATGCTTACTTGATATGACTGTATGAATGCCAGTGGATGGAGATTGTGTCACTTAATTTGGAATAATGTTGATTTTTTGTAAACTCAATTTATTTGGGTTGTACATCTTCAAAACTCTTTCAAAATACAGGAAATCAAATTATTCCAAAATAAATGACATAATCTATACTTATATGCTTCACATAGTAATTTTTAGGATTTATTAAATAATCAGAATATGAACATATAAAGTAAATAAAATTCATATCATGGTTTAGTAAAGACCGATTTTTTGATCGGGTGAGCGGGGGTGATCAATTAATGACCTTCCTCTCTTATACCTAAGGTTCCGAACCGAGATAACTTTGGTTATGACGAACAGTGCCTTGGCACGAGTCATGGGTTTCCTAATTTCTCAAAATATTAGGTGGCGACTCTGAGATCTGATGACGCAGTCTATTTATGGCAATAATTTTGTAATAAAATGGATTTTCTCTAAAGTTGCCAAATCTGAACTCTCGTCTATGTTTCGCATTGTACTCGTGAGACTAGATCAAAGAGACCGAGGGTCCGAACTATTTAACGCGCGCGGGTACCTCCAGGGCATGTTACAGATATACATTCAATGACTTTGGTACAAGAATCTATAACATGTAAACATATAGTCAAAATACATAAACGCCCTCAAAGGGCTACAAAGTCCAAGGCTGAAGTCCGGTTACACAAAATGATTACTCGAACCCATACACGTATAACCCTTGGCTTGCAAAAATTATAATCACAACAAAATAGAGCCTTGTGCTCTCAACATGTATATCAGCGCACTTAGTTTGGCAGTATCACCACATCTTTTCTTGCACCAAAATCCCATAAGGTGAACATAAAGCTCAGTAGGAAAATTATTAACAAAGTATATACATTTTATACAAGTCTCATAGATTGAAATGCACATGCACATGCCATGTTATGTTTTTTTTTTTTTTTTTTTTTTTAAGAAAAAAAAAAAAAAAGAAGTCACGTTAACATTTTTTTTTGAAAACCGTCATGTTCCATGAAAACTTGAAATTTTAACAATTCAATAATTTTACATCATGCTCAAGGGGCAGTAAATACGACTCAGGTAATTCCTAAGTTGATGTCTGCAAGTAGGCATAACTAGTGCTTCGAAAACCCCACTTTACCGGTTACTAACCGGAAGGCACGTGGTACCTTCTCCGCGCGTGTTTTCAGTCTTTCACCCCGGACACTCAGGCCAACTTAATCAATTTCATCTACACCTCCTAACCGGACTTACCAACGTATTTACCCCAAAACATTTCAATAAGTCTCATTTCACAACATTCCTTTCACAATGCACAAATTCCAAATCTCAATTCAAAATTTGTAACAACCAAATGAATTGAAATGCCAATGCAACAATTATCAATGCAATACAATACAATACTCTCTCATTTTCAAATTTTTCACATAATTCAATCATGGTGATCACAATTCCCATTTCCCTTTCCAATGTAATTTCACAAGATAACCTTATATCTATTCAAATTCATCAATAGTAACAATATTTCCACACTTCATGTGTTATCAACAATTAGTCATTTCATGACTACATCTACAATTTTAACAATAAGTTCCAAATCTCCACTATTTCTTTCATTCTAAGAAAATTGCCATTTTATATATAACAATAAGAAATTTCTAATCATTCATTGATTTAGCACATAAGAAAAAGGAAATAAAACCATAAATTCTCAACATCCTCCAAAACCCCCCAATTTCCTAGGTTTTTTTTACCAAAACTAGACATTCCCTCATCTTTTGAAAGAATCTCACCAAAACATCTTTATTCAATTAATGTAGTTTCAAAACTCTCAAGAGAATCATTTTTAAAAAAAAGACAAGGGATGAAGCCACTTTCAAAACCACCAACATTCTGGAGCCCAAAATCAAACTTTCAATGCCACCAAAGGAAATTCCAAAATCAACATAAACTTTTAAAAATATATATGACTCTAAGAAAATCCATACCTCAAGTTCTTGGAGGGAAAAGAGGAGAAGGCCTCAAAATCGACGGTGCCAAAACCCGATCTCCACCGCACACAACGTAGCTCTCGAAAAGTTCTCCAACTTTGATGAAGGAGCTAAGGGCAAAACTCTAATGGATTTAAAAAAATCAAGATTTTGATCTAATTTGGTGTAGGGAAATGTAGAGAGAAGGAAGAGAAAATGGTTTTTAGAGAGAGAGAGAGATACACAAAAGTGAGATACACTCATCTCAAAGAGAAGAAAAGCAGATTCTTTTCGGACTCAGCGTTTCCCGCACGTGCGGCACCAATTCCCGCACGTGTGGCAAACCCCTCCGCACATGCGTCTCTCATCCCCGCTTGTGCGGCACTTCTTCTCCGCACCTCCCTCTGCACCTGCATATAAAGCAGAATGTGCCATGGCAACTCTCTTCTTCACCACACGTACGGCCCAGGCCCCCGCACATGCGACTCAGCCTCCTAGGTAGAAAATCATCCCAGCTCGACTCAGGACACCTGGATTTAACCCCGCACGTTCCGAAACATGTGAAACTTGGCACAGAAGTAAATAAGAATAAGGACTTTGAGAAAAGCTTCCAAACACAACAAACCCAAACCGTTAATAAGATTCTCGGTTAAACCCAACACTCTAACAAAAGTAGACCCAATGTAAATCAAAGAGGAACGAGGCGATTTACGTACTCAGTCATCACATCCTAAACTAGTAGTATACCCGTGCTATATGCACGGGAATTTCTTTTATACTAAAAAAAAAAAAAAAAAAGTAGACATAATTTTTAGGTTAAAATATGCTTATCTTAATTTTTTTTTTTAATGATATTTATACTTCATTTTAAGTCATTTATTTTTGTTTTATAAGAGTAAATATTATTGTCCTTTTTTAAAAAAGTTTTTTTTGTTCATGCTAATGCATCAGATGATTAAATAAATCATCAACATGATACTTCAAATTTTTTTTTTCTTTAGGGTTCAAGCTGTTTGAATTTTGAAATATCGAACTTTACTTTTAAACTATAAAAATTAAATTAAAGTAGTATTTGAGCATGTTGTTGGGTGAGATCAAAAGTTATAAATTTCATTATTACTGTTTAAATATGTTTACTCCACATGTTCAATAATTAGAATTTTCATTATTACTAATGTTAAATTTTTACAGTTTTTAAGAATTCAAGTTATTCTTAGTTTTCAAGTTCTTACTCAAATTTAAGTTATGGAAATTACATGTGCAAAAAAATTACACGAAAATGTGTTTTGTGTCAATATGTGTTGCCAATAATATATATTTTTAAAGTATTGTGTTATAAATACATGTGTTAACATGTGTTATAATTCAGTTGGTAAAATTAAAGCAAATAAATTTGAGTAAATTATAGAAATTACATTGTCTAGACCATAATTGTAATCCTAAGAAGGGTTTTTTTTTTTTTTTTTGGTCTTTATCTTTTGCTTTCCCTTTCTCAACTTCTCATCCTCAATTTCTACATTTTCCCACCATATTTTATTGAAAAGACTTACATTTTTTAATGTAACTTTTTGGTTATGCAGATAAATTTTAGTATTTTGAAATAAATATTTTTAAAATTTCAAATTACATAAAATTAAAATTACATTTGGAATTTGCTTTTAAAAATTTTTAAGTTTTAAATTAGATGTGACTTAGATATAGCTAAATATCTTTTTTTTTTTTTTTTTTTTTGACTATCTATGCAAAGATTTTTAAAATTTTAAATTATTTATATTGTAAGATGGAGCAATATTTTCACGCCACGTGTGTTTCTAACTTGTAAATTTTTTAAAAAAAAAATCAGAAATTCAGATTAATACTATGAAATTCTTAAATATTCTTAAATGTCTCTTTGATAAAATATAGATAACAGTAAAGTGAATAATTTATATTTGTTCATGATATTGATTAAGAAAAATATCGTATATTATAGGAAAATTTACCTATAAATTCCATTTTGAGGAATGATAATCCATTTAGTCTCAAGGATTTTTTATGGACCAAGTAGTTCCTTTGATTTTAGAAAGGTGATTTGTTTGGGAAGTACTAGATTAGTATATTTTTTGATTTTTTATGAAAAAAAAGTAAAATATGGGTTGGGTTTGAAGTGATGTGGTAGAGAGGTGATGTAATCCAAATAAGATGATTGTGACCCAAATAGAATAATATGCTAAAATAGCATATGCTATTTTAGCACATGCCAAACACCTACTTAATATATTATTTAGAAATTAAATTTACAGTTATACCCTTATTATTATTATTATTATTATTATTATTTTATTTTATTTTTATTTTTTTTTGGGTGCTAGAAAGGTAATGTACACAATTTATGAGAATCAAATTTGAGATGAATCTTTATATAAGAATCTTTTTTATTTGGAAAATATTTCAAAATGAGTACAAAAATGAATTGAAATATGAAATATTTTAAATATTCCAAAAGGATGTGAGACTCTTCAAACATTTCAAAAGGAGTAAAAAAATCTCTTAGTAAACTTTGGACAAATGTATAATTTCAAACTATAACACTCCCATATAACACTCAAAAGTAACACTCCAATATAACACTAAATAAGAAATTTCGTAGTATACTTTTTCTAAACATAACACTCTAATATAACACTTCAAAAAAATTTCTTAGTGTAATATTCCAATATAACACACAAAAAAACTCCTTGATGTACTTTTTCCAAATGTAACACTCCAAATATATATGTGTGTGTGTGTGTATATGGAATTCTTCAAACCATTCTAAATTGATGTGGGATTCTTCAATACAAAAATTTCTTAATAAGTTTTGAGCAAATGTATAATTTCAAATCGTGAGTGTTACGTTTAAAACAATTACATTAAAGAATTTTTTAGTATTTTTGTATTATTACATTGGAGTGTTACGTTTGAAATTACATTGACTGGAGTGTTATGTAGTCTCAATTTGGTTGTTGAATGATAATGGAGTTAACTCATAAATTGAGAAGTATAGACAAACTGGAAATGAATTGAAGGAAAATGGAATAAGGGTTGACCTTAGTATCATATGAATATACAAGTTTGTGGATGTTGTAGTAACGGCATTGTTTATGCACTTTGTACTTGTACCCACTACAGGAAAAGTAGGGTACGGCAACGTTTCTTTTATGGCGTTTATGAAAAACGCCATTATAGATTATTTAAATACAACGTTTTTAAAAACGTTGTATCAGATCTCAGTCAAACGACACCGTTTGGGTCAACTTGTGAACACCGTTCAATACTCCGTCCCTTTCAAACGTCTCTCCCTCAGTCTCACTCTCAGTCTCCCTCTCAGTCTCACACAAGTTTCGCTTTGAAACTCAGACTCTCTCTCGCTCAGAAACCCTTTCGATTTGTTATCTAAACTCTCAGTCACCCTCTCAGTCTCACATAATTTGTTATCTAAACTCAGACTCTCTCTCGCTCAGAAACCCTTTCGATTTGAAGCTCGAAAACCCCCACTCTCACTGATTTGAAACGCTCGATTTCAACCAATCTTCTCGCTCGATTTCAAACACTTTCTCTCGCTCGATTTAAAACACTCTCGATCGATTTCAGATCTGTCGATTTCAGAACCTGTCGCAGATTTGAAGCTCTCCAGATCTCGCTCAATCGGCCTCTTTTTTTTTGTTGCAGAACTCAAATCTGTAAGTTTTTATTATATATGCATTTGTTTTGTATGAACTCAGATCTCTGATTTGTCATTGTTTTGAGTTAATTGTTTTGGATTTGGTGGATGTATCTCACCTCTCTCTCACGCACACACATCAAGCTATTAATGTTTCGTTTTTGATTTTTAATTTTTATTATTAGAGGGAGAAAAGACCTACATTAAGATAAAGGAAGACTACATAATATTGAATATTTGATGTAACAAACAGAGTAAATTATTGAATATTATTGAAATATTCAATTTGATTTTTAATTTTTAGTTTGATGTAACAAACAGAGTAAATTATTGAAATATTCTTCTAGATATTTGAAACCTACCTTTCCCTCCTTTAAGTCTTTAGAAATTCATGGAAACTGGGTGGGGAAAGGTTCCTCTTGTTATATGCTTATTAGTACCCCTCAGTGCTCAGCATCATCAAATTATTGAAATATTCTTCCAGTTATGTTTTCATTTTCCTATTTTTTGTTTTCGCTTTCTAGAAAACACAAAAACAGAGGGGATTCTTCGTTTTGGACTTTGGTTTTGTGTTCTCGAAAACAGTAACAAATGAAAGTTCGAAAATACCCATCATTTTTTTTAGTTTTTATTTTTTTATCTTTCTTAATATGTAGAGGTTGTTTTCATAAATGATGTTTTGAAAATTGTTTTTGATTCACCAAACAAATATTTGTGTTGTTCTTGAAAAATAAAACCAGAAAACAGAATTGCGCTTTGTGTTGCTATGGGACTAAAGGAGAGAACGATTAAAAATATTGCTTCAGGTTAAGATATGATCATCCTAAAGAATTTCAGTTCTTTTTCCTATTGAATGCCCAATACATGTTCTTTGTTAAATTAGTGGAGAAATTTTGCTCCTTGCTCATGATCAAAGCTTTTGTGATCAACTTTGAATCTGGGTGTATTGTTGTATTTATCAGTTCTTCCATATGGAGTAGTTAAAATATGCAGTAGGGTCTATTCTTGGAAGTTTATGAATTTTAAGAACTTTTTATTTTTTTCAATTGCTTATTTGTTGGTATATTCTTGGAAGTTTATGTATAAGGGTGCAAAGTGCAATTGAGGCTAGTAGTAGTTGAAAATATGCAGCTTATTTGCTTCTTCCTGCAAAGAACTTTAAACATTCTGATGATTTAAAAGTTCTCTTGATCCATATGTAGCCTTGTGGAGAATTTAATTGGTTTGTGACTTTCATACAGTTACGCGTGTGTACTCTACAATGGAAGTACAAGTAACTTATCATTTGAGTGCAAACCTCGTGATGCTAAAGGAGGATGTTTCTCATTTGATTTATCCCCTTGTTTGTTGATATCAAAACCACTTCCAGATGTTAATGCACTTGGAGTGAGATGAGCAGTCTCAATTCTAGACTGGGCAAGTGGCACTGGCATGTATTAAGTGTAAACTATGTTATATGGATGGATGTCGGGTGTGGGTATTTATGTGTCCAAGTGTTAGAGTAATCTAATCCCATGTCTAAGGACACAGGGACACAAAAAAATATTAATATTCTTCAGTATACTGCTTTCATTTTTTAGAGTAAAATGGTGTTAAGAAGCAGTCATAGAGCATTTCATGCATAATATGGAGTTTTTTGATCATCTTAAATCACTAAATATGCTTGCAAGGTGAAAGTCGAACTACAAATGTTAGACACATATCCCATACCTTTACCAAAGTGTTGAGGACATGGGTACTTCATACATTTAGAGAGTTAATGTAGCATAGAGTATAAACAAGCATCTAATTACCAAGTATGAGTTGATTTTTCATAATTTTTCTCAAATCTGCTAGCATTATATGATGTTCTCATTTCTTGAATGATCTTTTTAGAGTAACATGTGGTTTTGCTCATAAAATGTCGTTGACACTTGTTTCTGTAGGCACTTTGAAGCCATTCAACAACAAATCAAGAGACAGATTTGTTCGACAGATCTATTGGGATTGCTTCGTAAGTTATAAATGCCTGCCATTACATCATTGTATTTGTAGTGGAAGTGTTATTTTAAGTATCTACCATAATTAGTTTTTTAGCCCCTAGTAGTTGCTACTTTTGAGTTTGAGTTGAGTATATGATTCTTAAGCTAAGCAATTGCTTCGATAAACATGACGCCCCAAGTTATCATAGAGTGAAGTGGTGACCTATCCTAATAATATGTTTAGACTCAAGGTTGCTGGGCTTTTCCAAGCTCGTTTTTATTTTAATAATTTGCTTTTATTCCTCTTAGCTTTTACTTTGTTGCTCTTCTTTATTTAACAATTATATGATTATTAATAATAAAATGATAATCATACCCTTATATGACATATTATTTCCTGACAGTCTCGAAGGGACAAGGGCCTTTTTTTCCTCTATGGACAAACTCCAACATGGTTGGATATCCTTGCTTAGGTTTAGGTAAAACTCTGTAGCAGTTATATAATTCATCTCTACAGGTAGACCAATAATCTCTCTGATGCCACTAGTATGAATATAGATTGGTGTGCATTTCTTCTGTATATACACTCATCAATTCCTAATTTGTGCTCGTGTGTAAATGTATCATGTTCCTTTTTTTGGTACATTTTTTGCTGAAAAATAACCTTGTGCCAAGTAATGGAGTAACTATTCTTATCATTATATAGGATCGCGTCTAGATTGGGACCAATTGTAGAAAATCTAACAAACTAGTCTTCCAAAAAATTTATGACAGTTCATTTAAAAGATCCAAACTGGTTTTGATTAGAGTATGCTACTGTCTGACTTATAATTTAATGAACCGGATATGCAGAGGCTAAAGCGTTGGAAAGGAACCAAACCCTTTTTTCTTGGAGGAAGACTGATGGATCGTAGTAGTGCTTCAGCAAGTGAAAGTTTGCTTTTGGGTGTAGTTATACAGGAGCTATTTTGTTGGCTAACCATACCTTGTTGCTATTTTTGAAAAATATGGTGAAGTTTCTTTTTTTGTTCTAGTTCTTTATTGTGTCAGCACAAGAAAGAATTTTTTAAGACCTTGAACTTTTGTCAAGTTAAGAGTGCAAATCTCATTTATTTTTTTAGCAAAATAATTTTCTTTTCTCCTCCTGGTGAAAAAAAAAAACTTTGCAAGGGTATTTTTCTCTCTCTTAAACCATTAATAGGCTTAACGGTGTGCTTTAGTTCAAAAACAACATGTGGGTTGTGTGCTTATTTCCAAATGACAAGGCATGTCCACATGCACCAAACCACAAGCTGGTAACATGAAATTTGCCCTTGAGCTAAATTCAAATTGTTTTAGATTTAGTTATATCTGATGCTATGTTTCCCCCTTTGCACTGCACTTTGATGGCTTTGCTCATAATGATCACACAATTTGTCAATTTCTTTGTGTAAATTGGTATTCAACTGGTCAACATCAGTGTCAAGTTTACACCTTGTGTTGTCAAAATGTCTATCTGAATTCAGTTATTTTTTGGGAAACTTCTTATCAGGTACTAACCTTGTGTTTCAAGAGGTTTTCTCCATTTTACTGCTCAATTTGTAGAGTGCATTGCATGCATTAATTTTCAGTTCTGGAGTTAATTGAGATCCAAAATTAAATTTCTCAATATTTGGAGGGAAAAATATGATTTTGATAATGTTTGGTGTTGGGTTTGGGTCCATTAAGTTCATTAGTTCAAATGGTGGCTTCATATACCTTCTGCACAGCTGTAGATCTCTTGACCTTTTTATAAAGCTCATATGCAGTCCCTTTGTCTGAAATACATCAGGAAGCTGATACAGCATACTTGATCTGGGCTAGGAGTCACAAATGACAATGTGTTGTTTGATATATCTTGTTATTGGTGTTTTTCGGAGTCCTTTAAATAATA
The DNA here is from genome assembly GCA_022316695.1 of Camellia oleifera. Taxonomy (NCBI): domain Eukaryota; kingdom Viridiplantae; phylum Streptophyta; class Magnoliopsida; order Ericales; family Theaceae; genus Camellia; species Camellia oleifera. Next base: position 131,758,121 of record CM039315.1, on the reverse strand, counting down.
TTATTGTAATTTTATTCTTACTGAACTTGCATAGATTTATTTGATAGAATTTGAGTCCTTTTAAGTTACTACATTGGGTCGGAGTGGTTTTAGAAGATTTTCATTTGGTTTGTAGATTTGATTGCTGCAAAACAAATATTAGGCTCTCAAATATGAATATGAAATGCAGATTTAAGCCTAGATTAGGCTCTCTTCTTTCTCCTACCCTCATCTCTCTCTCTCTCTCTCTCTCTCTCTCTCTCTCTCTCTCTGTATATATATATATATATAATATGTATTTCTCTCGTCTTATCACCCTATTGGAAGTCACTTTTTTTTTTCTCTCAAATCTCTTATGTTCTTTGTGCTGTATTCTCTATCTCTGTCTGTGTATCTTATTTCTCTTCTTTCTCCTCTGTTCTTATTTCTCCTCTGTGTACCTTAAAGGGGACTTTAAGACTTTAAAGTTTCACAAAGACGTTGAACATGAAAATTTGATGTTGGCCCTAGTCAGATGATTCCATCGAAACATTGGTGGCAAATTCCTGAGAGAACTGAATAACAAAGAGAGAAAAAACAATTAAGACAAGCTATTGGAGAAAAAAAGGAAGAAATATATTAAAAAGTAGTAGGTTTTTTTACTAGACTGTACTGTTTCAAGTTATTGAAAGCTTTTGTTATGCCGAGAGTGACTAGAACACTCAACCACACCAAAGGTTGATGATGGCTATGAATATTGAGAACAAGAACTAGATGGTTTGTTTGTAGAAAGGCCTAAGTTGACATGTTCTACGTGACTTATCAGTTTGAAAAGATTGGCTTTAACATCATAGTTTCTATAGTAGATATGTTATGTCATTTCCTTGGCAATTTCTAATTCATATGTGAGGTTTCAATTATGTTAGGAGGGACTAGGTATGCCGTGCTATTGGTACATGCCTTTCTATAACATTTTTCTGGCTTGAATTTTTAAACTGGCTTGTGCTCTGTGTTCAGCTGGTGGCCAGTCAACGGTCAACCTCGAAAGACCTTTGGATCATGATGGTGACCCTCTTGCCATTACTGCTGCTGATGCAGTTGCAGCCAGTGGAGTGCCCCCTTGGAACTGGAGAGAAACCCCTGTAAATGGTGTCTATCTAATTCTTTTTTTTGTTCTTCTTCTTTTTTTGATATGTAGAAACGGTATCTGTCAAATTTTGGTGGTGATGTTCAATCATTTTACATTTTCTGGCAAAGTATGTTTGAAAAAAATACTCATTCTTCTTAATGTACATTTTCCGGCAAAGTATCAAATTTTTTTTTTTGTTGTTGGGAAAAAGAATGACTTTAGTGGCTAGTGGAAAGTGTTTTTAATAGTTTTATTTAAGGCACATACATTTTGGATTTTTGGGTCACTATTTTTTTGTGGGAAAAAGATAGGCATTGCTTCAAAACTACTGAATGTTTTACAAACCAAACCTATGTGTGTGGTATGTAAAATATCCGGTAGTTTAGTAAGGGTCCGGTAGCAAAACTGTTTTTTGTGTGCCTTGCAAACATCTAATGGTACACTTTCATTGCTGGAGCTTCTAAGCCTTCACCTGTATGCATAGTGATCATTATGCCTTTGACTTGATTCATCTTCTCACTTATTTCAGTTTGAAACATGATGTTTCTTTTTATTTTTTTATTTTCATGGCAGGTGGTGAGGGCCACTCTGCCTATGGTGGGAGGGTCATAACAGTCAAGTGGGGTGAGCACATTAGAAGGATTGGTATTGATGGAACTGCAGATGCAATCAAGGAGGCAATCAGGTCTGCTTTTCGCTTACGAACTAAACGGGCATTTTGCTTGGAAGATGAGGATAATGTAATTCGGAGTCTTGACAGGAACATGCCTTTGGGCAATTACACTCTTCACCTTGATGAAGGTAAAAATGGACATCCTTTTAGTTTTAACAAAAGTTCATTCTGGAGTGGAATTCTTTTTTTACTGTTCTTAGGCCTCTTCATCCTTGTTTTCAGTCATGATGATCTATTTTTTCAATAAAATCTTTTACACACTGTGTGTTTACACACTGTGTTTGTTTGACTCAGAGAAGGCTAACAAGTTGAAACAATCCCTTCCTCCAGGTTAGTTTTTAATTATATTTAAATTAATTGTATTTCTCTCTGTAATTATGTGATATGATATACTGTCTTTTTGATGTCCATATTGTTTGTTCATGGCATGTTGCACATTCATTGAGATACATTTATGTTTTTTGCTTCTCAACTGAAGTAAAAACATTCAGGGAAAGTGGCCCTGAATATATTATCTCTTTTTTGTCTCCTTAATTAATTTAGCCTCCTTATTTATTTGGTCATAATTTTGCAGGTTTGAGTGTGCAAGACCTGTGAAGCAAGCTGAGACTGAGTTCAGAGAGTACCAATTTAAGGACCTTTTTTCTAGTGTTGCTTGCAATATTGGGAAAAAAAAATGTTTGTGATGGTTTTGTATTTTCATGTTGACCTGGTTCTTCCATGTTGCTGCAAATTTGTTTTTTTTTTTTTTTTTGATTGCTTAGGGGTTGATGTCTTATTTTATGTGTTATAGACTCATGGTTGCTTAGATGTCTTAGTTGACAATATGCATGTATATGACACTGATGTGAAATTTTCACTTGAAATGATGATTCTGGTGAGATTATATTATGCATGTATATGGCATGTATTGAGGATTGGTTTTAAATCTAGTAGTTTGGTTGCATAGAGCAAACATAAAACATGAGATCCCCAAATTGTGAATTCAGTTTCCACCACCAGCAGGGAACCCACCAACCCCCCAGAAAAAAAAAAAAAAAAAAAAAGTGGCGTTTTCTGAAAAAAAACGCCACAAAATGACGTCACACATTTAATTCGTGTTGGGATTAAAAAAAATAAAAAATAGTGGCGTTTTTCGAAAAAACGCCACTAAATGACGTCATTCTAGCGTCACACGGGGACGGAAGGACGTTAATTGGGGAACGGTCGTCAAAGATTTTGCGGCGTTTTAAGAAACGCCATATAATGTTTTTAGCGACGTTTTTCAAACGTTGTGTAGCTATTGCGGCGGCCCTATCAGCGGCGAAAATTTTACACGTCACTATAAGATATTACGGCGTTTTTCAGGGTTTTCGCGGCGTTTTTAAAACGCCGCTAAAAAACGAATTTCCTGTAGTGACCTTTGCTAAATCTTATATATTGTGTTAGATTATTTCTATTGGGCTGTTGGCTCACCTTATATGGGGACACCATTTTCAGGTGCAGCTGATATGTTTCCACCAAGGCAATAGTGTGGAGGGACATTTGGGAAGCAAGAGCTTCCCTAATATGTTTTGTTATTTGTAAAGCCAAGGGCTTAAGATGTAATGAGTGAGACTCTCTTTTGTGTAACCAAGTAATGACTTGGGAAGATATAAGCCTACAAGGCATTTGATTGTATGTTTAACTTTTATAAACAAACTCTGATGTATGAAAGTATGTTGTTTCTCATATTTATTCTGCAAATAAGTTATCTTTATTGTATTTTTTGGGGGCGTTACATGCACACACTCAGATTTCTCACACACACATACTTCTCAGCACACACATCCACATATATTCTCAAACTCTAAATCATTCTATAATTTAATTTATAGTCAAGATTAATTTAATTTAATAACTCTTATTCTTAATAAATCTTGATTAACACATAATTAAATTAATCATAGCTAATCATAAGTCCAACATAATTTAATTTATCTAATTTGACTTTCTTTAGAGCTCAATTAATTATATTAAGATTTATCATTCTGAATCAGATTTTTAATCAAACTCCCAAAAGGCTCTAAATATTAAATTAAACTTATTTTTATCCTCAATTTTGGTTTCTTAAATCATTAAGGTCTTCTATTTCAGATTAAACTTCAAAATCTTCACCAATAAATTACATACTCAATTGAATACCCCAATTGAATACCTTACAAATAAATTTAACTCATAATAATCTTAATTCCCAATTCTCATAACTTAATTAACTCCAATTTGGACCCAATTAATCAAAGCTCAATTTTATAAATCTGAATCGAATATTTAATTAAGCTCTCATACGGTCCGATACTCCAAAATTAAACTAATTCAATTCACCAATTATACTTTCTTCAGCCATGTAGACTTTCAATTTCTAATTCCAAAATAAATCCTCAATAGAATCATATACGAATCAAACTAAATAATTCTTACAATCCCAAATTAAATTAAAACAATGAGCAATTAAAATTCAAATCTCCTTAATTAATTAAGTGCTAATCATTATACGTGGTGGGGCTGTCACACAGACTGAGCATGAAAAGCCTCAGCCAGATTGAGCATAAAGAACTCAGCCAGACTGAGTCCGTAAAGCCGCAGCCAAACTGTGTATAAAGAGCTCAGCCAGACTAAGTCTGCAAAGCCTCAGCCAGACTGAGTCCACAAAGCCTCAACCAAACAAAGCATAAAGAGCTTAGCCAGACTGAGTCCACAAAGCCTCAGCCCTACTGAGCATGAAGAGCCCAGCCAGTTTATGCTTTTCCACCGTTAAGTAAATTTTCACAGTTTATACTTTTTCCTGTTTTACAGACCAATTTGTCTCAATATTGGCCAGTCCATTACTTTTCCCATTTCCAGTTACATTTCTCCACATTGGTTCTTTTATTATGGATCGGTCTTATAGCCCAGGACCTTTGGACAATGCACTATTGATGCTTTCTCCTCACTGGTTTGCTTTGGTTTCTCCAGTTGTTAGTGTTTTAGCTTCAGTTGTTAGTGTTTCAGTGGTCACTTCAGTTGTTAACATTTCAATGGGTGCCCCAATTGTTAGTGTTTCAGCCAATTTCATTATACCAGGTTAATCCTAATTTTCCCTTACTCTTTACAAATAGCACAATCATAAGATTTGACTTAATGATCAATCAGACAATAAGATATCCTCATAACACATATCTGACCACAACTGAAACAAATCCTTATATCAACATTTTTATTATCACATGTTTACATAATTGAAATAAAACAAAAACCAACAAAACACAAACAACATAATCAAGATCAGCTTGCTCCTTTTTCGTCCTCTCATTTCTAGCTGGATATGAGGTCTTCCTCTTCAATTCCCTCATCCAGCAACATACAGACGATGTCTCCATCTCTTGGCTGCATAAGGTCAAAGTTGATCTCAGGGAAGGTCGCCTCTGCTCAATGTTTGAATTTCACCCAGCCGATATCCCAGTACTCGCTGAGCAAGTGCTTGTTGGAAATTCTGTATTATTTCTACATTTGCCTGCCCTTCCACTAATTCGGCAGCACCTCCACTTGATAGCCCAGCCTCACCCCCTTCTCATCTGCCTAAGCTTGCGGCAACAACAGCATCTATTACCATCTGGAATTCAGTTGATTGCTTGAACTGCTCCATAGTTGTGCCATAAAGGTCAGGGTAGGCCCTTCTCTCTAATGCCAACGTCTTGGCCAAATCTGTTGTTCTCCCCCTCTCTTCCTCTAAGGTTTTCATCTCAACAATCAAAGCCCTTTCCAACTTTGCAACCCGTGCATTTTCCTTCTCCTTCTTCTTCAAGGCCTAATCACACAACTCTTCATTGTTGGTTACGGCCTCTTCCAGTCTTTCATTGGTAGTAGTGCAGGCTTGCTGAGCCTCTCCAGTCTTCTTTTGCTCTATCACCACTTCAAACTCCAGCAACACCACCTTTCGGCGAGTAACCTCGAGCTCAGCTGTTGACTGGCTTAACTGAGCCTTGGTGTTAACCAATTCTTTGGTTGCCCCATCCTGATCCATTATGGCATGCTCAGCAATATAACTCTGCACCACTGCTAGCACTTACATCTTCTTCGGCTTCTGCGCCTGTGCAAGTCCCTTGGCGTAGGCACTTCATGTGGCCTTCCTCTAGCCTGCGGTCTCCACTCTAACATTTTGCAACTGCACTTAGACCTTCTCCAACCAAGCCTTAAACGGCTCCATCTCCTTCTTTGTCTCCACTCATTTTCCCAATAGAGCGGCCACCAGGGTCAACGCCTCCATCTGCGCTGAGCAAAATTCTCTCATGAGGTCGGCCTTCCTAAATCATGAGACCTCTCTCACGGCCGCATCCTCAATAACCCCCAACATTCGATTAGTACCAGCCCTGACATCACCAGCACTTTAGAGGGCTTTCCCCTTTAGCCAATGAACAACCGACCACTACACTTAGATGGCGAGCGACAGTGCCCACTGTTTCAAAAGAGGCACCCGTCTTTGGTTCACTTGTTCGCACAGTGTAGACACCCCATTTTTAACGGCCCTTACGACTTGGACATCATCGCATGCGCACCTGATAATGAGTTTATTTGCTCGTCAAGCGCTCAAAGTCCTCAGCAGAATGCCACAGCTTAGAGCCTTTTCAAACCTTGCGCCCCCTGTTGCCTCATTTTGGACCAAGCCTTGGTTCTTACAGTCTGCAGCCTCTGGTGGCCGGCAGGCCACCCCTTTTGGGCCATCGGCCATCATTTTTTGGTTGTCGACCACTGATGTGGTCTGTCAGCCACCAGTGTCTTTTGCAGATATTTTGTGCCAGCTGTTTGCACAGATGCATACATCTACCCCCACATGCAGGGCTAGATGTTCTTGAGGGGAATTTATGTTTTCGATATATAGGAGGTCTCTCTCTCATGTTTTAAGGTTAGAAAATTTTGAGATCAAAAATTTTCCTCTCTCTCTCTCTCTCTCTACAATTCTCTCTCTCTAGCAAATTTCTACACTTTAGCCTATACACTCTCAATCTTTGCCTATACATCCTTAACCAAACCTCTCCATATTTGAGCTGAGGTATCTTTGAGGCTTATTGGAGCTCTTGAAGGGTGTGTTGTTTTGGTTTTGTTGCTTGAATTGCTTCATTTCCTCTTCAAGAGGTATAAGGCTTTGCTTTTTTGCTTGCTTTTTCTACTATTTTACTTGCTGTTTTCCAACTAATTTTGGGCTATAAAACTTCTGCATTTTTTGGGCTAAAACTTGGGTTTTAAGGCCATTAAAGGTTGAGGGGTTGATAGCCCTTCTTTGTACCCTATTTTGGAGGCCATTGCCCTTGTGTTTCCCACCCTTGCATCATCTTTTTCTAACCTTTTAAACACTGATTTTCAGAGCTTTTTCAATGGCCAAAATCATGTTTTGAAGTCCAAATTTGAAGGGGTTAGCCTCCCCTCCTTGTGTCTTGCTTACTAGCCTAGTTTGTGCCATGTTTTAGCATATTAATCTAGCCATTTTTAGCTCAATTTTAGCATGTTTTAGGACTATTTTTAACCTATTTTAGGACTTTTTTTGGTTGATAGTTGCATTTGAGCTTTGTTTTGCATGCTTATAGTGTAATTGTCCTCATAAGCTTGGTATTTTAGGCCTTAGACACCATCTAATTTGAGTTAATAACATTTGTTTATGTTTTTCTCACTTATTTTTAGCACTAATAATCTCTACAACCTCCCTCATTTCTTGGCTTTTTATTTTTCTTTGAAAGTGGTTCAAACTACATGTTTGTTTAAAGCATAAGATCAAGATGTTATGCTTAATGGTTTAATCCCTTACGGGATCATTACCAACGGTATGATGTCTCTTTCATGCCTAAGACAACATTTAGTTTGAGCCCTCTTTCCATTCGAGAACTTAAACTCACCATTAGACTCAATTGATTAAAGAAGGAGAGGTAAGTTAAAATGGAGTAATTAAAACTTGGAATTAAAAGTGAGCAAGATAATAATTTGGTTGTGTTCAATTGGATATTAATTGAACACATGAAAGCTTGAACCATTTCATACTCATCAGTGATGAAATGATTCAAGGTTCCAAGGTCACTACTTCTCTTGATCGTTCATGATAGAGAGGTGGTTTTGAGAGTCTCATCTTGTTGGATTTATTGAACTTGCACACTTTGGTTCACAAGCCATCATGCAATGTGTGGAGAAGTGGTTTGGAAATACTCTTCAGATCCTGGGAGACGCTAGTGATCCTCAGCTAGTCACCTAAAAAGAAACAAACACTCCGGTCGGGGGTGCCGGAATTAGCACTCCGACGGACAAGTTAGTTCAGGCCCTCAGGATAACTTGTTTACTAAGTTAAGTGAAGTGATTCTTACATACATTTCTATACCCGTTATTCCTATATTTATACTCGTTCCTTCCAATCCTCGGGGCCAAGGCCTGCTTTTTAATCATTGTCCTTTCTTTTATTTGGCCCTAAGGACTTATACTTATTCGGCATATATATCATATTCGACTTCCCACTCTCGTAGGATACAGCCGATTAACATTAGTCTTCTAATGGTACGCACCTTTTGATTTTTCCATATATTCGGCTCCCACAATTGCCCCCCGAACTCCCCATTGACGGTAGTTAATCGGCGTGTTTGGTCTCGAATTGGAAAAGTGAAAATAGGTTAGGCGGCTTCACGTACCCCAATACAAATGTCAGGATGCGCACACCTTTTCATTCATCATTACGTTTTCCCGCCTCAATCGTACGTCTTGCATTTATTGTGATTTGAAATTTCAGTCCTTTCGAATGCACAGTTCGTCGAGTATTCGAGACTTTTGGACCGCCAGTGGATATCCCTTCTCTGACTCGCATTTTCTACAACTCTTCTCCGTCTACCCTCGTCTCCCTTGCTCCTCGTAAGTCTTCTTCTCTTTTCTTTGCAATCCTACTTTCTATTTGTTATTTTCATTTTGGCGCACCCTTTATTTCCCGCAAAAATGGCCAAACACTTGAAAGACCTCCTTTTTGAGGGTCGTGTCTCCGGATTCTGGCGACACTTTTCCATCCCTGACAATGTTCATCTATCTCTAGTGACGGACAACACTCTGGATATGGAGAGAGAGAGGACCAAAATTCAATCGTCTTCCCTCTCCTATCCATTGCGGAGGGCGGGGTCCGTTTTTCCCTACATCCATTCCTTAGGGCCGTCCTCTGCTATTGGGGTCTGATCCCTTCTTAGCCCAACGTGAACTTTTTTCGAATCGTAATGGGGATCGTAGAGTTGAACCGGCACCTCAGGATCGATCTTGGGATTCCGGCCATTCGGCACTGCTATGCTTTAGCCAAATCTTCCGGTCGGCTTGGGCGGTACTTTCTTAGGGCCAAGGATACTGACCATCATTTGGTAACCATGCTCGCCAGTTCTGGAAAGTGTGTGGATGACGTAATGGTGAATATCCGAGGGAATTGGGAATTTGGTAAAGGCGAGGGTCGCCTAGACCCTATTCCCAGACGGAGGGGTGAACCAGGTTGCCGCGTGTCTCCTTGTGTTTACTGAACTTTTCTTTTACTCGGCCTTCCCTCCGTGTCTAACCCTTTGTCTTTGCAGGCAGTAATTTGAAGAGTATTCTGGTTTCTACTGACGACGCGGTCCTTGCGCAGATTGCGACTGCACTCAGATACTTCGGCCGCGTGTCTCCTTGTGTTTACTGAACTTTTCTTTTACTCGCCCTTCCTTATGGTGACCCTTCGTGTAGTGACCCTTACCTTACTCTTGTCATACTTGCATACATTCATATGTGATCTTGACTTGTTGTGTTGCATCAGCAAATTTAGTCTTGTCTTGTTTTGGGTGTTGCTTGCATGACTTGTCATTTCCTAGTGTGTACAGCCGAGGTCATCCTAAGCCTGTAGCTATTTGTGGAGTCCCTTTGTTTGACCTCCACCTTCGTCTTGGCATATTGGCCGAGATGATTATCATCTGGGCCGAGGTGTGTATCGCCGAGGCCGAGGTGTGTATCGCCGAGGCCGAGATGTGTATTATCTGGGCCGAGATGCTATCCTTGTACCGAAGTGATCTTGTCCTGGAATAGTATAACCTAGACCGAGGTGTGGCACATCTTGGCCGAGGTGTGGCACAGCTAGGTCAAGTGTTGACCTTCCTAGCCGAGATCATTGTCTCCTTGTTGCCGAAGTCTCGTTGTTAGCCGATGTCATTACTCGCCGGAGTCCCTTGTCGCCTAGCTTGTTGAACACGCTTTGTCAGAGACTTGTCTTATCCATCAGTCACCTTTTTGAGTTGAACCAACCAACCATTGCCACGTGTCCGAGCTGAGTGTTAAGTCAGCCGACAGGGAGAGAAAGTATCATTTTGTCTCACATCTTGTTCTTGAGGAGAGAGAAGCTCTAGGAAGGAGTTTTAGAGTAAGAAAGTAGATAGCAAGCTTGATCCTTGGTGTTTGATCCGTTGGATTTGTGACTTGAGGTTAGAATCTTCACCTCCTTTTGTTGTTCTTAATGATCATCTAGTTGCATTACATGATTGAATCCGTTTTGCATGCCATGCATTGATTTAAAGATTGGTTTTAGAAAGAGAAAGTTGGTATCCTTGTGTTCTTGAGGAAAAGCCTTGTTTGATCCAAAAGTTTGCAACAAGTTACATGATTTTGTGTTTGTTTTCCCAAAGACCTTCTAGCATGGGCACCTAGGTTCATGATTTCGAACTCATAGCATGAAATCTTAGATTTTGTGATAACAAGTTATGATCCTTGCATTCATCTTTTTCATGATCTTCATGTTCATGTTTTTTTCATGTTCTTGAGCAAAGGGAAAACCCAGATTTTTCCCGACCTCATTCCCTTGAAAGTGGCCCTCGGGACCACACCTCGGCGAGAAGGTGTGAGACCTCGGCCAAAACTTGGTTGGTGCCCAATACGTTTCCCCGAGATGGGAGACAGTGTTTGTTTTGGTTTGACTTAGTTTTTGGAAAATGCCGAGGTCATTTGCATTCATATAAAGTTGGTTGAGAATGCATTCAACAGATTTCTGCCATGTGTTTGTAGGACTTGGACCTGCCTTGACCCCGACGTTTGAAGGAATAAGTGAGTGGTATTTTAATAAAGATATGTTATAAAGCTTTGATAAAACTTTGCTTGCCTTGTTTGGAAATTGTTTACAAGCATGAATGATTATTCCTATTTGCAATGAGTATTATATCTTGTTTGATGACATCCTCGGGAAGTCCGTACGTGCTAGGGGACTATAAGCATTTGTAGCACAAAGTTTGGAAGTCCGTACGTGCCAGGGGACTTTAAGCATTGGTGGCACTAGTCCGTACGTGCTAGGGGACTATAAGCATTCGTAGCACAAGTCCTTAGTGTCCGGGGACTATAATGCAACGACACCATTGTTTAGAGATCTCTCTTATCTTGTCTTGCCTTGCCACTGACGGTTTTACCGCGTGGGCTTGTTTGCCCGAGATGTCATCTCTCGTATTATATTGATGTTAGTAAGCATCTCTTGAAGCTTGAAAGACTTGGTGTATGAACTTGATTTATTCCACGTGTTGTTTGGTTAAAAGATCTCGGATATCATTCATGTAAACCCCTTTATTATTTATGCCATTCACTGAGTATCCAAGCTCACCCTCTCTATATATATATATGTAGGTGATGAGCAGGACGGCGGTGACGCCTAGTTGTGTTTAGCCGACGTATTTGGCCGGTGTCTTTGCCGATGTCTTTTGGATCCTTGTTTTGTGCCATCTTGAAGATCATGCTTCTTAGTTATTTCATTGTGTTTTGTATTTAATGGCTGAGAAGCCTTTTGGTCAAGATGTAATGTTTATATTCCATTTTGTTGTATATAAATCATTTTGAGATGTATGTCATTCATTTAACTCAAGCACTGCTCTTATGGACTACTTAGCTTTTATTTATTGCTTCCGCATTTGTAAGCCCCATATATTTACTCTGATTTGTGTGTGTGATCTCGTAAGTGGCCTTTGGTAGTCTCGAATTACTGGCCATCATGGCACCATTCTTCTAGAGGCGGGATGGGGTCGTGACACTTCGCACACAGGGGGTAGGAGTTCCAGGGATCGAGAGAAACGTCAGTCTCCTCGACGTCGGAGCATGTCGCCCAGGCGGGACAAGCAGTCGCAGGGCAGATCTTCTCAACCTTGAGTCGAGAGGGGAGCTGACTCGAATCCGTGCCCATTAAGCTTTGCAGTATTTGTGGGGAATAGACCCATGGCAGAGACGGACTCGATCGTTCGAGACCCAAATGTAGCGGTCGAGTTTGCTCGACAAATTCTTCCGTCGTAGGTTCAGCAATCGATGGTAGGTCGTCAGGACTACGAAGTATTTTATGAAGGCGTTCACGGGGCGGTGAAGGGGATGTACACTGCCTATGAAATCGGCATGTGGTTGCGCGCTGCCCGCCGAGAAATGGAGAAGAAGAATGAACGTATTCGAAGTTTGGAGGCCCGCGCGGAGGTGGCTAAGCGCAAGTTAAGGAAGACCAAGGCAGCCAAGGCACAACCCGCCGGGCAAGGAAACCCAATCGTGGAACAGAGGGTTACCAGTCGGCTCATCAGTTCCGCGCTTGCCGATCGTGAGACGGCGAGTATGTTCGCAATGGAGAACGCAAAGGGAAGGGCCTATGAGAAAGGTTTCCATGAAGGCCGAAAAGTTGGAATCGAAAAGACCAAGGAAAAACTAGCCGAAGAAGTTTGCCGATGTGAAAATCGTGGATTTAGGCACGGTTGGATCAAGGTATCTCAAGCCACAGAAGCTCTTCGAGCATCGGGCATTGATTCGGCATCGCCACTCTACCACAATAAAGATTTTCCGTTTTCTTCTTTTGAAGTCGAGAAGAGTGATGATGAGGGTGACACCGTATAAGTATATATATTGTAAGGATGAAACGCAGATCACGTTCAAAACTATGTAATTTATTGTTTGTTTTATCAAATAAAAAACGTTCTATTACAAATATTTTATTACAGTTCGTATTCGGCATGTATGTGTTTCGTTTTATTGTATTTGAATGAATGTATAAACGTTGACTGGCAAGGTCAATCCATACTTGATGGCCGTTTATTCCTGAAAGAGGCTATTGTAACCTGAGGAAGCCGAAAGCCAGTGAGTAGAGTGGCTACGGCAAATTCGACTTGGCTCGAGGCCTAGATTTTTGGCCAGTGCACGTGCTTCAAAAAGTCGTTTGGATAACTACGCCGTAGCGAATGTCAACTGGCGTTTTTCTCATGAAATTTAGGGTTAACGAAAACACCTCGGGATTGGGGCCTCGAGATCGCTGCCAGTATTGAAAATAAAAGGAGTGGGCGCTTTGCACAGATAAACAATCGCTTATGTGAGGTGAGATAAGTGGGGATGTTAGTTGGAGGCTAGGGTTCAGCCGAACTTGGTGTTGCCATGGAGCGCGGCAGAGGATCCATCCGTATGGGAAGTAGGGCGTCCAAAAGTTGGCATGAATCTTCAAGTCGTCGAAGCAGATCACCCCGAAAGGAAAGGCAATGACCGTTGGGTTTATCCCTCATTGCCCTGGATCTTTGCCTTGACATTGTCAATGGTATCAAGGGAGAACTTGGGCACAGTTGGCTCAAGGCATTGCAAACCGCGGAGGACTTTCGAGTAACGGGAGTTGATTCGGCGCTGCCGCTTTACCAATACGTCTTCTCCCCTTTTTAGCTTTTGAGATTGGAAATGGGTACTGTAATGCTCAAATGCAAGTTGTGTTTATGTAACAACTGTCTGATTAAATAAAAATTGTAATGCTCAAATGCGGGTTGCGTTTATGTAACAATTGTTTGATCAAATAAAAAGCTTTATTTCAAACATTTGCGTCTTATTCTGAATTTTTGATATGCTCACTCAATTACCTTATTTATGATGTTGGCGAGTTTTGTTTTGTTCGTGCCAAAGGATACTCCGAATCCGGAGGCTTAATCGGCCCTAAGGTGTTATGCACCAAAGGGGGCTCCGAATCCGGAGATTTAATCGGCCCTAAGGTGACATGCACCAAAGGGGGCTCCGAATCCGGAGATTTAATCGGCCCTAAGGTGACATGCACCAAAGGGGGCTCCGAATCCGGAGATTTAATCGGCCCTAAGGTGACATGCACCAAAGGGGGCTCGGAATCCGGAAACTTAATCGGCCCTAAGGTGACATGCACCAAAGGGGGTTCCGAGTCCGGAGACTTAATCCGCCCTAAGGTGACATGCACCAAAGGGGGCTCCGAATCCGGAGACTTAATGTGGTCAATCATGATATCCACGAAGGGCGCTCCGAATCTGGAGGCTTAATCGGCCCTAAGGTGTCATGCACCAAAGGGGGGCTTCGAATCCGGAGACTTAATGTGGCCAATCGTGATATCCACGAAGGGCGCTCCGAATCCGGAGGCTTAATCGGCCCTAAGGTGTCATGCACCCAAGGGGGCTCCGAGTCCGGAGACTTAATCGGCCCTAAGGTGACATGCACCCAAGGGGGCTCCGAATTTGGAGACTTAATGTGGCCAATCATGATATCCACGAAGGGCGCTTTGAATCTGGAGGTTTAATCGGTCCTAAGGTGACATGCACCAAAAGGGGCTCTGAGTCCGGAGACTTAATCGGCCCTAAGGTGACATGCACCAAAGGGGGCTCCGAATCTGGAGACTTAATTGGCCCTAAGGTGACATGCACCAAAAGGGGCTCCGAATCCGGAGACTGAACCGGCCCTAAGGTGACATGCACCAAAGGGGGCTCCGAATCCGAAGACTTAATGTGGCCAATCGTGATATCCACGAAGGGCGCTCCGAATCCGGAGGCTTAATCGGCCCTAAGGTGTCATGCACCAAAGGGGGGCTCCGAATCCGGAGACTTAATGTAGCCAATCGTGATATCCACGAAGGGCGCTCCGAATCCGGAGGCTTAATTGGCCCTAAGGTGACATGCAGCAAAGGGGGCTCCGAATCTGGAGACTTAATCGGCCCTAAGGTGTCATGCACCAAAAGGGGCTCCGAGTCCGGAGACTTAATCGGCCCTAAGATGACATGCACCAGAGGGGGCTCCGAATCCGGAGACTTAATCGGCCCTAGGGTGACATGCACCAAAAGGGGCTCCGAATCCGGAGACTTAATGTGGCAATTGTGATATCCACGAAGGGCGCTCTGAATCCGGAGGCTAAATCGGCCCTAAGGTGTCATGCACCAAAAGGGGGCTCCGAATCCGGAGACTTAATGTGGCCAATCGTGATATTCACGAAGGGCGCTCCGAATCCGGAGGCTTAATCAGCCCTAAGGTGTCATGCACCAAAGGGGGCTCCGAATCCGGAGACTTAATGTGGCCAATCGTGATATCCACGAAGGACGCTCCAAATCCGAAGACTTAATCGGCCCTAAGGTGTCATGCACCAAAAAGGGCTCCGAGTCCAGAGACTTAATCGACCCTAAGGTGACATGCACCAAAGGGGGCTCCGAATCCAGAGACTTAATCGGCCCTAAGGTGACATGCACCAAAGGGGGCTCTGAATCCAGAGACTTAATGTGGCTAATCGTGATATCCACGAAAGGCGCTCCGAATCCGGAGACTTAATCGGCTCTAAGGTGTCATGCACCAAAGGGGGCTCCGAATCCGGAGACTTAATGTGGCCAATCGTGATATCCACGAAAAGCGCTCCGAATCGTCATCATGACGAGCGTTACAATGGGGTTTGTGAAATGAATTGAGCGACAAAGAAAAAATGGTTTGCATTGCAGAAGTGAAATATATACAAGTATCAAAGCCCACAGGTCGGGTCAGTGATAGGGTTTTCATAAAATCTCTGCTTGTGCCGATTGGGGGGAGCCATGGATCTCTTCAATGCCATGGGCTGTCGGGAAGCGCACAAGCTGATGATAAGTGCTTGGAACAGCCTTCATAATATGTATCCAGGTTCGCCCCATGATGACATTATACGGCGAAGGGAGCTTTATGACCAGGAATTCAACTTCGACCGTTCTAGAGCCCGCTCGAACAGGTAGTATGATCTTCCCTAACGGGTATTCGGGATTCATATTAAAGCCGAACAATGGGTGAGGCGCCGGAGACAAATCTGACTCATTGAGGCCGAGTTTGATGAAAGTTTGGTAATACATAACCTCTGAAGTACTCTCCGGGTCTATGAGAATGCGTTCAATGGTGAACCGATTTATGCGTAATTTAATGACCAATGGATTAATGTGGGAAGCTGTTGTGCCGCTAAGATCGGAGTCATTGAAAGTAATTGTCGGAGCTTCTTTGGGCCATTCAGTCGGAATAGGTTGCTTCTGGGGGATTCGATGCGATTAAATTATGTGCACGGTTGGGGATGCAGGCAGGCTGTAAATCACATAGATCACGCCAAGTGGAGGAGAGTCCTGCCTCAAGGCTAGTGCCTTGGTTGGCTTTCCCTTTCTCACATACTATTGCAGTCGGCCGTCTTGCACCAGTTCTTCCAGGTGATCTTTTAATGCTTAGCAACTCTCTATTTCGTGGCCGTGATCTTTGTGAAATTCGCATCGCCTATCCCTTTTTCGCATGTTGGGCGGTCCCACCATCTTTGACGGCCATTTGAAGAATGGAAAATGTTGGACTTTGGTCATTATTGCAGCGATTGGTTCTGACAACTCTGTGTACTTCTTGTCGGCACGCCTCGAACGCCTACTGTCGACTTACAGTTGCTCATTCGTCCGGTAGGAGCATTGATCGCTTGATCGGCAAGTATCCCGCCTTTTGTCTCGTTTAGCGCGTTGCCGAGACTCTGGGCTAGGAGGTTGCACGGAACTTATTGGTTGAGCAATTTCAGGGGGGGCCGTTTTGTTGGACATTTGGCCGGCTTTTATTCTCAAGGCATCATCTTCCACTTTGCAATACTCCTCAACTTTCTTCATCAACGCCCAGACTGTTTTGGGGGGTCTTTTGGTTAGGGAACTGCGAAGAGGACTGTCAGGATGTAGTCCCATTTTGAAGGCGGTGATAGCCATGGAGTCGTTGCAAGCGTCGTTGACGAGGTTGAAGCACTCCCAATAACGTGCTGAATACGCTCTAAGCGTTTCTCCTAACTGAATCTGCATAGCCCAGAGAGAGTCGGCCTGTTTCGACTGTACCTCGTTGGTGATGAACCTGGCCCTGAAGGATTTTTGTAATTGATGGAAGCTTTTGATGGAGGCCGGCTCCAGCTTGTAATACCACCTAACAACTAATGGCTCTAGGCTACTGGGGAATATTTGGCACATGAGGGCTTCATTGTCTGCATGCAATGTCATGGCATGCTTGTAGTGATGGATATGATCAGTGGGGTCTGATTTTCCATTGTAAAGAGTGAATGACGAAGCTTTGAACTTCTTGGGCAGGGCCGCCCTTGCAATCCGTCGGACAAAAGGATCGTGCTGGTCCTCTTCGTCTGAACTACTCCTCCTGCGCTTGTTCCTTGTATGTAAACTCTTTTCAGAGGAGCTGGAAGTTTCGGATCGTCCCTTTTTGGTGAGCTCCGTGGGTAATGAATTGGAGTCGCTATCGGTATCCTTTGGTCGGGCTCAAGGTCGTTGTCCACCGGCCCTCAGGGGTCATTCGGGATCTTGGCGCATGGCTTCTCTCAATTTTGCGACTTCGAGGGCCAAATCTTGACGGAGACGTTCATTTTCAGCAATCATGTTCTCCAGCCTTTGTTCATTCTGCTTTGCTTGTTCCATGATCGCCTGCATTGTCTCTTGCGCTGAAGTCGTTGGCGAATCGAAGTTCAAGGTGCGTCTTGCAGTGATGGTTCCTTTTCCGAGCATATTTGCTGGAGTGAGGTCATCTCCCTGTGCGGTCTCGCCAATGGCTACTGGAGGATCTTCAGTCACGCCTGCCATGGATGTATTTGAGTATTCCCACAGACGGCGCCAATTGTGGAGAAGTGGTTTGGAAATACTCTTCAGATCCTGGGAGACGCTAGTGATCCTCAGCTAGTCACCTGAAAAGATACAAACACTCCAGTCAGGGGTGCTGGAATTAACACTCCGACGGACAAGTTAGTTTAGGCCCTCAGGATAGCTTGTTTACTAAGTTAAGTGAAGTGATTCTTACATACCTTTCTATACTCATTGTTCTTGTATTTATACTCGTTCCTTCCAATCCTCGGGGCCAGGGCCTGCTTTTTAATCATTGTCCTTTCTTTTATTCGGCCCTAAAGACTTACACTTATTCGACATATATATCATATTCAGCTTCCCACTCTCGTAGGATACAGCCGATTAACATCAGTCTTCTAATGGTACGCACCTTTTGATTTTTACATATATTCGGCTCCCACACAATGAAATTGCTTGAGTTGGTGGTTTGTGGCTTAAGTTCACTACTCCTTTGATTTGTTCATGAAAATGAGGGGTGAGTTGTGTAAACAACCCTTGAAAATACCCTGTGTATGCTCTATTTGTTCTCTGTTGCAACAAAGTGAACTGGGCAGCAGTGGTCGGCAAGCCACTTACCATGGCCGGCCGGCTATCACTGGTGGCCGGCAGGCCTCATCACTGGCTTGCTGGCCACCGATGCAAAATTTAGCAGAATGTTTGTAAGGCAGAACAAAGTTGTTCTGGAAGTGGGCAACAGTGTATGTGTTCTCTGTACAACACAAGCTCTCCAGAAGCAAAACAGTGACATTTTCAAGTGGAAACTGAGCATGCGCATGAACGTCCTTCATTTCTCGAGGCGGAGTAGGTAGCTTAGTGCTTTAATCGTTTAGCTTGCTTACTTCTTTTAATTACACTTGTGTTGTAATTATTTAAATTAATTAAAGTAGTTAGCTAGATGGGATGTTGCAATTAATTAGCTAAATTAGTTAATCATTTCAGTTTGTCGTAATTAGTTAAGTAGTTTAGCTATTTATTCATTTGTTTTGTAATAATTAGCTTAGCTTAGCTAGTTAGCTAGTTAGTTCATTCGGACTCTCATTTGTGAGAGCACAATCTAATAATGTGTATGTCTTCTAACCCTATGTCTTTCTCCATTTTATTTAACTGTTTATGATGGTTAGTTTAGGGACATCACATTTTGTTTAGCATACTTCATGTTTGCATTCACTTGTATTGCATGCACCGAGGCTCGGTTCATTATTCTAACTGCATTATAGTTTAATACTTCTTTTAATACGTGCTTAGATTGCATGCTATTTACTTGCTTCATATGCCATATTAAGTAGCCAAGCCTGGTAATTGCATATCACATGTATTGCATGTGAGGCTCTAAATTTTTGTAATGTCCCCAAACGCTTATAGTTGAAGAATTTCAATAATAAACCTTATTTCTCTATTTCTTACAAATTAAACCCTAGAAATCAAGAACGACTGTGCGAGATAATCAGCAAACCCTAATCAACTCTAAGAACTTAAGAAACATTTTAAAACCCTGAATTAATAATTTAGAAACCCTAGAATGAAAAATTATAAGACAAAAACTCTAGTTTTCGGCAATCGCAGTTTTAGCCCGATATCTCACCTTTTGTTGTGAATCGGCACCACGTGGTCCAAATTATTTTTCCTATCATTATTTTATTAATTATATGACTCAAACATATGTTTTGTTTCAAAATTTCATATTGTACCCTTTCCTTTCTTAATTATTGCATTTTGGCCCTAAAACCTTAATATTTTATTCAATAAAGGTACAATCAATATTTTATTAATTTATACAAAATATCCTCTATATTTTATTAACAAAAAAAAAAATTCAAATTTTCACATGGTAAATAGGGTAGTCGGTTGTGGGTGGTGAAAAGGACCTAGAATTGTATTTTTTTATACATAGCAAATCTTGTACAATTATGCAACAAATCTTTGACCAATATGGAGGAATGGGGGGAATTTATTGCTATATCTTTTTTGTCTCCCAATTAACTAGTAAATAGGATTACTTTCTCTTAATCAAGATCAATTAACACAAATCTTAATTGGATCCAATTACAAACCAACCAAACTTCAATAGTTTTTATTGAAAACTAACCAAACTTCAATAGGATTACTTTCTCTTAATCAAGATCAATTAACACAAATCTTAATTGGATCCAATTACAAACCAACCAAACTTCAATAGTTTTTATTGCTATATCTTTTTTGTCTCCCAATTAACTAGTAAATAGGATTACTTTCTCTTAATCAATATCAATTAACACAAATCTTAATTGGATCCAATTACAAACTAACCAGACTTCAATAGTTTTTATTGAAAACCAACCAAACCAAACCAACCCTTCTCTCTCCTCCTTCGCTTATAAATACAAGCCTTGCTAGCTATTTTAGTTAACTCCATACACACACAACACACAGCTGAGGGAGGAGGAAAGGGAAAGCAAGTGAGCTTGAGAGAAAAAGAGAAGAAAAGAAAACAACAAGTAGGAAAAAGATCTAGCAAACCAAGCTAAATCTCATACATCTCTTCTCTCAATGAATCATCATGTTTTTCCCCTTCATAATACATGCTATAAATATATTTCACATACTAAGAGTTACTACTTTGTTAGATGATGTATGGTTTGAAAATGAAATGTTCCTCTTCTTCCTTGCAATTTCCAGCAAGCTTTTCTCAAGGTTTTTTATTTTATTTCCGTAGCAAACCTTCACCAACTCAAAATATGTTTTAAAGGGGTATTAATTGACCTATATAGAGTATGTGAAAATTTTGGCTAAGACCATGGATGTGTTTTTATGACTCCTTCTATTTTTCTAAATACTTGGTGCAAGAACCTGTTTAAAACAGGGAACTTTAAGAAATTCTATAAAATTATAGAAAAATGATCTCGCGTTCATTTTTATATCAAAATTTTCCTATGAAGGTTAGCTTTTAAACAAAGTTTATTTCAATGAAAATAAATGATTATTTAAAGAGAAACACCAAATTTTGTAACAGTTGTCAAATCTGGGCAGATCTGTGTATTTCTTAAATATCTAAAAATCAAAAAGGGCCACCCTACTTCTGTAAAATGATTCTAAAACTAGACTTGATTCTCTACAAATTCTCAATAAGCCACATTTCTAAAACCCTTAGAAAATATTTTTCTATATTTATTTTTGAACCAATGGAGTGCTGAAAATCTGACAGTGTTGTTCTTGTTATAGTTAGTGTTTTTGTGCTATCATGACATATTTGTTGTAATATATGTTATACTTGCATGCTTGAGTTTCACTTTGAATGGCCTTATTTTGCTCTTACTTGTGCTAACCACTAATGTGTAATGAACTTAATGTGAAAAAGGAAAAACTAAATGAGTTGGTAAAGAGGGTTGACGACCACACTAGTTATACATCATAAATGATGAGAATGTTAAATTGATATTAGTAGTAGATTAAAATGAGCAAGTCTTGTGCAACTGATTGTTTCGGAACCCTTGAATGGAGCGATTGTATTCAGACCCTAGGTAGTTCGGTGTAAGGAGGGATTTGAGCTAGGCCCATCATTACCGTCTCTTTTGAGGCCCTCGGTTGGCGCTACGCGGTATATAACCGTTGGTAGGCATCCATGGTAAGGTCTGCAACAAAGCAGCAAAAGAGGGGGCATACTAAATAATCCGCGTCCAATTCTTGGAGTTGGGAGGACGAAATCTCTTTGGGAGATTTCTAGACTACTAACAATTAACCATATAATATGTGCTATGAACTTAAATGCCATGTTCCTTTCCTCTGCCCTTTTGTAAATGCTGTTGTGTATTGGACTGGGAAAAAGGGATGGGGTGTGTGTGCATTTATTGGGCATTCAAAGCTCACAGTGTATCATGCCAGGTACCGAAGAGGAGCTTACAGTAGGAGACAATGAGCCGAAAACCATCGAAGACATTTGGCTATCTTAGAAAAGTTAGAAATTTCTTTTTAATGTTTTGTAAAGTTCATATAAAAATTTAAATTTTCTTTTGGGGTGTAATGTTAATGGAACGGGCTTTTGTAATTAAGGATATTCGTAATTATTCTATTATTATATACTTATATTCTAACACCAACATAACCCTTGACGTCGCTTATGAGACCTTGTGTCAATGCCTCTTAAGATCTATCAAAAAGGTAGTGCACTACCTAAGAAAGCTGGACTTAGAAGGGAGGCTAATTTGACTCTTCCGGCGATCTGGGATCTTACTTAGTTATTTTCCATAGGACTCATTAGTGACTTTCCCTTGACTACAACCATTAGGGTAGATTTGGGGTGTTACATTGCATTAGTCATATTGTATAGTTAGGAATCATTCATTTTTTCTAACTAGTTTCTCTTTTGGTTTGGAGTACTAGGTGAGCCTTTACTCACTTTAGCGTAATTGCATGTGTGTGATTGTTCCCATGTTTAGCATGCTTATCATAAGGCTAAGTTCTTAAGTGCTATAACTGCTTGAATGCCTGTGGATGAAGGCTAGTTGCTTGAAATGGAACAATTTGAGCAATGTTTATATGCGATCACTTTTTCAAGTGATACATATTTCGAAACAATTTTCAAAACAAACATGAATCGAAACGTTCCAATTCTTGCAAAGTTAGTCTATACTTGTGTGTGTGTGTATGTGTGTGTGTGTGCGCGCGCGCGTGCGCATCACATAGTAATGCTAGCCTAATAAACCGGAACAAGAGCATATGATGTACATAAAATACATATCATGATTAAAAGAGGTCGATCTTTGATCGGGCGAGCAGGGATGCTCAATTCATGACCTTCCCCTCTCGTACCTAAGTTCTGGAGCCGAGACAATCTTGGTGATGACGGACACGTGGCCTTTGGCATGAGTTATGGGTTTTCTAAATTTCCCCAAAACAAAACATTTATGTAGCAACTCTGTATCTGGCAAAACAGTCAATTTTTAGCATTTTGATACAAAATCGATTTTCCAAAAGATTTGCCAGATTTGGACTCTTTAGTGATTATCTATTTCGCATTGCACTTGTGAAATCAAATTCAGAACCGTGGGAGTCCGATACTGTAGGGCTTATTTTGACTTCTGAAAGGGGGCACAAAAAAGTCAAGCTACACACAGTGGCTAGGCACTTGTAAACACCCCATTTTGACCGGCCCTAAGACTTGGGCGCTTTTTTTTGATTACCCGATGATGACAATCAGAATGTGTTTCTCACAGAATCCTTAGTAAGAGAGATGAAATTTGAGCTTTAATCTCAAACATTCACGTATTTTTAACCAAATTATTTTTCATTCAAAATTCACCAATCTCCACTACCAAATTTCCAACAAACTAATCCTCACTCATCATCCACTTTCATAATCACACCCCACCAATTCCCACTCACCATCTACTTTCATAATCATACCCCACCATCTCACTCACTAATTACATCCCACCAACTCCACTCACCAATTACATCTCACGATCTCCACTCACCACCCACTTTCATAATTACACCCCACCATTCCCACTCACCATCAACTTTCATAATCACATCCCACCATCTCCACTCAACATCTTTCATAATCATATCCCACTATCTCAACTCATCATCCACTTTCATAATCACATCCCACCATCCTCACTCACTAATTACATCCCACCATCTCCACTCACCACCCACTTTCATAATTACACCCCACCATTCCCACTCACCATCTACTTTCATAATCACATCGCACCATCTCCATTCACCATCTTTCATAATCATATCCAACCATCTCAACTCATCATCCATTTTTATAAATCACACACCACCATTACCATTCATCATTCACCTCCATTATACATTGTCCACCATTAACTCTATTATCTTCCAAAAAATGCTCTACTTTGTCTTCCACTTTGTCCTCCACTTTGTCTTGCACTTGCATTGGCTATATAATGAGAGCTCTAGCCCTGAATTTGGAGAGGGATTTTTGAAAAAGAGAAGTGTAAGGAGAGAATGCTAAAATTGTGTTAGAATTTGAAAGAAAAGAAAGTCTTAAAAACAAGAGAGTTATCTTGCCAAACTAGTGAAGTTACATAGCTCTTACATCGTATCTTCCCTTGTCAAAACCGCTCAAAGCCTTAATCAAAGAGAGAGTATTCTTGCCAAGAAATGAGTGATCATACCTTTGTTCAAAACCGTCATTCAAAGCTCAAATTCTAGTTTCGAATTGAGGATTGAGAACACACTTCATAAACTTGAGGGTGATCAAAAGGAAGTTTGGAAATCAAGAAGTTCAATATTTCTTTGGAAGGTGAATTTCTAATATTTCATTTTCTTATATTTTCTATCTCGCATTTATTTTCTTGCTTCTTATTTCATAATATTTTGTTATAATCCAAGTTGTTTGTTTATCTTATATTTATTTTCTTACTTTATATTCATATTGTTTTGTTATAATCTAGGTTGTTTGTTTAGTTCATATTTATTTTCACACTTTAATTTCATAGTGTGTTATTGTAATCCAAGTGGTTTGTTTAGCTCATAATTATTATTATTATTATTATTATTATTATTATTATTATTATTATTATTTGATTATTTGCTTGCTCTTGTTTCATATTAGTTGTGCTGTAAACTAACCGGTAGTGGTTGGTTGAACCACCTACATATTTCTTATTTGTTCCTTTTCTTGGTTTCGAAACAAGACAGGTTTTGCTCGATCTATTTGGCTGGTCAGTTAGCTTTTTTCAGACAAGATGGCGTAACCTTCCAATGTAAACCCATTTTTGCCGACGGTTCCAAGGCACATGAAGCTTTTTCTTTTGTTTATTTTATTTTGAGTGTTTGTGAGGTTTTTATTTTGTTATAATATTCTCCCTATCTCTCTCTAATTTGGTTTGTAATTATTCTTTCAAGTGTTGTAATAATCCCCTCCTCACTTCTTGATATCCCATTCTTTTACTTGCTTCGATTATTTGTGAATATGCATCATATTTTGTTTTTCATTATATCATTTCTTTGCATCCATGTTTCATGCATCTTGATTTGGCTAAGTTTACATTTGTGGATTTAATCAATTCCTATGTGATTATGTGCGCTACCTAGTGTTCTTGAGATGATTCACATGTCATATCTTAGAAGCCAAATCTTTAGTTGCATCTCATGAGTGAATTGTATTAGGATTTTGTATATAAGATCATACATGTTTTACTAACTTTTTTTTGTAGCTTGTTCGCGGGACGTCAAACATGTAAGTTTTTATGCTTTAACATCCCGTTTGTGTGTGCTTTTCTTACTATGTTTAGCAATCTATCATGAGGCTATTGGCTTATGTGATATAGCTCATTGAATGCCAGTGGATGGAGGTTATGTCGCTTAATTTGGAATGATGTTGATTTTCATGTTTGTAAACTCAATTAAGCAACATGAAAATCAACATCATTCCAAATTAAGATCTTGTGTTATAATCTTGTGTTATAATCTTTTGAGATCTAAAGGTTTTTAGACTTTGAATAGAGGCTATATTGACTCTTCTGATTTTCTAAGATCTTCATTGATTATAACCCAAAGGACTCTTTGGTAACGTCACCTTGACTTCAATCCCTATAGTAGAGCTAACCCTGTACATATAGTGAGCTATAGTACCTTTCAAAATTAGGACAGGATGCTCTTCCAGTTCTAGGATGTATGATGCTGCTTGTTTGAATAGCGAACCCTAGATCATTTCAAAAGCTAAGACAGTATAACCCTACCCTCCATAGGGGTGTTTGCTCTCTTTCCTGCTATGTGTTTTGTGCAATGTACTAGATCTATACAGGGGTTCTCAAATTCAAATAAGTGATTCAGGCATTTCAGTTTGTGGGGTTGAGTTTAGTTTTTTTATGATGTATGCAATGGTCAGTTGTGTGAATTGGGCCAAAGTGATGCCATAGTTCTGATTGGAAGTTCCATTTTGTTTTTGCTAAGTTGTTGTAGCACCATTGCTTTAGAAAAGTCTAATATTCCACAAAGTTTACCAGTATAAATAAATAGAACTTATGGGGTATCCGACCATTTCTGTGATTAAGGAGTGACCACATGTTGATTGCACAGGCTTTATTTTGAATATTGTGGATGGCCCACACGTTGACTGGCAATTTGAGAATGGTTTTATTCTGAATTCTGAATTGAGTATTGAGTCTAAGTTTAATTGCACCAAGTTTGTAAAGTTAGGATCAAGCTCGAGTCATTCTAGTGATTCAAAGTCTGTTGATTTCAGGAGTGCTAACCTGGACATTTCTGTCCTGTCTAGGTCTTCTTTGTCATTTTCTTTTAAGTCTATTGTCATCGCTGAGTCGTAATTTCTTGTCATTAAAAGTGCCATAGATTCTGCCTACTTCTCTGTGCGTTTAATTCGTTGCATTGACCAAAAAAATTACAAAAAAAATAAAAATAAATAACTCTGATAAAAAAACGAAAAGGAAGAAATTTCTCGGGATTTGCAAGTTTTGATCAACTGAGAGGAAAAGAGGTGTGCTAAGCCCTTGATGAATGAGATCATTTCTGTTAATTTGGGTACTAAGAAGGATCCTAGCTTGGTTCAGATTGGTTCTATATTGTCTTCGTAAGAGCAAGAGTGATTAGTCACTTTGTGAAAAGATTTCAAAAAATATTTTTGCATAGTCTTATGAAGACATGCCTGGAATTGATCTTGAGATTGTACATAGGACCTCTCTTGACTTGAGGTCCAACCTCCTTAGCCTTCAAACCGTGATTCAAAATATTTAATGATTAACCAAAGTGTGAGGCTTGCATAGCCGAAATGGAGGCAGCCCTCGAACTAGGGGTAATGATATGATTCAGATTGGAAATAGCCCTTGAACTAGGGACAATGACATGATTCAGATTGGAAATAGCCCTTGAACAAGGGGCAATAAGGTCGGATGTGATTCAGATTGGAAACAACCCTTGAACTAGGGGCAATAAGGTTGGATGTGATCAAAGATGAAAAACTAGATCGTTTCCCAATGAAGACCGTCTAGAAAGTCAAAACCCAAAATTTGAGAGAAGAAAAACACTTGAGTTCCTATCCACTACACTAGGGACAAATTCAGACCCAATTAGCCTAGTCCCTACATCATCATATCTACTGGTCAAGTGTAGTAGTCGTTTTACTAGAGTTAGATGGCCTAGAGATTTCACAACCAATCAACATGGACAAGCACTGGGCTGAAACCCGGAAGAGCGACCCAGGCAAAAATTAGAGTAGAAAAACAAACAAACAAAAAAAATATAGAAAGTGAAAAACAAAAAAAAAAATGAAAAAATAAAAAAAATAGAAAAATGAAAAAAATGAAAAGCTCACAAGGTTGAAAACCCGAAAGAGCAGCTTTGGCAAAAGTTAGAGCACAAAACGAGAGTGCCAATACCCGAGTGAACCTTAGCCAGAACTACGTATGGCCTGATTCCTATCTTTAGGATATGTATGTAGCTTCATCTTGAAGTTCGGCCCTAATAATTTTTCAACTCATTTGTCTCGTCTATGTTTCATTGGTGTATCTTTAGTCGACTTAGTTGTCCTATCCGCGTTTGCTTGATTCGTCTTCGTGATGCTCGGTTCAGTTGGTTCGATTCAACTTGGCTCAATTCGGTTCAGTTTAGTTCTGTAACGACCCAGAAATTCTTTCCTCCGCTCGAGCGGAGGAGTGGCCGCTCGAGCGGACTTTTGGGGTTTCCAGCAAATTTTCAGACGGCCTGAGATTCTGGGAGTTGTGATTCTCCGCTCGAGCGGGGGAGTTTACGCTCGAGCGGACGACTTTGTTGGTCTGCGCGCTCGAGCGCAAGATTTGGGCGCTCGAGCGGGTCGCCTGAGTAAGGTTGATTCTGAAGCATGTGGACTCATTTTTGATGTTCTTCTTAGTGTATTTGAAATGTTCTTATCTTATTTTGGGATATGGATTGAGATGATAAGATGAGGGTAAAGTAAGATTGAACCAAAAACCTTAATTTGAGTAATTCATTTACGACCAACCGTCACTCTTTTGACCTTTTCTTTTTCCACACTTTGAATTTAGATGTGAGGTTAGAACCATTGGAAAGCTTATCTCCGGGGCTTCAATTTGACCACAAGAATGACCTAAAACGGAGTCCGAATGAGAGAATTATACCTGTTCAAAGTTTTGGAATCTGTGCTGAAAACAGGTCCGCTCGAGCGGGAATTTCTACGCTCGAGCGGAGATTACGGGACAGCAGTTTTTAAACCAGATTTTTGGATCATTTCTTCCATTTTCCTTTTCCCTTCTTCTCTTTTCTCTCTAGGTCCGAAAACCCTAGAGGTTTGATCCCCAAATACTTCCTTTTTCCTTAGATTTGAGCTAGATTTTCCACCAAGGAAAGAAGAAGAAGTGAAGATCAACTTTTCCAACCGATTAGATTTTGGGATTTCGAGAGGTTGCGTTCAACCTAGCTTCTTTGCTTCTAATTTCGAGGTAAGGGGTTCTCTTAGCCTTGAATGTTTATGATTCGAAGTGATTTCGTTGGTACCTTGAGATTTTGGTGACATTTTGGAATCTTGAGTTAATTATGGGCTAGGGACACTTATGGTTTAATGTTTATGCACAATTGGGGCTTCCACTCTACTTCTCAAAGGATGTTGAATGTTTTAGCATATTGGCATATAGTAATTGTTGATTTGGTGATTTCACTAAGAAAAGAGAAGAAACCCCCAATTTCCTTGGAAACCCTAAGTTGATTAGTGTTGATAATCAATGTATTGGCTCAAGTGGAAGGTAGAGTAACGAAATTTAAGTGTTGAATGATATGTATTCAAGTTGAATTAGAATTTGGAAATGTTTGAAAGCTATGTTTAGAATTGCAAATGAATTTGTTATAAATGTTGGAATTTATGCTATCATGTAAAGGGAAAATTAGAGAAATCATCTAATTAAGGATATAGATGATATGAACTTGGTTTTAGAATGATAAAATAGGATTCAAGGATTTATTGTGAATTATGTAAGGTCGTAAATTGTATTGATGAACCAAGTGATGTTGATTATGTTGGATAATGTTGTATTGAATAATAGTGGCAATTAAATGGTGTTGTATTATGATGAATTGTGTAGGGTCAATTACAGAGGCGGACCAAGCGTCTAATCACTGTGAGTAATAGTACTCCATACGTACATTATTTTCCATTAATAATCATTGTTAATAACATTTTGTTCTCCGTGGAAATATGGTGACATGTATGTGGATTGAGGATTGATGTAACCTATGTGAACGTGGAAAGAGTTGGCCTTATTCGGTGTTTCGTCTACAGTTCAGGATTATCGGTAATGTACTAATCTAAAAGTTATGTATGATGTCGCATAATAAAGGGAGAAGACTTATTAAGATGATGGACTTAAGTGAACAAAAAGGGTAGTGGAAATGTTGTTTTGATTAATTGGGATTACTTACTATTGGCAACATTATTAATGTTCTACTGTCCGTAAACTATCTGCATTGATTTGTGGTGAACAAGAGAAACAATAAGGCTCATGTATTCTGACTCCTTCTGTTTTGTCAGTGATGAGACGATTATGCCTATGTGTAATAAGCCATGAGATGATTTGTGTATCCTATGGTCTGACCATGTTCATATGAATTTGAGACTGTTCTGTATTAACTGAAAAATATGGAAATGTAATAATAAAAAGGTTTACGTATATATTAGTACGTTCTGGGCCGAAAGGCTGTTCTGGGCCAAAAGGCTATTCGGATATTTCTGGGCCGATGGCCGTTCTGTTACGCTTTATGCATTCCGTCACGCTTTATGCGTTCTGTTACTTCTGGGCTTAAAGCTGCTTTGTTAAAGAAAACTGGACCCATGTTGTTTGAGATATATTTACAAAACGTAGTTAATCATATACTTCTGCAGTTATATACTTTATTGTTTGGGTTGAACATTACATGATTTACGTACTATTATTCACTGAGCTTGACTCACTTTATTTTGTGTCTGTTTCCGTAGGCACTCAACCTGGAGGTCAACCTTAACCTGTGGCTTCCGTTACCAGTTGCCAAGCCTTGGGTGTCTAAGCCGTTAGATGTTGACCGTTTAAGTTTGGAGTTTTATTAAGTTTTAATTTATACCCTAAGTGTTTATTAAGCTTGATGTATATGTATATGTATTTAGCTATCTCCAGATATACGTCAATGTATATTTATCTGCTTTATGTTCTGTCTGTGATCCTGGCATAGTAGTGGTAGCTCAATGGATATTATTTTATACTATTATATCATATTAAATGCTTCCGTTCAGGCCCCGTAGATATTATTTATCAGGTTTGGTGTTTATGTTCGAATGGGTCATGCCCAAATTTTTAGGGGCGGGTTTGGGGCGTGACAGGTGGTATCAGAGCACGAGTTGCTATCTCACACACGGATCCATTGAGCTGTAGGATGTCTAGAAAAGACTTAGGCTTCATGCGTGACATCCTTAGTGCATATGAAAAGACTGATAGCAACGTTAAGAGTAATTTGTTTACGTTAACGATTATGAACCATGTTTATTATACCTCTCATGTCTATTATACGAAATGGTTGATTTTTGAAAAGCCTGTTCTGATGACATTATGGTTGTTCTGCTATGATACTCGTTTTGCTTATGATATGACATGATAAGACTTATTGACTTCTGGTGTGGAGCAAAGTGCTGTACGGAACTAAGTGCTACACTTTAGTGGGAGCCACCTCTAGAATCCGTACGAGCCACCTCTTGAGTCCATACGCATTTCTGTATGCTTCTGTTCTGTATGTTTCTGATATATCTGTGCCAAAGGGCTATCTGTGCCAAGGGGCTATCTGTGCCGCAAGGCTATCTGGGCTGAAAGGCCAATTTGATAATTCTGGGCCAACATGCCAATCTGTTAAAATTGTATAAGTATTTGTGGCACCCTTAATTTCTATGGCCCTCGCCCGGGGGTAACAATACCGTGGCCTATGGCCCTCGCCCGGGGGTAACAATACCGTGGCTGTTGGTATCAACTTTGTGGTCTTCGGACCTACCTGTTGTGGTCTTCGGACCTACCTGTTGTGGTCATTAGACCTACCTGTTGTGGTCTTCGGACCTACCTGTTGTGGTCATTAGACCTACCTGTTGTGGTCTTCGGACCTACCTGTTGTGGTCATTAGACCTACCTGTTGTGGTCTTCGGACCTACCTGTTGTGGTCTTCGGACCTACCTGTTGTGGTCATTAGACCTACCTGTTGTGGTCTTCGGACCTACCTGTTGTGGTCATTAGACCTACCTGTTGTGGTCATTAGACCTACTTGTTGTGGTCTTTGGACCTACCTGCTGTGGTCTTCGGACCTACCTGATCTGATAGTTAGCCATATATGATCTTATGCAAAATTTAAATATGAATATAATTATGAGCATGTATCTGAATCTGTTTCAGTTGTCATAAATTGCTTAAACACTAAGTATGAAAGATTTAGTTATGATATAGTGATGTCTTTCTTGTTATGGTATTGTTTAGACCTATGATTTAAAAAGGTATTGTTATATGTATTTTGATAAGTTGTGTTGTGGATAATAGTTGGACTCATGTAAGAAGTGACTTATTCTATTCTGTTAAGTGCACGAAATGACATGATATGACAAGCACTGCTTCATTTTCTGATACGTTATGTTACGAATTAAGGAATGATGATTCATGTATGTAAGAGTATTAAGGGCCCTTGCCCGGGGGTAAAAATACCGTGGTATAAGTATGTTACAAGATATCTCTCGCCACCGACGGTCTTGTACGGGTGGATTATGATCAAGTATACGTTCTGATTTTTGTTTCCGATTTAAGTATAACTAAGAACCTGTATGAATATGCTTCGAGTTATCTGTTCAGTTTATGCTATGTCATCACATGATGGGAATTGATAATGTCAAATGAATGCAGTTCATGTGTGATCGGGATTTGTTTATAGACTTTGTGAATTGTGATACATGAGATTTATTAAAAAAAAAAAGGGGAAAAAGAGAAGCAGCTATTGACTACTTTGAAGTGTAAGTAGATAACCTACCGTAAGAATTAAAATCCTGTCTTCGTACATTAAGTGACTTAAGATTAAGAAAACATTCCTGTGAAATGCTTATGTGTAAACTATGTTAATGTTAGATATTGCAAAATTTTCTTCTATCACCTATATGGAGGTTGTGATGTGAATTATTCCGCTTGATATTGAAGATTTCGATGAAAACAAATGGATTTGAGAATATTTCCTTTTGCTAATTACAAAATGATTGACTACCGCATTGAGTAGAATTACGTTTTATTAAGAATTATGAATTTTGATGTTATGAAATCAAATTACTCCTCTGTTATACTATTGCATATGTTTTGACACTATAGAATCTGGAAGGATGTGATTCTTATGGTTACTGATTTATGATCCTATGAATGAACCTGGTAGAATTTACGAACGAGGAATAACTGGAAACTCTATTTATGTTAACTGATTGAGCCAAATGGCTGGTCTCTAAATTCTGTATGACCGTTTGCTGACCCTCGATAATTACAAGTGGTGAATACGAAACCATGTGATTGACCTCGTGTTTTCCAGTAAGAAAAAGAAGAATTGTTTGAATGATAGAGAAAAAAAAGGGGGGTGTTACCTTACGATTAGGAATGATTAGTCAAGTATGATTTTGAATTCAATTTCTGGCCTTGTTTTGATAATTGTCTTTGTTATTTAGATTCCCACATATGACGACGTGATTAGGTGTCTATAATGGGGATTCTTCTTCCCACCGTTCAGATTTTGTTAAAAAGTAGAGAAGGTGGGTTAAATCTACATAATGATGTGATTTTGATATGTTTTCGTAAATGGAAGATATGGTACCTCTCAGGCAGGCAGAACCTTATTTGATAGAGTCTAAGATCTGATTCAATGCTGCCTAATCGGATTTGAGTCTAACCATGTAATTAAGTTACTTGGGAACTACGTCATGGTCAGGGACCACCGAGTAAACTGCATTAGAAGATAAGTTCGAACATGTACTCTCTAATTAAAATTGTGTATGAAACTATTACAGCTGGGCTAACTTAGTTAGAGACTTTGTGGAGGGTACTTTCATTACGAGGGAACTTAACGCATGCTAAGGGAACTCATTTCGCATAATTGAACAAGGAATTTGAAACTTTAAAGGTTTCATTATCTGAAATTGATCATGTATCTGTGACCAGCATATTTCTTATGTAATCTTAGGTATGTTTACGAGATTTCCATTTTGGGAATGCTTAAACGATTGAATTGTATCCCATATGTTTTATGTATGATCATCTATATATGTATCCAAGTCTTCTTACGCCTAGAAAGAAATAAGGATTGAGAAGAAAAGAAGTAAATGAGAAAGTGAAAAGGGTGTAGAGATTTTAAAGTTTAAGGTATGTTTGAATGTTTGATTGACCTCTCTTGAAGTTGAGTAGGGGCCTCTATGTGAGTGTCTTTAAGAAGTAATTGTATGATGGTCCTCACTATTCTATGTTTTAGTTTCAATGAAATAAAGAGTTGGTGATGCCGCTAATTGAAGTGCGATTGAATTTTGGTGATGGACCGTACAATGTGAATTGTCTTTGAAATTGAGAAGTTGTTATGGGCCTTGGGATTATAATTGTTTAGTGTTGTTCTTTGGCCGTTGGAATTTTGATGCGTATATGTTGATCGAAAGTATTTGTAATCCTTTTCTATCCCAAGTGTGGATCGAGTTTTGGAGCCTTACAGGGTGTGTTTCTGCATATGTTTGACCTATTTTCTATTTGGTTTTCTCAATTTCGAGGACGAAATTTTTGTAAGGAGGGAAGGATGTAACGACCCAGAAATTCTTTCCTCCGCTCGAGCGGAGGAGTGGCCGCTCGAGCGGACTTTTGGGGTTTCCAGCAAATTTTCAGACGGCCTGAGATTCTGGGAGTTGTGATTCTCCGCTCGAGCGGGGGAGTTTACGCTCGAGCGGACGACTTTGTTGGTCTGCGCGCTCGAGCGCAAGATTTGGGCGCTCGAGCGGGTCGCCTGAGTAAGGTTGATTCTGAAGCATGTGGACTCATTTTTGATGTTCTTCTTAGTGTATTTGAAATGTTCTTATCTTATTTTGGGATATGGATTGAGATGATAAGATGAGGGTAAAGTAAGATTGAACCAAAAACCTTAATTTGAGTAATTCATTTACGACCAACCGTCACTCTTTTGACCTTTTCTTTTTCCACACTTTGAATTTAGATGTGAGGTTAGAACCATTGGAAAGCTTATCTCCGGGGCTTCAATTTGACCACAAGAATGACCTAAAACGGAGTCCGAATGAGAGAATTATACCTGTTCAAAGTTTTGGAATCTGTGCTGAAAACAGGTCCGCTCGAGCGGGAATTTCTACGCTCGAGCGGAGATTACGGGACAGCAGTTTTTAAACCAGATTTTTGGATCATTTCTTCCATTTTCCTTTTCCCTTCTTCTCTTTTCTCTCTAGGTCCGAAAACCCTAGAGGTTTGATCCCCAAATACTTCCTTTTTCCTTAGATTTGAGCTAGATTTTCCACCAAGGAAAGAAGAAGAAGTGAAGATCAACTTTTCCAACCGATTAGATTTTGGGATTTCGAGAGGTTGCGTTCAACCTAGCTTCTTTGCTTCTAATTTCGAGGTAAGGGGTTCTCTTAGCCTTGAATGTTTATGATTCGAAGTGATTTCGTTGGTACCTTGAGATTTTGGTGACATTTTGGAATCTTGAGTTAATTATGGGCTAGGGACACTTATGGTTTAATGTTTATGCACAATTGGGGCTTCCACTCTACTTCTCAAAGGATGTTGAATGTTTTAGCATATTGGCATATAGTAATTGTTGATTTGGTGATTTCACTAAGAAAAGAGAAGAAACCCCCAATTTCCTTGGAAACCCTAAGTTGATTAGTGTTGATAATCAATGTATTGGCTCAAGTGGAAGGTAGAGTAACGAAATTTAAGTGTTGAATGATATGTATTCAAGTTGAATTAGAATTTGGAAATGTTTGAAAGCTATGTTTAGAATTGCAAATGAATTTGTTATAAATGTTGGAATTTATGCTATCATGTAAAGGGAAAATTAGAGAAATCATCTAATTAAGGATATAGATGATATGAACTTGGTTTTAGAATGATAAAATAGGATTCAAGGATTTATTGTGAATTATGTAAGGTCGTAAATTGTATTGATGAACCAAGTGATGTTGATTATGTTGGATAATGTTGTATTGAATAATAGTGGCAATTAAATGGTGTTGTATTATGATGAATTGTGTAGGGTCAATTACAGAGGCGGACCAAGCGTCTAATCACTGTGAGTAATAGTACTCCATACGTACATTATTTTCCATTAATAATCATTGTTAATAACATTTTGTTCTCCGTGGAAATATGGTGACATGTATGTGGATTGAGGATTGATGTAACCTATGTGAACGTGGAAAGAGTTGGCCTTATTCGGTGTTTCGTCTACAGTTCAGGATTATCGGTAATGTACTAATCTAAAAGTTATGTATGATGTCGCATAATAAAGGGAGAAGACTTATTAAGATGATGGACTTAAGTGAACAAAAAGGGTAGTGGAAATGTTGTTTTGATTAATTGGGATTACTTACTATTGGCAACATTATTAATGTTCTACTGTCCGTAAACTATCTGCATTGATTTGTGGTGAACAAGAGAAACAATAAGGCTCATGTATTCTGACTCCTTCTGTTTTGTCAGTGATGAGACGATTATGCCTATGTGTAATAAGCCATGAGATGATTTGTGTATCCTATGGTCTGACCATGTTCATATGAATTTGAGACTGTTCTGTATTAACTGAAAAATATGGAAATGTAATAATAAAAAGGTTTACGTATATATTAGTACGTTCTGGGCCGAAAGGCTGTTCTGGGCCGAAAGGCTATTCGGATATTTCTGGGCCGATGGCCGTTCTGTTACGCTTTATGCATTCCGTCACGCTTTATGCGTTCTGTTACTTCTGGGCTTAAAGCTGCTTTGTTAAAGAAAACTGGACCCATGTTGTTTGAGATATATTTACAAAACGTAGTTAATCATATACTTCTGCAGTTATATACTTTATTGTTTGGGTTGAACATTACATGATTTACGTACTATTATTCACTGAGCTTGACTCACTTTATTTTGTGTCTGTTTCTGTAGGCACTCAACCTGGAGGTCAACCTTAACCTGTGGCTTCCGTTACCAGTTGCCAAGCCTTGGGTGTCTAAGCCGTTAGATGTTGACCGTTTAAGTTTGGAGTTTTATTAAGTTTTAATTTATACCCTAAGTGTTTATTAAGCTTGATGTATATGTATATGTATTTAGCTATCTCCAGATATACGTCAATGTATATTTATCTGCTTTATGTTCTGTCTGTGATCCTGGCATAGTAGTGGTAGCTCAATGGATATTATTTTATACTATTATATCATATTAAATGCTTCCGTTCAGGCCCCGTAGATATTATTTATCAGGTTTGGTGTTTATGTTCGAATGGGTCATGCCCAAATTTTTAGGGGCGGGTTTGGGGCGTGACAAGTTCGGTCCAGTTCCACTCGGCTTCATTCGGTTCGAATCGGCTTCATTCGGTTATCACCATTGCTACAACAGAACCAATTTAGGATTATCTGGTTCAGGGCTATGCATCCCAATGGTTGATTCCATGTTGGTTGGGTAGTAGCCATTTGCAAAAATAGGTTTTGATTATTTTGAATGAAGTTGACTAATTTTTCTCGAAAATTATTCCATTTTTACAAAACTAGACCATTCTTTGGACTTAAAAAAGGGAAAAAATTTCAGTGCTCACAGCTTAACTTACATGATTTCAAAAC
Organism: Camellia oleifera; assembly: GCA_022316695.1. Lineage (NCBI taxonomy): Eukaryota > Viridiplantae > Streptophyta > Magnoliopsida > Ericales > Theaceae > Camellia > Camellia oleifera. The sequence goes on along the minus strand of CM039315.1, from coordinate 131,721,694 downwards.
AAAAAATGGAATAAGTATGCTAATCTAATTCTCATGTTGATCAAAAAAATTTTACAAAAAAATCAAGAAAAAAAGTCAAGGTAATGAACTAGAGACATAATCAAGTAAGAAATTTTGTCTTGCCACCGCTTGAGTCAACTATTCACTGTCAAAAGTTTCTATTCATCCAGCGGGGTTCAATTTCAACTTTTTGGTTGGCCCACCCGTTTCAATTTCAACCCATCATGACAAACTGCAGAATCGCTTAGGCTCAATAGTTGTGTTTCAGAGTCATGTTTTTTTTTTAAGTTCCTTTCATACCAGTCAGTGAATATAAGTGTGTCTGGATCGTTTTGCTCCGTTTTTCTTTCGTTAAGTCATGCTTTGATTGAGGTCAGTATGGAATCAATGTCCAATTCAGAGTTCAAAATTCAATCATTCTCAAATTCAATTATTTTCAAGCTCAAAGTGATATGCCAGTCATGCCATTAATGTGCAAAAATGAAACTTATTTTATTGAAGTCAGAGGATGACATCCCCGATTACAGAGACAAAATAACAAACCCAAAAACAAAAGAGAGTTGAAGCTATACTTGCCCACTCCAAAAAAAAAAAAAAAAAAAAAAAAAAAAAACATGCCCACAAAAACAAAAAACAAAAAAAGAAAAACAAAAAAAAAGAGGGATCTTGTTTTTTATGACAGCCACACGCCGACCTCACTTACTCGACTCTCCCGCTGAGCTCTTCCTCTTTTTTTCGTCTAGGGAGACCTTTGAAGGCCCTGCCCCAGTGCTTCTGCCGAGAGAGTCAACTCCCCTCCGACCATCGAAGGCAAAGTACGAAGGTGCTCCAAATCGGGCCAGGGAGGTGGCCTACTGTTTCAGCTCTTTATTTTCGACCTTCAGTGTGCAAATCTCTGCTCGTGCATCCTTGTACATGCACTGGAGCAGAGAGAGTTGGGCGTTCATCTGGTGAACCTTACTTGGCCTGGTCTATATATGAATATGTGTATACCGTATGTAAATATTTGTGTGTATTTATATATACATATATATGTGTGTGTATGTATGTGTGTCTCCATATATGGTTTAGCTTGCATGTGTGTGCCTGTATACGTATTTGAAAACCATTCCTTGTTAGAGGTATCTTAGCTGTGTTTGCAATGAGTTCCTAGGAGACCAACTGCGACGGTAGAAACTAGAGTTCGAATGGTGATGCCTAGAACGTAAAGGTTTGGAATTTCCGAGACTAAAGTCTGGTTTAAATACCCAGGGGTGTATCCCAGGCTTGACATCTGTATGGCAGTCCCATAGGTTGAGGTAGCATGTATGCACCTCAATTTTAGATACTAAACTAACCTAGTCTGTCACCCTGTTGGAGAATAAAGAAAGTTATGAATATGATCATGAAGGATAGCGACATCCATGGCTTCTATATGTAAAGGTTACCCCTTGTCAACATTTAAGGGCCTTTGAATTGTGAGTTGAAGGTAAGAGTTCGAAGAGTTCGAAGAACACAAGAGGGAGATCCATGTGAGAGTAGAGTGGTTGATCGTCACTCACCCTATGAGGTGCTTTCTAAAGCGCCGCCCTGCTCTCATGATTTCATGCGTGGTTTGAGTGCTCGCTTCCTCACACAGTTTCAGCATGTTTGGAATTTTTCTCAGGACGCGTGGAACACAACCCTAAGTAGTTTTTCTTAGGACCTCTTCTCACAAAAACAAAGAAATCATTCTACCATACCTTCTTCCACTCACGTGAGACGCGTTTGGAATTTGAATTTACCTCTGCTCCTTTCACATTAAACATGTTAGGATGTAACATTTACCCCAGTTAAAATCTTTCCCCCTTTCGTACGAGATACGGTTAGGAATGTCTGTTGGTTATACCACCATTTCTCCTCTCGCGTGAGACGCGTTTGGATTCATTCACAATTTATCCTCTCACGTGAGACGCGTTTGGATTTGTTCACCATATCCTCTCGCGTGAGACGCGTTTGGATTCATTCACTATTTATCCTCTCACATGAAACGCATTTGGATTTGTTCACCATATCCTCTCGCGTGAGACGTGTTTGGATTCATTCACTATTTATCCCCTCACATGAGACGCATTTGGATTTGTTCACTTTCCTCCTCTTGTGTGAGATGCGTTTGGATTTTTCACTATTTATCCTCTCGCATGAGACTCATTTGGATTTGTTCACTATTCATCCTTTCGCGTGAGATGTGTTTAGATTTGTTTACTATTTATCCTCTCGTGTGAGATGTGTTTGGATTTGTTCAATATTTATCCTCTAGCGTGAGACGCGTTTGGATTTGTTCACTTTATCCTCTCGCGTGAGACGCGTTTGGATTTGTTCACTATTCCTCTTTCTCTCGCGTGAGGTGCGTTTGGATCTCAAGTTCACTATTCCTCCTCTCGCGCGAGACACGTTTGGATTCGTTCACTATTTATCCTCTCGCGTGAGACACGTTTAGATTTGTTCACTAGTTATCCTCTCGCATGAGACACATTTGGATTTGTTCATTATTCCTCCTCTTGTAAGAGGAAAGTGCATCGAATTCAAATGTGCATACTGCACAAATAAGAGAAGGGGGTGCATCGCATACGAATGTGCATACCACACAAATGTAAGAGGAAAGTGTATCGCATTCAAATTTGCATATTGTACAAATAAGAGAAGGGGATGCATCGCATACAAATGTGCATACTGCACAAATTCAAGAGGAAAGTGCATTGCATATAAATGTGCATACCACACAAATGAGAGAAGAGGGTGCATTGCATACAAATGTGCATACCGCACAAATGTAAGAGAAAAGTACATCGCATTCAAATTTGCATGCCGCACAAATGAGAGAAGGGGATATATCGCATACAAATGTGCATACCACACAAATGCAAGAGGAGAATGCATCGCATTCAAATGTGCATACCGCACAAATGAGAGAAGGGGGTGTTGTGAACAGACAGGTGTACCTGCTGTTTTTAACCAATATGCAATCCTAACATGTCACACGCAAGAGGAGGACAGAGTGGTATGAACAGACAGGCGCACATGCTATTTTTAACCAATTCGCAATCCTAACGCATCACGTGAGAGAGGAGGAGAGGTGGTGTGAATAGACATGTGCACCTACTGTTTTTAACCAATTTGCAATCCTAATGCGTTATACGCTAGAGGAGGAAAGGGTGGTATGAACAGACAGGCGCACCTACTGTTTTTAACCAATTTGTAATGCTAACGTGTCACATACGAAAGGAGGAGGGGTGGTGTGAACAAATAGGCGCACATGCTATTTGTAGACGTCCCCGAACGCCCCGGAAGGGTTAAGTCCCGTTCCGTTCATATTCTGGGTCACTATAGTTCAAAGGACTCAAATGTCACGATTCTTAATCTTGAACCAAAGAGTCCAAATCTGGCAAATCGTTTTGAGAAAAAAACAGATTTTGAAAAGAAGTGTCAAACATGGACTGCTTTGCCAGATACAGAGTCGCCACCTAAATATTTTTTTTAGAATGAGAAATTTAGGAAACCCCGACTCGGTGCTGAAGGCCACGTGTCCGTCATCACCAAAGTTGTCTTGGCTCGGGAGTTTGGGTACGATTGGGGAAGGTCAGCTATGAGCACCCCCTTTCGCCCGGTCCGAAGATCGGCCTCTATTAACCATGATATCCGATTTTGAAAACATTATGTGTTCTTGTTCCGGATCCTTGCCGAACTTCTTCTCCAACTTGTTTTCTTCCCTCTTCTCCTATTTTCTTCAACTTCAAACCCCTAAACAAAGTGTTTTGAAAGATTTTTCAAAGATCTCATCTCTCTTTCATTCATTCTCCAACTTTATCCTTGCTCGGTTTACCGAAAAATGCAACATTTACCGAAATGCGAGCGTCAGAACATCGTAGGAACTTTATTTCAAAAATGTTTTGAAAGAGAGGGTTTTAAGGTCTAAAAACCATCCAAAATAATTTTGGTCCAAAATGGGGTGTGAAGTTGAGATTTGTCTCTCTCTTTGCCGAAGAAACTGAACCTTTGCCCTGCGCAGTTTCCAACACCGAGCAAACCATCAGTAGCGCCCAAGTCTTGAGGGCAGTCAAAAATGGGATGTCTACACTATTTTTAACTGATTTGCAATCTTAACACGTCACGTGCGAGAGGAGGAGGGGTGGTGTGAACAGACAGGTGCACCTGTTGTTTTTATGCATATTTGTATGCGATGCACATTCCTCTTACATTTGTACGGTATGCACATTTGAATGCGATGCACTTTCCACTTGCATTTGTGCGGTATGCATATTTGTATGCGATGCACCCCCTTCTTTCATTTGTGCGGTATGCACATTTGTATACGATGCACCCCCTTCTCTTATTTGTGCGGTATGCACATTTGAATGTGATACACTTTCCTCTTGCATTTGTGCAGTATGCACATTTGTATGCGATGCACTTTCCCCTTGCATTTGTGCGATATGCACATTTGTATGCAATGCACCCCCTTCTCTCATGTGTGCAGTATGCACATTTAAATGTGATGCACTTTCCTCTTGCATTTGTGCATTATGCACATTTGTATACAATGCACCCCCTTCTCTCATTTGTACGGTATACACATTTCAATGCGATGCACTTTCCTCTTGCATTTGTGCAGTACGCACATTTGTATGCAATGGACCCCTTTCTCTCATTTGTGCAGTATGCACATTTGTATGCAATGGACCCCTTTCTCTCATTTGTGCGGTATGCACATTTGTATGCGATGCACCCCCTTCTCTCATTTGTGCAGTATGCACATTTGTATACGATACACTCCCTTCGCTTATTTGTTCGATATGCACATTTGTATGCGATGTACTTTTCTCTTGTATTTGTATGGTATGCACATTTGCATGCGATGCACCCCCTTCTTGCATTTTGTGCGGTATGCACATTTGTATGTGATGCACCCCCTTCTCTCATTTGTACAGTATGCATATTTGTATGCGATGCACATTTCTCTTACATTTGTGCGGTATGCACATTTATGTGCGATGCACCCCTTTCTTTCATTTGTGCAATATACATATTTGTATGTGATGCACCCTCCTTTATTTCATATCATTTGCGTGAGGCTTGCCTCATGATATATTACATCTTGCATTGTACACATCATGCGTTTCCAAAATAAAAGAAGAATGAAAAAATCGAATTTCACTTGTATTAGCATATCATTTGCATAGTTACATGTTACATCACTTGGCTACAATCTATTAACATCACCATTTGACACAGTTTATGCTGACTCTCACTTTTTGGGTTATAAAAACCACTCGTTTGTACTTGTTCTTTTTTGAAATGACGAAACTATCCCTTGCTTGGGTTGGTAGTCCAAACCATTATTGGTTAATACCTCCCTTTTCTTGGGTTGTTGGTTAAGACTATCCCTTGGTTAATACCTTCCTTGTTTGGGACCATTCGTCGGTTACATTTCATTCTCTTACATAGATATATTCAGGTTGTATCCCTTGTTATGCTTCATATTACTTGCTGTATTACATTAGTGATGCACTTTTTCAAAAAAAAAAAAAAGAGTTTAATGTTCAATAGCATATCATTTGCATTCTGCCTCTAAACTACACTTGTTTGATTCCTTGCAAAAGGATACATAGGCAACCTTCGGATTTAACCACTTGCATCTGCATCTTGTTTGTTTTCCCAAGTCTTAAGGCCTTGTCAAAAGGGTCATCTTCGGGCTTTGACATTCACTCACGTCATGAAATGACTTTGAGCTCTGTCAAAGAGGGGCAACTATAGACACCCTATTCTGACCGGCCCTAAGACTTGGGTGCTTTCTTTTGATTACCCGATGATGACAATCAGAATGTGTTTCTCACAGAATCCTTAGTAAGAGAGATGAAATTTGAGCTTTAATCCCAAACATTCACATATTTTTGGCCAAATTATTTTTCATCCAAAATTCACCAAGCACCACTGCCAAATTTCCTGCAAATCAATCCCCACTCATCATTCACTTTCATAATCATACCCCACTATTTCCACTCACTGTCCACTTTAATAATCATACCCCACCATCTCCACTCACTATCCACTTTCATGATCACACCCCACCAATTCCCACTCAACATCCACTTTCATAATCATACTCCACCATCTCCACTCACTAATTACATCCCACCATCTCCATTCACCACCCACTTTCATAATTACACCCCACCATTCTCACTCACCATCTACTTTCATAATCACATCCCACCATCTCCACTTAACATCTTTTATAATTATATCCTACCATCTCAACTCATCATCCACTTTCATAATCACACCCCGCCATCCTTACTAATTACATCCCACCATCCCCACTCACAACCCACTTTCATAATTACACCCCACAATTCCCACTCAACATCTACTTTTATAATCGCATCCCACCATCTCCATTCACCATCTTTCATAATTATATCCCACCATCTCAACTCATCATCCATTTTATAAATCACAAACCATTATCACCATTCATCATTCACCTCCATTATACATTGTCCACCGTTAACTCTATTATCTTTCAAAAAATGCTCCACTTTGTCTTCCACTTTATCTTCCACTTTGTTCTCTACCATTGCCCACTTGCATTGGCTATATAATGAGAGCTCTAGTCTTGAATTTTGAAAGGGATTTTTGAAGAAGAGAAGTGTAAGGAGAGAATGCTAAAATTGTGTTAGAATTCGAAAGAAAAGAAAGTCTTAAAAACAAGAGAGTTATCTTGTCAAACTAGTGAAGTTATATAGCTCTTACATCTTATCTTCCCTTGTCAAAACTACTCAAAGCCTTAACCAAACAGAGAGTATTCTTGCCAAGAAAAGAGTGATCATACCCTTTGTAAGAGAGGGTTCAAGAAAAGTAGTTAGAAAATTCGAAGATCTTCGAAGATCCTTGAAGAACAACTTCGAATCTTCTAGAAGATGATGAGAGGCTTAGATTCTTCAATGATCTCAACTTAGGAACACAAAAACAAAGGAGATGATGGAGATAAGAGATTGGGTGAAGAAGAAGGCAAAATGGCTAGAGAGAGAATAATGGCAAGGCTCTCCCATGGATCTCCCACTTTCAATCTCAAGGTTGATAATGGAGAAGGGAAATTAGTTCTTTCCCAAGAGTTAGAAATCTTCAAAATCCATCCCTTGTAAAGCTATGGGTGGGTGCTATTTATAGGCACCTCATGATGTAGGACGGAGCCCATGTGCAGGGCACATGGGAAGTATTCTCTCTAACCACTTTGTCCGAGGAGGTGATTTCTCCGAGGAGGTGAACTCTCCGAGGAGGTGATTTCTCCGAGGAGGTGACTTCTCCGAGAATGAGAAAAAACCCCGAAGAGGAGATCAACCCCTCGGCGAACCCTTCTTCTTAGCCACACCTAACCAATGATCCCCAATCATCCCAAAGGGTCAGGGGTAGTCCTAGAGGACGTCCTGCCGCATCAGGGTCAGGGGTAGTTCAAGAGAACGCCCTGCCGCAAAATATTGCCGAGTCTCAGGGACCCCCTAGATCGTGCCACCTCGACCCGGGTATAGGCTAGTTTAACCGAAGAGTGAATTTATCTCCACTCACCGTCCTCGGGATCGGGTCCTTTGTTCGGACTCCATTACGCCCATGGTTCTGGTGCGTAGATCCCGGAAAGCTCCGAGCCCGTAAGTGTTCTGGGACTCATTAACGGAGCGGCTTCTAGATTGCGTTTGAATCCGTTCGAAGCCAAGTGCTTCGGACCTCTAGGTTCGTGGATCCGAACCCTTTCGAGTCCGAGTGCCTCGGATCTCTAGGCTTGCTTAATACCCTTTCGAGTCCGGGCCCGAGTAAGTCTCTAGGTTCGTGGATTCGAATCCTTTCGAGGCTTAGAGTCATTTAGCCCGTTTGATGGCGATAAATCCGGGCCCACCAGTCTTGGACTTGTGATAAATTCAGGCCCACTAATCTTGGGCTATTGGGCCTAAATAATTTAGTGGGCTCAAATTAGCCCCTCTTACATTTGCCCCTTGCGTGTATGAGAAATTGTAGTTTTCTCGAACATGCATAATTTCACCTCGTCAGCCATGCTTCACATTATATACAGGTATATACGACACAGAGATATATGGATATATACACAGATATATATATGGAGATATACACAGGTGGGGAATATGCCGTTTGCAACCGTTAGTGGGAATATGCCGTTACTGAGAAGGCATATTCCGTTTGCTGGCGTTAGCATACGCAAAAAGAAATGCATGGATGTGGAATGCGAGGTTTCGAACCCCTGACTTCAAGCTCGGCTTCCGAGTCCTTAACCACTGAACCAAACCATTGAACCCAAGCCACACCTGTGACTCAAATGTTCAAACAAATATCTATATTACATAGCTATGCAAAATATATACATATATGCACACACAACTCTCCCGCGTCTCTTGCCGCGTTTGGCACGCAGGCTTTGCTTTTGTGTCGGCTGGCCGACAAAAGCAGCCCCCTCGATCGACGCTCGCCTCGACCCTCTCACTCTTTTGTTCTTCTCTCTCGTCTTCTTCTTCTCTTGAGCATCTTCCATCTTCTCCATCTTCTTCTTAACCACTCTCTTCTTCTTCTTCTCCATCGCTCTTCTATCGTCCTCCTCCTTCTTCTTTTCCTCTTCTATTTTCTGCCATTTCTGCCTTCTCTTATACATGGCTTCGTCTCGCCCCTTCTCTCTCTTTCCGGATCTTACTGGTCCATCGAGCTCCTCTGGGCCAAGTGCCCCTGCTCTGACTCAATCTAGTCTTCCTACACTATCAGTTGAGCAAGTGATGGCTACTCAAAATGATATCGAGGCCAATCACTACACGTTGAGGTCCTGTATGGAGACAGTGGCGGCGGTCACCAACTTGTCTCACCGTCTGCAGAGCAAGACGTGTGAGGTATACCAGCTCAATGCCCAACTCTCCCTACTCCAGTGCATGTTCAGAGATGCACGGGCAGAGATTTGTGCCTTGAAGGCCGAAAACAAGGAGCTGAAGGCTGAAAACAAGGAGCTGAAAAGGCACTCCACCTCTATGGCCCGATTTGGGCAATCTTCGTACCTCGCCTTTGATGGTCGGCGGGGAGCCGACTCTGTCGGCGGAAACACTGTGGTCGTTCTTGGTGGAAGTACTGGAGAAGGGCCTTCGAAGAGCGACAAAAAACGGAAGAGCTCGGCGACGGAAGAGCCGAGTAAGTGAAGTTGGCATGTGACCGGCACCGGCGAAGAAGAAGAAGAACAAGATCTTTTTTTTTTTTTTATTTCTTTTTCGGGACTTTGTATATTTTTTTTTTCTTTTTTTTTTTTGTTTTTTTTTTGTTTTTTTTTTTGTTTTTATTTCTGGTTTTTTTTTTTTAGAGTCTCTGTAATCGGGGATGTCCTCCCCTGACTGTAATGAAATCAGTTTCTCTTTGTTTTTGGTTTTGCTCATCACTGGCATGACTGGCATATTTGAGCTTCAAAACAATTTGTTTAATTAAATTTGAGATTGATTGAAATTTAAATTATTTTTTTTTTTTTGTTAAGCTTATTTGTTTTTACAACATGTGAAAACAAAAAAATTAAAGAAAGCACTCATATATTTTTTTGATATACAGCTGGATCGCTTTTTTTCCTCCAAGTCAAAGATAAAAATAAAATAAATAAAAAAAAAACAAAGCACTCACCCCTTTTTTTTTTTTTTATAAAGCATTAAAGAACCACAATATTTAATTCTTATTTTTTTTATTTAAGCAACCTTTTCTTTCCTCCTGTATTTCTCAAAGTCCACCAGACTTCTTTATTCAAAGCCCACTTTTTTTTTTTTCCAAATCAAAGATAATAAAATAAAAAAAAACAAAGCACTCACCATTTTTATTATTAAAAGGGCAACGTCCAACACCTTTTTTTCTTTTTTTCTAGGTTTAGAAATGGCTTGGCCTCTTATATATATATATATATATACATATATATATTAAAAATATCTGAGGTTCTATACATCACACTCATTTTTTTATATTTTAAAAAAAAAAGACAGCCATCCTAATCAATTAATAGCCCTCACTTTTTCTTTTTTAATTTAGCTATTATGACTCTTTCCCTTTCTGCTGACACCACCAACTTTCTTTTTTTTTTTTCTTAAAACCAAAAATATCAAAAACCTAACCACTTTTTTTAATTTTACAGGTGGGGTACTTACCAATTAGTCCTATTCACTAGACTTATTTACTTATAGGTCCTAACTAATAAATTTAACACTATAAAAATAAGAGAGTGATAAATTTATCACTAAAAAATTATTCATAAAAAAGAGACTGATAAATTTATCACTATAAAATTATTCATAAAAAAAAAAGACTGATAAAATTTGTCTTTATCACTTAATAAATTATATCAAATAGGACTTAATGGGTAATAAATCTCAAAGTAAGACTTATTAGGTAATAAGTCTCCCAAATAAGACCTATTAGTAATTTATCCTATTTTTTTATATATATATAGACTAATAAAATAAGGCCATAAATCAAGCTTTTCTTTTTTTTGGTTGGCAACGCAGCAGAACCGTCTATATATGATATATATATAAATAGTATATTCTGAGGAAAATTCACAGTATATCACCTCTTATTTTCTATGTAAAGAAAGGACACTAAACCCTAAACTTTACCAATTTTTCTTTTTGCTGAGCCGCCGAAAGCATCCAACCTTCCTCCTTCTTTATATTATATTTTTTTTTTCTTTTGTTTGTTGCACAGCTGTAGCCTCTCTCTCTAAATCAGAGACCAACCCAGGCATCTCTTTTTCAAACAGCTCCCTCATATCCTCTGCCTTCATTTTCAAAGCTTTAGCCATGTAGTCAAGAATCTTCATGGCAAGATGCTTTAACTCAGCCGCGTAAACTTCCAGAGTGTGTCTGAAAGGGAGAGGGAGCATTGGAAATAAATGGGGTTTTCTCAAATGGGTTGGAAGGGTGGTGAGGAAGAAGAGGTCAGCCCAATCAAGCTTTTGCTCCTTTGATACAACGAAGGCCTGCCCAAATCCTTCAACATCATTAGGGTCCTGCCAAAATTTCTTCTTCTCTTCCATTGGGAGGTTGAAGAATTCCTGAGTCTCCATCTTCACCTTCTCCACTAATGAAGAGCTCATTCCATGATTTATCAACTGGAAGAAAACCCACTCGCTGGATGCATAGCCAAGCTTCTTCAATTCTGAATCCATTTGATCTCCAGAAATCAACTTGCCCATGTCGATGATCGGAAGATCATTGGGACAACGAGCACCATACGATGAGATCGGACAGTTCTGATGATCATGGCGAACATACCGCGGTGGGACGGTGGTGAGTGATTCTTTGGCCAATTCTTGAACACTGGGTACAAGGAGTGAGCTTCCCAGTCTTGCTGGCTTTGCTTCCATATCTCTCTCTAAAAACCGAGTCCAACCCAGCCTTTTTCTTCTTCAACAAAGCTCCGCAGCTGCTGTACTAGATAGCCACTGCCGCTTGCTCATTCCGGCCGAGCCTGCACACCATTGCCAACTATGCCCGTTGGTGTAACTCTGGGAGCTACCGTCGGCCTAAGCAAGAACCAACCACGGCGTTGTCCTGCCCCGACTTTGCCTTCTGTTTAGAAATCTTCATTGTTTAGTGCTTGAATTTGATTACTCTATTATATATACATATATATATATATATATTTTCTGGGTGATAATCCCTTATAGCTTTCAGAAAATGGTGAAACATCTCAACAATCAGACCATCATATTCCAGATCCAACATCACCACACATGACCTGACCTTGGCTACAGTTTCAAGAATCCAGGTCCTCTTACTATATGATCTACTGGACTTGTCAGATAAATTTTCAAAGGATGATACAATCAACCGAAAGACATCCTTAATCTGATCATCATCATACGGAGCATCTGGTGCAGTAATTCTTGTAATCTCACTGATGCAGGAGGCAACTGCAACTTTCACATCTACATCTGGATGCCTTAAAAGTTCATCTGCAACAAATGCATTCATAGATGGAGAAAGTACCCACAACACTATTTTGTTGATTTGGGAATGATGAAGCATTTTACTGCTCACTTATGTGTTTTGAACCACTGTTATTAAATCTTGGACTCATGTTGACAAATCTAACATAAATAGAATATTTGATGCTTGTATTGAAATATTGGTGTTAGGGGCAGAGATGTGATAGGAATGATGTCACGCCTGATGCCTTGCGCTGAGACCGAACCAGCCTACCATCGGCCTCTCTCTGCTCCACCTCCGATCACTGTTGGCTTCGATGGTTCCAACGCAGACCATACACGTTCGCCCTCTCAACGCAACGTGTGTGGTTGCCGACTCTTCTGTGGTACCAGCGTTGCTTCTGGCTTCAACTTGTCCGACGCCGACCACGCACGTTCGCCCACTCAACGCAACGTGTGTGGTCTTGCCCGGCCTAGCTCAGTCTTGTTGATCAATGTCGACGCCAACTCCGCTACGTCTTCAACACTGCCTTCGTCTTCAGCTGTTCAACGCGAACCACACGTCGCCCACTCAATGCGATGTGTGGTTTTGCCTAACACCATCCAGCTTGTTGCTTTGCCTTCGTCTTCGGCTGTTCAACGTGAACCACACGTCGCCCACTCAACGCGATGTGTGGTTTTCCTAACACCATCCAGCTTGTTGCTTTATATTAGCTTAAGAGGAACTGGCCTGGGGAGACAACACCTTGATTGTTGCATTTTCATGAACTTGCTCGGAGTAATAAAATTGTTGTAGCTTAAATAGATCATTATTATGTTGTCCCATTCCGATAACGCCTGAATCATGATATGAAATTGATATTGCTCATCTCATTTGTCGGTTTTGCTATTTCAGGCAAAAGAATTCTTGTAAGATCTCCACGACCTCGGTGCCCTCAGAACTCACACTATGCTGTTCCTCGGAAGTCCGAACGGAAGCAAGACTGTCCCTCGGGAGTCCGAGGCTGTCCCTCGAGAGTTTGAGCGAACATAAGGCCCTCCCTCAGAAGTCCGAGCAGAAACAAGACTATCCCTCGGAAGTCCGAGCAGAAGCAAAGCTCTCCCTCAGAAGTCCGAGGCTGTCCCTCGAGAGTTTGAGCGAACATAAGGCTCTCCCTCAGAAGTCCGAGCAGAAACAAGACTGTCCCTCGGAAGTCCGAGCAGAAGCAAAGCTCTCCCTCAGAAGTCCGAGGCTGTCCCCCGAGAGTCTGAATAGTAATACACATTCTACTTCAGCGAGAAAGATCCCCGAAGCTTGCATTGACAAAAGTAAGGGCTATTCTACGGAAGTCCGAGTGGGAGCAACACTCTACTTTAGCAAGGAAGACCCTCGAAGCTTGCATTGATGGAAGCAATGGCTGCTCTTCGGAGGTCCGAATGGAAATACACTTCTACTGTGTCAAGAAAACTCCCTTCAGGTTTGTAACTGAGTCTACTATTCATTTTTCTTCTTTGAGGGGGCAACAAAAATTGAAAACTGTTTCAAGCAACATAATACAATAAAGATATACAATGTAGAGAAAATAACTTCTAATGGAAATACATAATATGGAGGAAATAAATTTCTTCATGACATAAGAAAGATTAGAACTTCTTGGATAATGCAGCAAATATAAATTGTAAATGTCATAGATAGACTTATTCTGCGGAATGTTGACATTTGCCCCTAGGGTTGCAAGGTCATTTGGAAAGCTTTCACCAGCTGCTCGGGCTATGGCCGTCATACACCATCATAGCCACATCTTCTAAGATATCCTGGGGCCCTTGTTTTTTGAACTCTAGCTCATCTGCTTCAACTTTCTTTCTAAAGATCTTCTTAAGTGTCCGGTACTTTTCTGTAGACTGCCCTAGTGATCGGTGGAAAACACAATAATTAGGGCTCTTACGGTCCTTCTTCAGCAAAAGCTCTTCGACATGAGGCAACTTCAGTTCTCCGTCTGCCACCCATTCTTTAACTAAGGTCTTCACCTCCTCAACATTACACGGAAAAGGAGTGTCATCTTCGAAGTGTTTCCTCTTCTGACCTTTGAAGTCCTCCCCCTGCGACTTTCGGGTAGAAGACACAGAAGCCGCAGTAACAGAAGGTCCTCGGGATGTCTTGAAGCTGGTTTTATACCTAGTGTCGAACCCGATCTCCTGAGATTGAGGTACGTTGATGTTCCAAGATGCTTCAATTAATGCCGAGAATGTGGGTAGCTTGTGATTAACAAGAAGCATCTTGTACCCGTTCAATGCCCCTTCAACACAGATTTGGACCAAGTAGCTTTCCTCCACAGCCTCATGACAGTCCACGACTTTGTCTTGGAACCTCTTCACATATTCGAGAATGTCTTCACTCTCTCGTTGCTTTTCCTTACATAGGGTAAGTGTGGTCACCTTCTCGGCCACTTAAAAGAATTTGGCATGGAATTTGTTAACCATCTCCTCCCAACTTCGAACAGAGTTTGGGGCTAAGTTAACGTACCAACTATATGCTCGGTCGGTGAGGTACTTGGAGAATTCTCTTAGTCAGAGGACATGATTTGAACCATGAATCCCCAAAGTCTCGATGAACCGAACAACATGTTCTCGAGCATTTCCTTGCTTGCCATTGAATTTGATGAACTTCGGTACCATGTACCCCTCCGGGTATGGATAACTCGATATCTCAATAGGGTATGGTGGCTTGACATCTGGATCTGGCAAAGAGGGTAAAGTCCTCTTGCTCCGTTCAAGATCGAACATGGCTTGCAAATCGGCGAGAGTGAGAAATTGTTGAGGGAGAGAACTTGATAGTGGTATTCCTGGAACTTGACTTGTAGACCCGAAGATTGTGCTAGGGGCGACTTGGCCATTTGGGTGTTGAGAATTCACCATCGGTGAAGACACATGATGAAACTGGCCATCAGCACCTATGGACACGCCATTTGGTAATGGGACATTGAATTGAGGCCCGTAAAGTCCACCGCACGGGGCCGCTATACCGGGTTGTGCTTGCAAATCATTCCTCACGCCGGAAACTCCTCCAACCACCGCTGGACCATGGCTTGATCCTCTAGGTGCGTGATTTTGCGCTCCACGAGCCGCAGGTTGGTCATGACTTGTTCCTCCTAGCACTTGATTCTGCACACCATTTTGTACAATTTCAGGGAGAATTTGGGGTGAATCTTGATGGTTTTGACCATTTCTAACATCACCATGAAGTTGTTGATGATTGCCAGCGCTGACTTGACCTCCATTTGTTGCTGGTGGTGCGAAATTCGAACCCATCACCAACATGGTGTGGGTGAGATTTTGAAAGGTTGTGAGAATCTCTTGTTGAGTGCGTTGGAATTCTTGAATGGCTTCAAGGATGAGAGGTGAGTCTCGCACTTGAGTCCTTTCATCACCACCATTGGAAGAGCCTTGTTGATGAGTCTCATTATCTGCCATTTTTACTAGTGTTGTATGAGTTCCAGATCTTGTCGAAACCATTAACCAATCCGCCTCCCCAGCAGAGTCGCCAAAATGTAAGAGAGGGTTCAAGAAAAGTAGTTGGAAAATTCGAAGATCTTCGAAGATTCTTGAAGAACAATTTCGAATTCTCTAGAAGATGATGAGAGGCTTAGATTCTTCAATAGTCTCAACTCAAGAACACAAGAGTAAAGGAGATGATGGAGATAAGAAATTGGGTGAAGAAGAAGGCAAAATGGCTAGAGAGAGAATAATGGCAAGGCTCTCCCATGGATCTCCCACTTTCACTCTCAAGGTTGATAATGGAGATGGGAAATTAGTTCTTTCCCAAGAGTCATCTCCAAAAAATGCATCCCTTGTAAAGCTATGGGTGGGTAGGCACCTCATGATGTAGGACGGAGCCCATGTGCAGGGCACATGAGAAGTATTCTCTCTAACCACTTTGTCCGAGGAGGTGACCTCTCCGAGGAGGTGAACTCTCCGAGGAGGTGATTTCTCCGAGGAGGTGACTTCTCCGAGGATGAGAAAAAACCCCGAAGAGGAGATCAACCCCTCGACGAACCCTTCTTCTTAACCACACCTAACCAATGATCCTCAATCATCCCAAAGGGTCAGGGGTAGTCCTAGAGGACGTCCTGCCGCATCAGGGTCAGGGGTAGTTCAAGAGAACGCCCTGCCGCAAAATATTGCCGAGTCTCAGGGACCCCCTAGATCGTGCCACCTCGACCCGGGTATAGGCTAGTTTAACCGAAGAGTGAATTTATCTCCACTCACCGTCCTCAGGATCGGGTCCTTTGTTCGGACTCCATTACGCCCATGGTTCTGGTGCGTAGATCCCGGAAAGCTCCGAGCCCGCAAGTGTTCTGGGACTCATTAACGGAGCGGCTTCTAGATTGCGTTTGAATCCGTTCGAAGCCAAGTGCTTCAGACCTCTAGGTTCGTGGATCCGAACCCTTTCGAGTCCGAGTGCCTCGGATCTCTAGGCTTGCTTAATACCCTTTCGAGTCCGGGCCCGAGTAAGTCTCTAGGTTCGTGGATCCGAATCCTTTCGAGGCTTAGAGTCATTTAGCCCGTTTGATGGCGATAAATCCGGGCCCACCAGTCTTGGACTTGTGATAAATTCAGGCCCACTAATCTTGGGCTATTGGGCCTAAATAATTTAGTGGGCTCAAATTAGCCCCTCTTACACCCTTGTTCAAAACCATCATTCCAAGCTCAAATTCTAGTTTCGAATTGAGGATTGAGAACACACTTCCTAAACTTGAGGGTGATCAAGAGGAAGTTTGGAAATCAAGAAGTTTAATTTTTCTTTGGAAGGTGAATTTCTAGTCTTTCATTTTCTTATATTTTATATCTTATATTTATTTTCTTGTTTCTTATTTCATAATATTTTGTTATAATCCAAGTTGTTTGTTTATCTCATATTTATTTTCTTACTTTATATTCATATTGTTTTATTGTAATCTAGGTTGTTTGTTTAGCTCATATTTATTTTCACACTTCATATTTCATAATGTGTTGTTGTAATCCAAGTGGTTTGTTTAGCTCATTATTATTATTATTATTATTTGATTATATGTTTGCTCTTGTTTCATATTAGTTGTGTTGTAAGCTTACCGATAGTGATTGGTTAAGCCACCCACATATTTCTTGTTTGTTCCTTTTCTTGGTTTCACAACAAGACAGGTTTTGCTCGGCCTAATTGGTCGGCTGACCTATTTAGCCAATCGGTTAGCCAATCAATAACCACCAATTAATAACCTCCAATCGGTTAGCCAATCGGTTAGCCAATCAATAACCTCCCAAAGTTGACCAATTTCCACCGACAGTTCCATGGCACATGAAGCTTTTTCTTTTGTTTATTTTATTTTGAGTGTTTTGTGAGGTTTTTATTTTGTTGTAATATTCTCCCAATCCCTCTCTAATTTGGTTTGTAATTATGCTTTCAAGTTTTGTAATAATCCTCCTCCCCGCTTCTTGCTATCACATTCTTTTACTTGCTTTGTTTATTTGTGAATATGCATCATATTTTGTTTTTCGTTATATCCTTGCTTTGCATCGATGTTTCATGCATCTTGATTTGGCTAAGTTTACATTTGTGGATTTAATCAATTTCTATGTGATTATGTGCGCTACCTAATGTTCTTGAGATGATTCACATGTCATATCTTAGAAGCCGAATCTTTAGTTGCATCTCATGAGTGAATTGTATTAGGATTTTGTATATAAGATCATGCATGTTTTACTAACATTATTTTGTAACTTGTTCGCGGGACGTCAAACATGTAAGTTTTTATGCTTTAGCATCCTGTTTCTATGTGTTTTTCTTACTATGTTCAGCATTCTGCCATGAGGCTATTTGCTTAGATGATATTACTTTATGAATGCCAGTGGATGGAGGTTATGTTGCTTAATTTGGAATGATGTTGATTTTCATGTTTGTAAACTCAATTTATTTGGGTTATACATCTTCATAACTCTTTTAAAACTACATGAAATCAAGTTGTCCCAAAGTGGGTGACATAGTCTATACTTGTATACTTCACATAGTAAATTTTAGGATTTATTAAATAATCAGAACATGAACATATAAAGAAAATAAAATTCATATCATGGTTAGTAAAGGCTGATCTTTTGATCTGGTGAGCGGGGGTGCTCAATTAATGACCTTCCCCTCTCATATCTAAGGTTCCGAACTGAGACAACTTTGGTTATGACAAATAATGGCCTTGGCACGAGTCATGTGTTTCCTAATTTTCCAAAATATTAGGTGGCGACTATAAGATCTGATAACGCAGTCCATCTGTGGCAATAATTTTGCAATAAAATGGATTTTCTAAAAGTTGCCAAATTTGGACTCTCAACTATGTTTCACATTGCATTAGTGAAACTAAATCAAAGAAATCAAGGGCCCAAACTATTTAACGTGCACAAGGTACCCCCCGAGCATGTTACTGTACTCTTTCTCCATTTCTTGCTCTATTGCTCTAGTCTCTTTTACTGGAGGGGACACTCGTACTTTGCTTAACATCAGCTAACTCCATTTCTTGCCTTAGGGGAAGGTCTGTCACCAATCCACCATCTCAACAATTGGGGGATCACCCTCGTCTCCTTCAACTTCCATTCTAGGCCTAGCCTTCCCCACCTCAACTTCTTCGGCTGACTCCACCATTACCTCCTTAGCTTTCTTTCATGTGGGCCCTTCTTCGCCGTCCTCAGCAACAACCCTTATCTTCTTCTTCAACACCTGCTCCACCTCCGCTCTACTCCTCTCCTTCAGCAGGTCAACAGGAACCTCCAAAGGCACAAATGTTCTCAAGTCCCTCTCGGCTAAGGGCTTACGTCGTGGGCGAACAGACCTCTTCGCGACCAGTTTAGGAGCTAGGCCTAGCTCTTTCTCTTTATACTTTTCTACTACCGCCAGAATCCGTCTATTCTCTGCCTCTTGGGCCTTCTTCATTGCCTCCACTTCCTCTGGCACAGGGTCTCCCTCTACGGGCTCGGTCCCCAACTCCAGCACAAACAAGGCAGAGGGCTTAGCGAGATCATCTTATTTAAGCCCCTCATTTTCCCTCCACTGTTTTACCTGTTTTACTCTCCTTTCTGTCGCAACATCTAACTTCGGCTCCAGTGATTTGGTGGGGACCTTCCAACTTGTCCTCACTCCCCTTCTACTGCTCACCGACATATGGAACCATTTTGTCCGCCAGCCCTTGATAGACGAGGGGAGCCCTGCGACCAACCCTCTCCCAGCCACTACTTGCAGGGTGACCACGACTCCTGTTGGCCTGAGGCCTTGTAGTAGGAGAAAAATTCATCTACGAACATCATTTCCCTATTGGTCACCCGCGGCCAAGAGATTGCCAAGCAAACAAAATTTTCCAAGCGTTTAGCATTAATTGACGTAGAGCCACCTCCAAACGGTTCAGCACATCAATGATGAGTTGGGGGAGTGGCAACCTCAACCCCCCGCAAAATGCCTCTCCATACAACATAAACTTCATCGGCCTTATGTCCAATGCTCTCTCTGCTGCCGTTGGCAGTCTCAACTCCACATTCGCTGAGATCTGGTACTTGGTGCAAAAGTCCTCCAGATCTTCTTGCATCAACGTGGATCTAACTGCTTTCGTATGCCAATGGTTCGGCGCCACTTGGCTAATTAGCTAAGCCACCGAAATCATGATTGGTGGAATCGGGCGAGATGGCCTATTCGTCCCCCTCTCCACTAACTTCTCCACCCTATACTACTCCACTAACGTCACCCCATCATTATCTCTGAGATCCGTCACCATAGTAGAAACTTCCTCTTGGGCCATTGCTTTCACATTTCTATATATCGCTTCAGTAGCCAGCGTCAAAAAATCAGAAATATAGAAGAGAGGAGCGTCCGGAGCAACGAAGGAAGAGAAGTTTGGAATGTGTTGGTTCTTTGCAATTAGATATGAAAACCGCACAAGTTCAAATGCCCACGGTTTTTCGGTGTTCCAAGGATCGTGGTTAAACTTTGTCAATTTGAAAATTTTGCCAAAGTATGGAGGGAACTTCGCTAAACGGGTATATCCACCAACCCTGTCACCTCTACCCACTTTCCAAACCTTTCTCATCTAGCCAACAATTCAAAATCCTTATTTATGGTCCGTATCACCCCACGTGGACAGCTGGGATTAATTCCTCCACCACTCATTCTCTTTCTTCCCTTATGCCTATCTCATATCACATCATCATGTACATCCGTGCGCCTCAAGCCCCGTGCGACATCAATACCATCAAAAGCTTGGCAATCTTGGCAATCTTTGCGGTCGGCCACCTCAACGGTTGGACATCTCACCGGTCGGCCACCCTCGCTCGGTCATCTTCGGGGTCGACCACCTCCTCACTCGACCACCTCAACAATTGGCCACCCTCGCTTGGCCATCCTCACGGTTGGCCACCTCAACGGTTGGCCATTATCGCTCGGCCATCTTCGCAATTGACTACCTCAACGGTCAGCCATTTTCACTTGGCCATCTCACACTGTGTTCCTCGCTCGCCTCTCTGACCCAACCACTTGGTGGACTCCTTTACTCTTCTTATTCCCTTCGCTGGACTAAAGCTGCACTCAGGAATGGGAGACTACTGATGGGCATGGCCCACATGGCCCAGAAAGGGCCAACCCAGAGGTGCCTCGGGCAACCCAGTGGGCAAAGCCCAACAACAGGCCCACCGAAGAACTTGCACTAGCCCAGGCCCTGTAACATTTAGACACTTGTCCGGTAGAGAGTTAGACACATGGTAGACAAAGATCTTGCAGAGTTATTGAACCTATGTATCAGGCATTAAATGAGGCTGTTAGGGCATTAAATGCAACAAGACCTCTCGTCCCTAGGTATGATGATGCTGTCACGGCCGACGGCAAGTAGACTATAGACTTTCGGCCAACGAGACAGCATGAAGGGACAAAGAAATAATTAGTAAAGGATATAACGAAGCTTCTGAAGTACGTTTCGGTAATGAGTAATCTTCTCTCTCTTTCTCTTCTCTAAAAACTCTCTCTAATTTCTTGGTTCGATCACTTCCCATCTAACTTGACTATCGGAGAGTCAACGGGGAGGAACCACTCCAATTCTGGTACCTTCCCATTGGACCTGTTACAAGTTTGCACTAAGAAAACGAAGGCTAGCAGACCTATGGAGCACTTGGATCAGTCCAACCTCACCCAGCCGATTGTATTGCATTATCAAATTTTTTTTATTGATTTTTTATTTATGTTTGACTCCATGTAGTTGTTACCCATAATTGCATACAAGCAATTCAATATTATGCTTTGTTCCACCAATGTTTGCTCTGCCTTTGTGTGAAACTCAGATTACCATAGAAAGATGGGCCTATGGAGGTACAAAAGATGGTGGAAGGCCAAAAATATGCAGGATGGTAATTTCTTTTTTATTTGTATAATTAGGATAAATAAAAAGTGAAAAGTTTTATTTTTATTTTTTGGAAAATTATACTAGTAGTTCCTACATTTTGTTCATTATATTATTTTGGTCCATACATTTTCAATTCACTTAAATTTTTTTTTAGATTGGAAAGAAAATTTTCATTGCAAAATCAATAAAAGATCGGATCAATATGGTATAGTGGTATTATAAGATCTCAAAAAGAGATGAAAACCTCCATAGAAGGAAGGATCCAAAACTCCAAAGAGGAGGAGAAAAGGTTCCCACATGGGAGGAAACAAACATCTACACAAAAAGGATTATTATATTAACAAACTAAAAATTAAAAAAAAAAAAATCAAATTAAAAAAAAAAAAAAAAAAAAACTATATCCAAATCGCCATCAAATTCATCCAAAACTCCACTACTTCGTAACCTTTAACTTGGAATATGGAGATTACACTTCCGGTGGTCAAAATAGAACATGGAGGTTGAGATGGTCACTTAGTATGAAGCAAATGTGTTATCTAGCGTCGGCCTTCAAACTATGAGAAGATTTAAAATCAGATTTTAAAATTTTGGACTCGATGGTGAATAACGATGATAACCGGATTAGTGAGGCAAACATCAAATCAAATCTTGAGAAGGATCAGAGAGAGGGGGAGATCGGAGAAGTGCAGGAACCACTATCGTCGTCAATTCACTCAATTTTGATCCTTAAAATTAAGATTGTGTATCAATTTTGGCCAATTGACTATATCATTAGGGTTTTTTTACAATAAATAAGTACTAAATTGGTTGAGGTTAACTCAATAAGTTGATCAAGTTTATAATTTTGCCTCTAAAAATATAACATATGTCACTCATTTGCATATTTTTTGTAAAATAATATTAGCAGTTGTAATTAATTAGACTAAATTAAAATAAAGTCAAAAAATCAAGATCAAAATCAAACCAATTAAAATTATAAAAATCAAAATAATATAAGAGTCAAAGTGTAATGATATTATTTATTTATTTATTTAAATTCCCATAATTTGGACTGTATAATATTATTTATGAACTCTTTATTTTCTTTTTACAGAGAAAAAAAAAATAAATGTGTAGTGAAATTGTACTTTTCAGTCTATTTTTCGTTCTCTGCCACAACCACCTCATCTTCTTCCTCCCACTGCTATGCCATCCCTCTCCTCCCATAGCTCCCCTCCTCCCCTTCTTCTGTTTTGGTTTAAATTGAACCACACCAAAAAATAAAAAATAAAAAAATAAATAAATAATTACAAACCAAGATCAAGAGACAGATCTTCCATAATTAGATAGGATTGCTATCACAAATGTAGATTCCAACAAATAGGGGGGGGGGGGGGGGGGGGGGGGGGGGGGGGGGGGGGTAGCTTCACTCAAATTCAAATTCAAAGCAAAGAAGAAACAAATCTCAGACTAACATCAAATAGTTTTTGGACTAATGTCGTTTCTGTAATTATTATTTTGACTTTTTATTTGTGTGTTTGATCTGGTTGATCTTATGAGTCAAACGGGGCAGCAGAGATCTTAATTTAGTAGAGCCCTATTCAATTAATCAAAAGAAAGTAGAAGACAGTGAGGGTGCCAAAGAAGGGCGAAGCAGAATTGAATGTTGCTGAGGTGAAGGAGATGAAGAAATTGAGAGTGAGAGGAATAGCAAGAGGAAGAAGATTGGAGGTTGATTGGTGGTGTAAATATTAATAATTGAACTCTTGAATTTTTTAATGAATATGTAATGTTTTTTCTAAAACCATGATTTGGTTTTCTAAAACAATGGGCTGGTTTGCTGGTTTGGTGGATGGTTACATATGTTTCTATTGGGCTGCTTTTTATATACAAAAATGATTGAGGCCTCAAATTTTTTGGCTTAAATTTGGCTCGAATTTGCTTTTTTTTTTTTTTTTTTTTTTTTTTTACTGGGTTGATGCTTTGCTTGTTATTATTATTATTTTTTTTTTATTTTTTTTTTGCAATGTATTAGCCCAGCAAAAAAAAAAAACAAAAAAAAAAATGCATTGGAGGCAATTTCGAGCCTCATTTTCGAGGCCTCAATCAACGCCCTTTTATATATCATAAATTATATTACTTCCTGTGTTTTAAAATAATGGTCTCTTTTTGAGAATTTAATTTTTTTTGATAGTATAATTATTACACTTTAAAAAATATAATTTTTTAAAATTATCCTTTTGATAGTATATTTTTTAAAAATATCAATATTATAATTGTACTTTTATATTATTTATTAATTTAAAAAAAAGATAAAATAAGAAATTTATATTATTTTTATATTTAATTTTTAAAGAAAAACTAATATTTTGAAATAATAAAAAATAAAAAGTAATTAATATTTTGAGGCAGAAGGGATATTATCTACTTCGTAAAAGGTGCGTAGACTGAGAGCATCTCCAACCCATCCTTCATATCTTCAAATATGAAGGATGGTCTCCTCCAACTCACCCTTCAAATTCATCTCCATTTGAGAGGACAATGAGTTCATCCTTCATATTTGAAGGGAGGATGAAAAAATGAAGGATGCCTCTAAAACACTATTCATTTTGTATTTCTTATTATATTATAAATAACTTTTAATTTGTAAATTTAATTTTTATAAAATTGACATCATTAAAAAGTATAAAATCATACCTTTAAAATGAGTATAATATTAAATATATTTTACAAAAATTTTAAAATTAAATATTTATTAATGAATAAAAATTACTTTTTGAATAGAGTTTGAATGAAGGAAATGAAGGTTTGTAGTTGGAGCTTGAATGAATAGTAACCTCTTCTATATTTACTTTTTGAATAAAAAATATTATTTTCATCCTCTTAGTGAGAGTATTTGCATTGGAGATGCTCTGAAGGTATACGTGAAAAATCACGTGACTCGTCTACGTCAGTTGGGGATCGTCGGCTAACCATTTTAGGAGTAAAAGCATTTTCATTATATTTAGCGTGAAAGGAGGAGTGAGTACGTTGTACTTGTGTAATGAGTTTTAATATAATATTTAATTTTTTAACATAAAATTAGTGATTTTGAGCATCTTTAACGATTTAGTATTTTTTTTTATTAAATTTAAGTAAAAAATAACTCATTTTTTTAATTTGATATCAGTTATTCCAACGGTGCATCAAAAAGAATAATCATCCCATGGGTCAACCGGTTGGTCGATCAGTAAGATAATTTTTTTTATTTTTTTATTTTTTGAACTGTTTGAACCTATCAATTTTTGAACCATTTGCATGAGCTGGTCGACCGGTTGGTCAATCGGGTGGTAGACATGTGTAAAATTTTGACAAATTTCTGCTTTAACGGTTATACACAATGTATTAGTGAAATGAGCAACCTGTTCTTACTTTGATGAATTATTTGCTAAATTCTCATTTTGATACTTGTTTACTAAAATCATTGAAGCACCAAAAAGTAATTTTTTTACCAAAATTTAAATCTAATACCAAATTTAATAAAGCGTTGGCGATAATTTTATCTACTTAAAAAAAATTTCTCCAAAAATAATATGGTAAAAAAAAATTAAGAGCTCTGAATTGTGAGCTTTAAAAAAGTTTTAATAAGTGTGATTCATCATGTGGTCTGATGTATGTGTTTAAACTTTTTTTTTTTTTTTTTTTTTTTTTTTTTTTTTTTTTTTTTTTTGGGGATAAGTACAGCTCTCTCACTTCCCAATATATGATTGAATGATTCGAAGATGATTTTCATGCCATATCATATATATATATATATATATATATATTAAAAATAATATTTATTCTTAATTTTTTTTGTGTTATGTGACACATTTCTCATTTTTTTATTTATTAAAGGGGTTTTTTTTTTTAAGGTCCTTGATATTAAGGTTGTATAGCATAAAGGACATTTAATATTTTTATAATGTCTAAGGTCTCTCAACAATATTTTCATAATGTCTAAGGTCCCTCAACCTTAATCCAGAGAAATTTCAGTCTAGAGAAAATTGGTCCAGAGAAATTCTGGCCCAGAGAAATTTCTCTGACCCAAATTTCTCTGGAAAGTCTAGATTCAGAATTTCTCTAATCCAATTATTCTCAGAATTTCTCTGATTTGAGGAAGGAAGGGAAAATAAACGATCATAACAGTAAACTCACATCCAATATAAGGGTATTTGAAAACTGAACATACACAAAATTATCGTCAATCAAACTAGGGCTGAGATCCAAATGTTCCAGTGCATTCATGTGAGACAAAAAGCAAAATCTGCCAAGAGAAGAGTTGGACATGTCCAAGAAGGATAGGGAACTGGTTTCGACATATAGAAAGGCTTTAGACACATCTGCATATGTTGCTCCAGAGAGAATAAGCTTCGATATAGGAACTTTATTACCATGTCCTTCAAAATATAGAATAAATTGTAACGCTCCACTACTTGCTGGACCAAATAACTTGTGGGTCGACCAACAATACCCAAAAGCTTAAGTCCAAGTTATTTAGTAGCAAGGTAGTGGTGCTTTATATACCCAAGATCACCCATGCAAACTTCCGATGTGGGACAGGGTGTTACAAACTCCCCCACTTATAAATCCTCGCGTCCTCGCGAGGGTCTATAATCAATCATGCGAGCATTCAGATGGCACCATATGAGGCTTTATATGGACGAAAGTGTAGATCACCTATTTGTTGGGATGATGTGGGTGAAAGGAAGTTGTTAGGGCCTGAGATTGTGCAACAAACAGTGGACAAGATCAATCTTATTAGAGAGCGACTTCGCACGGCACAGAGTAGACAGAAAAGTTATGCAGATAACAGGAGACGTGATTTGGTGTTTGGGGTTGGAGACCATGTATTCCTTAAGGTGTCTCCTATGAAAGGAGTAATGCGGTTTGGTGTTCGTGGTAAATTGAGTCCTAGATTTGTTGGGCCATTTGAGGTTTTAGACCGAATTGGTGAGGTAGCTTACAGACTTGTCCTACCACCTTTACTAGCTGGAGTTCATAATGTTTTTCATGTCTCAATGTTAAGGAAGTATATACCGGATCCTAGTCATGTGATTGATCATGCACCGTTGCAGTTTAAGGAGGATTTGACTTATGAGGAACACCCTATACGAATTGTTGATAGAAAGGAACAAGTTTTGAGGCGTCGAGTCATCCACTATGTTAAGGTTCAATGGAGCAATCACTCAGAAAGAGAAGCAACTTGGGAACTCGAGGATGAAATGAAACGAAAGTATCCACAGCTTTTTGAGACTTCAGGTATGTCAAATTTCGAGGACGAAATTTCTTTTAAGGAGGGAAGGATGTAAAACCCAAGTTTTGTATATTATTTTTGGATAGGTTGGTAATTAAATTAATTTATATGGGTTATTTAGTAATATCAAGGAATTAGTTATAAGATGGCATTATAATTTCTATATCATAGATGGGCAATTTTGTAAGTTTGAGAACTAGGTTAATAAACCCACATCTTTTGCTTCAAGTCTAGGAAGAACAAAAGAAAAAAAAAAAAACAGAGGGCTCTGGAGGGTTTTCCAAAGGCTGCGCAAGGTTATAAAAGTAGGAGGAAAAAAAAAAAAAAAGAGAGGCGTGGTTGCTCAGCAAGGGTTTGATAAAGAAAAAAAAAAAAAAAATTAAAGAAAACAAAACAAACCAAAGTGAAGAAGGAGGATTCATAGAGTGGTGATTTTTCTTTATTTCATCACTTAGGTAAGATTTATTTTGTTGTATTCCTATCTATGATTTTAGTGTTAATATATCAATAGATGATTTTATAGGCATATATGTTTAAATAATTATATTGATGTAGTCTATGTTGGGGTTCTTGATTTTTTTTGCTCGATTTTAGAGTGTATTTTGCATTATGTTTGGGTGGTTCATATTTTGAGATTAATATGTGATAGGTTAGGTTTATTGGTGGGCGTTTGTGGGATACAAGATTTACTACAAGTAATTACAAATTTTTTTCATGTATATAAACAACAATAGAATAATATGGGTTGAGAATTTCTGAAGCTTTGATGGCTTTGTTTTGATGCTAAATCGTGAGAGTTCCTAATAGACTATTGGGTTAATTTATTCTATTGTTGTTACAAGAAGAGATGGATGGGTGCACATAATAATTGTTTATGCGGTGTAATATTTTATTAGGTTTGAGAGATTGAGGTGGATCTTGGTAAATTGAGATTAGCTTGGGAAATATTATTTTAGCTGTTGGAGGTTAGTAACCCTTTATCACTGTTGGTTTATTTTAATCCTATCGAATCGTTTAAAATCATAAATATTTATTATAGCCTTCCTGTTCTCTCAAAATAAAATATGGGTCAAGTATAAAAACAACATCGAATATTATTATGAAAGTTATTTGAATATTTTGTGAAATTATTCTGAAAATTGTACCCAGTGTTTATTCCGAAAATATCGAATGTTTTATTTAAAAGTTGTGTATTGTTTGAATTTTGAACATCACTCTAGTCTGACTATGATTTGGACCCTAGCCAATGGGGGTTATTTATTGGCACAGAAACTAGTTTCTTTTGGGGCTTTACCACCAGCCTATGTGTGGTTCTGGGTCTTGTCACAGGCTAAGTGACCGTAGTCACCAAGACTTGGGTTTTGTGAATCGATCATTGAACCATCTGAATATCGATCTATAAATTTTGGATAATGAAATTTCATTGAGTTACCCCATTGATTTTTAATTAAAATGTATTGCTACACTGTTTATTTTCAGCTATGAAACTATCTTACAAATAATCGTGTCATTTATTGATTTGTATCAAAAATTATATTTATTGGTTATCTACTATTTATTTACTGCTTTTTGATATACTTGATCCAGCTGGCAGTGATGGTTGGTTATTTACTAGGCTGTCTAGCTTACCCTTATTTTTTTTCAGATTCTGAAGAGTAGAGCTGCGCGGGATTTTTTTTACATATGGGAGTGCCGAGAGTAGGGCTATGGATTAAGTACTTGGATATTTATTTTGTTAATGGATTTTAATAGTGGACTTGGTGGAAAATTATCATAATGTGCCAAGAGTAGAACTATGATTTAAGTACTTGGATTATTGTTTTGTTAATGGATTTTGTTAGTGGACTTGGTGGATAATTTCATATGTTAAGAATAATCAATTTTTGTGGATTTTAGCATTATGACAATTTAAGGATTTATTTTGAGTATTTTACATTGTGGGTTATGTGATTGGATTCTTAGCCTTGCATGCTCACTTTTATGAGTGTGCGGCGTTGTCACGGAACTTGGGGCGTACTACCCTTTTGCCTCGACAATCAACAGAAGCATAATTGGTTGCCAACCAATCCATTCCAAGAATTATGTCAAAGTCCCACATATCTAAAACAGTTAAGTCTACAAGTAATTTCCTGTCATCTATACTAACCACACGAGATTTGCAAATTAAGTCAGCAACCATAACACCTCCTATCGGGGTTTCAACACATAAGTCGATTTCTCTAGAGATACATTTCCATCCATGTTTCTCAACAAATCCCATAGACACAAATGAATTTGTAGCGCCAGAATCAAATAACACATGTGCATAAACAGAAGACACTAAAACAGTACCTGACACCACTGTGTTGGAAGTCTGGACATCTTGTTGCGTGAGTGCGTACACTCGACCCTGAGTCTTTGGCTTATGACCCCCATTTTTCTTTTGATTTCCTGAAGACTCTTTGTCTGTTGATGCTCCTTTATTTGTCCATGCTTTCCGTTCAGTCTCACGCCCCTTCCGGTTAGGGCAATCAACTATCCTGTGCCCCTGTTGCCCGCAAGAGAAACAGGCCCCAGTATTCCAACGAGACTCACTATCCCGATGGAATCCATTACACCTAGTGCATAGTACCTGATCATTCTTCTTATCAACATTACTACCCATAGATCGACTTCCCCAACTCCCAATCGAAGAAGTGTTTTGTCTCTTAGCATTACCCTTCGAACTGTTAGTTTGGAAGTTGGAAGAACTAGGCCTCTTCTTATAATTCTCTTCTTTCTCTTCTTGGGCTCTAGTGAGGCCACTCTCAACCAACAAAGCCTTATTCAACACTGCTCCAAAAGTAGGTAACTCGAAAGGAACCACCTGTTGCATAATGTTCGTTTTTAGCCCACCTTCAAACTTTCGTGCTTTACTATCCTCGTCTGCTTCAAATACTGATGCAAATTTAAACAACTTCGTAAACTCAGCTTCATATTCTGCAACCGTCTTATTCCCTTGCTCTAACTTCAAAAATTCCCTCTATTTTTGTAGACGAAGACTCCTAGGGAAGTATTTCTCATTGAATGCATTCTTAAACCTTTCCCATGTATAGGGGTTGACATCATGCTCGTGCATGCGCTTCTCCATCTGCCACCAATCATTAGCTATCCCTTGTAGCATAAACGTAGCATAGGTCACCTTCTGATCCTCCATACACTCAAAAACGGGAAACAACTTTTCCATTTCTGTCAACCATTTTTCAGCCTCCAAAGGGTCTGTGGCTCCGTCAAATGCCAAGGCTATCTTCTTAAACTCAGTAATGTTACAACGTGGCCTTGGTTGTGGCCCAACACCTGGCTGCATCCGCTGTTGTTGCTCCATAAGTCTAGTCAAGTTATTCCCTATGGTGGTTTGTTGTTGCACCACCCCAGCCAACGTCTGAAGCACTTGAACCATTTCAATTGGATTGGGGATTGCAGCTTGTTCTTGTTGTCCTAACTCTTGCCCCCGATTTCCTCCGACTGCTTGAGAACCACTACCATTAATAGTCACGTTCCCTCGCCGATTGTTATTACCAGCCCGTCGATTCATTTGACCCTGGCGTGTATTCCTAGCCATATTTGCCAATGTCTCCTCATGTTCCATCGCAACCTAAATGCATCAATAATAAAACCTCATCTTATTCTATTCACAAGCTCCTATAACATAAAAATAAAATAAAATAAAATAAACATTATATCAAATTATAACCGTTCCCAATCCTACATCTACCCAATCTCACCACTATTCTATACCAACCTTTAAAATTACAACCTGGCTCTGATATAAATGTTGCAATTACTCATGTTTAAACTTGGTCTAGAGAAATTTCAGTCCCAGAGAAAATTGGTCCAGAGAAAATTCTGGGAAGAATTTCTCTAGACCAATCCAGAAAATTTAGTTCAAAAACCAAAGAATTTCTCTGGTTTCAATTCGGAGAAAATTCAATTAAAAAACGGGAGAATTTCTCTGGTTTCAACTTCAAATGAAAAAAAAATTCAATTCACAATTTGGAACCTGGAATGCTTAATGGACTTCACAGAGAAATTCTAGTTTATAGAGATTTTCTCTGGACTTCACAGTTCACAGAGAATTTCTGACAGGTTTGCAAAGCAGAAGTTTATTGGGTGTGGTTTGTGTAGATCATAGCAGAAGTTTATTTGCAAGTTGTGGTTACATAATTGCCTCACGTGCTGGTATATACTTGCCAAAACTATCTCATACACAAACCACACCGTTTTACCTTAGGCATTTGAGAAATGGAGCTTAGAACTTATGCAGCAACTGCTTCCTCGACATGTTGAGATTATAGAGATGATTGATGAGGAGGTAGTGCAAAATAAACACACATAATCTTTCTCCACTGGAAGTTCTTACTTCCATACTAATTTCTGCTATTTGCTATTTTTTAGCTGATCCATAAAAATACTATCAGAGTATGGTACATCAGATTCTGACCTATTGGAGAAAAAATTGAAGGCAATGAGAATTTTAGAAAATGCTGATGTGCCTACTTCCATTTCTGATTTATTTGTTAAACAAAAAGAAAGTCCTGCTGTTGAATCCAGTGAAGAAGTTGAAGAATCTGATAAAGAACTTTCGGGTCACGAATCCGGGCGGCGCGGAAGTCTGCGACGGTGGCAAATCGGAGGGAGGAGTCGGAGGAGAAGGTGTTGAGGAAGAGGTCATAGAGGAGGGTGTGGCAGCGGCGACTTTGGAATAGCTTCGGCATGATCTCACCGATAAACAATTCGAACAAGGAGAATCCTCATCTGGTCAACGCCGCTCCGGCGAAGATCGAGTCGATCGATGTGTCCCTGGCGGAGGAGCTGAGTGCGATCTGCCAGAAGATCGAACGCCTGAGATTGGACAGAGAGAAGACGAAGAAGATGCTGAGAGAGAGGCATTTGGTGATGGAGACGAATTTGAAGGAGATGGTGAAGAGAGGTGAGGTTCAGAAGCTACTTCAGATCGAGGTCGATAGGTTGTTTCGGGTAGAGAAATGTTTAGGGACCTCGGACATCAAAAAATAATTTTGTAGATCTTTTCCATTACGAAAAGTGGGAGCCCTAGACCGATTTTCCCTTTATTAAAATGTCAAATCCATATATTCTTTTTTTAAATTTTAATATTTAAATTTTTTTTATTTAATCTAAATTATCTATGAACAAAACTTAATAGAATTATACATATTAAAAATACTTTATCAATTAATTTTATTATACTTTTTTAATTTTTTTAAATAAAATATTAAAATTATTTCTTATTTTTATGTCTACCTTATTTATAATATTAATTAGATTGAATTTCTTAAATAATTAGAATCACTGTTGAATTTTTTAAATAATTAGAATCACTTTTAATTTTATAATAATTATTTCTAATATCAAGTTATAATTTAATCTCATATAAATTTGTTATATATATTTATTTAAGTTACATTTTTGTAGCATGAAAAATTAAAATTATCAAATGAATTTTTTTGTTATAATTTAAAATTATTATATATATTTATTTAATTTATATTTTAGTAGTATGATAAAACTAAAATTATTAAAATATACACAAATAATTTATTTAAAATTATTATATGTGTTGATTTAAATAAAATTTTTATAAAATGATAGAATTAAGATTATCAAAAGAAATAAATTAAAACACAGCTCTCATTCCTATGTAGGGCATCTCTTTTTTTTTTTTTTTTTTTTTCTTTTTTTTAATTAAAATTCCAGATTAATACCCTTACCAAAAAATTTATCTAAAAATTTAATATTTAAAAGACTTCTACCTAATTTAATTACTCATAAACAACACTTAACAGAATTATACATAATAAAAATATTTTATTAATTAATTTTATTCTACCTCCTCCGCCTCTTCTGTTTTGGTTTAAATTCAACCACACCAAAAAAAAAAAAAAAAAAAAAAAAAAAAAAAAAAAAAAAAAAAAAAAAAAAACCCCCAAATTCAAACCAAGATCAAGAGACAGAACTTCCATAATTAGACAGGAATGCTATCACAAATGTAGATTCAAAGGAAAAAAAGAAAAAAGAAAAAAAAAGCAGCTTCACTCAAATTCAAATTCAAAGCAAAGAAGAAACAAATCTCAGCCTAACATCAAATAATTTTTGGACAAATTTCGTTTCTGTAATTATTATTTTGACTTTATTTGTGTGCTTGATCTCGTTGATCTTATGAGTCAAACGGGCAGCAGAGATCTTAATTTAGTAGAGCCTTCAATCTGTTCAATTAATCAATAGAAAGTAGAAGACAGTGGGGGTGCCAAAGCAGGCGAAGCAGAATTGATTGTTCCTGAGATGAAGGAGATGAAGAAATTGAGAGGAAGAGGAAGACGATAAGAGGTTGATTGGTGTAAATATTAATAATTAAACTCTCGAATTTTTTAATGAATTTGAAATAATTTTTTTAAAGAGTAATGCTAGGCTTTAGGAAAATGTTTCAGGAAAAGTTTCAGGAAAATGGAGGAGGAGGAGGAACTGGAGGGGGCCATCAAAATGGAAGGAGGCGGAGGCGGAGGCGGGGCTGGGCGGAGGCGGGGCTGGACAGAGGCGGAGGCGTGCGACGGCGGGGCTGGGAAGACGACCGACGACAGCTGCGACGATCGGCCGACGACCGACGATCGGCCGCCGAGCCCCTCCAGTTCCTCCTTCTCCTCCTCCTCCTCCTCCTCCATTTTCCTGAAACTTTTTCTGAAAAATTTTCCTGAAGCCTAACATTTTAGTTTTTTAAAACCATGATTTGGTTTTCTAAAACCATGGGCTGGTTTGGTGGATGTGGACGGAATGTTTCTATTGGGCTGCCTTTAATATATCATAAATTATGTTATGTGCCCATCATGTCGTATTATTATTTACATGGTAAATTATCCTTTGCCTAAAAGTTAGGAGTGAGTGCGTTGTTTTTGATGTGTGTAATGAGTTTTAATAATATTTAATTTTTTAATATAAAATTGGTGACTTATCTACTAACAAATAATTTCTCTAAAAATAATATATGGTTAAACAGTTCTAAGATGGTTTCCACATCATATCATATATATATTATTAAAAATAATTAGTATGTTTATTATTAGTTTTTAGAATTTATTTTTTAAAAAATTTTACATTCTTATTTTTTCATATTTTTTTGTTTTTACTAAATTTTTTAAATATTTTAAGTAATTTTTTTAATTTTTACACACACATACATGAATATTGTTAAAAAGTATAATTTTTGTGAAAAAAAATCCATAAAAAATTCACTACATACCAAAAATAAAAAATAAATAAAAATTTAGTATATTTTTCATATTTTTGTGTATATATTAATTTTGTAAAATATTTTTCACAAATATTTTACTTTCAAATATATTTAAGTAATGTGCATCTAAAAAAGTTTTTAAAAAATGCTTAAAATTTTAAAAATATTCACTAAAAACAAAAATATACAAAAAAAAAACTCAGTTTTAAAAAAACTGAATTCAGAAAATAGAAACCAACTACACTGAATATTTGTTCTTAATTTTTTTATGTGAGATATTTCTTATTTTTTATTTATTAAAATGTCAAATCATTATATTCTTTTTTAATTTTTTTTTAAATTTAATATTTAAAATTTTCTATTTAATATAAATTATCTATAAACAAAACCTAATAGAATTATACATACTAAAAGTACTTTAGCAATAGTGCCATCAACAAAATCTCCTTCGTTCCACAACACTAATAACGCCAAAACTCACTCCAATTAAGCACTTAATCACATAAATACAAACAGGCTTCCTTTCTTAATAATGATCGTCCCGCGACATTGCCAAAGTTCCAATTAGAAATAGCATTGATCAGGTACTCTTCTAACAAGACTTCTAGAAACTCGTAGGCCCAGTCAATATTTTAGAAATTAAATCCTACACTCATATAGCCACATAAGCATGTTATCACGTAGCATACCATACATACAAATATCTCTATCAAGCGAGATAAACCCATTATGGTGAGAACCACTTGCCACATACCTAAAGTATTCAAACCTGGTACGCTCGGATAGTAAATTGTAACGTCTCGAAATAAATAACAATAACCCGTTCATGATTATTAAATAAATGACATTGTAATTTTGTAATATAACTTCCATTCTCTTCATATGATCTCATAGTACAAAAAAAGTAACACATGCAATTATACATTCGCAAGTCCTAATATTGAATCTATAACATGTGTTACAATCATGAGATATGAATTAAAGTTAAACAAATAGACAAATGCCTTACTGGCTATAATTTTTCAAGAGAGTGTTTGGTTACAACAAAAGAGAGACAATGCTCAATACAATTAAAGCTCTAAGCTTATACAAAAAAAAAAAAAATCCTTTAGTTCCAAGTTTCTGTCAAGCTATTATATTGGCGAAGGCATATCATCAACACTTGAAATGGTTTTTTTCTCGTATAGAGTGAGCTAAAGTCCAGTATAAATAATCCAACAAAGTTTATGAAACTTAACAAAAATATAAGATGCTATGCATATGCAATGTTCGTACCAAAAATATTTTATATTCCTTTCCAAAAATTATATTATGCACCATCATGTCGTATTATTATCTATTTGGTAGATTATATTTTGCGTAAAAGTTAATAGCGGGTGCGTTGTCTTTGATGTGTGTAATGAGTTTTAATATAATATTTAATTTTTTAATATAAAATTGATGACTTACCTACTAAAAAACAATTCCTCTAAAAATAATATAAGGTTGAATGCTTCCAAGATGATTTTCACGTCATATCATATATATATTATTAAAAATAATTAATATATTTATTTTTAGTTTTTAGAATTCACTTTTTAGAAAATTATACTTTCTTATTTTTCATTTTTTTTTTGTTTTTACTAATTTTTTTTAATATTTTAAGCAATTTTTTTAATTTTTAGACAACCGTAACACAAATACACTTAAAAAGTATAATTTTTGTGAAAAAAATCTTTAAAAATTCACTAAATACCAAAAATATATTAAAAAAATGAAATTTCAGTATATATTTCATATTTTTGTATATATATTAATTTTTAAAAATATTTTGTTACAAATACTTTACTTTTTAGATACATTTTAGTAAGGTGCATCTAAAAATTTTTTTAAAAAATGCATAAAATTTTAAAAATATTCATTAAAAACAAAAATATTCGGAAAAAAAAAAAAAAAAAAAAAACTAAGTTTTCTACTTCTAATATAATATTTAATTTTTTAATATAAAATTGGTGACTTACCTACCAAAAAACAATTCCTCTAAAAATAATATATGGTTGAATGATTGCAAGATGATTTCACGTCATATCATATATATATATATATATTATTAAAAACAATCAGTACGTTTATTTTTAATTTTTAGAATTCACTTTTTAGATAATTTTACTTTTTTATTTTTTTTATTTTCTTGTTTTTACTAATTTTTTAAAATATTTTAAGTAATTTTTTAAATTTTTAGACACATGTAACATAAATACACTTAAAAAGTACTATTTTTGTAAAAAATAATAAAAATAAAAATTCAATATATTTTTTATATTTTTGTGTATATATTAATTTGTTAAAATATTTTTTCACAAATATTTTACTTTTTAGATACATCTAATTAAGGTGCATCTAAAAAAGTTTAAAAAAAAATGCTTAAAATTTTAAAAATATTTACTAAAAACAAAAATATACGAAAAACAAAAAAACTTTGTTTTCAAAAAACTGAATTAAAAAAATTGAAACCAACCACACTGAATATTTATTTTTAATTTTTTTATGTGACATATTTCTTATATTTTTTATTTATTAAAATGTCAAATCATCATATATTTTTAAAAAAATTTAATATTTAAAAATTTCTATTTAATCTAAATTACCTACAAACAAAACCTAATAGAATTATATATACAAAAAGTACTTTAACAATAATGCCCTGAACAAAATCTCCTTCGTTCCATAACACTAATAACACCAAAAGTCACTCTAATTAAGCACTTAATCACATAAACACAAAACGGACTTCCTTTCTAGATAATGATCGTCCTGCGACATAGCCAGAGTTCTAATTAAAAATAGCAGTGATCAAGTATTTTTCTAAAATAACTTCTAAAAACTCGTAGGCCCAGTCAATATCTTAGAAATTAAATCTCATACCCATATAGCCACATAACCATGTTATCACGTAGCATACCATACATACAAATATCTCCATCATGCGAGATAAAACCCATTGTGATAAGAGCCACTTGTCACATACCTAAAGTATTCAAACCTAGTACGTTCTGATACCAAGTTGTAACGCCCCAAAATAAATAATAATAACCTGTTCATGATTATTAAATAAATGACATTGCAATTTTCTAATATAACTTCCATTATCTTCATGTGATCTCATAATACAAAAAGGGTAACACATGCAATTATACATTCAAAAGTCTTAATCTTGAATCTATAACATATGTTACAATCATGAGATATGAATTAAAGTTAAACAGATAGACAAATACCTTACTAGCTACAACTTTCCAAGACAGTGTTTGGTCACAACAAAAGCAAAGCATTGCTCAATACAATTAAAGCCCTAGATTTGTACAAAAAAAGAATCCTTTAGCTCCAAGTTCCTCCCAAGCTATTGACTTGGCAGAGGTATATCATCAACATTAGAAATGATTTTTTCCCATATAGAGTGAGTTAAAGTCCAATAAAAATAATCTAACACAATTTATAAAATTTAACAAAGATATAAGGTGGTATGCATATACAATACTTATCCCTTTCAAAAAATTATATTATGCACCCATCATGTCGTAATGTTATCTACTTGGTAGATTATATTTTGCGTAAAAGTTAAGAGTGGGTGCGTTTCTTTGATGTGTGTAATGAGTTTTAATATAATATTTAATTTTTTAATATAAAATTGATGACTTACCTACTGAACAACAATTTCTCTAAAAATAATATATGGTTGAATGATTTCAAGATGATTTCTGCATCATATCATATATATAAATTATTAAAAATAATCACTAGGTTTATTTTTAGTTTTTAAAATTTACTTTTTAAAAAATTCTACTTTCTTATTTTTTGTATTTTTTTGCTTTTACTAATTTCTTTTAATATTTTAAGCAATTTTTTTTCATTTTTAAAGACACTTAACATAAATACACTCAAAAAATATAATTTTTGTGAAAAGATCTTTAAAAATTCACTAAATACCAAAAATATAAATAAAAATAAAAATAAAAATTCAGTATATTTTTCATATTTTTGTGAATATATTAATTTTTTAAAATATTTTGTTATAAATATTTTACTTTTTAGACACATCTAAATAAAGTGCATCTAAAAAAGTAAAAAAAAAAAAAAAAAACTTAAAATTTTAAAAATATTCACTAAAAACAAAAACATATGAAAAACAAAAAACTAAGTTTTCAAAAAACTAAATTTAAAAAATTGAAACCAACCACATTGAATATTTGTTCTTAATTTTTTTTATGTGACATATTTCTTATTTTTTTTATTAAAATGTCAAATCATTATATTCTTTTTCAATTTTTTTTAAAATTTAATATTTAAAAATTTCTATTCAATCAAAATTGTCTATAAACAAAACCTAATAGAATTATATATACTAAAAGTACTTTAGGAATAGTGCCCTCAACAAAATTGCCCTCATTCCACAACACTAATAACACCAAAAGTCACTCCAATTAAGCACTTAATCACATAAACACAAACGGACTTTCTTTCAAGATAATGATCGTTCCGCGACATTATCAGAGTTTCAGTTAGAAATAGCAGTGATCAGGTGCTCTTCTAATAGGAATTTTAGAAACTTGTAGGCCCAATCAATATCTTAAAAATTAAATCCCACACTCATATAACCATATAAACATGTTATCACATAGCATACCATACATACAAATATCTCTATCAAGCGAGATAAACTCATTGTGGTAAGAACCACTTCCCACATACCTAAAGTATTCAAACCCAGTACATTTTGATACCAAGTTGTAACACCCCGAAATAAATTATAATAACCCGTTCATGATTATTAAATAAATGACATTGCAATTTTGCAATAGAACTTCCATTCACTTCATATGATCTCATAATACAAAAAGGGTAAGAAATGCAATTATACATTCATAGGTCCTAACCTGAATCCATAACATGTGTTACAATCATGCGATATGAATTAAAGTTAACCAGATAGACAAATGCCTTACTGGCTACAATTTTCCAAAACAGTGCTTGATTACAACAGAAGCGAGACAATGCTCAATACAATTAAAGCCCTAGGCTTCTACAAAATAAGTACAGTAAGTAAACAAAAAGAAACATTCAGCTCTAAGTTCCTCCCAAGCTATTGCCTTAGCGGAGGCATATCATCAATACCTGAAATGTTTTTTTTTCATATAGGGTGAACTAAAACTCATTAAAAGTAATCCAACACAGTTTATGAAACTTAACAGATATATAAGGTGGTATGCATATACAATACTCGTGCCAAAAATATTTTATATCCCTTTCTAAAAATTATATTATGTATGCATCATGTCGTGTTATGATCTAGTTGGTAGATTATATTTTGCTTAAAAGTTAAGAGTGGGTGCGTTGTCTTTGATGTGTGTAATGAGTTTTAATATAATATTTAATTTTTTAATATAAAATTGGTGACTTACTAAAAAACAATTCCTCCAAAAATAATATATGGTTGAATGATTTCAAGATGATTTCCACGTCATATCATATATATATATTATTAAAAATAATTAGTATGTCTATTTTCAATTTTTAAAATTCACTTTTCAAAAAATTCTACTCTTATTTTTCATATTTTTTTTTTGTTTTTACTAAATTTTTTTAATATTTTAAGTAATTTTTTTTTTTAATTTTTAGACACACCTAACATAAATATACTTAAAAATTATAATTTTTGTGAAAAAAAATCTTTAAAAAATTTACTAGATACAAAAAATAAAAAATAAATAAAAAAAATTCAATATATTTTCATATTTTTGTGTATATATTGATTTTTTAAAATATTTTTTCACAAATATTTTACTTTTTCGACACATCTACATAAGTGCATCTAAAAGAATAAAAAATAAAATGCTTAAAATTTTAAAAATATTCACTAAAAGCAAAAAAATACGAAAAACAAAAAATTCAGTTTTCAAAAAATTGAATTCAGAAAATTGAAACCAAACACACTGAATATTTGTTCTTAATTTTTTTATGTGACATATTTCATATTTTTTTATTTTTTAAAATGTCAAATAATTATATTCTTTTTTTATTTTTTTTAAATTTAATATTTAAAATTTTCTATTTAATCTAAATTATCTATAAACAAAACCTAATAGAATTATACATGCTAAAAGTACTTTAGCAATAGTGCCATCAACAAAATCTCCTTCGTTCCACAACACTAATAACACCAAAAGTCACTCCAATTAAGCATTTAATCACATAAATACAAACAAGCTTCATTTCTTAATAATAATCGTCCCGCGACATTGCCACAGTTCCAATTAGAAATAGCATTGATCAGGTACTCTTCTAACAAGACTTCTAGAAACTCGTAGGCCCAGTCAATATTTTAGAAATTAAATCCTACACTTATATAGCTACATAAGCATGTTATCACGTAGCATACCATACATACAAATATCTCTATCAAGCGAGAAAAACTCATTGTGGTAAGAACCACTTCCCACATACCTAAAGTATTCAAACCCAGTACATTCTGATACCAAGTTGTAACACCCCGAAATAAATTACAATAACCCGTTCATGATTATTAAATAAATGACATTGCAATTTTGTAATAGAACTTCCATTCACTTCATATGATCTCATAATACAAAAGGGGTAAGACATGCAATTATACGTTCACAGGTCCTAACCTGAATCTATAACATGTGTTACAATCATGAGATATGAATTAAAGTTAAACAGATAGACAAATGCCTTACTGGCAACAATTTTCCAAGACAGTGTTTGATTACAACAAAAGCAAGACAATGCTCAATACAATTAAAGCCCTAGGCTTCTACAAAATAAGTACAGTAAGTAAACAAAAACAAGCATTCAACTCTAAGTTCCTCCCAAGCTATTGCCTTAGCGGAGGCATATCATCAATACCTGAAATGTTTTTTTTCCATATAAGGTGAACTAAAACCCATTAAAAGTAATCCAACACAGTTTATGAAACTTAACAGATATATAAGGTGGTATGCATATACAATACTCGTGCCAAAAATATTTTATATCCCTTTCTAAAAATTATATTATGTACGCATCATGTCGTGTTATGATCTAGTTGGTAGATTATATTTTGCGTAAAAGTTAAGAGTGGGTGCGTTGTCTTTGATGTGTGTAATGAGTTTTAATATAATATTTAATTTTTTAATATAAAATTGGTGACTTACTAAAAAACAATTCCGCCAAAAATAATATATGGTTGAATGATTTCAAGATGATTTCCATGTCATATCATATATATATATTATTAAAAATAATTAGTATGTTTATTTTCAGTTTTTAAAATTCACTTTTCAAAAAAATCTACTCTTATTTTTCATATTTTTTTGTTTTTACTAATTTTTTTTTTAAATTTTAAGTAATTTTTTTAATTTTTAAACACACCTAACATAAATATACTTAAAAAGTATAATTTTTGTGAAAAAAAAAATCTTTAAAAAATTTACTAGATACAAAAAATAAAAAATAAATAAAAAAAATTCAATATATTTTCATATTTTTGTGCATATATTGATTTTTTTAAATATTTTTTCACAAATATTTTACTTTTTCGATACATCTACGTAAGTTCATCTAAAAAAATAAAAAATAAAATGCTTAAAATTTTAAAAATATTCACTAAAAGCAAAAAAATACGAAAAACAAAAAATTCAGTTTTCAGAAAATTGAATTCAGAAAATTGAAACTAAACACACTGAATATTTGTTCTTAATTTTTTTATGTGACATATTTCTTATTTTTTTATTTTTTAAAATGTCAAATAATTATATTCTTTTTTATTTTTTTTAAATTTAATATTTAAAATTTTCTATTTAATCTAAATTATCTATAAACAAAACCTAATAGAATTATACATACTAAAAGTACTTTAGCAATAGTGCCATCAACAAAATCTCCTTCATTCCACAACACTAATAACACCAAAAGTCACTCCAATTAAGCACTTAATCACATAAATACAAACAGGCTTCCTTTCTTAATAATAATCGTCCCGCGACATTGCCACAGTTCCAATTAGAAATAGCATTGATCAGGTACTCTTCTAACAAGACTTCTAGAAACTCGTAGGCCCAGTCAATATTTTAGAAATTAAATCCTACACTCATATAGCCACATAAGCATGTTATCACGTAGCATACCATACATACAAATATCTCTATCAAGCGAGAAAAACTCATTGTGGTAAGAACCACTTCCCACATACCTAAAGTATTCAAACCCAGTACATTCTGATACCAAGTTGTAACACCCCGAAATAAATTACAATAACCCGTTCATGATTATTAAATAAATGACATTGCAATTTTGTAATAGAACTTCCATTCACTTCATATGATCTCATAATACAAAAGGGGTAAGACATGCAATTATACATTCACAGGTCCTAACCTAAATCTATAACATGTGTTACAATCATGATATATGAATTAAAGTTAAACAGATAGACAAATGCCTTATTGGCAACAATTTTCCAAGACAGTGCTTGATTAAAACAAAAGCGAGACAATGCTGAATACAATTAAAGCCCTATGTTTCTACAAAAAAAGTACAGTAAGTAAACAAAAAGAAGCCTTCAGCTCTAAGTTCCTCCCAAGCTATTGCCTTGGCGGAGGCATATCATCAATACTTGAAATGTGTTTTTTTCCATATAGGGTGAACTAAAACCCATTAAAAATAATCCAACATAGTGTATGAAACTTAACAGATATATAAGGTGATATGCATATACAATACTCATGCCAAAAATATTTTATATCCCTTTCTAAAAATTATATTATGTACACATCATGTCGTGTTATGATCTACTTGGTAGATTATATTTTGCTTAAAAGTTAGGAGTGGGTGCGCTGTCTTTGATGTGTGTAATGAGTTTTAATATAATATTTAATTTTTTAATATAAAATTGGTGACTTACTAAAAAACAATTCCTCCAAAAATAATATATGGTTGAATGATTTCAAGATGATTTCCGCGTCATATCATATATATATTATTAAAAATAATTAGTATGTTTATTTTCAGTTTTTAAAATTCACTTTTCAAAAAATTCTACTCTTATTTTTCATATTTTTTTGTTTTTACTAATTTTTTTAATATTTTAAGTAATTTTTTAATTTTTAGACACACCTAACATAAATATACTTAAAAAGTATAATTTTTTTGAAAAAAATCTTTAAAAAATTTACTAAATACAAAAAATACAAAAAAAAAAAATGAAAATTCAATATATTTTCATATTTTTGTGTATATATTAATTTTTTGAAATATTTTTTCACAAATATTTTACTTTTTCGATACATCTACGTAAGTGCATCTAAAAAAATAAAAAATAAAAAATAAAATGCCTAAAATTTTAAAAATATTCACTAAAAGCAAAAAAAAATGTGAAAAACAAAAAATTCAGTTTTCAGAAAATTGAATTCAGAAAATTGAAACCAAATACACTGAATATTTGTTCTTAATTTTTTTATGTGACATATTTCTTATTTTTTTATTTTTTAAAATGTCAAATAATTATATTCTTTTTTTTATTTTTTTGAATTTAATATTGAAAATTTTCTATTTAATCTAAATTATCTATAAACCAAACCTAATGAAATTATACATACTAAAAGTATTTTACCAATAGTGCCCTTAACAAAATCTCCTTCGTACGACAGCACTAATAACACCAAAAGTCACTCCAATTAAGCACTTAATCACTTAAACATAAATGGACTTCCATTCTAGATAATGATCGTCCAGCGACATTGTCAAAGTTCCAATTAGAAATAGCAGTGATCAAGTGTTCTTCCAACAGGACTTCTAGAAACTCGCAGGCCCAGTCAATATCTTTAAAGTTAAATCCCACACCCATATAGCCACATAAGCATGTTATTACGTAGTATACCATACATACAAATATCTCTATCAGGCAAAATAAACTTATTGTGGTAAGAATCACTTCCCATGTACCCAAAGTATTTAAATCGAGTATGCTTTAATACCAAGTTGTAACGCCCCAAAATAAATAACATTAACCCGTTCATGATTATTAAATAAATGGCATTCCAATTTTGTAATATAACTTCCATTCACTTCATATGATCTCATAGTATAAAAGGGGTAACACATGCAATTATACATTCATAAGTCCTAACCTTGAATCTATAGCATGCGTTACAATCATGAGATATGAATTAAAGTTAAACAGATAGACAAATGCCTTACTGGCTACAACTTTCCAAGACAATGTTTGGTTACAACAAAAGCGAGGCAATGCTCAATACAATAAAAGCCCTAGGCTTGTACAAAATAAATAGAGCACGTAAACAAAAAGAAGCCTCAAGCTTCAAGTTCCTCCCAAGCTATTACCTTGGCGGAAGCATATCATTAACACTTGAAATGGTTTTTTCTTATATAGGGTGAGCCAAAATCCAGTAGAAATAATCCAAAACAATCTATGAAGCTTAACAGAGATATAAGGTGGTATGCATATGCAATGCTCATGCTAAAAACATTTTATATCACTTTCCAAAAATCATACACTGCCAGGTCAATATCAGAATTCATAAATCCTTTCCATTTCATTGGAAAACAGGGCAGTGAATTTCACTTTGGAAATTTCAAAACAATACAACATTTCTCGAAAATTTCGTCCAAAGGAAACCGTAAATTGGCACCTATGTAAACGTAGGCTATACAAGCACTACTATTGTCATTTTACGAAAATTTCGTCCGCGGGATTGACACCTATGTATACGTATGGTTTTTAGAACTTTCACCATGGACACTCAGGCTAACTTATTTTAACAAGATAACATTTACTTATTAGATTTACCCCTCTTTTTCAAATTAATAACATTTTCAATGCTCAATGCAAATGAATGAGAAATTGGTTTTAATTCACCTAATCCTCATGCAATTTCTACAAAAATCATGGCTATCCTCCACCGATAGCCTAAAATAGATATCTCTAAACAGATAAATAATTTTCCATAAAGACAA
Source organism: Camellia oleifera (assembly GCA_022316695.1). NCBI lineage: Eukaryota > Viridiplantae > Streptophyta > Magnoliopsida > Ericales > Theaceae > Camellia > Camellia oleifera. The sequence goes on along the minus strand of CM039315.1, from coordinate 131,676,830 downwards.
ACTTTTCAAATTCTAAGATGTGAGTGGTAATACATACCTAACTCCACCGCCATCATCATCATCATCATCATCAATATTCACCTAATTTCACGTTTTCAACATCAATTCCATATATTTATACAAAATCAACATTTGAGATATTGTAACATACCCGGGAGATACCCGTGCGCGTTAAATAGTTCAGACCCTCGATCTCTTTGATCCAATCTCACTAGTGCAATGTGAAACATAGATGAAAGTCCAGATTTGGAAACTTTTAGAAAATCCATTTTATTGCAAAACCTTTTGCCAAAAATGGACTGTGTTATCAGAGTTCAGGGTTGCCACCTAATATTTTTGGAAAATTAGGAAACCTATGACTCGTGCCAAGGCCACCATTCGTCATAACCAAAGTTGTCTCGGTTCAGAACCTTAGGTATGAGGGAAATGTCATTAATTAAGCACTCCTGCTCACCCTATCAAAAGATCGGCCTTTACTAAACCATGATATGAATTTTATTTACTTTATATGTTCATATTTCTATTATTTAATAAATCCTAAAAATTCTATGTGAAGCATACAAGTATAGACTATGTCATTTATTTTGGAATAATCTGATTTCATGTATTTTGAAAGGGTTTTGAAGATATACAACCCAAATAAATTGAGTTTACAAACATGAAGAATCAACATTATTCCAAATTAAGTGACACAACCTCCATCCACTAGCATTCATACAGTTATATCAAGTAAGCAAGTAGCCACATGGTAGGATACTTAAACATAATAAGAAAATTATACATAAACGGGATGCTAAAGTATAAAAACTTACATGTTTGACATCCTGCGAATAAGTTACAAAACAAAGTTAGTAAATCATGCATGATCTTATATACAAAATTCTAATGCAATTCACTCATGAGATGCAACTAAAGATTCGGTTTCTAAGATATAACATGTGAATCATCTCAAGAACATTAGGTAGCGCATATGATCACACAGGAATTGATTAAATCCACAAATGCAAAATTAGCCGAATCAAGATGTATGAAACATGGATGCAACGTAAGGATATACTAAAAAAATAAAATAAAATAAACATGATGCAGATTCACAAATAAGGAAAGCAAGTAAAAGAACGGAGAGAGAAAGAAGTGGGGTGGGAAATTATTACAACACTTTGAATAAATTATTACAGACCAAATGAGAGAGAGAGAGAGAGAGAGAGAGAGAGGGAATATTGCAATAAAATAAAATAAATCCTTAAAAAACATTCAAAATAAAAATAAACAAAGTAAAAGCTTCATGTTCCTTGGAACCGTCGGCGGAAATTGGTCAAATTGGGAGATTACACCATCTTGTCCGAAAGAAGCTAAACGACCGGCCAAGTAGGCCGAGCAAAACCTAGCTTGTTGCGAAACCAAGAAAAGGAACAAACAAGAATATGTAGGTGGCTCAACTAACCACTACCGGTTAGCTTACAGCACAACTAATATGAAACAAGAGCAAGCAAAAAAGCAAATAATAATAATAATAATAATAATAATAATAATAATAATAATAATAATAATAATAATAATAATAAAAAACTAAACAAACCACTTGGATTACAACAACACATCATGAAATATAAAGTATAAAAATAAATATGAGATAAACAAATCACTTAGATTATAACAAAACACTATGAAATATAAAGTAAGAAAATAAATATGAGATAAACAAATCACCTAGATTATAACAAAACACTATGAAATAAGAAGTAAGAAAATAAATATGAGATAAAAAATATAAGAAAATGAAATACTAGAAATTCACATTCTAAAGAAAGATTAAACATCTTGATTTCCAACCACCCTCAGGTTTAGGAAGTGTGTTCTTAATCCTCAATTCAAAACTAGAATTTGAGCTTGGAATGACGGTTTTGAACAAGGGTATAATCACTCTTTTCTTAGCAAGAATACTCTCTCTTTGATTAAGGCTTTGAGTGGTTTTGACAAGAGAAGATCAGATGTAAGAGCTATGTAACTTCACTAGTTTGGCAAGATAACTCTCTTGTTTTTAAGACTTTTTTTTCTTTCAAATTCTAACACAATTTTAGCATTCTCTCCCTACACTTCTCTTCTTCAAAATTCATCTCCAAATTCAAGAGTAGAGCTCTCATTATATAGCCAATGCAAGTGGGCAATGGTGGAAGACAAAGTGGAGCATTTTGGGGAAGATAATGGAGTTAATAGGGGATGTATAATGGAGGTGAATGATGAATGATGATGGTGGTGTGTGATTTAGGAAAATTGATGATAACTTGAGATTGTGAGATGTGATTATGAAAGTAGATGATGGGTGGGGATAATGGGGTGTAATTATGAAAGTAGATAGTAAGTAGGGATGATGGGGTGTAATTATGAAAGTGGATAGTGAGTGAGGATGGTAGGATGTGATATGAAAGTGGATGGTGAGTGGGGATGGTGGGATGTGATATGAAAGTGGATGGTGAGTGGGGATGGTGGGATGTAATTATGAAAGTGGATGGTGAGTGGGGATGATGGGGTGTAATTATGAAAGTAGATAGTGAGTGGGGATGGTAGGGTGTAATTATGAAAGTGGATAGTGAGTAGGGATGGTGAGGTGTGATTATGAAAGTAGATGGTGAGTGGGGATGGTGGGGTCTAATTATGAAAGTGGTGGGGTATGAAGCAATTAAATATTATTTGGGGGGAAATATGACACAATTTGATGCTTTAGCAAAGTGGTTAAGGTTTAAGATGTGGAGTCTTAGGTTAGGAATTCAAACCCCTTCACCAGCATTCTTATTTCTCTCTTTTTCTTTTCTTTTTGGGTAGAGACATGTCATCATCATATCATCAGCACGAACCAATCCAGTCATGCCACGTCAGCGTTATAATCAGCATTGACGGAATATTCTGCATATGGATGGAATATTCCCTGACTTAATAAAATATTCCCTCACATAACAGAATATTCCTTGAGTTTTGAAAATTACAATTTGGCCCAAAAGTTTCAAATAATTGTGCTGTAAACCAGATTTTGGGAGAATTTTTCAATGAGGCCCCCAAAAGTGCAACGAAAGTTGATCCTAGCTAAATAAACCATTCTAGACACAACCGTGAGGTCAAAATATTCCCTTGGAAAGGTAAATTGTAGCTGTTTAGATTTGGAAATAGGGCTTAAATTCTAAGTTTTCTTATTGAGGATTTTGTGAGAAACACCATCTTGTTTTATCATTATAGGGTAATCAAAAGAAAGCACCCAAGTCTTAGAGCCAGTCAAAATTGGGTGTCTACAGTTGCTCCTCTATGGCAGAGCTCAACATCATTTCTTAACGTGAGTGAAAGTCAACTATAAGACTTGGGTGAACAAACAAGATGCAAATGCAATTGGTTGAACCTGAAGGTTGCCTACGTATCCCTTTGCATGGAATCAAACCAGCGTAGTTCAGGGACAGAATGCAAATGATATGCAATTGAAAATTGAATTCTCTTTTTTTGTCTTTTTGTCTTTTTTTTTTTGAAAAAGTGCATCATTAATGCAATAAAACAAGTAATATGAAGCATAACAAGGGATACAACCCGAATACATCCACGTAAGAGAACGAAATGTAACCGATGAATGGTCCCAAAACAATGAAGGTATTAACTAAGAGATAGTCTTAACCAACAACCCAAGAAAAATGAGGTATTAACCAATAATGGTTTGGACTGCCAACCCGAGAAAGGGATAGTTTCATTATCTCAAAAAAGAGCCAGTACAAACGAGTGGTTTTTACAACCCAAAAAGTGAGAGCCAGCATGAATCGTGTCAAATGGTGATGTGAATAGATTGTAGCCAAGTGATGCAACATGTAACTATGCAAATGATATGTTAATGCAAGTGAAAGTCGATTTTTTTTCTTCTTCTTCTTTTATTTTGGAAATACATGATGTGTACAATGCAAGGTGTAATATATAGTGAGGCAAGGCTCATACAAATGATATGAAATAAAGGAGGGTGCATCGCATACAAACGTGCATCGTGCACAAATGAAAGAGGGAAGTGCATCGCATATAAATATGCATACCGCACAAATGAAAGAAGGGGGTGCGTCACATACAAATGTGCATACCGCACAAATGAAAAAAAAGGGTGCATTGCATACAAATGTACATACTGTACAATGAAAGAAGGGGGTGTATCGCATACAAATGTGCATACCGCACAAATGAAAGAGGAAAGTGCATTGCATACAAATGTGCATATTGTACAAATGAAAGAAGGGAGTGCATTGCATATAAATATGCATACTGCACAAATGAAAGAAGGGGGTGCATCGCATACAAATGTGCATACTGCACAAACGAAAGAAAGGGGTGCATCACATACAAATGCACCACAACACAAATGATGAACTTGAAATCCAAACACGTCTCATGCGAGAGGAGGAAATGTGGTGCAAACACCAGGAGCACCTAATGTTTTTAACCGAGTAAATCAACAACCTAACGCGTCTCACCCAAAATAAGGAAAGATGGTGTGAACATCAGGCGTACCTGATGTTTTAAACCGAGTGAAGCAACAACAGAATGCATTTCACGCCAAAGGAGGAAGGATGGTGTGAACAAATCCAAACGCGTCCCACGCGAGAGGAGAAAATGTGGTATAACCAATAGACGTTCCTAACCGTATTTCATACGGAAGGGGAAAGATTTTAACCGAGTAAACGTCACATCCTAACACGTTTCACATGAAATGAGCAAAGGTGGTATAACTAACAGGCGTACCTCACTGTATTTCATATGGAGAAAGGGAACAACGGTGTAACCAACAGGCGTATCTCAACGTATTTTATACGGAGAAAGGGAATGTTTTAATTGAGAAAAACAACAATGGTGTAACCAACAAGTGTATCTCAACGTATTTCATACGGAAAGAGTAAGGTTTTAACTAAGGAGAACAACAATGGTATAACCAATAGACATACCTAACCGTATCTCATACGGAGAGGGAGAATGTTTTAACCAAAGGAGAATAAGAATGGTATAACCAACATGCGTACTTAACTGTATCTCATACGAAAAGGAAGAAGGTTTTAACCGAGAAGAATAACAATGGTGTAACCAACAGGTGTATCTTAATGTATTTCATACGAAGAAAGTGAAGGTTTTAACCGAATAAACATCAAACCCTATCACCTTTCACGTGAAAGGTGAAAATGTGGTGTAACCAACAAGTATACCTAACCGTATCTCATACGGAAAGGGGGAAGGTTTTAACCAGGTAAACATCTAATCCTAACACATTTCATGTGAAAGGAGCAAAGGTAGTGTAACCAACAGGCATGCTTAACTGTATCTCATACGGAAAGAGAGAATGTTTTAACTAGGAAAACATCTAATCCTAACACGTTTCACGTGAAAGGAGCAAATGTGGTATAACCAACAAGCGTACCTAACCGTATCTCATGTGGAGAGGGGGAAGGTTTTAACCGGGGAAGGTTTTAATCGGGAAAATATCTAATCCTAACACGTTTCATATGAAAGGAGCAAATATGGTGTAACCAACAGGCATACTTAACCGTATCTCATACAAACAGGGGGAATGTTTTAACTGGGAAAACATCTAATCCTATCACTTTTCACGTGAAATGAGCAAAGGTGGTGTAACCAACAAGCGTAGCTAATCGTATTTCATACGGAGAAGGGGAATATTTTAAACAGAAAAACATCTAATCCTAACATGTTTCATGTAAAAGGAGCAAAAGTGGTGTAACCAACAAGCATACCTAATCGTATTTCATACGAAGAGGGGAAAATTTTTAACCGAATAAACTTGAAATTCTAAAGCATTTCACGCGGAAGGAGAAAAAGGTAAATTCGAAGTACAAACGCGTCTTATGCGAGTGGAAGAAGGTATAGTAGAATGATTTTTTTTTTTTCAAAATTCCCCTTTTTTTTTTGTATAAATACCAAATACACTATACATATACATACCATATACATAATACAAATACGTATACAGGCATACACAAGCAAACTATATACACATACGGAGACACACACACAAATATACAATATACATATACATAGACATATACGATATACACAAACATATACGGACATATACAATATACATATATTCATATATAGACAAAATACATGCAGATACGTACATACGGTATACATATACACATTCGAGGGATATTCCATCACTGACAAGGAATACTTCGTTTGTTGAAGTCAGCGTACGCAAAACACGCAAAAAATAAGGGAGAAACGCAAATGCGTTGATACGGGGTTTTGAACCCCCACTCTTAAGCTCAACCTCCTAATCCTTAACCATCGAACTAGACCACCTAACCGAGCCACTCTTGTGACAAAATGTGCAAATAAATATGTATAATACATAGATATACAATACATATATACATATGTATACAACTCTCCCGCTTCTCCTTTTTTTGTCTCTCTCTTCCTTTGAATACCGCGCCTGACACGTGGTTTCACCTTTTGCATCAGCCAATCGATAAATTGCCTCAGCTCTCTCTCCCTCTTTGTCTTTCTCTTCCGTCTTCTTCTCCTTCTCATCTTCTGTCTCTTTTTTTATCACACTCTTTTTCTTTTTCTCCTTTTTCGTCTTCTTCATCATCAATTTCTTCTGTCTTCTTCTTCATCATTGCTTGAGAGAGACTGAGCGAAGGAGAAAGGCTGCCAAAACTTAATCTGCTCTCTGCTATTTCTTTGCCCCTCTTTTCTTTTACATCTCTCTCTTGTACCACATGGCCTTGTCCCATCCCCTTACTCTCTTTCTAGACCTTAATGATCCCATAAGCTCTCCCAGACAGAGTGCCCCTACTCCTGCTCCTCTTAACTTTCCTACGCTATCGGTTGAGCAAATAATGGCAGCTCAATCTGACATTGAAGCCAACCACTACATACTAAAGTCTTGTATGGAGATGGTAACCGCGGTTTCTAAATTGGCTCACCGATTGCAGAATAGAACAAGTGAGGTACACTAGGTCAACGCCCAACTCTCTCTGCTCCAATGCATATACAAGGATGCGCGAGCAAAGATTAGCGCTCTGAAGACAGAAAATAAAGAGCTGAAATGGCAGGCCACCGTCATGGCCCGATTCGGAGTTCCGTCGTATTCAGCTTTTGAAGGTCAGTGGGAAGTCAACTCTTTTGGCGGTTTTGTAAGCACTAAGGCATGGCCTTCAAGGGTCTCCCAAGACGAAATCAAGAGGAAGACATTGGTGGGTGAGTTGAGTAAGTAAGGTTGGCGTGTGGCCGTCATTGAAAAACAAAACACAGATCCCTCTTTCTTTTTTTTGTTTTAGTTTTTTTTTTTTTTTTTTTTTTTTTGTTTTTCTGTATATATGTTTGTACAAATTTGATCGGGGCTTGATCCCTGAAGCTTTAATAAAAAAGAGTTTGGTTTTGTAAATTCGGATGGCATGAATGGCACAACACTAAGCATAAAAATCATTTTGTTTTGAATTTTGAACTTGAAAATCGCTGCATTGTAATGAGTTTTGAACTGAATATTGAGCCTATTACTGACCAAAACACAAAATACAATTCAATGAAAGGAAAACAAAGCAAAAACCATTCCAAACGCACCCCTATAAGCTTGCGGAATAAAATAGACACAAAACAGAGCAACACCGCTCATCCCAAACACACCTTTTTATGCTTACCAGAATAAAATGAACACAAAACAAAACATTACTGGTCGACTGCCCGACGAAAAAGCATCGCCGGCAATAACTACTATGCATTTTCTGGCAATTGCTTTGATGAAGGTGACGAGAATTCGAAGTGCAGGTAAAGGACAAAAAGTGCTGAGAGTTTACAAAGACCGCTCGAGCGCAAGGAGTGCCGCTTGAGCGAAGAAGAAAAATTCTAGGTATCAACAGTTTGAAAAACAAGCTACCAACCTATTCTAAACACAACCAACACATCCTAACCACCAAACCCAAAGAAGAATAAGGAGAAATAAGACATAAACAACTATATAAGACAATGAAACCTGGATTCAAAACATCAATGGGTCAGGTCTAGACCAGAGTCGCTGTAATGAATTAGGTATGCATGAAGATAATTTCCCAAGAATTTAATTGCTGGCATAAAAATTGATCTTAATCTAACTTCTAAACTATTTTTAGTGTTTAATGCAAGTACTATCCCTCAAATTAGTTCATACTATTGAAAACTTGAGAAATTGTAATATAATTTAAAAATAAAATTTAAATTGATTATTACAAACTATTTCTATTAATTGACCGATCAAAATTTTAAATTAGGTCCAAAGTATGGTTAGAACAATGCTCATATTTTAGGTTGACCTTAGATCGTTTTTTCACACATAAATATACTTAACTATTCATGTAATAATTTTTAATATAAGTATAAAATTTTATCAAAGTTTGAATTTTTTTAATAACTATGCATAAACATGTATTTATTTCTTATTTTATTATAAAAAAAATACTAACATATATTTATTCACCAATTTAATAAATAAATGAGTTAACTGCTTCATGCTTAGGCATAGAGTAAGATAATTCTCTAATGATTAGGTCATGGCCAAGTTGAGATAAATGTTGAGTCAATTAAATTATGTCATTTTTAGTGTTTAACACAACTATAAATCCTCTAGTCAACTCTTATTCTTTTGTATTCGTGAATTCTGACATAGGATAAACTATAATTTTATGCCTAAGTAGACATATTTTTAAACTTTTACAAAACAGACAATAGATAGTTAATAAATTGACAAATATAATTTATTATATGATTGGGTAGATTCCAGATCGAAGACAAGATCTCGGCCTAAATGATTAGGTCCGAGAATACGAGAGCTCAACCTAAGTGAGCAAATCCCAGATCCTAGAAGACAATATCTCAGCCTAGATGAATAGGTCCGAGAAGATAAGAGCTCAACCTAAGTGAACAGATCCCAGATCCCAGATGGCAAGATCTTGGCCTAGATTAGTAGGTCCAAGAAAACATGAGTTTGACCTAGGAAAACAGTTTTGAAAAGATCAGAATTTACCGGAGGCGAACAGAGTTGAACTAAGTTTGCGATGTTTTAGTATGAAACATGACAAATAACTTAGGCTTGCCATGGTGGTAAAGTTGAACTAATTGTGCGATGTTTCTGGATGAAACATGACGAATAACTTAGACTAGCTACGATGGTAGAGTTAAACTGAGTTTGCGATGTTTCGGTATGAAACATGACGAATAACTTAGACTTGCTACGATGGTAGAGTTAAATTAAGTTTGCGATGTTTCGGCATGAAATATGACGAATAACTTAGACTTGCCACGATAGCAAAGTTGAACTAAGTTTGCGATGTTTTGGCATGAAACATTAGGAATAACTTAGACTTGCCACGACAGTGGAGTTGAACTAAGTCTGCGATATTTCAGCATGAAACATGACGATTAACTTAGACTTGCCATGATAACAGAGTTGAACTAAGTCTGCAATGTTTTAGCATGAAACATGATTAACTTAGGCTTGCCATGATGGCAGAGTTGAACTAAGTCTGCGATGTTCCAGCATCAAACATGACGATTAACTTAGACTTGCCGTGACGGCAGAGATGAACTAAGTCTGCGATGTTTCAACATGAAAAATAATGATTAACTTCATGACGGCGGAGTTAAACTAAGTCTACGATGTTTTGGCACGAAACAAGGCGAAACCGGCCATGACCTGGTCATTTTATAAGAAAAGTCGAGGTAGTTAGTACTCTCGATGCATTAAGGTTAAGCCTAAAGTGCTTCGTTTGGGTGAGCCAAACATGATGATCTCGGTTGAGATGTTGTTCTTGGTTCCTGATGGGTTGATACTAGGATCTTGAACTAGCAAGTTATGATCTTTGCTAGTAGTGCGATCTGTGTTGAGATGTTGAACCTGAATGAGATAGAACATGATGGTTCTTCATTAGCAAGTCGCGATTTGAGTCCTTGTTGACGGGTGGACATTTGAGTCCTTGTTTCTTTACATTAGCAAGTCGCGATTTTATTCGGAAGAGTATCTCTAGCATGTTATTTAGCTGACATGTTAAAAGATGAAACGATATAGGTTCCATCACCTCAGGTTGCCGAGGTAATAGAACCTAGGGGGTAGTTGTAAGGACATATTTTTTGGGTAGTCCACGTGGCCGAGGTTGTTAGTCGAGGTACCACGTAGGCAGACCATGGTGCCGAGATATGGTGCGGTAACATCGAAATTCGAGATATTTGGATAGAGGACTAGAGTTGTAGATGACATCAAGCTACCTATTTGGATAAAGATGAGACTCTTGAGGAAATTTATTTTAATCTGAATAGTGTGAGTTGTGATAGATGTTATCCTTGTAAAGGATAGAGTCCCACGAAGTGAGACTTCTAAGGGAAATTGGACATTGACCATTATAAAAGTGAGACACTCCCGTAGATCTAAGGTATACTTTTATTTGTGATGCTTTGTCTTGTGCATTGAGTACTTATTTGATATCTTTGAGAAATAAATTGACTGACTTGATCGTCGGAGTGCCCTTAGATGGACGAACCACTGCGATATTCTCATCTTCTTGTTGGTAGGTGGTTTGCTTAATCTATTCTGCCGCATGCTGTCCAGCTAAGTTTCCTATTTCTAAGTTTTTTGTTTGGTTGTGTGGCCAAAAATCAACACCCACAAAAACTTCATATAATATTAAATTATAATAGAAAAATAAAAATGTATTAACTTATATGTAATTGATTGGTTAATTATTAACATTCATATTTAAACAAAAATTAAATATATAAAGAGTGTGAATATGGGTAAGGAGTTTGGTCTATTGCCTGTGTAACACTATTTTGCAATGTGAGGTTTGCAGGTTTTATTCTTATAGAGAGTAATTTGATATTCTTTAACCTAGTGATTGTGTAGTGCTATTTTACAGTGTGAGATTTCAATGATATTATTTGTTGTAACTTATTATAAATTAAAAGTACAGCAACAAATAGCCCCCGTATATAAGACTATTTAGAGCGTGACAAAAGAGATAAGAATTTGAGATAAATATTATTTTTGGTACTATATATTGAAACCTCCCCCAAAGTTCCTTAAAATCATTTGTTAGATTGATTTTTTCTTTTTCCTAACCTTGGATCTCTATTGTAACATTATTGAAGCGGATTTAAAAAAAAGATTAATATACTGTAAGTTTTTAAAATATTTACAAATAAGTGATAAATTTTATATACTTTCATAATTAAAATCACATATTTATTTTTATAAATTTATAATAACTGAATAAAATTACTAAGCTACATAGCTATAAAATGCTAACTGACATGACTCTGTACTATGGTCGACTCTAAAATTTTCGGAGCTCAAAGCGAAATCTTGAAATTGAGATCGTTTACGTATAAAAAAAATCTATTCATAATTTTATCCCGAAAAAGTGTATTGTGTATATTAAATTAATATAATATGATCTATACTTAGAATAGACGTGATCCATAAATACATTTTTTGAATTAATTTTTAAGAGTATATAATATTATTATATATAATTATACACTTGAGTAAAATGGTAAGTACATATAATTTTCTTGTATTAATTGTCACACAAATTATGCTTTCATATATAATTACTAAATTATATATTAAAATTTACTCACACTGATTAAAATATGAAGAAAAAATCATTATAAACTAAAAATATATAAAAATTTGACCATGTTGCTTCATAATTTAGCAAACTCAATTTGCTATAAGGAAAAACATCACCCAATCTATTAAAGGAAAAAGAAAAAGAAAAAGAAAAAATATTAAACAAAATCTAAAATTATAATACCAAATAAAAATTAAACAATTACTATCAAATTAAATATTACTTTTTCAACATTTTTAAGAGTAAAGTTATTTACATGTAATTTGTAAGAACTTTTAATTTAAATTGTAAAATTAAATTAATTAGTTTGAACTTTTATTTCTGCACCTATTAACACCATAAGAGTTAAATATATTTAAGAGCCTAAAATTTGTATAGAATTTGGAGATCCAAATGGCTGCCTCAAAAAAAAAAAAAAAAAGGCTGCCTCACCTTCGCCAGGGCCGGCCTTGCGGCGTACACTAGAAGACCGAAAATATTTATTTATTTATTTTTTGTCAATTGTGTGAGAAAAGATTCAAAACAGCCTATATTAAAATATTTTTACATATTTCAATAATACTTTTATATATTTTTTTACATACTTTTTCAACATTAATGACAGCCTGTTTTTAACGTTCTCAATATTTATAGACAAAAAAATAATTACAAATTTAAAAAATTATATTCCAATAATTATAAAATCTTAGGAATGAATCACCTTTATAATAGTAAAAAAAAAACTCATCCGACAATCAATCAAATGAAAAGTCTTGTTAGAAAAATAAACTATGCAATACATAGCTTAATAAGAAATTATCAATTTTCATAAATGGATTGATTTCTAATTTGTTAAATCGAAATATACAAAGTTAATGAAATTAATGGTCTGTGCTAGAAAGAAAAAAGAGAGAGAATTATTTGATAATAAAAGATGGAAAAACTATTCATAAAATGTGGAAAGTGTAATTTTTCTTGTAAAAAAAATTCATAAGAAAAGTTACATCCCACCTTATAACTACTTCTGGTAACCAGCCTTAAAAAATAAAATAATTCCTGCTTTGTTTTCTAGTACAAGTTTCGCAGCCAGAAAAAAAAAAAAAAAAAAAAAAAAAAAAGGTTGTATTTTTATGTACATGATAGTCGCTCATTATATCCTTTTCATATTTTACTTTTATTTTTAAGAAAAATTATAAATACAATTATTGAAATTTATTAAAAATATAGATTCCTTCATCATATTTGAGAAATTACATGATATTTCATATCACATAACAAATGGCTCTCTGTCTTAATCAATAGTTAAGTCAATTAATATGCTTCTCATGTGGCAAAATTTTCTTAAAAAATACTTATATTAATTTTTGTGCAGTTAAAAATTTTATTTTATTTATTCTTTTTCCTATTTCTCTTTTCTTATTTTTCGTTTTCTCTCAATTAGTAATATTACTTTACTTAACCATAGTACCACTCTTGATCAACACCATTGTCATTATTGTTTATAAGTATTTGGTTTGTCGTTGAGGAGGATTGGAAAATATTATGGTTTCGTCGCTCGGTGTGGTGCCCTTACTTTGCCTAAAGCGAGGTTTTAACCCGGGATTGGAGACTGGCAAAGCCTGCGCTACTTATTTTTTTGAATACCAAAAGAAAAGAGAGAGGAATTTAGTGGTAAGTAAACGAAAATAAAAATAATATGATAATTTATTTTGGTATTAAAAAGTGCTTGTCGGTTTTTATTGTTCATTACAATTGGGTTTCCAAGCGTAGAAAAATGTAATTATCAAGCATGGTAATTCTCGGAAGTCCTAAGGTCATTTCCACATAAATTTATTGCACAAGTCTACAGAGTTTATGAAATTTTGGTTGATGCGGAATTTGATTTGGTTAGGGGAAATTTAATGTGATTGATTATAAAAGTTTTAATTAGACTAAGGTTCAAAGATCCACTCATAATTCTAACTTTATAACTCAATTGAGATTCATACGAAAGTTGAACCCAATCAAAAAATTTAACAATTTTTAGTTCATGAAAAATATTTTCCAAAAGATGATTTCATAAAAACTTGATTGGTTCAACATATTAAAACTAGTAATTTAATTCATAAAAAATTCTAAGTATTCGTTGTACTTGGAATTAACAATAAATCAAAGAATTATACAAAAAAAAAAATATTTTTCCAAATAAAATAACCAATAAAATAAAATAAAATCTTACATTAAAATCATAAAGAATAATTGGCAAAAATCAAACACTTGTTGTGGCTTCACTCCTCACCTTAGCAAAATATTTAACTATTCATAATTAAATACACAGATTGAAAAAAAATTTTAAAAAAAGGAACTAGACTATCTGCTCTCCGGCTCTCTCTGCCCGAGCTCCCCGAAATTCTGCAAACTTTTCACAATTTTATAAGCTGGAATGCCATCATGATGGTGTCTTTGAAGTGGATGATAGCCCTGCACTCACAATTGTCGCCCACTCATTTCCTTTGCCATTTCTTTCTAGTAAACTTCATCATCTTGCACATATACCTTGTCTTCACTTTCCAGCACATGCAACCATGAAATTCTATCCAGTACATCAAGATTTGGTACAATTGGATTGACTTCCTTTGTCCAAATAAAAAAAAATATTTTAGAAGGAATGCTTATGCTTCCATCAAGAATGGAAGTTGAATCAAATCAGCTTCAGCAACCAATTAGTCTAGACAATGATTCATGTTTAAATGTCCCTTTTTAATGATAAATGCTCTTCTTCATTTATTTATCACCAAACTTTTGAAATATCCCAATGCATCAACAATGCCAAACCATCCCCATGTGCCAATTCATCATCCATGAACCTGCAAGATAACAAACAAAATAAAATAAAGGAAAAGAATGGAGGGGTTGGTGACCAGCATCTTTCATCTTCTTCTTTCATTTCTCTTTCTTTTCCTTTTTCATTATTTTTTTCTTTGAGCTTGGCTGATGGTTCAATCTAAAAGCCATGAATCTGCCAAAGCATCAATAATTAAAATAATAAAGAAATAAAAAGAAAGATAAATGGAATGGTGGTGTGGGTGTGTGATGATTGTGTTGTCACCCACGATTGTTTGTTTGTTTTGTTTTTTATTTTTATAATAAATATAATATAATATATAAAGTATCGAAAATATATTATTTATACTAATTTATATATAAATATACAAAATATGTACAAATACATAAAATCATACAAAATTATAAAATAGTAAAAATAAATAAACTAATAAAATGTATATTAGAAATTAAATGTGTAACATTTAGGCACCGATCAAAAAGTATTTGGGTAATTTCATATTTAATTGTTAAGTCAATTGTATGAAATTTTTTAATAAGGTGGTATTTGTAATTTTCATAACGTGAGAAGAAATTCTAGCTTTTCACAAGCCTCGAGGGATATAATTGTAATTTATATTTAAAATTAATTATTAGTTAGAAATTTAGATATCAACAATGAGATTTGTATCATGAATTTAGATAAAAAAAAAAATTTAAAAAAAATAAACAAAATATAAAATAAAAATTTGTTTTGTTTCATAATCATTTTCTTCCATGTTTTAAATTCTTTAACTTAGGTTTCGTTTGGGAAGTGGGTTAGTTTTTTAGCTTTTTAGTTTTTGGGGAACTGACCCAAAGGTCCAAGCCCAACATATCCTACCCCGTTTAAGCCCAAAACAATTTTAGTACTCCATTAAGTCCTCAAATTAACAATAAGACAAAAATACCCACAATACATCATCCAATTTACACGCGCGCAACCATCACCCACGTCCCAAACATCTCAGACTGATCAGTACGTTGTCACGTCTCCGTCGTTCGAAATCGACTCCTCAGTCCTCCATCTCTCTTCCGTTCAACTCTATCGCCTCTAAAAACCCTAACTCTAACCAGAAAACGTAACAGTTCATCTTCATCACCCACAATCATCTCAGTCTGATCAGTACACTATCACATCTCCGCTGCTCGAAATCGCATTCTCAATCCTCCATCTCTCCTCCGTTCGATTCCATTCCCTCTGAAACCCTACCCTAACCACAAAACCAAACCGTTCATCTTCAACACAACACCAAGCCGTTCATATTCTCCAATCGGCGACTCTCAACAACACGAAGAACCATCACCACTGTGAAGAGATTTCATAGTTCCTGACTTCAAATTCACAAAAATAGGGAAAAAAAAGTAACATCTCTCTTCACCTATTCACTATTTTTCATTCACATTTGTACATATTTCTTATATACACATTTTACATACTTCAAAATGTATAAACCCTCTTTTATATATAATCCCCTGTTTTCAAACATTATACTCCCCTGTTTTTCAACATTCTAAAACACTTTTTTTACACATAAATCCCTATTTTTACACATTCAACACCTTATTCTTATTCTTGTTGTTCAATATTGACGTCTCTTATTCTTATTTTTGAATTTTTAATCTTCTCATTGTTATTGTTGCTTTTTACAAAATACAAAGGGCTGTTACTATTGTTCATACTATTTATAAACTGCAACATCATAGTGTTTCATTTCACCACTACACAAGTAACATATCTCAATTTATTCAAACTGCAAATGAAACTGCAAAATTACACAGTTTAACCACTACTCAAAACAAGTAGATAACTTATTATAAAGTGCAAATCAAACTGTCAAATTATAAAGTTTCGTAACTGTTACCAACAAAATACATATAACTTCATATGAAACTGCATATAAAACTTCAAAATTATACAGTTTTGTCACTATATTACTCATACCGTGCTGTCGCTTTCATTTTTTCAGAAACAGCTGTTGGAAGATATTGGAAGAAACAAACCCATATGCCCACAAATCCAATCAGGGATTTAACCATCTCCCATTTTGAAAGTCCATCTCCTGTATCCATTGAAAAGCCACCACCATCTCCCCATCCACAAAAAAACCAAACCACCACACCCAAAAACAACCAAACCCAATAGACCCCACCAAAAAACCCACAAAACAACCACACCACCAACAAGAAAAAGCCCAAGAACTGCACCACAGACCCCACCCACACAACAAACACCAACCACACCTCCAACCACAACAAGAACAAACAAAAGAAAGCCAACAACAAAACAAGAAGCTCCTCCGACCAAAAAAAGAAAGCTCCAAGAAAGCCAATCAACTCCCAGAACAAAAACCAAGGCATCAAAAGAAAAAAAAGCAGCAGTCCCTGCAAAGAGAGTCCAACAATTTAATTATCGTTCCAACATCGGAACAGTAATCAAACTGTTGAAGGGGGTCAAATTCACAAAAGCCCAACAGACAGAGCTGCAAAAAACCCCTTTTTGGCACCTCATAAATGCTCTCTCCTTAACACAACTGAAGGCCTCTTGGTGCAGATGCTATAACTCCATTGTAGCAGAAATGACAACACTCTACAACAAAAGAAAAAGATCATTTCTACTTGGCAAAAAGCAAATGAAACTCAGAAGCAGTGATGTGAAGCTCATTTTTGGTATTGACTGTGGAGAAGACAGCATCACCACCAAATCCTATGCAACACCAAAGGATTTTGAGCTTCCATTTTACAAACGAAGATGCAAATCAGTCAAGAGATTGGATGGCAAGTCTTTGGCCAAAATGTTTCAACAAACAAAAAAAGGAAAATCAACCAATGATCGTCAAGATCTTGCAAGGGTAATCACCCTTTACTTGTGCTTGAAACTTCTCATCCCCACAACAGGCAATACACTCAGTTGGAGTTTCCTCAACTATGTCGACAATCTCAACAACATCAAGAAATACAATTGGGTTGAGGTAATAAAAGACACACTGATGAATTCAATGGCAAATGCAAACAACAACCCAAGGCATGTCACTGGATGCGTCATGTTACTCTTGGTAAACACATTGCTCAACTACTTCCCACAAAAATATCAGACATCCATCTATTTCTAACTATCTAACATATTTCAAATTTTTTTTTTTAACAGTACTGGTACTGTGAGCACAGTAAACTCCTCCGACCATCCAACAAAGAAGGCTTCCCAAGGTTTATGAAATGGAACCTTGGCAGAATGTACTCCAAGTGGAAACACATCAGCCTTGCTCACTTTGAAAAGGTATTCAAACTTTTCTATACTATCATAGCACAAATCTATTCAACTCTCCTTTCACATTCATTGTAGTACAAATCATATTATGAAACTGTGAAAATTTTCAGTTTCAAAGAACACACTTATTTAACATCACTCATGTTATGAAACTGTAACATTTTTCAGTTTCCAAAAACATATTTTGACACTTAACCCACATTACTCACAGTACAAGAAACTAACCAAATTTACAGTACTACTGATATATGCCACATTGTTCCAATGCAGGTTAACCAAAGTCCTTTAACCCCAACTGAACAAGAAATACAGTTATTGCATATCAATCAAAGCACATCAACAGACTTTTCAGCAAAGAAACATGATCACAAAAAGGACAATAAGAGAAAAAAGAAAACAAAAGAAACAAAAAAAAAAAAAACAATTCTAGAGAGTGATGAGGATGACTTTCTCGAAGAAGAACATCATTCAGAATCAGAATCAGAATCAGAACAAGAAGAACAACAAAAAAAAAAAAGAAAAAAAAGAAAGCAAAAACCACAAGAAGAACCAGAAAGTGATGAACAAGAAGAAAAGAGTGATGATGAAAAAAATCAAGTGACTGATGAAGAAGAAACTGATGAAGAAGAAACTGAAGAAGAAGAAGAAACTGAAACTGAAGAAGAAGAACAAGAACAAGAACAAGAACAAGAACCTGATGAACAACATGGCAATGATAAAACAGAAGAAAGACAACAAACAAAAGGTGATAAACAAGAAGACCTTCATGAAGAAGAAGACCAACAAGAAGAAGTCAATGAACAAGAACTGACAAACCAACAAAAGAACTGCAAGAGAAATCTGACATATTTCATGCACAAGGTAAACTATTGTCTAATACTAAAGCATACTGCAAAATTTCATTAAACTAACCAAAACACAATCCAACATTTTATAGGTCATGACCAACCACAAACACCAACCAAAGAGGATGACAAGGACAAGCTCATATCAGACATGAGAGCACAAATGCAAGAAATGGAACAAAAATTCATGGCTGAACTGTGTAAAAAAGAAGATCAACTGAAGGAAATGTCCACCAAAAAAACTGGCAGTCCCCAACAAAGATCCATGGTCAAGAGAATCAAACAAAAATCAAGAAAACAAGCACATCACCCAGATTTTGACTACTAACCAATGACCAAACCCAAAGAAGATGCAAAAAACAAGACACAAACTGCTGCTGATGTACCCAAACCAACACAGGGTACTGATGAAGAAAAAGAGAAGGAGAATGACAACAACAAAGAAGGTGCTCATGAAGCAAAACAACAGCAGAAAGAAAAGATACAAGAGCATATTGGCCAAGAGAAAGCAGTTGCTCCTGAAACAAACCCAAAAGAGCATGCCAATCAAGAAAAGACAAAACTTCAAATATTGGAAAGTGATGATGATTTCCAGGAAGAATCAATCCCAAACAAGCCACTCACCATTTCATGCCGCAAAACAAACAAGGTTTGGCATAGCCTATCCAAAAAAGACCAAGACCAAATTCAACTCATCAACAACACACAATCAAGTGCTTGTGTCTGGTCTGGCAGCGAAGATGAAAACTGCGTATACTTTTCAGATATATGCAGATTGACCAACAGGGAACCCTTATATGGGAATGTAGGTCTCCAACTGCACAATTTTACAGTTTCTGTACATATTCAATAACCTATTCCACAAAACTAACACATTCTCATATATAACATGTTTCAGGTCATTGATACTTTCGCAGAAAAGCAATTGGCACTCCAACCAACCATTGAAGAATTTGAGAAAAACGATCTAGTTTTTGCAAGTAATCCATATGCAGGAAGATCTTACGTTTTCTCAACACTCATCAATGTAAGCAAAACTTAACATACCTTACAACTGCAAAATTTTCTACTTTCTCAACATGTATTACTACATAGTTTTATAACATATTTCAAACATATATATAACTTACAGACTCTACTACAAAACCAAGATCAAGCACTAAGAGAAAAACTCATCGACAACCATTTTCCAGAAGCAATGAAAAACAGATATATCCATTTCCCAATCAACCACGACAACCATTGGACAATTGTGGTCTTTGACAATGCTGATGGAATATGGAAACACTATGGGTAGGTTTGGTTTGTGTTTCTGAAAAAAATTTCAGAAATTTTCTCTACAAACAAATTTCAAAAATTTTCTCTACCAAACAAATTTTTCCAAAAATTTTTTCCAAAACACACAAACCAAACAAGTTTTCCAAACAAATCTCTCTCACACACACATCAAATCAATCACTTTTTCCAAAACTCTCTCTCAAAACAATTTTCCAAAACAAATTTCCCAAAAAACCAAACCAAACATGTTTTCGTACTTTTTATCTCTAAAACACATCTCTCAAACACAAACCAAACATACCCTATGACTCTTTGAGACCTGCAAAAGATTGCCACAACAAGCACTTTGAAATTGCAAAACAAATTGTAAGTTAAAATAAAATTTCATACTTAGTTCCATTCCTTTACAAACATATCAACTCACCACTATAACTAACAAAAACACCCACTAACTATTTTGTAGCGACAACATCAACTGAGATGGAATAAAGCATTACTCAGCAAACAGGGAAACATGTTTTCATCTCAAGAGTGCGAGACAGAAATTGCATCAATTGAGGAATGCCCACAACAAACCCCACACTCGTAAGATACAAAATCCATAAACTAATCTTCCAATATGCTAAATTTTGCAGTTTCACCTAACTAATTAACTTCATCTCAAACACTGCAGGAATGATTGTGCAATCGCCGTCTGCAATGTTATCAACCAATATCTCAACTGGCAACCTGTGCAGAAAAAACTTCGTCCAACTGAGTGGGTCAAATTTCGAGCACAAATCATCAATCAATTCCTCAATGATGAGAACCGATCCTGGAAACTCGAGCACTACCAAATGTTGACAAAGCATACAAAACCATAGAAATAATGAACAAACTTCTTGACAATACAAATTTTCAAGGGAACATATCTTTGTACCTTTTTTTTTTTTTTTTTTTTTTTAAATTTTTTTTCTTTTTTAACATGTGACAAGTACTTTATATACTTTTGGGAATGATCATTTTCTGGTTATTATGGTTATGGTGAAAAGGCCAAAATGTTTTGTTGCTCTTCTTCTCCTTATTATCATTATTGTGGATGTTATTCTGATTGTTTGTCTACTTGTTTCTGGTTGCATATATTTTCATACAGTAAAGGTTGTTTCTAATAATTCTTCAAACTGTAAAATTTTGCAGTTTCATCAGCTTGTTTCTAATGATTTTTAAAACTGCAAAATTATACGGTTCCATCAGGTTGTTTCTAATAATTCTTAAAACTGCAAAATTATACAGTTTTGTCGCTATGAACTGCATTTCAATAAGAAATTTTCAACAACCTTCTCTACATTCCATAAAAATAAAAAACAAAACCAGACTGTTACAAAACAACTTCAATAAGTAAAGAACACATCAACAAACAAAAAACAATTCAACCAACTTTATTCATTACTTCCATAATACCAAGTATCATATTTTTTATTCTCATAATTCCTCAAATTCAAATACAAATAGAAAAGAATAGATTGTGGCCTCAAATAGCAGCCTTGCACGTCTTCTTATTGTGATTCCCATATTTCAAGCACCTCCCACACTTGATTTGCTTCACATTCTCACCCCTAGAAGGTATCCTCTTCTTCTTGTTCCGCCCGGGCTGCTTCTTCGTTATAGGAGGTTTGATAACCGAACTACTGGCACCATCAAAACCAAATCTCTCACTTGAAGGCACTGGATAAACAGATTTCTTGTATGACTCTCTAAAACAATCTACATGAAAAAAAAGATCAATGAAATCATACACATTTCTACCACTACTACGCAAAGCATGCACAGCATGACAACAAGGAAAACCATTCAATTGCCATTCATGGCAAGAACAAGTCTGTCTACCAATATCAACATAAAAAGAAATAGAAGAATGAACCTCAAGCACAGTATCACTAGCAACAATCACATCCCAAGACTTAGCTAGCTCCAAAGAGTCCACCAACTTCTTTTCTATAACTGGACACAATTTCGTACTCCATCTTCTAGATTCAGCTCTTCTATCCGACAATTGAATCATGATTTGAACCCTAATCATATCAACCATACAAGTAATAGGCAACTCACGAGCCCCACCAATCCAATTATTGTAAGACTCGGCAGCATTAGATGACATCTCACCATATCGTTTCCCTCTAAAAAATGCATTGGCCCACTTATCATTTTGCAAACCATCCAACATACTATCAACTCTACCATTCCCAGCAATACGCCTCAATTTCTCCATATAATGTTGGAAAAAAGCAACCGTTGGCGCATAAGCACATTTGACTAATATTTTCATCAAACACAGCTTATAGGTAGTACGAAGTCCCACCAATTTGTCAATCAAATTTCTCTTCAAATGATTCAAGCAATAAGCATGATGTGCATTGGGGAAAACCACCGAAAGAGCGTCTAGCAATCCATGTTGACAATCCGACACAAAAGTCAATCTCCGGCCTGAACCAACAGCCTTTAACAACTGACTTAAGAACCACATCCAATTATTTTGATTTTCAGCGTCAACAATCGCAAAAGCCAAAGGAAACAGACCTGCAAACAAAATCACATGAAACTGCAAAAATTAGCAGACTCACAATACAATAACACACTGACAAACCAAACCTATACTAACTGCAAATAAATACATACCTTGATTACCATCCTTTGATGTTGCTGCAAGCAAATGCCCCGTGTAACGCCCCTTCAAAAATGTACCATCAACAAACAACAACGGACGACAAAATTGAAAGCCATACAAACATCCATGAAATGCCACAAACAACCTCCGAAAACACCCACTACTTTCATCCACATCTAATTCAAACACACTTCCCAGATTCGTTCTCATAGCCGTCTTAAGGTACCATCGAAGCTGGTCAAAAGAAGTTGCAAAATCACCAAACAACCCACCTCTTGCCTTATCAACTCCTAACCATGCAACCCGATAAGAAACATCTATACCATATTGCTTCTTCAATTTTTTTTTAACTTCAATAGGACGAGTCAACGGATTATCACTAATATCATTTTGCACAATATCATATACAAGTCTAGAACCAATCATTTTGCTACAAGATCTACGAGCCACAACCCCACAACTATGCACATTATCCAACTTTATTATAAAAAAAACACCGGAATCCATCAACACCCTTCCATGCACAAACCATTTACAACCCGTAGACGACTTCATCACACACTCAGCAGTTACCCTTGTTACGTCGTTCTTCAAATAATTCACTGCAAAACCACACTCAACTGCATACTTAGCCAATGCAATGCGGAATGCCGGCACTCCACCTTCAAATTCTTGACCAACACTATGTATAATCCCCTTCCAACTAGCAGACAACAAAACTCTCTCTGGTTCTGGATAAAAACTACGCAACAAGCCACCAACATCATCACAATCATTCACAAAAGAACTCTCACAAGTTACAGAATCAATCCTACAAGAATTACTATCATCAACCTCCACAACTCTCTTATCCCCCACAATAACATCAATAACATGGCAACCACTACCACCTACCATTGACAGCATATTCCCCAAATCATCATCACATTCAACAATACAATTAGAATATTCAGGAACAGAGAAAAACAAATAAAAGTTACCAACACTCAACTCCTTGAACTTCGCACATATTTTCTCAACAACTTCATCATAACTACATCCCTCACTAATCTTGATAGCAGCACAACAATTACTGTATTTGCACATTAACATGAAACACCCATCCATACTACAAAATCACAAACCAACAAACAATTGTTCACCTATTCCAAACTGCAAAATTATACAGTTACAACATATTAATACCAACACTGCACAATTCACAATTCCAAAATACAACTTCAAAATACATTACACTATACGACAAACAAAATTAACAAAATCAAAATCAAACAAACAAAATTTCCCAAACACAAACCACATACCACACAAATTTGCTTATCTATATATACATACATATATGTATCAACAAATACAAACTACATACACACACAGACATATATATATACATATATATGTATATCTATGTATCGACACATACATACATACATACACATACATACATACACATGCATATATCTATCACCAGAGAGAGAGAGAGAGAGAGAGAGAGAGAGACAACGTACGCAGATATAGCCTGTACACAGAGATTCAGATCGCACAACCAGATCAACCTCACAGCACAATCAAATCGACCACACAGCACAATGAGATCACCACAACGAACAGAAATTGATATCGCAGAGACGAAGATTTGATTTCCTTTTTTTTCACGCAGCAAAAATTTGATTTCAAACGTATATATAGATCTCAAAACAAAGAGTAATACAGTCATTTAAAAATAAAAAAATAAAAAACGGGACCTCTGGGTATAAAACTTAAAAAACTGTGGACTTATTAATCTATTAAAAATAAATTAGGATTAGAAGGGAAATAGATCTCCTACATAGGACTACATGGTAATTTTCCTTTAGTTTTTTTGGCTATTTTAGTCTGAGGCTAAAAAGCCTGATTTAAGAAAGACTTTTAGCTTTTTTTAGTTTTTTTTGTAAGAGAAAGAATGTAATTATTATGGGTTAGATGTGATGTTTTGTCTTATTAAGCTAAAAAATCTATTTTATTTTTTTTGACTATTTTACTCAAAAAAAAAAAAAAAAAACCCCAAAAATCAATTCCCAAACAGAGGCTTAGTGTATAAAGCAAATGACAAGTGAAGGCACTAGATTCATAATAACCCCAAATCAATACAACTCAACAGTGTAGGTCGAGAAATACTTCAAATTTACCTTTCGGAAATACATTAGTACTACTTCTCTCGTCTGCTTCTTCTTAATGGATCTTCTGAATTAATCTGAATCTCATCCCCAACTCTTCGTATTTAAATTTTGTTGGCTGTGTGGCTGATGAATTGGTGACGGACCAAAAATAATAAGGTAATAAACCTCATTTGCTTTTCTTTTTTTACTGTAGATCTTTGTTATCATTTGCTTTTTAGATTTTGATCACTCTCTGTTTACTCATAAGAGTTTGGAGTTCAAATCTGTACTTGAGCTACTAATTTTGAAAACGCAATCAATTTTCATATTTGTTCTTTTTAAAACTAGGTTGTTTCCTCCTTTTGGGGAGTGGGTTGATATCTTTTTAGTTATTTTAACTTAGGTTAAATAGTTTGGTTTGAAAATAGTTTTTTGATTTTTTTTTTTAAGGGAAGAGTATAATAATTATGTGTTTGATGTGATATTTTGTTTGTTATGACTAAAATAACCTATTTTGTCTTTTGTGACTAAAATAGTAAAAAAAAAAAAAATCTGTTATTGTTCTTCTTGTGTGTGTGTGCAAATTTTTTTTTCCCTTTCTTTTTCTTTTATCTTTTAGAATTAAATAAAAGTAATTGGGAGGATCGGAAAGTGTGCTTGAAGAATTGGGTTTAGATTTCAAAAAATTTATTTTATGATATTTGTTTTATTTTTTATTTTTTTTTTGAATAAATTACAAATATATTTTGAAATTTATTTAAAATACTTGTTTTTTTTTTTGTTTTAAAAATTACAAATAATACATTGTCAAAAAATTTATTTAACATGATTAACAAGAAAAAGAAATTCCTAACTACTCTTCTATATAATAATAAAATTATTTGAATTGTTAATTGAAATATATTTATGACATCAGTAAAAATTATTAATTGAGTTGATGATTTATGGATAAATTACAAATGCACCCTTTATGGTTTGCTTAAAATACGATTTACTCTTTGTGGTTTTAAAAATTATATCATTTCTCTTGAAATTTTTAATTTCATAATAAATGACTTATTTTATTAATAAATTATTAAATTAATTGACAATCTTAAATGATATCAGAAATTTATTTCAATTAATAATTTAGATAATTTTATCATTGTATAAAAGAACAATTAGGAATTTTATTTTTTAGTTAAATTTGTTAAATAAATTTTTTTGAAAATGGAGTATTTATAATTTTTCAAATCACAAGGATTTATTCATATTTTAAACAAATCTCAAAAAATAAGGGCGAGACATAATCTTCAAAATCACAAGGGAGAAATTTGTATTTTAAGTAAATTTTAAGAGGTGTATTTATAATTTATCTTTTTATTTTATTTTTTATTTTATATTTTTTTGACTTTTAGTGGATTTTTTTTAATATTTTAATCAAAATTTCATTTAATTCACTTGAAAAGTAAAAGTAAAATATATGCGAAGAAATTTGAAAAAATTCTAGACGAAAAAATAATGAAATATGCAGATTTTTTTTTTTAGTACGTATATTTTACTTTTTATGTGTATTTAAAAGGTTTTAAATTTTTTTTGCTAAAATATTTAAAAAATAAAATATCTAAATAAACAAAAAAGTGATGGAACAATTTCTGAAAACAAAAAGCAAGCACGATGTTTCTGAAATTGGTTTGTAGGCGTGGTGAAATCGGATTGACCCATACGACTATTAGTATGGTAATATTAGGTTCGAGATATAAGATAAATTATATTTACTTGTATATTAGTATAATTTAGGAGTGCAACTTAAGCGGGTTGAAATATTGTCCCAACTTAACTCAGGGTGGGTTTGGGAAGTGGGTTGGTTTTTTGGTTTTTTGGCTTTTTTGGCTATTTTAGTCTGGGCTTAAAAGCTTGGTTTGGGAAGGACTTTTTGGCTTTTTGACTTTTTTGAGTTTTTTTGTGAGAGAAGAGTGTAATGATTATGAGTTGGATGTGATGTTTTGTTTTTTTGGGGCTAAAATAGCCTGTTTTGTCTTTTGTGGCTATTTTATCCCCAACCCACTTGACAAACGGGGCCTCAAGTTGTATTGAGAGTTGATTAGGCCAGCCCAAATTATAACTCGAGATTGTCTACCAAACCCGACTCGAGTTAAACTCAAATTGTACATAAATTTCAATTTTTTATTTTTCTTTTTTAGTGTAATTAAGTTAATTAATTTGTTAAAATTCGAGTATTTATAATTTTTTTATTAAAAAATTATTAATAATATCAAAACAAATAATTTATATAGTATATGATGTTATGATGGTCTTTACAAATTTATTTATTTATTTATTTATTTTTAAATTGATGAGGGGAAAAAAAAGATACATTAGACTGAAGGCATAGGCGTCTTCGACAACAATGATTGAATCCAGATCATCACACAGCCCCTTCGGAAGTTCAAAACATGACATCATGTAGGGAGGAATCGCCTGAGTAACCTCCTTGATCAACACCTCTCGCCCTGCCACCGAAAGCAATTTTTCTTTCCAACCATTGACCCGTTTCTACACTTGCTCCCAAATATATGCACAAGTCTCTTTCTTAGAGCGCCCAATGCATGAGGGCATGCCCAGATATTTATTGTTATTCACTCCTCATCAACACCCAACAAAGTGCTTAACCGCAACTGCTCCACATCTTGCGTATTACGGCTAAAGCAAATTCCAGATTTATGCAAATTGACTTGTTTCCTAGAGGCTACCTCATATCGACGGAGAATAGTGCTAATAGAGTGAATACTCTGATCTGTAGCAATGGCAAAGAGCAAGCAATCATCGGTAAAAATTAGATGTGATATACATGGACACCCACGACAAACCCGAACTCCATTCAACAAATTGGCCCTCTCAGCTTGGTGAATTAATGCAGGTAATCCCTCAGCACAAAGCAAGAATACGTAGGGAGTGATCAGAGATAGGATCACCATGTCGAATACCGCAAGATGGATAGAACACATGTTACGGCATACTATTGATCAACACCGAATATGAGACGAATGAAATACAATGCATGACTAGCTCAACATACCGTTGCAGGAAACTCATTCGACTCATAACTGCTAGCAGAAATCCCCACTTCACTCGGTTATATTCTTTCCACATATCGAGCTTCAAAGCCAACTCCTTAAAATACGCAACAACCACTTGCTCCATAGCCTTAGGGGATGTACACCAATTGCCCAATCCGTCCCGTAACCTCTTAATCGCTTTCTTCTTTTGTCGTTGAGACGCCTTAGCATGAAAGTATTTAGTATTTTGGTCACCTTCTTGTAACCAATTAGCACGAGCTCGCTAATGCCACATTATAGATTCCTTCTCAAGAAGCTTATCTAGTTTGTGCCGGAGAGTCATGGTACACATCACCTCATTCGGAGAGAGAGAAGGCTTGGTCTCTAACTACTTCAGCAACAAACACTTCTGATGTAGAAGTCTATCAACATAACCAACAACTTGCCAATTCCAATCAATCAAAAAAGAGCTGAGTCTTGCAATTTTACGACTTAGGCCATCCATATCTACTGATGGACTTGAAGCAATCCACCCATCAACAACAATCTATTCACAACTTTCCTTCCAAAGCCACATAGCTTCAAAGCAGTAAATGCATCGCCTTTTGAGACCACTATTGATCCTAGCTAGAGCACCATTTATGTCCAATAGAATAGGCAAATGATCAGATGTAGAGCTAACGAGATGATGGACCAAAGCTTGAGAAAACAGGCCTCTTTAGTCCGTAGAAGCCAAGCAACAGTTAAGCCGCTCCTGAATTAAGCCCCTATAATACCTCTTATTACTTCAAGTGAAAAGAGGGCCCTTAAAGCCAAGGTCTAAGAGATCGCAAGTAGAAATGGTATCTCAAAATCGACTAATCTAACTCTGTTTTCTGACCAGCAGCCCATCTATCTCATGCCTATAAAGATCAATAAAATCCCCCAAGCAAAGCCAAGGTCCCACCAGCCCAGAGTGTAATTGACGCAAAAGTTCCACGATTCATAATGTCGAGCCACCTCTGGATTGCCATAAAGCCCAGCAAGATGCCACTTACCAATCTCATCTTCAGATTTAACTAAACCATCAATGTACCCTATCGAATAACTCTGAACAGAATTCGAAACCCCAATGTTCCACAGCAGAGCTAAACCCCCACAAAGACCCGCACAATACACAGAAAGCACACTACCAAAACCCAATTTACCATGGATTCATTCCACATAATTAGAAGTATCCTTGGCCCGTGGCCTTGGCCTTGGCCTTGGCCCGTGGCCTTGGCCTTGCCATGCCGTGGCCAAGGCAGCCAAGCCAAAGCCAGCAGCATGCCATGCCAAGGCCAAGGCCAGCAGCATGCCATGCCATGGCCAAGGCAGCCAAGCCAAAGCCAGCAGCATGCCATGCCAAGGCCTTGGCTAGCAGCATGCCATGCCATGGCCAAGGCAGCCAAGCCAAAGCCAGCAGCATGCCTAGTCTCTATAAGAAAGACCAAGTTGGGCCCTTATTCCTTCAATAGGAACTGAAGAAATTGAACTATTTGTGGGTTCCCAAGCCAATAGTTCCAGCTTAAGATTTTCATTGTGATCGGCGGAGCTGAACATCAGCCACCGCCGTTGAATTAATGAGACAAACATCATCAGTACGAGGTTTCTTCATCTCATCCCCAAAGGGCACCTCCACCTCGTCGGGAGGTAGAACACGCTTACCACCCACATAAATCGCAGCACCCACAGTAGGCTTTGTGGCTACTCGGGCCAATTTTTTCCAGCCGCATCCACCTCCTGCCTTGGCCACACCACCGCCACCAGTTGGAACATCGTTAACTAGGGAAACCTGTTTCTTTTTCTCAACCACAAGAGGATCGGGGTCAAGTGCGCCAGCATTAGTTAGACTTGGTCTAGGATATGAAAGCCCATCAAAAATATTGTTAGGTAAAAAGGCCCTACCCAAGAATAGAAGTATAGTCATAAGGCCTAACCATATCAGTGTCCAACCCTGTCCGCCCAACAACCAAGGCCAGTGTCACGACCCAAACCCGCCCTTATGGGTTTAGGATTGTAACCGGAGTAATCCGTAGATTACCAAAAGCCTCTTAAACAAAAAACAAATAATTGAGGACTAGCGGAAGCAAATATCAAAAATACAACGTCCATAAAATTGTGTAGACATATATGAGACAGAAACATTTTAAACTTTATTTACATATATTTTGACATCATATAAACGCCATCATCCTTACGTCATTCATATATAGATTCAAAACAAAAGGGACTTAACCCTATATACAAAATATACTGAAAGTTGTCCCAACAAAACAAAACAGAATAAAACTTAAGACTTAGAGCCTGATCACAATACATCTTTTCGAGAACCTCCTTGTGAGGCACAGTGGTTGACTGACAGAACAGATCCAAATTGGATATATCAAGCCTGGTCACGCGCCTAATCACCTACATACATAATATAAATAATGAGCTGGAGCCCAGTAAATAACAACAAAGTAAAGGTTTTATGAATGATGTTCATAACAGATTCAAAAATCATAATTCAAATCAGAAACAGATTCATATACATATTCAGATTTTGTAAACAGTCATACGTAATGCATCCATTAGCTAACAGATCAGATTGGTCATATAAGACCCACTTGCAAAGTAGATGGTTATAAAGACCCATAATCACATAAGATTTGGTCATAAAAGACCCACGTGCAGAGTAGTTGATTATGCATAATCTTAATAGATAGTTCCATGAATGGAACCCACGTGAAATGCTGGTACCAGGTAATAGATAACAAATATTACATGATGCTAAGGATGCCACAATTTCAAAAAACAGAGTAAATCATATCGTTCAAAAAATACTTATAGTCAAATATAGCTTTACAGAGTTGTTACTCACATATAGCTCCAAAAGCATATAAGTCTGATTAGACGGACAATGGCAAGTGACCTACACAAACACGTGACAAATACACATTGAAACATGTGTACAGAAAACACTTGACTTATTACATTTCCCTCTTAGTGTGTTTCTAATTCTCATCCTCATTATTATCGCCTAAACCATGGCTTAAGAATGTCTAGGATGGAATGAGAATGTAGTTATGCACTTTGAAACACTTAGAAAATTTTATGAAAACAGGATAGTTCACTTGAGTAGACCCTTTGGTTTATAAAAGTACAGGATACTCACATTTTAGGCTCGAGCCAAGGCTCAAAATAAAGGGTGGTCGCTCGAGTGGTCTTTTGGTCGCTCAAGCCAACCATCAATCTCTGCAAAATTACTGAGAGCTCGCAAAGTGCGCTTGAGTGAAGAGTTTACCCGCTCGAGTGAACAGTACGAATTTTGGAATTTCTTGATTTGCTCTCCAAGTTTAAAACACAACTTTTACACATCCAAACTCATTCTTTTGGCCCAAAATTGTAGAAAACACTTGAAAACTTGTATAAAAACATGAAATAAAGGTTAATTTACAAAATCAAGGCCCCAAGACAAGTTAATTCTTCAAAATTATATTGAAACTTTATATATAAAATATATGCATGACACAATATGGATTCCTAGCTTTTAAAACTTGAACAAATGAAGAAATATAAGTGAAATCATGTTGAATTCTTGGAATTAGACATAAATAACACCATGCATGTGAGAATTCTTGGAAAACAATCTCAAAATGTAATGAGATATGCATGCATGCATGGTTTAGCTCTTAATTCACCTATTTCAAGCTTTAGTCCCATGGTAAAACACCCATTTCACTTGGTTTCTTACAATTTATGACTTAAACAAACAATTTAAGAGTTGATTACTCACCTAAGATCTTGAATTGGCCGGGATTCTAAATTGTTCTTCAAATTTCCAAGTCTCTAGCTAGTTTCCAAGCTCATTCCGTTCAAATCTTCTTCCTCTATAATGTTCATCTCAAAGT
The DNA here is from genome assembly GCA_022316695.1 of Camellia oleifera. Lineage (NCBI taxonomy): Eukaryota > Viridiplantae > Streptophyta > Magnoliopsida > Ericales > Theaceae > Camellia > Camellia oleifera. The sequence continues at coordinate 131,645,258 of CM039315.1, read as the reverse complement.
CTCTTCTTCTCTCTCTTTCTCCATGTTTTTGAGTTCAAGAAATGAGTAGAACCTTCATTAGCTAAGCTTATATCATGTATTTATAGGTTGGATTAGTATATTTTAATTAAGTGTGATTAGAGTTAATCTAATTTAACTTAATAATGAATTTTTTCTAATTATTTTATTCGAATTGAAATCTAATTGTTGGAACAATCTTCTGTGTAAATAAAATAACTTGAAATAAATTCAAACAAAATAAATAAATAACATACCAGATTTATTTTGTCGAACCAAATAAAAATTACAAGACCAAGTCGAGTGTGTGACACTCTGTCCTTAAGACAGATTCGCTCCGCTACGGTACTTACGGTTGAGTGGCGTCTATCTCCCAGGATACAATGATCTTCACAAATTGTAGTAGTACTCCAAACAATTTGTTCGGCAAACCAAACCTATGTTCTAACTCTCTGAATATTTATTCCTAAAATAATAAATGAAGAATAATGCACTAAAGAAATTTGGACAGCAAAGAGGGTGGTTTACAGACTATTCTCACTATTTCCGGACTGCTGGAAATCAATGTATATATATAGGCAACAAATAAGACCCGAAAAGGTGCTTCTGGTAAGTGAACAGGTTTAATTCAAATTTTTGAACAAAACTCCAAACAATTTCGGACCGTTAGCACAACTAACACCAATTTTCAAACTTTGAACCGTAGTTGACAAAGTCAAATGTGAAGGAACTTTAATTTATTTAAACTATTAAATATATATATATATATTAAACTATTTGAATAGTTTAATCATTTTTAGGAAACCACTTAAGGAAACCAAAAAATAAATTTAGAAATAAATTAAATTCCCACAATAATTTTTATTGAAAAAATTCAAAAGAATTTTATCTTAAAAATTAATGTTAGACTCGAAAACGACGTCATCTTCCCATTCACTCATAAATGGTTTTGACGTTCCGTCTTCACCACTTCACCTCTTCGGACCCACCCCAAAAGACGTTTGGGGTCCACCCAAATTGGGCTAAAAATATGCCTATATAAAACTATTTTTTTCCAACAATCCCCCACATGAATGGAAGTTGACGGAGAGAAAATGCAACAACATGATCTAATCAGAGAGTTTAGAAATTGAAAATATTCTGCAAAGGATAGGTAGCTTTTGGCTTTGAACCTTCCCTTGTGAGACACTATCGGATTTACTAGCTAACTAGTGAACATGATGTCTTGAACTGTTCAGCCGTTTGTGTAAACCAAGACAATAGAACTCACACAGTATATTCCCAGACACAGTTTAGTTCTCACTATTGTGTTCATTTTGGCCCTGAACAACCTGGTCTTCATGAGTACTTTAGAGAATTGTAACCCTTCACAAATCTCACAGAACCGGCCCAGTTCACACTCACATAGGTGATTCTTATGAAAAGTATCCTACCATACTCCACTAGGTTTACCTAGATATAAGAATCATTAAAAGTATTACTTAACCTAAATCGCTGCAGACATCACTTATCTCATCATAGAAATGGGTAGGAGTTTCTTCTGAGTCAATCACAACTCGGTTGTCCCTTTGAACCTAGATCTTGGGATCTCCAGTCAACTAGGTTGGGTTGCCGTTGTGGTAACTCTTATTTAATAGGCTTAAGTCCCATTCCCCTCGATGAATTCTTAACTAACTCTCTTGCTAACCCTTTGGTTAGTGGATCCTCTATGTTGTCTTTAGACTTAACATATTCTATGGAAATAATTCCATTAGAGAGTAGTTGTCTTACGGTATTATGTCGACGATGAATGTGTCGTGACTTACCGTTATACATATGACTCTGTGCTCTACCAATTGCTGATTGACTATCACAATGTATGCATATAGCAGGCACCGGTTTTGGCCATATTGGAATATCTTTAAGGAAGTGGCGAAGCCATTCTGCCTCTTCCACAGCTTTGTCTAACGCTATGAATTCAGATTCCATAGTAGACCTAGCAATACAAGTCTGTTTGGAAGATTTCCAAGATACAGTCGCCCCACCAAGAGTAAAAACATACCCACTGGTGGACTTCGAGTCTCTAGTATCTGATATCCAATTTGCATCACAGTATCCTTCAAGTACTGCTGGATATCTAGTATAATTCAACCCAATGTTACGAGTAAATCGGAGATATCTAAGAACCCTTATAATTGCTTTCCAGTGTTCTACTCTCGGATTACTCGTATATCTACTTAATTTACTTACTGCATAAGCTATATCTGGGCGAGTGCAGTTCATCAAGTACATTAAGCTTCTAATAATTTAGGCTTACTCTAATTGAGAAATACTTTCCTGTATATTCTTAGAAAGATACAAATTAACATTTACAGGAGTTCTAGCAAGATGATCATCATCTTTGCTGAATTTGTCAAGTATTTTCTCAATGTAATGAGATTGTGACAAAGTATAACCTTCTGATGTTTTGGTAATTTTCATACCAAGAATTACATCAGCAATGCCCATGTCCTTCATGTCAAAATGTTTATTCAACATTTTCTTGGTAGTTTTAATCATGTCATTATTACTACCTATGATGAGCATATAATCTACATAAAGACATACAATGACATAACCTTTGTCTGTGTGTTTAATATAAACACATTTGTCACACTCATTAATTTTAAAATCATTTGACATCATTGCCTTGTCAAATTTTTCATGCCATTGCTTTGGGGCTTGTTTTAAACCATATAATGATTTAACCAATTTACACACTTTCTTTTCTTTTCGTGGAACAAAAAACCCTTCTGGTTGTTCCATGTAAATTTCTTCATTTAACTCACCATTTAAGAAAGCGGTTTTCACATCCATTTGATGAATTTCTAGATTGTATAGAGATGCAATGGCAATTAGCATTCTAATGGATGTTATTCTAGTAACCGGTGAGTATGTGTCAAAGTAATCTAGATTTTCTTTCTGTCTAAAACCTTTGACTACAAGTCTTGCCTTGTATTTGTCAATTGATCCATCCGCTTTCAATTTTCTTTTGAAAATCCACTTGTACCCAAGAGGTTTACAACCTGGTGGCAAGTCCACTAATTCCCAAGTGTGATTTTGCAAGATGGATTCAACTTCACTGTTGACAGCTTCTTTCCATAAAGGAGCTTCAGGACTGTACATAGTCTCTTTAAAGGTTAAAGGCTCATTTTCTAACAAATATGTTAGAAAATCTGGACCAAATGATTTTGAGGTTCTAGCACGTTTACTACGCCTAGGTTCCTCTTCCTCATTTTGATCTAACTCTTGTTCTTGATCATGTTCTTGATCCTAACTAGTAATGGTATCATGAGATCTTTTATTAATACTAGTCTCTTGTCCAGTCTTCTTTGGAAATACATGTTCAAAGAATGATGCATTCCTTGACTCAATAATAGTATTTACATGCATTTCGGTATGTTCTGATTTATGAATCAAAAACCGATATGCACTACTATTCTTAGCATAACTAATGAAAATGCAATCAATGGTCTTAGGACCTATCTTAGTCTTTTTAGGACTAGGAATAGCTACTTTAGCCAAACACCCCCACACTTTTAAATATTTGTAGGATGGTACTCTTCCATGCCACAATTCATAAGGTGTTTGATTTACTTTCTTTCGGGGTATTTTATTTAAAATATAATTAGCAGAAAGTATTGCTTCCCCCCACAAGTTCTGAGGTAATCCGGAACTTATTAACATGGCATTCATCATTTCTTTTAAAGTCCTATTTTTCCTTTCAGCAATTCCATTTTGCTGAGGTGAGTAAGGAGCGGTGGTTTGATGAATTATTCCATGTTCTTTACAAAATTCACCAAAAGGTGATTCATATTCACCACCTCTATCACTTCTAAGTTTCTTGATTTTCTTACCAAGTTGTTTTTCAACTTCATTCTTATATTGAATGAAAGTTTCCAAAGCTTCATCCTTGGTTCGAATTAAATAAATATAACCATATCTAGTATAGTCATCTATAAAAGTGATTACATACTTTTTTCCACCTCTTGTTTGAATTGATTTAAAATCACAAATGTCACTATGAATTAATTCAAGTGGTTCCGTACTTCTTTCAATTGAATGAAAAGGAGTTTTAGATAATTTTGCCTCAACACAAATTTCACATTTATAATTTGAATCAATGTCAAATTTAGGTAAATATTCCATATTAATTAATCTACGCAAAGATCCATAATTAACATGTCCTAGTCTACCATGCCATAAATTTGAAGACTCAAGCAAGTAAGAAGAAGATGTAGTATTATTAATAACAGAGGGTACAACAGTCATTACATTTAACTTGAAAAGGCCATCAGACATGTAACTTTTTCCTACATACATCCCATTCTTAGTAAGTACAAACTTATCACTCTCAAATACTAGCCTAAACCCATTCTTACTCAACAAAGATCCGAAAACAAGATTCTTGCGAATGTCTGGTACATGCAGCACATTGTTGAGAGTGAGTTCCTTTCCTGATGTCATTTTGAGAACAATCTTTCCTTGTCTTTCAACTTTGGAAGTTGAGGAGTTGCCCATAAAAAGTTGTTCACCATTGTCCACTATAGAGTAAGATGTGAACATCTTTTTGTCGGCACAAATATGGCGAGTAGCACCAGTGTCCACCCACCATTCTTTAGGATTTCCGACAAGATTTGCCTCGAAAACAACTGCAGAAAGATTGATGTCATCTACACCATTGGAAATCTTGTCCACTTCGGTCATGTGGGCTTGAGCAGGCTTCTTGCTTGTTCGTTTCTTGCTTTTGCCTTTGCTACGGCAATCTTTGGCCCGATGTCCCCTCTTTGTCACAGATGTAACATTTGCCATTAAACTTGTACTTTTTATTATCCCCCCCTTTAGAGCCTTGTGATGAACTTTCTCCAAAAGACTTACGTTTCTTAGTTTTTGAAGCATGTTCCACCACATTTGCCTTAGACTCCATAGGATTCTTACCAGCCCGTTTTTCAGAATTGTGGTTGTCCTCTTCAATCCTTAAACGCACAATTAACTCGTCTATAGAAATTTCTTTGCGCTTGTGTTTAAGGTAGTTCTTGAATTCCTTCCAGCCTTTGGGTAATTTTTCAATTAAGGCTGCAACTTGGAAGGATTCACTGAAAGACATGCCTTCTGTGTGAATGTCATGCAGAATGAGTTGGAAATCTTGAGCTTATTACAAAATCCAGGAATCTGCCAACCACAAATTTCTTTGAATCGGCATCTTCCGTTTTGTACTTTTTCTCCAACGATTCCCAAATTTCCTTTGCTGTCTTGATGGGACTATAGACGTTGTACAATGTGTTGTCAAGTCTGTTCAAGACGTAATTCCGGCAAAGGAAATCGGCATGTTTCCAAGCATCAACCGCAGCAACCACTTGCCGATCGGTTTCATCATCTTTCAGGATAGGAGCATCTTCACGGAGAAAACGAACCAGGTTTAGAGTTGTAAGATAGAACAACATTTTTTGTTGCCATCTTTTAAAGTCAGTTCCTGAGAACTTCTCTGGCTTTTCACTGTGATTTACCGGTACTGTCATCACAGGAGAGGGGGTTGGTGCAATCGCAGCCACCACAGTAGTACTTGTTTGGGCATTTGTTTCAGTAACCATCAATTCTAATTTATAAAACAAAATTATAATTAGAATTTACACTACACCTAAAATTAAACCAAATTCACAGAATTAAATTCTGTAAAAATAAAAGAAACAAGAATGTAACTTTTATTTTCCAATTAATTTGAAAATAAAATAAAATTTTATTTAAACAAATTAATTCCACACAGAAAATAAAAGAAATAAAAACCATAACTTTTATTTTTCAATTAATTTGGAAATAAAATAAAATTTTATTTAACCAAAATAATTCCACACAGAAAATTAAATTCTGTAAAATAAAAGAAATAAGAATATAACTTTTATTTTTCAATTAATTTGGAAATAAAATAAAATTTTATTTAACCAAAATAATTCCACACAAGAAATCAAATTTTGTAAAATAAAAGAAATAAAAATATAACTTTTATTTTTCAATTAATTTGGAAAAATAAAATTTTATTTAACCAAATTAATTTCACACAGAAACTTAAATCTCTTGTTACACTCCAATAATTAAAATACTGAAAACAGAATTTTAATTAATGAAAACTCAGAAAATAATTTCTAAAACCCAAAATTAATTTCTGAAAAAATTCCACAAAAATATATTCTGAATTGTTAATGACACCAGTATCGTACTACTAGTTGTTGTCAAAGAAAAGAGACAGTATATTACTACTATCTGTCAAATAGCATATAATCACTATTTGTTTTTCCAACCAGAATATTATTTTGTAAATCTACAGAAAATAATTTTCTTTCGAAATTATTTACGAAGAAAGAAAAAAGGAAACAAACGAAAAATTCTGTAAACAGAATAATTCGATTCTGTCTTAAGATTGTTGGAACAATCTTCTGTGTAAATAAAATAACTTGAAATAAATTCAAACAAAATAAATAAATAACATACCAGATTTATTTTGTTGAACCAAATAAAAATTACAAGACCAAGTCGAGTGTGTGACACTCTGTCCTTAAGACAGATTCGCCCCGCTACGGTACTTACGGTTGAGTGGCGTCTATCTCCCAGGATACAATGATCTTCACAAATTATAGTAGTACTCCAAACAATTTGTTCGGCGAACCAAACCTATGTTCTAACTCTCTGAATATTTATTCCTAAAATAATAAATGAAGAATAATGCACTAAAGAAATTTGGACAGCAAAGAGGGTGGTTTACAGACTGTTCTCACTATTTCCGAACTGCTAGAAATCAATGTATATATATAGGCAACAAATAAGACCCGAAAAGGTGCTTCTGGTAAGTGAACAGGTTTAATTCAAATTTTTGAACAAAACTCCAAACAATTCCGGACGGTTAGCACAACTAACACCAATTTTCAAACTTTGAACCGTAGTTGACAAAGTCAAATGTGAAGGAACTTTAATTTATTTAAACTATTAAAAAATATATATATATATATATTAAACTATTTAAATATATATATTAAACTATTTGAATAGTTTAATCATTTTTAGGAAACCACTTAAGGAAACCAAAAAATAAATTTAGAAATAAATTAAATTCCCACAATAATTTTTATTGAAAAAATTCAAAAAGAATTTTATCTTAAAAATTAATGTTAGACCCGAAAATGACGTCATCTTCCTATTCACTCATAAATGGTTTTGACGTTCTGTCTTCACCACTTCACCTCTTCGGACCCACCCCAAAAGACGTTTGGGGTCCACCCAAATTGGGCTAAAAATATGCCTATATAAAACCATTTTTTCCAACACTAATTAAACTTACCATAAAATTTTAAAGGATAATACTTGGGACCCCCTTTTGGGGGCACCCCCTCACCCCCTTTTGCCATGTGTCAGGGGGTGATTGGATGTGCAGGAAAATGAACCAATGAGAGAAGAGAGGGGGTCAAAAGGGGGTTTAAAAAAGGGGGTCTCTATCACCACCCAATTTTAAAAATTCTAATTAACACTTTGATCTAATCAATTTTACATTCGGATGCTGATAAGGCCTTAAATTTTCATATTGAAGTAGAAATTCAAACAGATAATCCTACTACTGGTAGATAGAAATACAAATAACACATGAAATGCACATTAACTCATAATTCCATCTTAATTATTTATTAGGCATTTTTAATTAAGATTTAATAGTTAATCACGGGTCGAGGTTGTCACAACCAGTCCATGTCCCGTAAAATTCCCAGAGTTGGGCCTATGTAGAACAGATCGTTCAGGCCCAAGTCCACCTAAAAGGGGGTGGGTCCCAAAATATTCTTGCGCAAATCCATTTTGAATTGAAAAGGACATCACACCGAGCCAAGGTTCTCTCCTTGCAGTCTTGTACTTGCGCCCGTCCTTGCAGGCCTTCGAGTCTACTTTTAGGCCCAATTTTAATAATCCGAACCGTTCATATTTTATAATTTATTCAGTATATCATACTTGTAAAAAATCAAATTGATCGGATATCAGAAAGCATATGTTCGGAAAACTGTTTATTAAATTATTTAAAAAATAGTTTTTTGTTCAATTTTTCAAACACATACTTTCTGATATCCGATCAACTTGATTTTTTACAGGTATGATGTACTGAATAAATCATAAAATATGAACGGTTCGGATTATCAAAATTAGGCCTAAAAGTAGACCCGAAGGCCTGCAAGGACGAGCGCAAGTACGGAAGCTGCAAGGAGAGGATCCTCATTCCATCACACCACCTCTGCTTTTCACACCCACGATATCCTCCTCCATAATTGTGCCCGAGACGGAATGAAGCAAAGAAGCTCTGATGACACCGGAAATTGCCTTATTCATCTGCTCACCTACTACGTTCGCCTTTGGAACCAGCCCCGGCGCCGGCATACCTAAATTATGCCACGACCACGGTTAGATGTCCTCACCTACTGTTCATCCCCAAATTCTCAAAGGGATAACCATCAGAGTTTTTCCACATTTTACAATGGAAGGTCTCAGCATGTAACCATGGACCATATTGAGGTACATGGCTAGTCCTCTCCCCAGACCCAGCCAAAGAGCCCACACACTCCTCCTTGTGGCCAGAAATCCCACTAGCAGAAGTTAGGAAGCTTTTCATACTTGAGCACCACCTACACAACCTCACAGGTAGAAACTTGAATCTTCAAACTCTTTATTAACAATTTGGTAATGTCGATAGAGACCCAAATATGTAGGTAACGACCCCAAGCCTTGCCACATTCCTCAAAATCAACATCCACCACCTTACCAATACGACCACCAATCAGCCGCCTAACCTCCTCCATCATACTACCCAATGGTAAATCATGCATTTGCACCCAAAAGAGTGCTTTAGAGAAGAAAATCTTTGATGGGTTTAGGGACACGTCAAACTCCTCCAAAAGAACAAGATACTTGTCAAAACTCCACGACCCATTCACTAGTACCCGCCTCTTATCCACAATATGATTGAAGTGAAAAAGAAAAAGGTTATCCCCCAACCTTGTCACTCGGATACCTTTGGTCGGCTTCCAAATGGTCTTAAGCATAGCCATGAAGGCATCACTGCTAAAAGGCTTGAAAGAGAGTAACTTCCCTACAAGACAAAGCCACGAAATATCCTCCATCGGCATAGTGTGGGCTTTCTCAACAACGACAGCATCCTTCTCCTCCTCCGTAAGGATCAACCATAAGGCGAGATCTTCGATGGAGTCCATCACATACCTCCACTAACCACCAAACCACTCTTACAAGGAAGAAAGACATACACAGTGAACCGGCAAGAAAAGGCCCCTACCCAAGAAACCCTACACGAGAGACAACTTGAGAGAGGAAAAAACCTTGTTGATCTTTACAATTTATGAATGAGAAAAAATAAATAAGTAACATTTTGTATTGTGTTACATGTGTATATAATATATATTCAATATGATCTAAATTATTTTAATAACATCTAATGGCTAATAATTTATATGTATATTCAATATTTTCATATATATATATATATATATAAAATTCGGATTTCGGATTGTTTGATATGTTTGGCCAAAACTGCTCAAATTGAATTCGAGATTATAAATTTGCCCAAACCCGTACTAAATTTAAAAATATTTTTTTCAAGTCTTAAAATTTTTTGAGATGGACTCGAGTTGCTCGGATTAAGTTCGCCTAAGTTGCACCCCTAATATGATAGTATTAGTTGGTTGAGATTAAATTTAAGAAAAAATTTATTTTATCCCTTTGTGGTTTGAGGCAAAAGCACTTTACCCCCTATCATTTAAATATAGTCAGAAAGTCCTCATGTGATTTTGGACCAAAATGCAATAATTAACACCGTTAACTATAAATGTGAAATGACTATAATGCCATCAAATCCTACACTTTTTTTTCCCTGTTATTTTCTTTCTCTCTCCTCTCTCATATATATATATATATATATATTATAATATTTAACATTAATTCAATTAAATTACAATAATTATAAAATTTTAATTAATTATTTATTGTAATTCTTAATTTTTTATTCTAATTTTAATTTAATTATAATTTATATCACAATTAATCCTGATAGTACAGTGAGTCCTCGTGGATGGGTTGGACCGATCCAAGCTCCTCAAGCCCACTGGATAACCTGCAAACAAGTTCAATCGGGGAACGGGGTAGTCCCCCGGCGAACCCTCCGGTGTAGGAATTAGAGAAGGTGATAATACAGAAGAAATGTAGAGAGAGAGAGATAGGAGACGGAAAACTTAACTTTCTTCTTCTCTTCGAGTTTAGCTTATATCCAACTATAATCATTTCGCTGTCTCTGTCGTTCTGATTGTCCCCGCCGAAAGCTTGAGGCGTGGTTCGCCTTGTTCAGGGCGAGGGGGTGTGTTTCCGGCTGAGAGGTGTTGTCGCAATAAATGCTGTGATGGGCTGCATTAATGGTGATGTGCTGTGGCAATAACTTTGCAGATCTTTGTCTGCTGACGTGGCCTGCTCTGCGCCTGCCACTTGTTCGAGCATCATTGGTCTTTCCTGTCCGGTTGGACTCCAGCTGTGTTGGGTTTGGCTAACCGGGTTGTATAATGGGGTTTGAATGGTGGGCCGTGGGCTCTATGGGCCTATCCCTGTCAGTAGTCCCCCATTCCCGAGTGCAGCTTTAGTCCAACGAAGGGAATAATAGTGGTAAGGGGGGTAAATCTGACCGTGCCGGTGGCCAAGCCGACCGTGAGGGGAGAGGCCGACTGTGAGGGTGGCCGAGCGGGAAGGGGGCCGACCGTGAGGGTAGCCGAGCTGGAGAGGCCGACCGTGAGGGTGGCCGAGCGGGAGGGGCCGACCGAGCGGGAAGGGCCGACCGTGAGGGTGACCGAGTGGGAGAAGCCGACCGTGAGGGTGACCGAGCGGGAAGGGGGCCGACCGTGAGGGTAGCCGAGCTGGAGAGGCCGACCGTGAGGGTGGCCGAGCGGGAGGGGCCGACCGTGAGGGTGACCGAGCGGGAGAAGCCGACCGTGAGGGTGGCCGAGTGGGGGAGGCCGACCGTGAGGGTGGCCGAGCGGAAGGGCGCGGGGCTCAAGAGGCGGCGTGTCACGTGATGACTTGAAGTGGAAAAGACAGGGTGAGGGCAGAGTTCAGTGCATCTGGACCGTACACGTGGGGGGATGTGGAACGTCAAGCGTTGGATCAGGAGTGAAACGTCAGGGGTATTATTATGGGCATTGATGAGACAGTTTTGGCGGAAGATTTGAAAAGTTTTCAAACTGGCGAAAATTAATTGGGATCCTTGGAATACGGGCAAACCGTGGGCTTTTGGTATCATACGATTCACCTACTTGTTTACAAAAACTCAAAATATCCAAAGTATCAATTCCTTCGTTGCTCACGATACCCCATTAAAATACTTCTGCGATTTCCTGGAACCTGCATCTGAAGCTATTCGCAAATACAGTTTAGCAATGGCGCAGGAAGGGACCGGGAATGTGAGGATGGATCCGCTAGGAGAGGACGATGCTGTGGAGCTGGCGCAGCAGTATAGATCAGTGAGGGTGGAGGTGCCATCGGTGCCGGAGCCAGTCGGCCAGGTGGAACCAGATCACTGGCACTCGAGGGCTGATAGGTCCATTGTAACGGCGGCGGAGTTGGAGGCTATCCGCGAAAGGTACCAGATTCCGGCGGAAGTGGGGTTGGTGGTGCCAAAGTCGACGGACCGGCCATCGGACGTGAGGCCAGGGGAGTTCTCCCTCTACGAGGAGGCGCTGAAGGGTGGGTTGCGATTGCCGTTGCCGCAGATTGTGGTGGACGTGCTTAATCGTTTGGACATGGCACCAGGATAGCTGATGCCTAATTCGTGGAAGATTTTGCTATCGTGTGCAAGCGCCTGGCCGAAGGCAATGGAGGGGGAGGCCATGACAGCGGATGAATTCTTTTGCTGCTACAAAGCGTCAGGGCAGCAGGAGACTTGGGTAACCCTACAGGCCGTGGCAGGGAAGGGCTTGGTGGCAGGGTTGCCAACCTCGGTCAAAGGCTGGAGGCATAGGTGGTTCTATGTGTCCAACTCTGGAGGGGCTGGGGCACGCAAGACGTGGAAGGTGCCGACCAAGTTTGTGGAGTCGAAAGGGGGTACGGCGATGGAAGAGAGAGTAAGGAAGGTGAAGGAGTGGAGGGAGAGGGAAAAAGTTAGGTGGGACGAGCTCGTTCTGCCATCTGCTCTGTTTGAAGCGAGGTTGGGCCCACAACCGGTCGGGGCAGACCTCGACCGAGCGGAGTTGGAGGCTAAGAGGAAGGCGCAGGAGGCGGAGGATCAGGCAATGCTACTGAGGGCTCAGAAATTCGCAGAGGCCCAAGTCGACCGACCTCCTCGGCCAGTGGTGAGGGAGAGGATTCGCCCTCGGCCAAAAGCGTTGGGAGAGAAGGGGTTGGAGGGGTCTGCTCCACGACTGCTTCCAAAAGACCCTTTGAAGGAGAGGTCGTTGAAGGAGATGGAGGCACTGGGGGTGGGGAAGAAGAAAAAGAGGTTGAGGCGAGGTGAAGAGGAGCCATCCCAGAAAAGAAGGAAGGAGATAAGGGTGGAAGAGGCCAGCCTGGCCAAGCGAGTGGAGGGTGGGGAGGTGGAGCAGACCCCAGAAGGGGCGGTCGTCTCAGCTGGGGCAGAGGCCTTTGTGACGAAGGAGACCCCCGAAGTGGGGATAGCCAGCCCAACGGGGGACGTGGTGGAGAAGGCTCCATCAGAGCCAGCGAGGGTTGGTTCGGCTGGGGGCGAGCCAAGTGGGGGGTTGGAGAAGACCCCCGCGGTACCAGCGGAAGTGGAGTTGGTCATGGCGGAGCCGAGTGGGAGGGAGCAGATGCCAAGGGGGCCTGCGCCTCAGGGAAGAGGGGTTGGTCTGGGGGCCACCATTTACCATACGCGTGCTGTAGCTGGAAGGTTGGAGGGAGATGGGGGACCAGCAAAGGCGGTGGCAGACCGTCTGGTGAAGATGGTGGAGGAACCAGCTCTGCGTTCGGCCTCCGGATTTGGGGAGGCCGACCTGTTCAGGGGGTTATGCTCTGCCCAAATGGAGGTAACTACCCTGGCAGGGGCCTTGCTGAGGAAGGGCGCAGCGGCCAAGATAAAAGCTGATGAGGCCAAGGCAGACTTAGCCAGGTTGAAGAAGGAGAGTGCTGCCTGGAAGGTTGCCTATGCTGAGTTGCCATTGGTCAAGTCTGAGTTGGAGGACACACGCCGAAGGGTTGTGTCGCTCGAGTTCCAGTTGACTGGTGAGCAAAGGAAGCTGGAAGAGTCCAAAGAGGCCTGTGCTATTGCGATCGAGCGCCATGAAGAGGCCATGAATAGCAACGAAGACCTGGTCAGGCAGAGGGACGCAGCGGATGCTAAGTTGGAGGCGCTGCAAAAAGTGGTTGAAGATGAGCGTGCCAGAGCGGCAGAGCAGAGGGAGAGTCTGCGCCAAGAGTTGGGGGCAGAGTTAAGCAGGGTGACTGGGGAGAAAGAGGCGCTGCAGAAGCAGTTTGAGGCCGAGAGGGAGAAGGCTACCGCGGAAAGGGAGGGCTTGATGAAGGAGTTGGTTGAGGAGAGGGCGAAGGCGGCCTCGGAGAGGGCTGCCTATCCTGATTTGTGCATCGCAGCTGTGGAACAGTTCAAGGCGTCGCCAGATTTTCAGGTGGCGATTGATGCTGCGGTGGCCAATAGTCTGGCGAGGGAGGGGACTGGAGGGGCTGGGCCATCGGAGACGACTGCTGGGAGAGCTGAGTCTGACGTGATTGCAAGTTTCCAGCAGTCGGACTTCTATAAGCATGAAATGGCAGAGTACTGGGACAGTGGGTGGAAAATGTTCAAGCGCAAGGCTGAAGAACTGTTCCCAGAACTCGATTTTAGCAGAGTGGTGGTCGAAGAAGAAGATGTGGCCCAGACCCCTCTGGACGAGGGGGTCGAAGAGGTGGACCTGGTCTCCAGTGAGGGGGAGGAATGATGTGGGGAATAATTTTGTATACATGCGTTGTTTTGTTTTCTTTTGTTTTTTTTGTTTTTTTTTGTTTTTTTTTTTTAAGGGATGTATGTAGCTTGTACACACATTTTTGAATAAATAAAAGAACATTTATGGTTCTAATTGATGATGCCAATATATCTTTCTTCTTGTGTTGGTTTGGTCTGTATATCTTTCTTGTAATTACTTTGTGCACTGAGGTGTTCATGACTTAGTGTCAAATGTCTACCTAAAGAGTAGGCTGGAATGTGAAGTTGGAGATGTAATTTGCCAATGAAATGTGGTTAGACCTTGTTAAAATATGACTAAGTGTCAAATTGCCTTGAAAAAGTAGGTTGAAATGCAATGTTGAACATGTGATTTGCAAGTGAAATATGGGCAAATATGACTAAGTGTCAAAGTATGTTGAAATTGTGATTAAGTGTCAGGCCATGGCTGAGTGTTTTGTTTGATGAGCCTTCAGTCATAGGTCTTACCGGGGCTCGTGAAAATGCTCAGGTTTGGCGGAGGCTTTGAGCGCTCGGTCTGGCCGAGGTTGTTGAGGGTGCTCAGGTCGGACTGAGGCTTTGGGAAGTGCTCAGGTCTGGCTGAGGCTTTTGAAGGTGCTCAGGTCGGACTGAGACTTTGAGTGCTCGGTCTGGCCGAGGCTTTTGAAGGTGCTCAGGTTGGACTGAGGCTTTGAGTGCTCGGTCTGGCCGAGGCTTTTGAGAGTGCTCAGGTCTGACTGAGGCTTTGAGTGCTCGGTCTAGCCGAGGCTTTTGAAGGTGCTCAGGTCGGACTGAGACTTTGAGTGCTCGGTCTGGCTGAGGCTTTTGAAGGTGCTCAGGTTGGACTGAGGCTTTGAGTGCTCGGTCTGGCCGAGGCTTTTGAGAGTGCTCAGGTCTGACTGAGACTTTGAGTGCTCGGTCTGGCCGAGGCTTTTGAAGGTGCTCAGGTTGGACTGAGGCTTTGAGTGCTCGGTCTGGCCGAGGCTTTTGAGAGTGCTCAAGTCTGACTGAGGCTTTGAGTGCTCGGTCTGGCCGAGGCTTTTGAAGGTGCTCAGGTCGGACTGAGACTTTGAGTGCTCGGTCTGGCTGAGGCTTTTGAAGGTGCTCAGGTTGGACTGAGGCTTTGAGTGCTCGGTCTGGCCGAGGCTTTTGAGAGTGCTCAGGTCTGACTGAGGCTTTGAGTGCTCGGTCTGGCCGAGGCTTTTGAAGGTGCTCAAGTTGGACTGAGGCTTTGAGTGCTCGGACTGGCCGAGGCTTTGGAGGTGCTCAGGTCTGGCTGAGGCTTCGAGTGCTCGGTCTGGCCGAGGCTTTGGAAGTGCTCGGGTCTGGCCGAGGCTTTTGAAAAAGTGGTGCTGCAAAGAAGAGTTGCATGAAAGTTACATTCAGACAGTTGAATTATAGAGAGTGGGAGCTCCAGTCGACATTTGTATTATGTATTGAAAAAGGAAAATACAACAATTTTGACAATACAAAAGTGAGGATTCATTGATAGTAACGTTTCAGATGTTCAGCATTCCAGGGATGGGGAAGGTCTCGGCCATCCATATCTTGAAGTCGGTAAGTGCCTGGTCGCGGTCGGGCTTTCACTACATAGGGCCCCTCCCATTTCGCTGCCAACTTGCCCTCAGCTGGATTCTTTGTGGCAAGAGTTGCTTCTCTCAAGACAAGGTCGCCAATGGAGAACTCCCGCGGTCGGACTCTGCGGTTGTAGTGTGCTCTCATTTTCTGCTGGTATGAGGCCAGTCTGATAGCAGCAGTCTCTCTGAGTTCCTCAATGAGATCCAGGTCTGCTCGACGGAGTTCTTCGGTTGAGGCGAGGTCTGGATGTAAGACCCTGGGGGTGGGCAGACCGACTTCTACAGGAATGACCGCCTCAGCGCCATATGTTAGGCGAAAAGGGGTTTCTCCAGTAGGAGTCCGGGCAGTGGTTCGGTAGGTCCAGAGTACATGTGGTAGTTCCTCGGCCCAAAGGCCTTTGGCGGCCTCAAGCTTAATTTTGATGATCTTCAGGAGAGAGTGGTTGGTGACCTCGACTTGACCATTTGCTTGGGGATGGCCGGGGGAAGAGAAGCATGGTTGAATTTGGAGATCTGCACAAAATTTCCTGTATTTGGCGTTATCGAACTGTTTGCCGTTGTCGGAGACGATGGCCTGAGGGATGCCAAATCTGCAGACAATCGATTGCCAGATAAACTTGGTGGTGTTCCGCTCGGTGATTGTGGCAAGGGGTTCTGCCTCGACCCACTTGGTGAAGTAATCAATGGCAACGATTGCGAATTTGGTCTGGCCTCGGCCAGTGGGAAGCGGGCCAACCAGGTCGATACCCCATTTGGCGAACGGGTAAGGGCTGCAGAGGGAGATCAGCTCGGTGGGAGGAGCATGGGGAATGTTGGCGAAGCGCTGACACTTGTCACATTTCAGCACGAAATCAGAGGCATCTTTGTTGAGGGTCGGCCAGAAGTAGCCTGTACGGAGTACTTTGTGTGCGAGAGATCTGCCACCTGAATGGTTGCCACATATTCCTTCATGGATCTCTTGCATTACATAGGTTGCTTGGGTAGGGCTGAGACATCGCAGGTACGGCCGTGAGAAGCCGCGCTTGTAAAGGACGCCGGCGACCAGAATGTAGTTGGCCGACCGGGCTCTGACCTTGGCAGCCTGCTGCTGGTCAGCTGGGAGTTCTCCCGTGGTCAAGAAGAGGAAGATGTCAGATGCCCAAGGGATGGGTTCCGTCTGAAGGAATTGCACTTCTTGCAGGTCGGGCGAGATGGCTGGCTGGGTTAGGTATTCGAGGCGAACTCCGTGGCTGAGGTCGGATTGGTCGGCGGAGGCAAGCTGAGCCATCTCATCCGCTTTGGAGTTGTCCGCCCTAGGTATGTGTTTGATCTGGAAGGTGTTGAAGAGTCGAACAAGGGTGAGAGCCATGTCTCTGTAACTCCGCATTGTGGCGTCCTTGGCATCGAATTCACCCGTGATCTGGCCGACGATAAGCTGGGAGTCGCTGAACACTCGGATGTGGCTAACACCAATGTCTTTGGCCAGACGGAGCCCTGCTATCAATGCTTCGTATTCGGCCTCATTGTTGCTGGCCGCAAATAAGAGGCGGAGGGCACACTTGAAATAACCCCCTTCGGGGGATGTGAGGATGAGGCCAGCCCCACTTCCCTCCCTTCGAGACGAGCCGTCAACATTGAGTGTCCAACAATGAGGATCTTCAGGCTCTGGTGGAGTTGGTGCGGATGGAAGGTCAGTGGTTGAGGCTGGATTGGTAAACTCCAAGATGAAGTCGGCTACGGCCTGTCCCTTGATTGCTGTCCGGGGGCGATAAGAGATGTCGAACTGGCTTAGTTCTACTGACCACTGCATTAGTCTCCCTGAGAGCTCGGGTTGCTGCATGACCTTCTTCAGCGGCTGGTCGGTTAGAACCACTATCGAATGGGCTTGGAAGTAGGGACGGAGTCGTCTGGAGGCAGTGACCAAGGCCAGGGACAGCTTTTCTAATAGGGGATAGTTCTGCTCTGCTCCCCTGAGAGCCCGGCTGATGTAATAAACCGGTCGTTGGACGGAGCCGTCCTCTCTGATGAGTGCTGCACTGATTGCGGTGCTTGATACTGCTAGGTAGAGAAAGAGGGGCTCGCCGGTGATTGCCTGTGAGAGAAGGAGAGGGTTGGCCATGCATTGTTTCAACTGCTGAAAGGCCTCTTCTGACTCAGTTGTCCATTCGAAACTCTGCCGCAGGACTTTGAAGAATGGTAGGCACCTATGCGTCGCGCGGGAGATGAAACGGTTAAGGGCTGCCACTCTGCCTGTGAGCCTTTGGACCTCTTTAACGGTTTTGGGTGACTGCATCTCAACCAAGGCCTTGATCTTCTCAGGGTTGGCCTCGATGCCGCGCTGGCTGACCATGAAACCCAGGAACTTGCCAGATCCTACACCAAAGGCGCACTTCTCCGGGTTGAGTTTCATCTGATATTTGCGGAGTGTGGCGAAAGTCTCTCGTAGGTCGGTGAGGTGGTCGGCGGAGAGTTTGCTCTTAACCAGCATGTCATCTACATACACTTCCATGTTCCGCCCGATCTGATGGTGGAAGACTGTGTTGACCAGACGTTGGTAGGTGGCCCCAGCATTCTTTAGTCCGAACGGCATGACACGGTAGTGGTAGGTGCCCCGATCGGTGATGAAGGATGTGTGTTCCTGGTCTGATGAGTGCATCACGATTTGGTTGTACCCTGAAAATGCATCCATGAAGCTGAGCATTTGATGACCGGCCGTGGCGTCGACCAGTAGATCAATGCGGGGGAGAGGGTAGCTATCTTTGGGACAGGCTCTGTTCAGGTCGGAGTAGTCGACGCAGAGACGCCACTTGCCGTTGTTTTTGCGGACCAGGACCACGTTGGACAGCCACTTAGGGTAGTCCACGTTTCGGATAAACTGGGCCTTGAGAAGTTTGTCAACCTCTGCAGCTATGAGGTTGTTGCGCTCGGGATGGAAGATACGTTGCCTCTGTCGATAAGGTCGGAAGTGAGGCTCGATACTGAGGCGATGGGTTATGAAAGAGGGGTCGATGCCTGGCATGTCTGCATGGGTCCAAGCGAAGACGTCTTTGTGTTCGATCAGGAGAGCGGTGAGGTCGGCCTTGGCTTGGGCAGCCAGCTGGCTGCCGATCTTAGCAGTTTTGAGTGGGTTGGTTGGGTCGATGCTAACTTCGACGAGTTCCTCCACAGGTTCGCCTCTGATCAGTTCGTCCTCATCTCGGACGTCAAGTCCTTCAATGATCATTGCCTCCTTCAGTTTGATCTCTTTAAGAGAGGCCACATAACATTCTCTGGCGACAGTCTGTTCTCCTCTCACTGTTCCGACCCCAAAATCAGTAGGGAACTTGAGGGCAAGGTGGTAGGTGGATGTGATGGCTTGGAAGGCATTGAGGGCAGTGCGGCCGAGGATCATGTTGTAAGCTGAGGGCAGTCAAGAACAAGGAAAGTAAGCAGCTTTGTGGTCTGCCGTGGATACTCTCCAATGGTGATGGGGAGATCAATGGAGCCGATAGAGGTCACCCGGTCACCGGTGAAACCGACCAGAGGAGTTTGGAGCGGAGACAGGCTTTCTTCCCCAATCTTCAGTTGGCGGAAACAGTTTAAGAAAATGATGTCCGACGAGCTGCCATTGTCAATGAGGACTCGTCTGACTTTATAATTGGAGAGGACAGTAGAGATGACAAGGGGATCATCGTGTGGATAGCGGATGCCTGCACAGTCGGCGTCTGTGAAGGTAATGGGCTCTGTCCACTGCTTGGGTTGCTTGGGGGGTCGGTCGACCGTGGCGACTGTCTTGTCCGAGCCCTGTCGTATCTTTCTAAGCTCTGCCCTCTGAGCTGAGCGCGATGGTCCACCACAAGCAAGACCGCCTGAGATAACTCTGATTTCACCGACTGGTGGAGGCGGATTACCTTGAGGCCGAGGTTGTTGGTGGGGTCGGTCATGCCCCTGGTCTGGCTGAACTGGTCGCCGTGGAGGGGTATGCCTGCGATTGTCTCTGTGGGGCTCGGCTCTTTGTCTCTGCTGAGGGCGGGTATCTGTGAATCGGCTCAAGCGCCCCTGGCGAATGAGGGTCTCTACTTGATCTTTGAGGCTGATGCAGTCGTCGGTGTTATGGCCATGATCCTGGTGGAAGCGGCAATATTTAGACTGATCTTTGCGGTTGGAAGGGTTCCGTGGAGGAAGAGGCCACCTGAGGGGGTAGTCCCGTTGGATTTGGTTAAGAACTTGTTCCATGGGTGTATTGAGAGGGGTGTATTGCTCGAACCGACCGGGGGGTCTGGTTGGGGCCGGCCGATCGGCACGAGGGGGTTGGTCAGCATAGCGGGATGTTTGGTTATGAGACCGGGTGTTGCTGGGTTCTTGGTCTTTTCTTTTTTCTCTGGGGGTCAGATATTTAGTTGTGGATTCCTGCCGAGCGGCTAGAGAGTCCTCGGCGTTCATGTACTTCTGGGCTTTGGAGAGCAAGGCTGCCATGGATGTCGGGGGGTTCTTGGAGAGAGAGAAGAGGAAATCGGATGACCGCAGACCAGCCATGAAGGCCGTGAGGATGACCTTATCGTCATTTTCAGCAACTTGTAAGGCTTCGGTGTTGAAGCGAGTGACAAAGCTGCGTAGTGACTCCCCCTCGGTCTGACGAATGTTGAGGAGTTGGGTCGCCGGACGTCGCTGGCGTTGGGCTCCAATGAAGTGGCTCAGGAAAGAGTCACTGAGGTTTTGAAATGTAGAGACCGAATCTGGAGGCAACTGGCTGAACCATAGCCGAGCCGATCCCTTTAGGGTCACGGGGAAGGCTCGGCACATGATTTCGTCGGGGAAAGCATGGAGGATCATGAGTGTACGGTAGGTTTCCAGGTGGTCGACGGGGTCGGTTGTTCCGTCGAAGGGGTCGATGGTAGGCATTTTGAACTTGGGGGGTAGGGGTTTGTCGCGGATGGAGGCGACGAAGGGGGAGTTTGCTGTGGTGGAGGGCTTGTGTTGGATGTTTTGCATGACCCCTTGGAGCTGGAGTTTCATGGCCCGGAGTTCTGCGTCCCAAAGAGGAATGTTGTCGTCTCCAGAGGGGGATAGATGTTGGACGCTGCTGGCTTCTCCCTCGGGAGCTGGGGCTATGACTGAGGGACGTGGGGGTGGAGGAGGAGGATGCATATGTGGGCGAGGGGGTTGCAAGCCCCCCGAGTTGGGAGGATTGGGTTGCGGGACAGTATGGCCTGGGACTTGTTCCGGATGGGGTGGAATGTCTGGAGGTGGTGGAGGAATAGGGAGGTTCCGTTGGAGCAGAGCGTTGATTAAGGCCTGGTTTTGTTCGGCCATACGGTTGATGCTGTTGGTGAGTTCGATGAAGTACTGTGGTGGGTTGTTTGGATTGGGAGGATCGGTCTGGTGATCTGCAGCATTGTGGTGGGAAGCCATGGATCTGGTCGTTACCATGCACGTGACGGATGAGGTGAAAAAGGTTGTTGGAAAAGGGTCTCCGGCGGCAATGAACACAACTGGCGCACGGATAAAACCGGTTCCCACAGACGGCGCCAACTGATAGTACAGTGAGTCCTCGTGGATGGGTTGGACCGATCCAAGCTCCTCAAGCCCACTGGATAACCTGCAAACAAGTTCAATCGGGGAACGGGGTAGTCCCCCGGCGAACCCTCCGGTGTAGGAATTAGAGAAGGTGATAATACAGAAGAAATGTAGAGAGAGAGAGATAGGAGACGGAAAACTTAACTTTCTTCTTCTCTTCGAGTTTAGCTTATATCCAACTGTAATCATTTCGCTGTCTCTGTCGTTCTGATTGTCCCCGCCGAAAGCTTGAGGCGTGGTTCGCCTTGTTCAGGGCGAGGGGGTGTGTTTCCGGCTGAGAGGTGTTGTCGCAATAAATGCCGTGATGGGCTGCATTAATGGTGATGTGCTGTGGCAATAACTTTGCAGATCTTTGTCTGCTGACGTGGCCTGCTCTGCGCCTGCCACTTGTTCGAGCATCATTGGTCTTTCCTGTCCGGTTGGACTCCAGCTGTGTTGGGTTTGGCTAACCGGGTTGTATAATGGGGTTTGAATGGTGGGCCGTGGGCTCTATGGGCCTATCCCTGTCAAATCCTAAATATTTAATTTTTTATTGTAATTTCTTACTTTTTAATCTATTTTTAATTTAATTATATTTTATATCACAATTAATTTTAAATTCTTAATTATTTATTGTACTTTTTAACATGTTAATCAAATTTTAGATCAATTCTTAATTATTATTTATTTTATATTTTTATTTAATTATATTTTAAATAAATTTTTAATTATATATTATATTTTAGATCAATCCTTAATTATATTTTAATTTATTTTATTTTAATTAATATATTAATCTAATTTTAGGTTTAGAGAAAATGGGGATAAAATTATCTTTTTGTTGTATCAAAATTCACTTTATCTTTTCAGAAAATCATACTCACTCTAAAAAATGGTGTGTGATATACCTTCCATTAGTTTGGATAGAAAATCTAACTATGACACTTTAGTTCAAAATTATATGGGGACTTTCTGGCTATTTTTGAACTATAGGAGGATAAAGTGCCCCAGTTTCAAATCACAAAGGGATAAAATGAATTTAAACCTTAAATTTATGTAAATTTATGTAATTAACCATATATAAAAGGGTAAATTTCATTTTATCCCTTGTGCTTTTGCCTATGTGCAGATTAATCCCTTCTCATTTGAAAATAACCACATAATTCCATTGTAGTTTGTGGACTGAAATGCACCATTAAACATTCTGTCTAAGTTAACAGTAAGTGTGAAACACATGCCAAATATAAAGGGATTATATACTCATTATCAAAATTAAAGTGGATGAATAGTAGATGGAATAAAGTAAAAGGAGTAAAAAATGTATTTTGCCTAAGGAACAAATGTTGAAAATATATGTAGTTCATAGACTTAGGGTTTATATATATATATATATATAGGAGTATTTTAGTCATTTTTGTTAAATCGTTAACATGTCTAATATAAATTACAATAAGACTGTGGTTATTTCTAGTTGAGAAGGGTAATTTACACATAGATCAAACTATAAGAAAGTAAAGTAAAATTTGCCTTATATAAAATGTATTTTTTTATTTTGTGAAGTGGGGATAATAGAGTATTTTCACCTAAATTTCATGAGATTGAATTAGCAAACTTAAGGCCTTCTTGGGAATGCTATACTCATGACTACATTTATTTTTATTACAAATATGATTTTTGTAGGCTTCATAGATTAACAATCTAATCCCCTCCTCAAGTCCCAAAACAAACAGGACCTTAGAATTTAACAATTTCAATACTTAACTAATATATGGCCCAAGTGATCACATAACATCCCTTTGTAGCGTTTTATATGTAGGAAGAAGATATTGATATTCCTTGTTGGTGTCCTTTCCCTATTAACATTCTAACTACTGATGTAAAGGAAAAAGTAGTATATGACTCACGGAAAATAGGAAAATGGCTGAGACCCCAGTGGGGTGACCCCCACCACCCCCATTATTTTTTTATTGGCTTAATTTTTTTTTTTCTTTTTGGTCTCACAGCCCCAACGTGGGTCCCCCCCACTGGGGTCCCAGCACAGTTGCGGAAAATATTATGGTATACACTCTTTGAAGGATTTGTATTATATATATATATATATATATCTTATAATTAAAAAAAATGAAGGCATAATTTTAATTTTTTGAGTCATAATTAAAAAAATATTACAATTAAATACAATATGAGACATAATTAAAGAAATCATGAGTTATAACTAAAATAATATTATAATTAAAAAAAAAAATAATCATAACTAAAGAAAAAATAATATTATTAAGAATATGTATGATATACATTTTTTAAAGGAGCTTGTATTAACGTTTCCCATGCCCCGTAAATGAAATAAAATTGCGTAGGATGAAAGTAGCTCTTTAACCGTTTGCAAAATGCATCACCTTTTTAAGAAAATGCCTACATGTCACATTTTTTGAAAAATGTTAAAATTATGTTTAAATCATGAATTTGGATTAAATATAAAAAAAAAAAAAATGAGTGAAATATGAATGAAATATAATATATTTTATTGACATTAAATGTATATTTTTTCTTTTCTTTCCTTTTTTAAATTCATATCTAAATTCAAAATATAAACACAGCGTAAAACTTTTTCTATACAAACTTTTATTCTTCATTTAATCCTCTTCTTGAAAATATTTAGGCTAAGAGTGTTTGGGATCTCATAAAAACAAAAAAAAAAACAAAAAAAGTCACATCTTGTTTTGAATTTTTTTTTTGTTAATAATTTTTTTTAAAAATTATGTCAAATTTTTTACTTTTTCAGTTCGTCTTGTGTAGATGAAACTAAAAAATTGAAATTTTTTGAAAAATTAAAAAAAAAAGGAAAAGAAAAATCCAAAATAAAAAAAAATTACTATTTTTTTTGCTTATTTTTATCATTTTTGGATTTTTAAAAATTTTAATTTTTTAGTTCCTCTCCTCAACTTCAATGCAGAAAAGTTTTTTTAAAATTTTTTTTTAATCCAGATTTTTTTTTAAAAAACAATTCATTAAAGACAAAAATAAGCTTTAAAAAAAAAAACATCAAATAAGAAAATCTCAAACATCTACTGTGATCTCCCCACCCACTGATTTCTGTTTAAAAATATTTATCCCTTTTTTTTTTTAATCAACAAAAAGATAATGCTATTCTTTCAAAATTATCCACCAAAATGACAGTGATTTTTATTTTTATTTTTATAAAGAGTTATTTACGCGAAATCCTTCTAAATTCTAGAAAGCATCATTGTAATCTCTTAAATTATAAAACCGCACAAATAAATTTCTTAAGCTATTAAAAAATATTACTCTCTCTTTTAAACTTTAAAAGAGTATGAATAAATCCCATAAATTATTAAAAAAAAATTTGTACAAATTGGATCATTGACAGAAGGGGTTAAACACTAATCGTTTTTGAGATTTATGTATACATTTTTATAGTTTGGAATGGGAGATCCTGTTGAGCCATGAAGCACAACTGGCTGTTGTGTCATTCAATGAGAGCTTCTCCCAAGTATGTTTTAATGATTCGAACCATTCATATTGTAAGGTTTATCAAATAAATTATCCTTATAAAAAATTTCAGTTGATTGAATATTTATAACCTCATATGATCACATTTGTGTTTAAAAAAATATAAATGGTTAACATGATTTTTAATAATAATTTTTTAAAAACAATTGAGATCTAATCATGGGACCATGTATATTTGATTAACTTGATTTTTTTTATATGGATAATATATTTAACTAACTCTACACCGTTTGGATTATAAAAATATACTTTGAAAACACTCTCAAAACCACTTACAATAGGGTGTTGTGCCTTGGGACATAACAACAACCCTCAGTCCTTATAATTTAGGGGACAAAAAGATATTTTTTAATAATTTTGAGAGTTTATTTGTAAGATTTCATAACTTATAAAGTTGAAGTGATATTTTTTAATAGTACAAGAAATATCCATTTAAATAATATATATATATATATATATATTTAAATAAAGAGAAGATGGTTCCAGAATTAATGCTTGTCTTGCGTGAGATTATGATTAGACTGGATCTGAAGAAAAGATAAATAGACTGGATTAGGTGAGATGAGGGAGGGGCGTGAGAAGAATAATGTTTGGAAATTTTAATTTGAGAGTCTAATATAGTTTTATTGATTTAAAAAGTACCTATGTAATGAGGGGATCTTCACTTCTCTCTCTATCTCTTTATACTCTTTCTCTTTCACTTCATTAGACCTCTCATTAGAACTATTATTTTAGAGTTGGGTATCATTGTTGGGTGTGAGAATGTCCCCCATTAATATCAATAATTAGACTTAATAATTCAAAAATTATTTAAAATTATCCTATTGTGATTCAAATTTATTCTAGCATATTATTCAAATTTAATTTCTACTACACAATTACTTAAGTAAAAAAAAAAATATATGTTCAATTTCCCCATGTATTTGTGTAACTTGCCTTAGGTGTCCATAAATTATTGGTCGATTGTAAAATTGATTTGCATAGCTCATCCGTTTTTAAACCCATAACTTAACACATAATTCTATATAATTGAGGATCATCAATGAGACATGTGGGGCTTGTCCATCCCGTAATTATTATGTCTAAATTTTATATTTTACCAGATTTTAAAAATTTTGACTAGTCAGTAATTAGTACAGATCGGATTTATTTAAAAAATTAAATTACATTTTATTCATAAACTCAAATCTTACTGATCAAAATTAAATTGAACTAGAATACATATTTTTCATTACACTTATATTGTTGAGTTCTACATATTTTTCATTTACTAATATTTTGTTTAGTTATTTTTTTTATTTACTTTCCGACATAATTCAACTATTTTAATTTTTTCTATACCATTTTACATCTCATTAATCAAAAAATATTTAACATATAATACTTGTAGTAGAGAAGGAAAAAAAAAAAAAAACTTTAAATGTGAGAGAAAAAAAACATTAGAACAAAAAAATAAAATAAAATATTACCTGTATGAGTTCTTAACGGCCAAGTTTATGGACGGGTTCGTGTTACAATTATTTGTTTAAAATCTTAAATCATCTTTTATGAGCTGGAACGAGCTGGATACTCAAGCGGGTTAGGACGAGCCATGGTTCGGGTAGGTCGAGTTAGGTAATATCAGGTTTTTTATCTGCGGATCATTTGGTACCTCTATATATAACCAGTATATAGATTTTGAGTTTAATTTTTGAATTCGAATTAATTATTATTTTTTTAATAGGACAAATTACGACAGTAGTCTTTATACTTTGGTCTTTGTGTTATTTTGGTCTTTATAATTTCAATTGGCTCAACTTTGACCCTAAATTTATAATTTTGTTTTAATTTGGTCCAATTGATTACAACTGTTAGCATTTTTTTTTATGAAAAATATAAGGGAGATTTATTAGAAAATCATTTTTCAAGTGTTTGTATCCCAATTAGTCCGTAAGAGCATTTCCAATGCATTAGACATATAATACTTGTTAGGTAAAATGCCTAGTATGACTCACTTTTTTCAACTCCAATGCACTAGGCATGTGATTAGTTATTTTAGCTCAACTCACATTCACTAGCTACATGTAGCTAGCCTTCAAGGTTAGGTAAAATGTATTTAATTATTATGATTATTTCCCTCCATCTTTGTTGCTATGTGACATTTTATAAAATTAATAGTATTTGGATGAATAGCTAAAATATAGAGCATGGTTGGAGCAGAAACATAAACACAGTTGATAGGCAAAATAAAATGTATATTTTATAGTAATATTTAGATAGGTAAAATGCCTATTACCGTTGGAGATGCTCTAAGATATTCTTGTATTCCAATAACTCCTATTATTTAAACATTTGATCTACCAAATCCTAATTCTCATATTTAAAGTATTTTATGGACATTTCTACTCTTACAAATATTTTTTAAACGGTTAGCAATTTAGTGATGTGAACATTCATATTTTATAATGTGAATATTCACATTGACGTGTGAATGTTTACATTAACAGTGTGAACATTCACATTGACGATGTGAATATTCACATTGACGATGTGAACATTCACATTACGGAACATTCATACTGTAAATGTGAATATTATTAGGGGTATTTTGATAACTATGTCACTCATAGGACTTATTAGAATATAAGAAAATAATGTGAACTAAATAGAACATAAGTAAGTGAAAATGAATTTATGAAAAAGTGCCCTAAAATATAAATATAAGTGGCATGTGTCATTTTTTAGAGTAAAATTATAAATTTACTAAACTTAGTGAGATAAATTAAACCAATCCAGTGATTTTTTTTCATCAAAAACACTGTTAATTAGACCAAAATGACACAAAAATTAAAATTAAAAGTCAAAATTGAACTAATTAAAAATGAAAAGATTAAAATAATAAAAAAGGCAAAAGCTAAACAAATGCATTTTCATAATAATTAAAAAAAAGGTAAAAAAAATAATTTTTTACTAACTTTCTAAATGACTTCTAAAAAAATAAAAAAATTGATTAAAAATCAAAAATTAACTTTTAATCATTTTTTTAAAACAGCCCATGATGTCAAACTAATGCATTTCCTTCTATTTCATCAAACAAATGTCAAGTAATGTATGAACTTCCTCGTATGTACTTTATTTACATTTTAACAATTAATTAACTTATTGGACGTGCATTTTTCAATTTGTTCCACAGAGCGGAGACAAGGCTATTCGTCATCGAATCTCATCCTCCAATCAACTTAGACAAGGTGCGTTGCTCAGTCATGGTCATCTTAGCTTTGATTTGATTGTAATTATAAATAAACTAGTAAGGGACATTGTGCTATGCTCATGTAGCAGAAAAGTTAATAATATAAAATAAATTTTATTACGATGATAAGAATATTTGTGTAATTCTTGTGTGAAATACTATGATGATAATAATAGATAATTATTTCAAAATATTGGTTTCGTTTGGGAAAAAAATTTTAGTTGGATTTTTTTGATTATTTTAGTTTGATTAAAAAAGTTTTGTTTGGGATAAATTATTTACGTTTTTTTTTTTTGTAATTTTGTGAGAGAAAAAATAAAATAATTATTAGTTGAATGTGACATTTTGTCTTATTAACTTTTTAACTTATTTTACTTTTTAGTAGGCTAAATTAGCCACAACCATCTTGTCAAACAAAGGCATAATCAAGCATGCATAAATAGAAGCCTAAATGGAATGATTTTATTTACACAATACCCATGTGAGATAATTTGTTAAATTTTGGCATTTGAGAGAGAAATTTGCATGAAGTATTATTGACGACAAGGTTTGTCGTTGTGTTAATATAGTTAACTATCTTTTTCTTTTTTCTTTTTTGAAATAATTTTTTATTTTCAATTTAGCAATAAATAGGATTGTACACAATAAATATTAGTATAAGGAGGCATAGGTCCACGTTTTGTATGAACATATAAAAGTCAAAATTCTCTTCACTTCATATAGTGGAAATATGGCATAGCATTTGAAGAATCATAATATAAAAACAAAAAACTCTGAATATCCATTATCTAACAATTCTTTGGAATAGATCACAAATGGAAAAGATCTAAGAAAGTGAAACGACAAAATTCTTTGTATCATTGTCATATAATTTTGGATTTATGTCAAAATTATTCAAAATTAACTTGGTTCATTTATTTTTTAGTGTTATTATATCGTGTTACTTTTTTTTATGTTCGATTTGTGTTGTGTTGGATTAATGTGTCACAACAAAACTTTTCAATTAAAAACACTAAGAATATGACAATTATTCAGTATGTTTGGTTTTAATTTTCTAAATTTAATTTTTTAAAAATTGAGTTTTTGTTTTTTGTTTTTCGTGTTTGTTGACTTATTTGGCTTTCGAAGGTTAATATTGTAATTTTAAGCGTGCTAACAAGGATCAATCAGTCTTTACAGAAGATTAATTACCAACCAATTATCAGACAATTGTGTTTTAGTTCTTTCAGCCTCAATGAAAATGACTTTTACTGGTAGCTTGTTTAGGAGAATTTAGTAAATAACAATTAAGTGAAGAATAATTTCAGAATTTCATTAAGTAAAATAAAAAATTTACAATGATCTAACCTAGCCTCATAGAGGTTTACAGCAACAACTATTTGAAACTACTCCTATGAATGAAGTGTAGTACAGGAATTTGAAGTACAGAAATGTAAAGAATTGTAAAAACTAGAAAGGAAAGCAAAGTAAATAAAACTGGTTTTTTGATCTGAGTCTAGATCCTTCATTCTGGGACCTTCTCTGCTATTTATACTTCTTAATGATAACCGTCGAAGTGGGCTTCCAACTGTTAAAATGTCCTCCCATGATTGTTGAATATGCTCTCTCACAGTCAGTTCCGCTACGCCATATTGCAGTTAGGCTTTCCTCCTAATCTTGAATTTCAACTTTGTGAGTAACCGTCAGGCCACATCACCTTATATCCCTTGATTGTTCTAGTGCCACACAGATCTATTATTATCAATACGGGCTGACACGTGTCTAACTTTGATTGGCAACTTGTATTAACTTCATAAATTGCCCCCTTCATGCCACGTGTTGAATTGTGATTGGCTTTTACAATTTATACAACCAACATTACCCCCCGTACTAATATAACCATTACTTGGTGATATTAGTGGATCAAAGCACTTTACGCATGTCCTGGGACGTGCATGGGCTTTGCATCTTCTTAGAAATGCAACCGACGTCCCTCATTGCAGTGTTTGTACTGCATTAAATTCTCTTCTATGCCTCGAACATTTCCCACTATCTGAGCATTTGAAAAGGCTGATACAGTTCGCATGGCCAAACAAACCTTTTCTTACACAGATCAAGCATACGAAGAGTTGTTAGATAGTGATGTTCGCCTTTGAAAGAATTTTCATGCATTTATTAGCCACACCTATTAATCTTTATTTATTCAAGTCATGGAAGTTTTTGCAATTCATCGACCTTTAGATCAAGAACCTATTGTTCACAATTCTTTAGTCCAAGACTTTGCAATAATGGATATTGGAAGCTCTTTTTCTGCCACAAAAGCTTATGCGTGGGATGAGGCTACTGTTTCCTCTTCTCTTCTAAAGCTTCTGGCTAGGGAGTTTGGCCTACTCCTACTCAACTTCAAACGAAGAAGCGCATCCATCATCGATTTCCTGAATTCGATGACCCTCTTGCAGTCCATCCTTCCAAGCGTAGCTCTGTAGTGTACTCGTATATTCCTTTCAATCGTCTACGCAGCCTTGAGCACAACTTGCTTTCAGTATGGTACACTTCTACTTTGCCATCCCGAATGGTGCAAAGGGCTCCACACCCGTATGAAGCCTTAGGAATCAGTCCTGCACTCCTAGCCAAAAGAATAAAACTTTGCTCCTCTGATTGGCTTGAGTGTGTGAACAAACCTGAATTCCCATCTACTTTCAGAGAGACTCCCACTGCTCCTTTGCTGCCCCCCAACCCAAATTAGATTGAGGAATTGAGGCTCACCATCTTTAAGAGTCAATACTTCACTCCTTATCAAACTCCAGTTCCCCCAACTACTTACCAGCAATATAGGGCTCAGACCCTGCTTACCGTTTTTTCCCATTTGTCCTTCGAAGTCCTGCGAGATGATATTCCTCATAAGAACCTGTTATGGGCTTGTGACATCATTTCTCGCAGCCATCTTCTCAACCCTGTAGCCTATGCAGAGCTCCACGCTTTTCTAGACCAACTTCCTCTCCTACTCAATTGGCATATCAATACTTCAATTACCAATGAAGTATTGAATAAAACCACTGCTGCTTGAATCCAAATTCAGTATGAGGCAAAGAATCTCCTCGAAGAATTTGAGAACTTCAAAAACCCAGACTTATGGAGAATATGCCATTATGAGCGAAGCACATAAGAAAGAGAAGATATACAAGACAGAGAAGGCTGTTAAGCACATAGAATTTGAAATGAAAGCCTAACAACTCTTTTTCCAATTAAGAACTCATCAAGTAGATAAACCAAATTTGGATAAGATAGAAGATAGATTAATAAAAGAGTATATGTTTATTGATTTTTGCTGGACTAAGTTTCATGACCTTTTAACTTTGTCAATTCCTTATTTTTACGAAAATTGAAAATGTAGCCAAATAAGTCTTCTCAATGTAACTATTTTATATCAATAAAGCTAGGCTTTTCTTTCTTTATTTGACATGGTCTGGTTTTATATTCCAATTGCATACTTGTAACCATTCTATTTACCCAAAGCAAACAAAATAAGAGTTTTGAATTTACCAATTTTGTCCTTTGAAACCTGATTTGAACATTTCCAATGGAATATTGGAAACCTAATTTGAATTTCTCCAACATATGGAGTATAATTGACAATCATTGCCTTAAGTTTTCTCATTCTAATCATATGGTTAACACCATCAACAGCTTTGAATTAACTATCTTTGTTTCGAAAAAACAGTCTACATGTTTCGAAGTATGGAAACTTCCCTTAGGGATTGCACTATTTTATTCTTAAAAAGTGAGTCCTTTTGTGTTCTTTCACTGCTTAACCAAATATTGATTTTTTGCAACTTCGAAATCTAAAACAAACAAATTCTAGCTGCAGAGTATTTCAAATTTTACTTCGAAGGATTTTACTTTCAACAAGAAACCTAAAAGCAAGTCTTTAATCTCCTTGAAGCAAACAAACACCTGAGTATTCTTGTACTCTTAGGTATGAAACATATTTCGAAGTCAACCCCTTCTTTCAAAGCCCTAGGTGGATGTTTGTCATCTAGTTTTGGAGCCAAAGCTTGGCTTCGAAGCCAATATGAGTGTTTGAGATAAGCTTCCCTCCTAAACGATCACTCTTGAGAGAAACTTCTAGTATCCGTACCTTCAGTACTTCTTATGAATTCTACCCATTTAAACTGATTGGGCATCTTTCGGACAAAAAGGTTTAAAAACCTTTCCTTTTGTGCTTTTAATTTACTTGCTCGCCCAACACACAAACCCTTCATTTCTATTGATCTCTCCTCTTCTTTACCCTTCGTTCTCTAAAAACTTCTGTCAATGTCTTCTTCTTCTTTGAAGATACCAGTGGTAGAGCGTATGCGTCCATCCGAAGCCTTAAAAAGGATCATTGCTGAAGAGTGTGAGAAATAAAAAGCGGGCGAGAAAAGTACTATTAATGGGCGTATTTTCATTCCCCGTCACCATGAGCAACAGGAATATGTGCTTGGGCTTATTTTTAAAGAGGCCCCTACTCAGCTTCCATCTCTGTACCCGCGTTTAGAGGACCACTGCCTCCTTTATGAAGGCGGTCATGATTGGGGAAGCTGGAGAGTGAACCGACCCCATCGCTGTTGGCCCACAGTAAGACCAGAATGGGAAGAATGGTATAATCGGGTCGTCCCTACTAGGACACTAGATCTCTAGGAACTTTGCCTCTTCGACGCCCTCCAACTATCCAGGTTTACTATTTCGGAGGACCCATTTTTAATACCTGCTGCTCTTTACTTTTGGAATTCTGCTTTCAATTTCTTCCAATTTAGATGTGGTATGATGGCCCCTACTGTCCTTGACATCTGTCATATGTTAGGGTTATTCCCTATTGGTACTCCCTTTGGTCCAGACTACCCAAACCCTAACATCTCTTTTTCTCTTCCCCCTCTGAACTCATCCTATAGTGACTTTGTCAAGGTTGAGAACAAAACGGAAGGCCCTATGACTGATAGGGAATTCTTTTCTTTTTTATTGTATTGGCTCTACAAATTCCTCTTTTGTACTTCTTCTTAGAGGATTATGCCTCAGTTTGCCCCTCTTGCCAAAGCCTTTGTTTTGCATAAAAATGTGACCTTAGCTCCTTATGTTTTGGGCCATGTCTACAGAGTTTGTTCCATCTTTTGTGAAAAACCCATGGATGTCAATCAAGGAGGCCCATTTTGGATACTCCGACTCTGACTTTTTGCATACTTCACTGATTTGCGTTCTAAGTGTCTAAAGTTTTTAATACCAAACCCTATCACTTGTGGCATGAAGTTAGCCAATGTCTCTCTTTATCCTTCCAACTTTGTCTTTTACTTTTCTTTTTTTTTCACCAACTCCCAGTTTCCCCTTCTTCTCACACCTTTTTCTGCCCATTCGAAGCCAATATTGGCCCAACTTG
The DNA here is from genome assembly GCA_022316695.1 of Camellia oleifera. NCBI lineage: Eukaryota > Viridiplantae > Streptophyta > Magnoliopsida > Ericales > Theaceae > Camellia > Camellia oleifera. The sequence goes on along the minus strand of CM039315.1, from coordinate 131,612,037 downwards.
GTTGAGGACCTTTTTGAGCGATAGGTCCTACTCTAGGCCTCAGCACAAAAATATGTGGGCTTCTATTTTGATCCCGAGAGAGCTATTCATTGGCACTGTGAACTCTAGAGCTTATAAGTGTATCTCTGAGCCCTATTGCCCTGCCCAATTTGCTAGGCAATTTGGACTCTCTCAAGGGATCCCTATCCTTCTCTGTAGTCAGTCCAATTTAAACCTTGCGAACAGAGAACTAAAAGTTCCAAGATCCAGATTAGAAGAGGCAACCTCCAAGTTTATCCAAGACTTAATTGATTTTGAATACCTACCCTTCATTTCCCAAAGCAACACATTGAAAAGGTACCAGAATTGGTGGATGGCCAATATGGAGGTGCACTTGGCCATTTCTCCTCAAGATCTATTAGTGGTACTGGATGTGCCTCAAGCTAAGTCCAAAGGGACTGGAGTTGTTACTTCCTCCATTGCTCATGCTACCTCAACTCTTACCCCTGCTATCACAAAATCTGCTCTTGTTACCTCACCTCTTCCTAGAGTCACTCGAGCTGCTTTAAAGAAAGGTACGCATGCTGCTTCCTTTCTTTTTTTTTTCCTTTATGATGCTTTTGCTTTTAACTTATAGTCCTTTCTTTGATGTAGGTGCCCTACAGGGAGACTCTCCTTAAAGAGTGCAAGCTTTAAATCTCCTCAAGAACAAACAACAACAACAACAACAAAGGAAAAGAAAACTCTTGCTTGATCCTGGAGAGGAGGTACCTGAGGCTCACGTGGAAGAAGAGGAAGCAGAGAAAGAGCAGGAGACACCATTAAAAAGAAAAAAAAAATGACGGTCTCTCCCTCTGATTCTATTAGGGACTCTACTCATGAAGTGTCTGCTAAAGCAGTGGAAATGGAACACTTTAAAAAGATCATTGTTTTCCAGAGGACTGAGAAAAGGAGATAGCAGCAAGTACTAAGGGATGAAGCTGCTGCTGTTGATGTACTCTAAAGACAAAGTGCAATGAGGCAACAAATTGTTGAACATTATACCCTTCACAATTCTCCAATCATTGCTACCACTTCTGAAACTAGTAATTTCCTTTTGTGTCTCTAGTTTCCTTTCTCAAGTTTTCAATACTGAAACTTAACATTGCTTCATATTTCTTATTCTGCAGCAATAGTTACTCTACCTACTCCTTCAATAAGGGTTTCTTCAGTCTTATCTGAGGTTGAAAGACCATTAGAAACACCCTCGAAAAAGAGGAAGAAAATCGACACTAAAGTGCCTTTAAGTGTAGAGCCCATTGAGGCAATACTCCCACTTCATGGTTCTATACTTTTCATAGCTTTTTTGAAGCAAAGCATTCCTATATCTTTATCCATTGGCTTAACTCCGTATCTTCCTCATCTAACCTTTAACTCAGCCCAATTTACTTTCCCTACAATCCTTGCTTCTCCTTCCCTTCCAGAGGAGATCCCAGTTATTACTTCATCTCCAGTGATAGTTGATTCTCCAAGAGAAGATACTAGTAGCTCACCAATTCTTTGTCCACTATCACTATCCAGCTCCAGCCCTTCTTTTCTTGATTTACTGGTGGCCAGGACTATGGAAACTGCTAGGGACACTTCATCCTCCTCTCCTATCCTTATGCAACCATTTATTCCTTCTACTACAGCCCTTTTTGCACCACCAATGTCAATGAAAGAGATGGATATTTTCGAAGCTAGACTGGCTAGCATTTTTGACATGCCTTTTACCATTCCAGTAGCCAGTAATGAAACTAAGCCATTGGTTTTGGCTGATTCTCTTTTGGAATTTTTTGAGAGCTCTTCAACCATCAGTAGGGCTTTCTTACCTTCACTGGACTTTAGCATCTATTTGGAGTTGCTGACATTGTTCTCGAGGATCCCATTCGAAGACTTGCATAGACCTATTATCAAGAACGGTTTCCTCCAGTGCTGCAAGGTCATTGAGCAATCTAACATGGTTATTTCGAGTCACTCACTACAAGAAATTGCACTTTTGGCAACTACTTTTGGCGACGACTTCAATTTTTCATCGCCAAAAGGATATTTTTGGCGACACAGTGATCAATTTCGTTGGTAAAAGTATACCTTTACCGACGCAATTTGCTACCGTCGCTAAAAAAGCATAACATTCTTTTAGCGCCAAATTTTTTAGTTGGTGCCAAAATTTCAGAACTTTTAGCTACGAGGCTTATGTTTTAGTAACACAATGAGCGTTGCTATTAGTGTGCATACTTTGGGCGACGACAAGTTGGCGTGGGCAAAGAGTTAACCATTTAGCGACGATAACACTATTCGTCGGTAAAAGTTTTGCTAGTGGAATGATGTGTATAGTGATTTGTATTTTTATTACAATTTTTCAAAGAGTTTTAAATATTCTAGTTATTGAATTATAAAATTAAAATGATCATTGAATTAGATCACAAAATGAACCCATTAAGCCCAAACACACTCTTAAGTTGAGATGACTAATTTGAAATAATTTAAACTTTTTCAAAAAATATGGTTAGATTATCAATTTCAATATGTTTGATTTTATTTTCAGAAACTAGTTTCAATTTTTTTTCTCCTAAAAGACTAAAAAAAATAGGGTGAAATAAAAAATACTTATTATTTTTGTATATTTTTATCTTTTACGTCATAAATACTTTTTAAAATTTTAAAAATATAATTTTGATTTTTATTGCTCTCAAATTATTTTTAATTTTTTCAAAAAAACGAATCTAAAAATTGTTTTGAAATTAATTATTATTATTATTTTGGTTGTGATCTGATTATCAGGCAATGGCAAATTCCCTCTTAAAATTTCCTTCTTTTTTTTTTTTCCCTCATCTATTTCCACGATTTCACTCTTCACTACTACAAAAATAGTTAAAGATCACACTTGGATAATTGAAAATATCTCACTTTTAGTGAAAGTGTGATAAAAAAAAATAAATCAATATTTTAATCATACTTAATTTGAGTGAGTATGATAATATTTATTTTTAATCTCATTTTTTAATTAAGTATGATTATATATATTTTTTTAATCACATTTTCTAAATACGTGCGATTGTATTTTTTTTTTTAATTTTAATTTTATATAAAACAATTTCCTCTTTTCTGATTCATAAAAATTCAAACTGCCCTTTACCTTTTTTTAACTGCCCTGCCCTTTACCTTTTTTCTGCAGCATGCTTCCCATCATTGGTAGCAGCCCTAGATTTGTTTGAGAAAGTTCAAAATAAAAAAAAATGGCGAGCAACAACCAAGAAAGAAGAACCCAACACGGCTCCTCAGCCCGATCGTTGGTTTAACCTAACCCTAGGTTCCTCTTTCAAGGACCACTATCCCTCCTCCAAGTTCTGCACTTTGCGTTGTAAGTTTCTCTCTCTCTCTCTCTCTCTATATATATATATATATGTATATGTCTGGATTGCATTCATTCGTTGCCTAGAAAGCTCGAAGAAAGAAAATAACGGACCTAGTATTTTTGATTCCCGAAGAACCTACTTGTTGCGATGAGCTCAATTGAACAGTCCTTACCCTCAATTTTTGTAATTTTTGTAATTTTTTTTTGTAAATTTTCGAAACTGCAAAAGGGGTTTGTAATTTTAGACGAATTACAATATTTTTCTAATTTTCTCTTCTTGGTTGCTGAGAAAAATCTAGGGAACTGAAACGATTTCCCCCTCCCCTAATTTTTCTGAAGTATTTTGATGTTGTTTAAGTCTCCAGCACATGAAATTCTGACCTCAACTAGACCTACTTGTGAGCTTACTGTTGCAGATAAGAAACTTAAGACTGAAATTTTGTATTTTTTAAAACAAATCTTGAAACTTGTAATTTTGGTAGAATTGCAATATTTTTCTAATTTTCTCTTATTGGAAATGAAAAAATAATTCTTCCAATTTTTCTGGATCCAAATCATTAATGGAAAATGTGAGGTTTGAGTTTTCTCACCAATTGAATGGCAATATATGGCTACATTTTCAGAAGGATGATGTGGTTTTTTTAAAAAAAAAATCTTTCAGATGAATTTAAACCAGCATCAATTGATAAGGGCAGGATTACTGCACAAGAACAAGGAAAACAGGGTTACTGTAGAATTTCACAACAACCAACCTGGAAAACCACAAGTGACGTTCGAGGGCAGTAGCGAAGATTACAAGGAAAATGATGCAGTTTTGTTCTTTGATGGTGAGAGTTTTCGGTTAGAACGGTTGCACCGAGCAATAAAGCGGTTGAGACATGTGCGGCTACCTGGTGAGTCTGCTGCTGCGGCTGCAGGTACTTCACTTGGACCAGCCGTGGAGGCTACTTCACCACCTACCAGTAAAGTGGCTAAGGTCCAGACTTTGAATAAGAGCATACCTCATTCAATGCCTGTGAGTTTTCATTATGGAGAATTTGTTTTCACCTTTTTTCTATAATTTCGTAACCATTATGAAAAAATTAACTTAAGAAGATCTAAAAATCTCACTGTTGTTAAGGCAAATTCACAGATTCGAAAGTCGCATACCACGAAAAGCATGATCACTGACTTATTGATCTTGCAGCCTGTGGATTATGAGCCTCCATTCTTCAGAAACTGCACAGAACAAGAAGCTCATAGCCCATGGACTAAAAATCCTTTGAAAATTGAGAGGTTGGGAATGTTAACAACAAACATTTTGTATTAGCTCTCAAGGTAAAGATATAAGATTGCAGGAACAGTGAGACACTTGGATCCCTTGTTCAAATTTTGAGTTTTGTAATTGGAAATTATGCAGGTTAAGAGTATGCTTGATCCTTGTGAAGATGAAAATGATGACATTCAAGACGATGATGTGAGCTTGGGAGCTGATTTTGTACAAAGGGATGAGCATTCTGAATCTGTCAGTGAGGTACTGTGTTAACATTTCTTTACTGTTTGTTCTCCATAAGCTTCACTAATTGCTGAAAGCTTGATTTACCATATAGAACAAGTGTTTAGTTAACTACTTGTCAATTTGTAACCCACTTTGGGTTAACCATTCGCAAGATAACCAATACATAGTTGCGCCAATAGGTAACGTCTTTGTGCTCAGCTGTTTCAGCTTGTTTACATATTAGGTGTTTCCAGTATTCTCTGAAGTTTGAAATGTGAATGACATTAGTTCTTTTGACAGATAAGCAGCAGAATTGTGATGATAATGGATGACATGGTTGATGAAGGTGATAACAACCCATGATGGGTTTCTTGATGCCAAAAGCAACCAGAGGCTAGGTATGTTCAGTCAAATTTTAAGTTCTATTTTTTTTAAAAAAATTTAAATGCTTTTTAAAGCATACCAATTGTCAATGACTTTTCAGGCTAGGCCCACTATGTATTAAGTTATAAAGGAGATGGTTGACAAGATGGGCTATGCAGTAAGTTTGGCATGATTAGCAATGCCTCTATCTTTTCATACCTTGATTTCTCTTTTGTAAGACCTCCATTTGATATAACTCTTTGTTTCTTATGTAGGTGAAGGTTGTTTGAGTCACCAAGAGGGTACATGAAGCATATTTTGCTCAGTTATACCTCACAAAGGCATATTCCTGTTACAAGCCTGTATTTTGTTTGACTAATATTTTCCATAAAACTTGCTTTAATAGTAATATTTAACTAATGAAGTTTTTTTTTTTTATTTTAAAAATCTCAGTTGGGTAATGAAACGGAGAGTGTTAGCTTTGATCTTCGACCTTCAGATGCCATTAACATTGCAGTAATATGCAAGGTACTTTTGCTCATTTTGAAGATTGTTACTGCTTTGGTGGATTTTTTTGGTTGTTTATCGTCATGTAGTCCTCTTATCTAACATAGTTTTAATCACTGCTCTCTCACTAGATAGCATTATATAATGGTGTTGGATAAACATAATGTTATTTGCATGCAAAACTGATAGCTGAGTAATACTGTGAGATGCAACAAAGTGTACAATGAAATAGAAAAGAAAATGACTTCTGGGAAGGGTATGTATATTGAGGGTGATGATGACTCAAAAATGAGTGACAAAACAAAAGAAGAAATGGCAAAGAAAATTGGGAAATAAGGAAGGAAAAGAGAGGATAGTGTCCCCCAAGTTTAGTTGGGTTTGTGGACCCCATTTTGAAATTAATGTTTGGGGGTTTGGTGAACTGCCACAGTTCTTTCAAAGGAGAAGTTATTTGTTCTCGGGACATCGTTATGTGGTATTTTAATAATATTGTGATTGGTAAAAATAATAGAATTTATGAATTTATATTAAATAATTAAAAAATATAAATAAATATGATAAATTATGATTAAAACTAAGTAATAATTTTTCCTTTCAAAGAGTCCCACAACATGGAAGCTTGTCCCTTGGTAGAGCGCATTCAATTCTATACTTTTCCCATTCACAAGCATTTAATTCAGGATGTTGTCATACTCTCTCTTTCTCTCTCCACCTGTATCTCTAACACAATAAAGACCACATACGCAGTGAAAAAAATGCATATAACATAACTTTGTTAGTTTAATATAGTGAGAGGCAAAATTTTCTTTTAATTATTAATTTACATGATTGAATTAGCAATTCGAATCTCTCAAATCAGAATGCCAATTCCACGATGGAGGAGGAATTAATAGTCTTACAACTGATTTTTTATTTATTTATTATAAACAAACATGATTTTAGTAAGACTTATGGATAGGTTTGGTACAAGACGTAAATCTGTGGAGTTAAAGTGTTGTATTTTGAACTAATTTGTCGTCTAAATGGAAACAAAGTAGATCTCTTTTTAGAAGCTTCATCCTTGCATTGTTTTACTCTTGTTGCAAGTCATCAAGTTAATGTTTTGTTTTAATTGATTGCAGATAGTGTTTGGTTATTGATTTCTTTCATACATGGTATTACTTTTGAGCTTGATGAAGAGATGGTTGCAGATGACGACGAAAGTAAGGCATTGCAAGAAATTATCAACAATACTAAGTTAAGTGAAGGTTATCTTACACTTGCTCGTGATATAGAGGTCATGGAGCCCAAATCGCCTGAGGATATTTATAAGGTTGGGACTTCTTAGATATCCATACCAGCTCTTGATTTGTCCTGTCATCTTGATAGTTATAATTACTGTTGCATATTTGAAAGGGGTTTGTATGTGTGTTATTCCTAATTGTTTCTTCATCAAACCTGCTATTCTTGCTTGGATTTAATTAGGCACATTTGCTCGATGGCCGGGCTAGTGCTGGTGCAAGTGTTGATTCAGCCAGACAGAACTTGGCAGCTACATTTGTTAATGCATTTGTTAATGCTGGCTTTGGTCAGGTAAAATGGTGGTTCATTTGCGTAACAAATTTTGGAGGCAAATATTTTAGGGATGGCCTCATGTAACATTTGCTGCTTATATTGTGGCAGGATAAGCTAATGACAGTCCCATCAGAGGCTTCAAGTGGTGGTTCTTTAGGAAACTGGCTCTTTAAGAATAAAGAACACGGAAAAGCTAGTGCTACAGCAAGTTTGGTATGTTCCCCTCCCCTTTCAGTCTATTTGCTGGTCCAAGTTTCTTTATTGCTGGATTATCACCATTTTTCCTTGTAGGGTATGATTCTGCTTTGGGATGTTGATTCTGGACTTGCCCAACTTGACAAGTATTTCCACAGTAATGACAACCATGTCATAGCCGGTGCATTGTTGGGAGTTGGTATTGTGAACTGCGGTATCAAGAATGACTGTGATCCTGTGAGTTATACTTTGGCATTTTTCTGTACACAAGTCTGTGACTGTTATGTATTTGGAAATCCTAAATTTTTTTTTTTTCAGGCATCGGCACTTTTTGCTGATTATATAGATAAAGAGGATTCTTCTGTCAGAATCGGTGCAATAATGGGTCAGGGCCTTGCTTATGCTGGTGCCCAAAATGAGCAGGTGAGGTTCCTTGCATTTTTAACTGGTGGTTTCTTGGTAGGCCATGGAAACAATACTATGTCTGATTCAAGAGGCACATCAGTGGAATCATTCTGTCTATTCTACCATAGATTGTTAATTTCATCATAGAAGTTACAGAATTCACACAAATAGAGAGGGAGAGAAAAAATTTGATGAGTACTGGAAGATACCTTCCCTTCTTTTTGTACAACATGTTTAATTAAAGTTGATGTTGATTAATTTATAATTTTTCTTAGTTCCATAGTTAATTGTCTTGTATCTGTGGAATGCAAAAACATCATTTGACTTGTTCCTTTACTTTCTTTGTTTGATATGTTTATTTCCCGTTGAAGCGGACTAATCTAAATCATTTGTCAGATCCGTAGTAAATTGACTCCTATCCTTGGAGATAACAAATTGCCTCTTGATGTGATTGCGTTCACTGCTATTTCATTGGCCATGGTATATGTTTATTTTTATTTTTATTTTTTATTTTTTAAAGGGGTTCTGTTTTAATGATTTGTGTTGGCCACTTGTGCAGGTATGAATTGCCCAGGGTCTTGTACATTTGGGAAAAGGCTTGTTGACTCTTGCTCCATATCATTCTGAGCGCTTTTTGCTATCCCCGTAAGTGTTTCTTCTCCCCCATATTAACTTTTCAATTTTAGGGTGTGGGTTAGAACTGATTCACATACATACATATCTAGCGGGAGATGAGCAAGTTTCAACAATGGGAGACTTCTTCCAAAGTGGTAGTTTTCACATCAGGATTGACCCGTTAATTGGGATGTTTCTGTTGAATCTAAAGGTTTTTTGTTAGAATTTTGATGGCACCTAAGCTAGTCCATGTAGTTTAAACCTACCATTTCAAGTGGTTCATTCCGCTTTTAGTTAATATCCCGTATACAGGGGAACAATGGTTTGTTTCCCATTTAAGAGATTTATTTTTGAAAGAAGAATTATTCCACATTATTTATGTGATGGAATTCTAGAAATGAATCAATAGCATTCATATGGAATTTCCAAACACACTAGAAACAAACAAAAAAAATTCGTCATCCTATGAGCATCTTTTGTATAAGAGAAGTTTTGGTCTTAGATACAGCTGAGTGTTGGAAGAGGATTCAATCAGATGATCCAAATAAGTTCAACTTACAGCTCTGTTGGGTTAAGAATGGTGTCAAATGCTTCAGGCATTCACTTCTTCGACAGGGTAAATCATTCAGTAGAGCTAAATGAATATATGATCTGTATTGTCTGCAAAGTTTGTTTACTGTTGTAAGCTGTAATGTGGCTATTTTGTCCAAAGCTGTTAAAAGGCTGTCATGTGGAATAAAACATTTTTATTTATAAAAAAATAATAAATAAATAAATAAATAATTTGTGGGATAAAGCATATTGGGAGACAGGGTTACAAATATGAAGTTTTTAGATTATCATCTAGCCTTCTTTTCTGCAATTAAATGAATAAATAAATTTTAGTATCTGTGAGGAGAAGTATTTTTAAGTCATACCTCTGGCTTTTTTGTCGGCTCACTTTCTGTATGTATTTCATCTTTTTCTTCCAGAACGGCACTGGCTGGAATAGTAACCTTACTGCATGCATGTCTTGATATGAAAGCGATCATATTGGGGAAATATCATTATGTTCTTTACTTCCTCGTTTTGGCAATGCAGGTTTGGTCTCAGTTTATAACAGTTTGTCTACTTCTATCTCACTCTCTCTTGCTTTTAATGATTGGGCTGTTAACACACTACTACTAATGGTTGATTATGTTATATATTTCCTTCAATACTACAGCCAAGAATGCTACTGACAGTAGATGAGAACTTGAAACCTCTGTCAATACCTGTGCGGGTGGTCACCATATGCAAGCGAAGAAGATCTTCTTCAGCAGGTTTGTTTTCTTTTTGGTCACATGAAAAATTACTTTTAGCATTATATATCTTATATGATGGCAATCATTCTTGTGGTGCATTATGACTTTAATTTTTGTATTATAATTATGCTTTCTATACTATGCCTTATAATAAATAAAGAATTATACAATAAAATAGGGATGCGATTCTTATTCACAAAAAAAAAAGAAAAGAAAAAAAAAAGTAAAGACAAACTTATCAATGTGATGTAAACCCCATCTTAACCATAGCATAAGTTCCACAGTAGCATGACAAAGAGATGATGTCTATTAATTTTTTTTGATGAATGGTTTATTGAGGCAAAATACAAGTACCGCACCTTACATTTTGTTTTATAAAATCTAAGTATGACTAAGAGGAGCCTTTAAAAAATAGAGTACTTTGCAAATCAAGAATGTTTCAACGATGGATCTTTGTTGTGAAGCCCTAGGAACAATAGGATAATATGATTTTAGTGTTTGCTCTTCCAAGATGTGGATGAAAACTCTATAATATATCTATTTATCGGATTAAATGAGCGTAGTATTGATTTATTTTATTTTATTTATTTTTTTATGTGGATCTTGTTAACGCATGCCCTAAGGGTACATGTTAGGAGTCTTGAAATTATTGTACATTTTTTATGGAACAAATTTTCATAATTTTAAGCTTGTAAACAAAATCCTTTTTTAGTTACTAAAATTATAATTTTTTCTTCATTGAGTAAACTAGTTACACACTCAGTACAAAGTGTATTGTTCTTAAACCTCAGGAGTTTATGAGGTTTCTCTGATTATTTTACTTTCCGAGGTGGTCTTTAGTCATATTAGATCTACATTTAGATTATGTGCCGCCTTCTTTTTTTTTTTTTCCTTTCAATTTCCTTCTGCTTTCCGTTTGTCATGTCAGCTAATGTTATTGCTGTGTCACTCTGTAGTTCAATACATTAAAAGAGCAAGGTACATGCATCATAATATACAATCTTTGGGAGGATGACCAAGGACAGCTGGAACTTGATTTTGACACAGATCAAAATGTATGCTTTTGATGCCCTTACGTTCATTATCCTTTTTTTTTTTTTGGCACGTTATGATTACATGTGATTTTAATGACAATGATTCTTCTTTTTCTTCTCTTTTTTTAATTGTGGGTTTCAAATGACAGGACATTCAAATTAGAGGGGTGAATCGAGATGAAAAGAAGATAGAGATGGCAAAAAATTACCCGAACTCCAGACACTTTTTAATTTATCGGCATTCATTAAGGGTATATTATGTTTTTGTTAACAATTAAATTCCTTTTCACTGTTCTTACAAAATTTTATTCATGAATTGTTTACTATTAAAATTCTTTTTCTTCATATTTTCTCTCATTCCTCTTCTTCTTCCTTCACTTTTCCTCATTTTTCTAGTAGTCTCTTCCTCCTTTTCTATGTGTATATTTTTAGTATGAAACTTCATTGCCTTTGTTATAATACTTAAAATTTTTGAAACTATTTCTATTCATCAGTCACGATGGGCTCAATTTGGCATGTCTGGTAGAAAATTCCTTAAGCCGTACAAGTTAGGCTCTGTTACAACTATTTTGTTAACATATGATGATTGGATTTGAATGTATCAATATTTTACCTTGCATTCTTATCTCTATTAGATACATCTTTAAATATTCAGCTAGACTATATTCTGATTCAAGATGTTACAGAATTTAGCATTTCGATAACTTCTGTTAATCATCAGTAACTCTATCAGAGATCAATAGATTAGTAATGAGTTGTAAGGCGAGTTGGTTGCACTGCTAACTTGGGTAAATGCTAATTTTGGAGAAGTTGTATTTTAGTCATCAAAAGTCTAGGCATGCCCTGTTGCATTGCCTGACTGACAGGGCAGGTACTACACCTTGTGTTTTGAGACATGTTTTTAGATTGATTCCCGTGCCATCAGCAAAATTAATCATATCAGTGGGGACAGTTAGATTGTAAATCCCAACACATGTATCCACATCAGTATGTATGACATGCATGCAAGCCCGCATGAATTATGAATGTGAATTATGAATGTACTCAGTACTAGTTTATCTATGCATGCTATCAGCATATGTTTTTCGAAGCCCCATAAAATTTTGTAATTTATTTTGTTCAATAAATTAACTTATATTGGATTCCTATCATGTGTTTCTAATAACATGTTTTCCTTTCTTGCTTTCAAAGTTATGCGTCAATTCTGTATCTGAGAATTCCATCTGGCTTCCGTATTATTCTGCGTGGAAAAGATATTGATCATCATAATTTGGTTAATGATTTGATGCTAACTAAGGATATTACATATAAACCAGTGGCTATTGCTGATGGGATACCGAAGGATCCAAATGTAATGCTTTAACTATCAAGCTTTGATTACATATAAACCAGTTAGCTGATCCTGTTTTAATGTGGTGACAGATGGTAGCTGTTGTGACCATGGGTTTTGGACTGAGATTTGGAACATAAAGATGAGTATTATCTATTGCTTTACTGTACAATAAACCTTGTGTATTATTATTATTATTATTATTATTATTGGGGTTGACCAATAAACCTAATCTATTCCACTTCTCTCTAATCTTTGGTGTATGCTATATTATGTTTCTTGTATTTCTTTAATAGCATGCCTGAGGTTCGTGAGTCGGCAGGCTTAGCATTCAGCACACTTTACAAGGTGCTGCTGTGATGTTGAATCAGTTTGCTGATCTGCTATTCTTCTGGTGCTGCTGTGATGTTGCTGCCGTTGCTGAGATGCTGTGGTGATGCTGCTGTGATGGTGTTTGTTATGATGAGGTGCTGCTGTGTTGTTGTTGGATGTTTGCTGGTGTTGTTGATGTTTGGAAGGGTGCAGGACTTTTTGTCCAATCTATAATAGATCAGGTTTTCATTAATAGGGGTTGTCATTAGGTGTAAGTTCGGGCAACTGCTGGTGTTTTGGCTGGAAGGGTATGGAGGGGGTATAGAGGGGGTATTTTGTGTGATTTCATATCCATGTTATTAGTTTGTTATAGTGGTGCCTGAGGGATGCCTCTTGTAAATCTGTAAATCTTTTAAAAAATTATAAATGAGTTTTAATTATTTTTGCCGTTGCAAATTTGTCGTTAAAAAGTGAAGCTTTCTCGACAAATAACTTGTCGGTAAATGTGTAGCTAAAAGTTTATTTTTGGCCACTTATATTGTGTTGCTAAAAGTGTATTTTTTGCCAATGCCAATTTGTCGTAGCCAAAACTAAAGCTTTATCGACAACCAAATCGTTGGCAAATGGCAACATTTACCGACGTAAATGTGTTGCTAAAAGTTACTTTTCCCCACTCATATTGTGTTGGTAGAAGTGTATTTTTTGCCAATGCTAATTTGTCGTTGCTAAAAGTAAAGCTTTAGCGACAAACAAATCGTCGGCAAATGGCAACATTTACCGACGTAAATGTGTCGCCAAAAGTTTACTTTTACCGACGCATATGTTGTTGCTAAAAGTATATTTTTTGCCTATGCAAATTTGTGTCGCGAAAAGTGCCACAAAATCATCATATTTGAATGACTTTTACCAACGCAAGGTAAATTGCCGACGATAGATGGAGGCTTTTAGCGACGACTATGTTCGTCGCTAAAGGCATTACTTTTACCAACGCAATGATAATTTCGTCGGCAAAAACTTTTGCCAACTCACTTTTGCCTACGGGTTGCCAACGTAGCTTTGTGTGTCGGCAAAACTCTTTGCCAACGAATTTTCCCTTTTAGCAACATATTTTGATGCGTTGCGAAAAATGCAATTTCTTGTAGTGACTTGTCTCAAGCAGTAGCTACCATAGACTTTTATGTCAACATCTGCCATGTTGCCAAAGCTGCAGAGGAGAAATTGTTGAGAGACCAGGAATTTGTTTCCCATGTACATGCTGAGGTGTCTGAATTGAAAGAATAATATTCCATTATCTCTCAATTTCGAGCTCAACTTTTGGAGAAGAAAGCTCAATTAGAGAAAGAGTTATCAGCAGTTAACTTGGCTTTGGATCGAATTACTACAAAGCTGCAAATAACCAACCAAGGGCTGACTGATCGAAGGTAGGAGATGACTACAGCCATTCAATTGTTCCCATCCCTTAAGAGTAGAGAATCAATTGTAAGGAAACAACTAAAATATTGTACTAACTTTTGGGTCAATTTATGGTTGCATGTACTTTATTCCTTATGAAATGAAATTTTTATTTACTATTCGAGTGTTTTCATACTTCTCTATTTCAATATTTTCTACACTTCTTGTGTTTCCCATACAGTTAGATAATAAGATTTCAAGTACCTGCCATTAATTTTCTTAGGATGTACATACCCATTCAAATTTCTCAAATGGTATGCTCTCCCAGGCAAGACTTTTATAAACTTGATATGGTCCTTTCCAATTAGGTGACCATTTGCCAAACTTATGGCTTTTAATTCCTATCGGGAGTATTGTCTTCCATACCAAATCACCTTCATCAAAGCTAATGTGCTTGACTTTCTTATTATAATTTTTGGCTGCTTTCTTCTTTTGAAAGAGAATGCTATTTAATGCTAAAATCCTAGCTTCATCCACATTTTCTAATTCCAAGAACATACTATGATGGTACTGCTCAAGAGCTAACTGGTCCTACCATCTCACCCTTAAGGACTTAATGTTAATCTCTACAGGTAACACTGTATCATGCCTATATACTGAGGTATAAGGAGTAATTCCTGTACTTGACCTTGGACAATTGCTATAAGCCCACAATACATCTAACAACAAGTTATGCCAATTCCTTGGATTGTCTTCCACAACTCTCTGTATTCCTTTTTTCAAAAACTTATTGGATGATTCTGCTTGACCATTTACTTTTCCATCAAATACAGTCCCATTATCCAGTTATGGTCTGTGGGATGCCAAACCTGTGAATCAGATCTTTAATAAATCTAATAACTTCAGTTTGGTCTACAGCCTTATATGGTTTAGCTTCGACCCACTTAGTGAAGTTGTCTGTGGCCACTAAGATGAAACAATGGTGCTTCGAAGAGGGTGGATGTATTTTCCTTATCATATCCATAGCCCAACCTCTAAATGGCTTCACAACTGCATGTAAATCAGTTATTGGTACATGTCTTATCATGCCATGCTTTTGGCATGCCTGGTAACCTCTAGTATATTCTATACAATCTTTATGGATGGTGGGCCAATAGTAGGAATGCCTTCGAAGCAGACATCTCATCTTCACACTAGGCTGATGAGCACCACAGATGCCTTCATGAACTTCAGTCATGGCTGTCAATGCCTCCTTTGGCCCTAGACATTCCAATAACAATCCGTCTAGTCCTCTTTTATAAACAGCATTACCATACACTATGTATTGCATAGATTGTAATTTGGTCTTTTTGCTGGCTTTCGAAGATGGGCTAGTTAGGTACTGCATTATTGGATGCCTCAAATCTTGATCTTGTAAGTCATTATGATTGACTTCTAACACCACATTCCTTTTAGTTAAAGGTGGTATTAATTTTTGATATGTTGCCTGACTTATGTTCATTTGAGTGTCATCCCTTCTCCTGAAATTCGAAACTTTCTGAGCTACATCATTGGCTTTGTTATTCGTGAATCTTGGGGTATAAGTCACATTTGCAATCTAAAACAAAGAAAGCAAATGTAATGCAACAACATAGTATGGCAACATGCTTGCACTTTGACATTTGAAAATTCATTTCACTTGGTTGACCGCCAATTGAGAATTCCCAAATATATCAACTACATAAGCTTGTAATCCAATAAGCATTTCCAGTCCCATTATTAAAGCTTCATATTCAGCTTGATTATTGGAACAAGTAATTTTATCAACTCTGAAACCATGTGTGGTTTCTACCCCCTGTGGTGACTTAATTACAACACCAATTCCAGTCAGACCATTAGTCTTTGATCCATCGAACCACATCTGCCATGGCTCAACATTAATCATACCAAGATCCATTATTTCCTAGCTTTCCGTTTGACATAGATGATCTGCCAAAAAGTTAGCCAAAACTTGTCATTTTACTGCCTTTTGGGGGACATATTCTAGATAAAACTTTGACAAGGCCAATATCCATTTGCCAATTCTTCCTCTCAACATTAGTCTAGATAACATATACTTAACCAAGTCTGTGGTTACAATTACCAAAACAACATTAGGCAAAAGATAATATCTTAATTTCATTGCTACAAAATACAATGCAAGAAACAACTTCTCTACAGCTAAGTATTTACATTCACAATAACTTAAAAACCTACTAAGGTAAGAAACTACTTGCTCCTTGCCTTCTTCATTGTCCTAGGCTAGGAAAGCTACCAATGAATCTTTTGCTGCAGCAATGTATAACTTCAAGGGCTTATCACTCTTTAGTGGCATCAGTACTGGACGCTTGGTTAAGTAGGCTTTAATTCCTTCGAAAGTAGTTTAATACTCTGCTGTCCACATAAACTCTTCATCTTTCAACCTTAATAAGGAATAAAATACTTTAGTTTTCCCTGCAGTGTTAGAAATAATTTTTTGAAGAAAATTAACTTGTCCAAGGAACTTTTTTACTTCTTTCTTACTTGATGGAGGCTTGGCCTCAATAATGGTTTTGGCTTTATTCTGATCAATCTATATTCCTTTATTGTGTACTACATAGCCCAAGAAGTTTACAGCTAATACACCAAAAGCACATTTGAGAGAATTGAGTTTCAACTTGAACTTTCTCATTCTTTCGAAAGCTGCCTCCAAGTGAACCAAATGTTTCTCCATAGACTGGGATTTTACTACAATGTCATCAATGTAACACTCTAAATACCCTCCAATGAGATCATGAAAGATAGTGTTCATTGCCCTTTAATATGTAGCCATAGTATTCTTTAGGCCAAATGGCATTTTAACCCATTCGAAGGTGCCGATGTTCCTAGGACATCTAAATGCTGTCTTGTGGACATCCTCCTCTACAATGCAGATTTAGTTGTAACCAGAATGCCCATCCATCATAAATAAATTCTTGTGCCCTGCTGAACTATCCACCAATAAATCTACTATGGGCATGGGATACTCATCTTTTGGAGTTGCTAAATTCAGATTTCTAAAATCGATGTATACCCTCATTTTACCATTCTTTTTAACCACAGGCACAATATTGGATAACCATTCAACATATCTGGCTGTTCTAATAAAGCCTACCTTAAGGAGCCTAAGAATTTCCTCCTTGATTTTCTGAATCACTTCAGGACTCATCCTTCTTGGCTTCTGCTTGTATGGCTTGACATTAGGCTTCATAGGGAGCCTATGTTCCACTAATGACCTATCCAATCCTGGCAGTTCATTATAAGACCATGCAAAACAATCTTTATATCTCTTTAAGGCCATCAATAATTGGTCCCTGTCAAGAGCACTTAACCAAGAACTGATGTAAGTGGGTTGCTGTGCAGAACCTTCCCCTAAATTAACTTCTTCTAAGGGGTCTTGTATTTGAGAACTTATTAATGCTTCTCTTTTGATTTCTTCTGTTTTCGAAGCAATTTCTTTGCTTTGTTCTACTCCCACTTTCTCTGATTCAACATCTTTGCCTTCTTCCTCATAGACAAAGTTTGTCCATAAGGCTTCTTCTTATTGTATTTCCTAGACTTTTGTTTCGATGTCCAATGCACAGTATTTATCAAAGGTCAAAGGCCTGACCTGTTGTTGTTCCTGCTTACAGCCAACTACTATGGCTTCTTTTTCTTGTTCCGAAACTTTTTGGACAATTGATTTTAAGTCCAATGCTGAAAACTTGACTAAAGCCAAGGGTCTGGCTTTTTGGGTTTCATCTTATTGCCTATAACCAGGCATTATTATCATATTTGATAACGAATTCTTCATTAACACTCTCCTGTACCAAGTGCTTCAAGTGTGCTACTTCTTTATCAGTCATCACTTCAGCTGAACCATCAGGTTTTCTCAATATACTAAGTGGTGTCACTTCTTCAGTATACAACTTGGCTTCTGCAAAGTCAACACAAACGACAAAGGGTTGAGGGTCTGCATTGATCTCCTCTGTCTTTCCGTTGCACAAGGCCATCATTATCTTCTGATGTAGAGAGGAAGACACACATTTGTTGGTGTGAATCCAATCCTTGCCAAGTAAAGCATTATATTTAGCATTACTATCAATAACAAAAAATGTCGTCATGCAATCTCTGGTTCCCACACTCAGGTTGATGGGCAAAATACCCTAAGCCATCTGCTTATCCCCAGCAAAACCAACAATGGTTGTGCTGGTTGGGATTAATCTGGAGTTCCTTTTCCCAAGTTTCCTAAAAGAGGATTTCGGAAGCAGGTTCACTCACTACAAGAAAATCGGGTTTTGGCGACTAAAAAATGAAATTTAGTCGCTGAAAGTAGGACAATCGGCGACTAAAATGGTTTAGTCGCCAAAAGTGCAGATTATTGGCTACTAAAACAAATTTAGTAGCTAAATGGAGGGTTTTGCCGACTAAACCGAACTTTAGTCGCCAAAAGTGGTATTTTTGGCTACTAAAAAAAATTTAGTAGGTAAATGGAGAGCTTTTGCCGACTAAACCTAAATTTAGTCGCTAAAAGTTCTGTTTTTGGCTACTAAACAGAAATTAGTAGCTAAATGGAGGCCTTTTGCCGACTAAACCTAACTTTAGTCGCTAAAAGTCATTTTTTTTGTCTACTAAACAGAAATTAGTAGCTAAATGGAGGCCTTTTGCCGACTAAACCTAACTTTAGTCGCCAAAAGTGCCAGAATTTTTTTTTAATAAATAATATATTTTTTAATTAATTATATTGAATTAAAATAATTATATTTGTATATATTATTATTTTATATTAATCCGAATAATATAATATATAAATAATATATATTGCGTATTTGTACATGTGAAGTTGTGGTGGCATAGTGGAGGGCGGGTGTTGCCAAAAAGGCGTGGAATGTGAATGGTTGGGGTTCGCAACTCAGCAGAAGCAAAAAAAAAGTGGACTTTTTTTTTTTTTTTTTCCGTCGGAAACACCTTTGGCGACTAAAAATTTAGTCGCCAAAAGTCTTTATTTCCAAAACTGAAAACCACTATTGGCGACTAATTTTTAGTTGCTAA
The DNA here is from genome assembly GCA_022316695.1 of Camellia oleifera. Classification (NCBI taxonomy): domain Eukaryota; kingdom Viridiplantae; phylum Streptophyta; class Magnoliopsida; order Ericales; family Theaceae; genus Camellia; species Camellia oleifera. The sequence continues at coordinate 131,593,148 of CM039315.1, read as the reverse complement.
ATGTATTATTTCCAAAACTGAAAAACACTATTGGCGACTAATTTTTTAGTCGGTAAAGACTTATTTTTGGCGACTAAAAAAATTTTAGTCGCCAATACCCTCCGCCGACCACAAATATGCGACTAATGTAGCGACTAAAAAATTTCGTCGAGGAAGGTGAAATTTGGACTTTTGGCGACTAAAAGTAGACTTTTGGCGACTAAAAATTTAGTCGCCAAAAGTCATTTTTCTTGTAGTGACTGCTGCCCCATTATCTACCAATACCTTATTCATTTGTATCTCATCGAAAAAAGCCTTGATATACAAGGGCTTGACATGCTGTGTCATGGATGTTATAGGATACTCAAAAGGATATGAGAGATTAATACTTACTTCTTCCTTATTCTCGTCCTCAGTTTCCATCGGTGTGGCCACTTCAGATTCATCTTGAACCATACTAACCTGTGAATCTTCACTAGAAACTAGAATAGGGTTAATCTCCTGACCTTCTTGGTTTCCATCTTCAGCCTGGAACTCCTGTGATAGTATATGCACCATATTCACTAACACTGGAGGAAATGAGCCAAACTGAACTACTGGTTGTACTTGCTTCTTTTCCAGGTTAACTTGTTCAGTTATTTCAGAAGTATCTTCCATGCTGCATTCTGGCACTTCAGTACTAGTGACTTCCTTCGAATGGTCTTTTCTGTTGATTTTTTGACCAAAAATGTCTGTTCAGCTATGAAGGCTTCAAACATCTCCTCCTCAACCATTTCTTTCCTTTGGCCTAAGTTAACTTCTCCTTTTGTCTCACTGTCACTTTTCATCAAGGCCTTTTCAAGACCTGCTAAGCTGGATCTTTCCTTGGCTTTTAACTCATAGTGAACTTTAGCGAACTGCTCTTTGCTAAAACTTTTTTTTGTTCTGAGTCAATTTTGGACTATGATCTAATTTTGGACTTTCTCTTTCCTCTGTCTGGCCTTTTGGCTGGGGCAATGAAGAACTCTTTCTACTTTCCTTCAGATCCTTTTGGTACTGAGTGTACCTTCGTTGGATCTTCCTTCTTTGGGACCTAAAAATTACTGGAACCATATTTGGTTCCTTTGTTTTTGGATACTTTAGTAACAACCAATTATTTGGAGCCACCAAGGGAGGTTTAACCGTTCTACCCTAGTTTCCAACAACACTTCTCTGGACAAGCATTTCCTTAGGCTTGTTATACATGACAAACCAATCTGGAACCCCAGGTACCCATGAACTCACTAACTCAGTTGTTAAACTAGCTCTTTCTGTCCTCGAAGCCAGCTTCGAAGTTGCCTATGGAGGCCACTGCTTAGCCCTGATCCCTTGTCTTGAGCCTAATTCAGGCCTTCTGTCAGGGTGGTTACCTTCCATCTTGTTTAAGGTTGATCTAGGAGGCCAATCTCTGGCTTTGATTCCATAACTCGAGCCCACTTCAGGCCTTCTCTCAGGATGATTACCCTCAATTCTATAATAGTTGGGTGGTCTGAACTCATGTAGAGGTCTTTTTCCCTTGGAATGCACTCTAATGGTTGATGGTCCAGCCAAGAATGGCTGCTGTCAGGGACCAGTTGGGTATGGTCTCTTGTTGTAGGTACTGGTTGGTTTAGAACGTCTCTGCACATCCTTGTAATACTGTTTCCCGTCAGTTGCGAGTCCTTTCAACCATTTGTAACTTAACCTGCATCTAGGACACATCCGTTGCATGACAGTTGCCTCTAGGGAGTCATCATCCAGTGCCTCCTCACTACAGTCCTCCCTTTGGTCTGCAAAGCTCTACTCATTCGCTGGTGAACTTTTGGTATCTTTCTTCACAGTAGCCTGGCTGACAACATGCATCTGCACATTAACATCCTCAAATTCCTTCAAGGATAAGTTTTGGAAGTCTGGCACAATAACATTGGCTGTAACTTCTCCAATCTCTGGAAATAGATTAGTGTCAATCCCCATAACTTTCTCTGTTTTAGCTGGGAATTTTAAACTCCCCTTTCGAATCTCTTCTTGGATCCTGTCCCGAAAAATAATACAGTTTTTAGTTGAGTGAGTCCAAGAATTGTGCCATTTACAATACATTTTCCCTTTAAGTTCTTCTGGGAAAGGAAGTTTAACTCCCTTTGGTAACTTTAGGAAATTCGCTGCAACAAATGATCAAAAATATCATCTGCCTTTGTTAAATCGAAAGAGTATTTCCTATGAAGGTCTTTCTTTTTAAATTGCTGGTTTATTGTAGTGTCTTTATGAATTAATGTCTCATATATCACAAGCTCTTTCCCTACGATCTCTGCTGCATCAATCTCATAATTAGGATCTCTATAATAAGTCTTGTATGATGCATTACCTCGATCTTGTTCTTCCTCACGTAATGATTCATATCTAGACACCTTATAGGTTAATTCCACTAAGTCTCGAAACTCAGTTGAGTCGAATTTCTTTCAAAGCCTAAACTCTAAACCATTTTGAGCCAATCTCATAAATTTAGGCTCTAGTGGAATGACCCTACACTTGTTTCGTGCTCTTTTGAATCTGGCAATAAATTGAACAGCCTTCTCATCAAGCCTTTGACTCAACCTTGCCAAGTGTGCTATGGAAACTTCTGGCTCTATTTGGAAGAATTGGGCACGAAATGCCTCCTCCATTTACTGCCAAGTTTAGATAGAGCCAGGTGTAAAGTTAATATACCATACAAAAACTGTCCCAATTAGAGAATTTGGAAAAAGTCTTAATTTCATGTATTCATTATTGGTAAATTCACCACGTTGGGCAGTGAACCTAGTAATGTGTTATACTGTTGACTAGTTTCCATTTCCATAAAAAAAAAAGCAAAGTCTGGTATTCTGAACCCCCTTGGATATTCATGCACCCTATTCACCCATTTTGGATATGGCTTCCTATACACAGGAGTTTCAAACCCCCGAGCCATAGTTCTACACATTTCTCTAAAAATATTAGCAATTTGGTCCCAGGAACCATATTTTGTGCTTGTTGGACTACCACTGAATAAACAAACACATGATGTGGTGGAAAATCTTGTGCCTGAGATCTTCTTGGTCCATAAGGATGTATATTTGGGACTGGCTATCCCTGTGGTACTGGCTGCTGTTGAGGGTATGGTTAGCCTCTCTGAGCCTATCCTGCGAAAGGACCTACGAAAGACGCTGTAATAGAAGGAACATGTGTTGTTTCTCTTCCAGCTGCAAGAAACCCTTCTAACCCCCCGGGTGTGAATTCAAACAAGGGATTAGTGAACCCCCTTGTGCCAGGTATGGCTTCGAATATGGAATTTGGAAACATTCTCATGCCATTTTCTTGTTTTGGCCCAGATCCACCAATTTGTATGGCTTTGCTGTTAGGTAATGAGGCATTTTGATTTACCATAGGTCTCAAAAGAGACTCATACCAAGACTGAGGTATAGGTGACGGTCTTTTATAATTTTGATTACTAGTCTAACCATTAGTATGTCCATTACTTTGCATAGACTATTTATCTCTAGCCAATCTTTGCTAAGAAACATTTGAATTTTCCTCTATATGCCTTGTGTTAGTTGATTGATAGGAATTCATCCGATCCATAAAGGATATTACACATCTTTCCATTGTGTTCATTAACTGCTGTCCCATGGCATCTACTAGGCCTCCCCATGGATTCATTGGCTGAGTAGATAGAACAGTGGATGGTCTAATTCCATGGTCTCGTCCAATATTTTGAACATGTGGTGTATGTTCTAAATTACTGGTATGTTCAACCATAGGTTTTGATGAGATAGGTATTTCCATAGGATGTGTTATCACATTATCCTCTGGATCATGTACATCTACCTCTCCTTCCACACCTTCTTCCAGGCATTAATTTTCTCCTTATCTCCTACGTCTAACCATTTCAATTTGTTCCACTGGGCGTGCAAAAAACATATGTTGGCTTTTTTGGCTTTCGAAGGTTAATATTGTAATTTTAAGCGTGCCAACAAGAATCAATCAGTCCTTACAGAAGATTAATTACCAACCAATTATCAGACGATTGTTTTTTAGTTCTTTCAGCCTCAATGAAGAGGACTTTTACTGATGGCTTGTTTAGAAAAATTTAATAAATAACAACTAAGTGAAGAATAATTTAAGAATTTCATTACGTAAAATAAAAAATTTACAATGATCTGACCTAGTCTCGTAGAGGTTTACAGCGACAAACTATTTGAAACTACTCCTATGAACGAAGTGCAGTACAGGAATTTGAAGTACGGAAATGTAAAGAATTGTAAAAATTGAAAAGGAAAACAAAATAAATAAAACTGGTTTTTTGATCTGAGTTTGGATCCTTCATCCTGGGGCCTTTTCTGCTATTTATACTTTTCAATGATAATCGTCAAAGTGGGCTTCCAACTGTCAAAATGTCCTCCCATGATTGCTAAACATACTTTCTCACAGTCAGTCTCACTACGCTATATTACAGTTAGGTTTCCCTCCTGATTTTGAATTTCAACTTTGTGAGTAACTGTCAGGCCACATCACCTTATATCCCTTGATTGTTCTAGTGTCACGCAGATCTATTATTATCAATATGGGCTGACACGTGTCTGACTTTGATTGGCAACTTGTATTAACTTTCTAAATTGCCCCTTTATGTCACGTGTTGAATTGTGATTGGCTTTTACAATTTAGTTTTTTTGTTTTTAGTGAATATTTTAAAAATTTTAAACAATTTTTAGATGCAACTTACTTAGATGTATCTAAAAAATAAAATATTTTTGAAAAAATATTTTAAAAAATTAATAAATATACAAAAATATGAAAAATATACTGAATTTTTTTTGTTTTTTTTGTTTTTTTTTTTTTTTTTTTTGTATTTTTGGTATTTAGTTAATTTTTTAAAGATTTTTTTTTCACAAATATTATACTTTTTAAGTATATTTATGCTTGGTGTGTCTAAAAATTAAAAAAAATTTACTTGAAATATTAAAAAATTAATGAAAATAAAAAAATACGAAAAAAAAAAATAAAATTTTCTAAAAAGTGAATTCTGATAATCAAAACCAAACAAAGTGATTCTTTTTTCTCTGATTTGTATACTTTTAATATATCCTGACAAAACAATTCAATCAAAAACACCATATATATGACAAAGCTACTATTTTTTCTTCACAAATTACATCTTATGAAACTAATTTTTATTCATTAAAATGTTTAATTTTAAATGAATTTCATATTTCCAATTCAAAAAGCAATATCATTATATTTTGGTTAGACTGACTACAAAATAAGTGACAAAATATATATTAGCTTAAATGAAATGTGGAAAAAAAAAAAAAAAAAGTATTAACTTTAAAATCCTATTTTGTGGGGAAAAAAAAAAAAAACCCCACTAAATGGTAAATTACAAATACTCTTTGAGATTTACTTAAAATACAAATTGCCCTATATAGTTTGGAAAATTATAAATATTCCATTATCAGAATATTTTATTTTACAAAATTAACTGAAAAAATAAAATTCCTTACTTCTAATGATAAAATTACATAAATTATTAATTAAAATAAGTTTAAAAATTATTGATTGACTTAATGATTATTAATAAAAAGGGCCAATTTGTTATAAAATTAGAAATTTGAAGGGACGGGTTGTAATTTTTACAACCATAGGAGGTAAATCGTATTTTAAATAAACCTTAAATGGTGTATTTGTAATTTATCCAAATAACAACCTTTAGTCAAAATAATATATAATATTAAAATTAAAAGATATAACTAATTTTTCATAATTTATATCAATTTTATGTTACGCAAATTCGACGCTAACTTAATTTTTGTGTTATCAATATATATATTTGTATCGAAAATTCATCAATTATGATCCATTTATACGGTGTGATTTGAGTTGAAAATTCACATCCTTAATTCTAGGTATATAAAATTTTTAAAAATTGAAAAATACGCAAAATATATTTTATGACTGAATTTTTTTATATATCTTTAATTGTAATGTGGATCTCTTCTTAAATATGAAGGTCATTCTTAAAATAAATCTTAATTTTTTTATTTTATTTTAAATGATTGAAAATTTTAAAAAAAATGCTTTTGATAATATAAAAGGTAATAATATAAAAACATTGATGCAAAATTTTTGTGCACAATTGATTAACTTTAAAGAAAAATACCTTTAAAGATGTTTTATTTTAATAAAGTGAATTTTATTACTCTTAAAGTATATAGATTTTTTAAAGGAAAAATGCTATAAGTCCTAAATTTTCTACTAAATAAATGACCAAATGTCTCACGTAGGTGTAAGATCCACATGTGGATCTTACACATGTGAAATATTTGATCATTTATTTGATAGAAAATTTAATATATCTAGTATTACTCTTTTTTGAGTGGATGTCCTAATACAAATAAAATGATCATATTGATGTTGATCGGAACATTCCAAAAAGCTAGTTTTTTTGGCTTTTTAGGTTTTTTACACAAAAAAAATTACAAAAAAACAAGTTTTTTTACACAAAAAAGTCAAAAAGTCACAAAAAAAAGTAAAAAAATCAGTTTTTTACCAATTTCTCAAAACACTACTATCAAATACTAGTGACAAAATTAGGAGACCTACATGGATGCGAGAGAAGTGAAAAAGAAAATTATTCACCCCTCCATATTTGTGTAAATTTTTTTTTTTCTTCCATACACTGAGATATTGGCTTTATTTTGGCAACATGGTTTAAAAGTCACATTTTTGACCTTTTGATTTTTTTAAGTTACACAATTTCTCTATTTTTTTTTTACATATTTTTTAAAAAAATAAAAAAACAAAAAAATAAAATTTTAATCTACTTTTCAAAATAGGCTGTAATTTCTCCAAAATAAAAAGCCACTCTGATTTCAATGTTTATAGCAAAAAAGTAATTTTATATCCCTTATCATATAATAGTATTTTGACCATTCAAAAAAAGAGGGGCAAAATGGAAAACAAAAAAGAGAGCCACTTTTGAACGGTAAAAACATTGTTTAAAAGTGCTCAACTCCCATTCCGTTATATTATAGTGTATATAGACATAGATATACAGATACATATAAACAAGTAAAAGGAACTCCTGAATCGAAAACTCTGATACTTTCTTTACAGCGCGCACCTCCTTTGAAAGGAACTCCGTTATATTACAGTTTAGTTTTCCTTACTGACATTGTGCTTTTTGTTTTCAGCAATTGAAGAGAGACAAACATAAGGAAGGAAAAACAAAAATGATTGGTTTGGACCAAATCCTTAGCAAATCTTCGTACCTAATCACAATAGGCTGCAAAATAGCCTGGCAGCACATTGGCTATGTGATTGACTACAAGAAGAACATTCAAAATCTCCTAGATGAAACCGAAAAATTTGAGAATGAGCTAACAAGGATCGATGGAAGGGTCAAGAGAGCCAAAAACGACGGAGAAATCCCCGAGGCTGATGTTCTGCAGTGGATAGAGTCAGCGAACGGGATCAAAGGAGATGTAGAGGCATTACTAGTAGATGCAACAAGAGAAAACATGTGGTGCCTCAAATGTTGTCCGAATGTTTCTCGGCGTTACAAGCTAGGCAAGGAATCCAAAGAAAAGACAGCTCGTGTTATTAGTCTCAAAGACAGCGGCAAACAATATATGACAATAGAAGTGGCACAGCGCGCACCTCCTTTGAAATTTGGGTACAATTTCTCTCAAGGTTACGTGGCTTTTGATTCAAGAGCAGAGATCTTTGAGGAGATCATGAAAGCGTTGGCCGATCCTTGCATTAAAATGATTGGTCTATACGGACCAGGCGGTGTTGGCAAGACCACAATGGCAACAGAGGTTGGCAAGCTAGCAAAGCAAAATGGGCTATTTGATGATGTTGCGATGGCAACTATCTCCCAAACCCTGAATGAGAAAGCTGTTAAAGAAAAACTTGCACTCCAATTGGGACTAACACTAGATGGAAGCGCATATCAACTATATCATCGATTGAACAATGGGAAAAGGAACCTCGTAATATTGGACGACGTTTGGAAACCACTTAACTTGGTGGACATTGAAATTCCAATTACTGATGGTAATAAGGGCTGCAAAGTTGTCATAACATCACGGAAAAGAGGTTTGTGCCAAAAGATGTCAGTGTCAGTTGATCAGGAAGATTCCTTGAACAGAGTCTTAGCAGAGCCACAAACATGGACCAAAGAGTTCTTGATCGGAGTCTTACGAGAGCTAGAAGCATGGGCCCTATTTGAGAAAGTCGCCTCAATTTCTGTGGAATCTGAAATCCCTTCTGAAGCAAAGGAAGTGTGTAAGAAATGTGGAGGCTTGCCAGTTGCTATACGTGCAGTTGCATCAGCATTAAAATGGAAGGGAAAGCATGCGTGGAGCGATGCACTTCGACAACTTAAAAATTACAAGATAAAAGAAATTGCGGATATCGAACCAGATTTGTTGATCTCATTAAATTGGAGCTATAATCGTCTAGAGCCCAAGGATGCACGGTCATGCTTCTTGCTTTGCTCTTTGTTTCCGGAAGATGCTGAGATTTCAATTGACAACTTGGTGAGATATAGCATTGGGATGAGGTTACTTGATCAAAACCTGAATACATTTGAAGAGGTAACTGATAGAGTACTTGCCATGGTTGATGTCCTCAAAACATCTTGTTTGTTGTTAGAAGACACAGATGAAAATGTGGTCAAAATGCATGACATTATTCGAGATGTTACTATATCAATCGCAGAAGATGAGAAAAGATACCTAGTAAAACATGGTATCGATAAGTGGCCAGAGAAAGGCAGATATGAACATTACTTGGCAATCTCATTAAGGTTCACTGCAAATATTCACGAGTTACCCAATGAGTTGGAATGTAGAGGACTCCATACCTTGGTGTTAAAGTGCAGCAATCGCTCACAAACTGATTTTCCAAACAATTTTTTCAATGGAATGGAAAACAATCTTGAAGTCCTAGATCTGATTGAAATGCCTATAAAGAGCCTTCCATCATCACTTCCAACATTAGTTAAGCTTCGGATGTTATGTCTAAATGGCGGCCGACCGATGACAGACATAGCTTTATTTGGGAGTTTAACGAATCTTGAAATACTTATCCTTACAGGTATGAAAAAGGTTTTGTTCCACGACGAAGATGGAACGGGGATTTTCTGAATTACAGTTTCTAAAATCTCAACCACAAATTCCGCCAGGTTCTTTTTGTAACTTGTGTGAATTGCGTGTAGGAAGTTGTCAATTTGAATTTCTCTTCACACACTCCATTGCAAGAGGTCTTGAGTGACTCCAACGTCTAGAAATAAGACACTGTAAGGATATGAAAGAAATTATAAGAAATGAAAGACAAGGAGATGAGGAGGAAATTATTTTTCGTCATTTAAAAAAAATGGTGTTACAGGATTTACCCAAGCTTAGAAGCTTCTATTTGAGTATGAAAAATACTTCAACAACAGAGGCAAACAATTCTAACCCTTCACGACCTCTCTTTTGTGAAAAGGTTTGTTTTGTAGTAACTTTTTCTATTGATTTGGAAATGCTTGATAATTGAAAGAACACAAGTTTGATCTATTAAATTTTGCAGGTGGCATTCCCTGCCTTGGAGTACTTGGAAATTTGGTATGTACACAACATATCAGGGATAATAGAGGACAAACAATTAAAACTCACAGTCCAACAAGAAGAGAATGAATCTTTTTGGCAACTAAGGAACCTACCGCGTCTCAGAGATCTACATATACTCTTCTGCTCCAAATTGAAAGCAATAGTAGTAGCTAATAAGGAAGGAGGTGCCCACAATAAGCCTCTTGTTTTTCCTGAACTGCGTTTTCTAAGACTTCGGAGGTTAGAAAATCTCAAGAGTGTCTATAACAATTGTGGACCTGAAGAAGAAAAGGAAAAAGAAATTCTAGAACCACAACCCCTCTTTAATGAGAAGGTACGCTTCCTATAAGTTTTATGAATTTTTAAATTTTTAGAGTACTAGTTTTCTAATCAAAAGTCATAAACCACTTTCATAAAATTCAAAGTATCAATACTGTCATGTGATTAAAAATTCGATAGTGCTACATACCTATAATATTTACCCCATAAATTTACTCAAAAACTTTAATAAATTGTGTAAATGGATTTTATATATGAATCCACAACACATAAGTTGAATCTAAGTCAGCTATCTTCATTTTGGATAAATTTCTAGTTCAATTTTTTTTGAGTTCAAAGATTTATTATTAAAATTTTCTACCCATATTACCTTTAATCGTAAGGAAGTATATTAATTTTTGTAGTGTTACTTATTATTGAATTTTGTGGTTATATTATAAACATTAAAAAACTAAGATTTTTTTTTTTGGATGGGCAAACTTAAGGATTTTTGTGATTTTGTTATGATTAATTATGGTAAAGTTATGAAATATGGAGTGTGTGTGAAAAATTTTCCTTTATTCATTCTCAACCAAAATAAGATTAATAGCACCCAAAAGATCTTGAATTGAAACCTAATTAAATTAGATTTTGAAACGGAAACATTAGACATAAAATTAATCACCTCATGTAGATAATATTATTTTCTGACCCTAGAGCCTAATCACAAAACTCATGAATTCTCAGGTTATGTTTGGTTGTAGGATTTATTTAGGGAAGTGAAAATAAAAAATAAGAAAAGAAAAACGTTAAGTGAGATGAACCGAATGTTCTTACTTTTGTTGAAAATATAAAGAAAAATAAATAGCTCTCCAATATATCTATATATCTATATATATTTTTTATGCAGAAAAAATGAACAAGTATAATTACTTTCATTTTTAAATTCTAGAGCTAAATATAACATAATTGTATAAGCTTTTAAAAACAACACCTTAAAACATTTGGCATCAGAATGAAAAAAATTTATCCTACGCCCAAGACAATATGTGATAATAGAATTATGAATTCTGTTTAAACTTGAATTTGGAGACAGATGAATCATAAGCCCTTATTAGGAATAATATCTACAATGACACGTTTTATGTTTTTGTCATTTGATGAAGTCGTTCTTTTTTTTCAAAGGCGAATTTGCAGCATGAGCAAAGAGTTTGAATACTAGATTGCAATTATTATGATTACAGTTTAATAGGTTTCTTCAAGAACTAAACAAAGAATCTTCTTCTTTTTATCCAAAAATACAACATCAAATGCAAATTAATTTTCAAAAGAAAAGAAAAAGAGAAAGACGTCTGTAAATGATTTGTTCATTCATCATAAATCCTTTGAAATTAAATTTGAGAAAAAAAATTATTCAGTGTGTTTGGTTTCAGTTTTCTGAAAATTGAGTTTTTTGTTTTTCGTATTTTTTAATTTTTAGTAAATATTTTTAAAATTTTAAGGAATTTTTTTTACTTTTTTAGATGCACTTTACTTAGATGCATCTAAATTGTAAAATATTTGTGAAAACATATTTTAAAAAATTAATAGATACACAAAAATACAAAAAAAATGTACTGAATTTTCGTATTTTTATTTTTTATTTTTTTGGTATTTAATGTATTTTTTAAATATTTTTTTACAAATATTATACTATTTAAGTATATTTATATTAGGGGTACTTAATAAATGAAATATTAGCAAAATTTTTAAAAAAATGCTTAAAATATTAGCAAAATTCATTGAAAAACATTAAAATACGGAAAATATAAAAGTAGAATTTTTGGAAAACTATTTTATGGAAACAGAACCAAATAAGCTGAGTTTGTTTACTGACTTGCTTAATAGCAAATTGGGGAAATGGGGTCACTGCTGTGCTAAAGGCATAACAGTGATTGTAGTGCCTCAATTTGAGGTGTATTAGGTACTTCATACTTACCAAAAATCATATTAATCAGACATTAAAGACAAAGATTGATGATCTCTCCATCACTATATTGTTATTTCTCGTTTCTATTATAGGCTTTTTACTGTGGTATTTGTTGGGCTTGAGGAATTTCTTACTTTCTTGCTTTTGGTTTTTTTAGTGGTGTTTGTTAAGTGTTTGAGAATTAATTTTTTTTATAAAAGGACATGTAACAAAGTAGAGAAAATGATTTGATAGCTTATAATAATTTTTTAGCTAAAAATTAAGGTTTCCAAACAAATTGATGTAATTTGTTGAGTTGAGTTTGGATTATAATTGTTCAAATTGATGTAATTATATTCATATTTGTAATTAATCTTTATCAATTGGCAAAATATAAAATAAAATAGTTCAAATTGATGTAATTATTTTTATATTTGTAATTAATCTTTTATCAATTGGCAAAATATAAAATAAAATAAAATAAAACTAACTAAGCCACTATTAGAGACTCAAAATTTAAGTAACTAAGATGTTTTTCCTCTTAATGTTATTTACAAATTTTTTTGTTGCTCCCCTAGTTTAAATTGTTCGTCTATTTTCACAATTTCAAACGTCTCAAAAATAGTCATTTTCTATTTATTTTTTTCAATGATTTTGAAAACTTTATCTACATGAATTAATTGATATATTTTAATTTGTGAAAAAAATTGAATTTATAAAAATATATTATTTACTCGATTAAGGTACACAAATGTAAAAAAATAAACAAACAATTTGATATAGATAGAGTATATCCTAAATTAGTCAAAAAGTTAAAAAGTCATTATAAGTTGTCACAATACACTCTCTACTTTTTTGTATATCTTTTCGTAAAATGTCAAAAAATTACTAAAATAATATATTCCCAAACGAGACTAATTTTCTACTTCATATTAAACAATCATTTCCAGTCCCAAAATTATAATGAGGCTGTTTCTCTATGACTTTTTAAAAAAATTAATTTTTGGTTACAAAAATTAGAAGTCAAAAAATTATTTGTTATGAGTTAAAAAAATAACCAAAAAATGTCAATAGCAAACCCACCCTATAAATAAGTTGAGGAATTTAAAAAATGAAATATATTAAATATTTGTCTACCAAATTTATGCAAATTATAGTGGAGATTTTCATACCGACAGTAGTATAGGAATCAAGAAACTTGATAAAAAGATGCAATTAGGTTTGTTAACATATATTTGAAGTGATAATTACAACTTTGATAGGATTCATGAAAATGCAGTATCATAATGATATCAAATAATAGATCCATCTCGTTGCTCTGATTAGAAAATTCAAATATATTTTTGTATGCATAAATTTTTTTGAAAAAAAAATAAAAATGAGTTTGATCTATTAAATTTTGCAGGTGGCATTTCCTACCTTGGAGGATCTGAAAATAGCAAATGTAGAAAAAATATTAGGAATAATAGGGAGCAAACAATTAAAACTCCCAATCCAAGGAGAGAATAAATTCTTTTGGCAATTACCGCGCCTCCGACATCTATCTGTTGAAGGATGTCTAAATTTGAAAGCAATAGTGGTAGCTAGTGAGGAAGGAGGGGCCCACAACAAGCCTCTCATTTTTCATGAATTGCGTTCTCTACATTTTCAACATTTAGGGAATCTAAAGGGTTTCTATAACATTTGTGGATCTAAAGCAAAAGAGGAAGAAATTCTCTAACCGCAACCCTTCTTTAATGAAAAGGTACGACTATTATATGTTTTATGAGTTTTTAGAAGTATTAATTTTTTAATTGGGTAATTATAAATATATTATTTGAGATTTATTTAAAATAAGAATTATTTCTCTTTTTTTTTTTAAATTACATCCCGCTCCATGAGATTTTTAATTTAATAACAAATTACTTTTTTATTAATAAATTATCAAGTTAATTAACAGTTTAAATAGTGTTAAAAATTTATTTCAATTAACAATTTAAGTAACTCTATTATTATGTAAGAGAACAGTTAGAAATTTTATTTTTTCAATTAATTATTTATATAAAAAATCCTGACAAAAGGATATCTGTAACTTTTTAAAACACCAAAAACAATCTATATTTTAAATAAATTTCAAAAATTACATTTATAATTTATCCATTTCTAATCAATCAATTAACTCATAAACCACTTTCGTAAAATTCACGGTACAATACTACCTGATGTGATTTTTTTTTTTAAATTTTTTAAGAGGGTACCTCACGTGATTCAAACTCAATTGTGGTTGGTACTTATAATATGCGCGGGCTTGTCTCCGTTCTGAGTTCTGAGATCGGACTGGAGTGTGTTGTTAGATTTGTGACGATAATTCGAACGTTTTAATGTGTAGAATTTGTTGAGTACTTTATTCTTGTAAAAAATCATATTAATCGGATATCGATAGTTACTTGATCGGATAAAATTTCTGTCAATGGTAAATATAATTTTCAAAACAAATTGTTGATAAAAATCTGATCCAATCAAGTAACTGTCGATATCCGATCAATGTGATTTTTTACAGGGATAAAATATTCAACGAGGTTCACACATTAAACGGTTCGGATTATCAGAACAGAACCCGTGGAGGTCCCACCATCCTAATAGTACCGTCCAATCCACTAGTCAGGCCCTTATAATATTTCCCTCCATAAGTTTACTTAACACTTAAATAAATGATTTAGATGCATTTTATATATGAACGTGTGTGAGTGAATTTCCGATCACACTACCAACTCAGTATTCAGCTGGAGAGTACTGGCAGAATAGATGACACCTGGCTGACCTGCAACAAAAAGATAAGATTCTGGCAGTGGTTCGTCCACCCGAGGGCACTCCGACAATCAAGTCAGTATATCTCTCAAAGATAATCAAAAGTACTGAAACTCACTATTCAGAATATAAATTTCATACCTTAGACCCACGGGGGTGCCTTTCTTTTATAGTTAACTCAATCCTAGTCCCACTAGAAGCCTAGCTCTAATGGACTTAGGATTACTGCTAATCTTGGACTCCCAGTAGGATTAAGATAAACTCTCTAAGAGTCTTATCTTTGCCCAAACTGAAGTCCTCTCTCATTCTAGGACTCTTGTCCCTTATCCAATTATCTCGGATTCCGATATCTTCGGAGATAACCTCGGCTTTGCCGATATAACCTCGGCATCATGGTCAGGACACGTGGCACCTCGGCTGACACGTCGGCGTCACCTTAGCCACATGTTGGTACTAAGAAAATATATCCCCACAACTGCCCCCTAGGTTCTATTACCTCGGCATTCTGAGGTGATGGAACCTATATCGGTACTTCCTGCCAGTACATCGGCTTAAAGTTTCTCAGCCGAGATCATCATATAAAGCCGACATGTTTCTTTAAAGATCAAAAAATTTCAAGATCTCCTTCACGCGTATGAGCTGTCATATACAATACTTCAACCGTTTTAGCCACGCGTCTTCTTCTTATTGGATCGTACTCAGGACGCGTTTGTAAGTCGTCTCGTGCCTACATGTGCTGCCTGACGTATTCGTTGTTTCCAGGCGCATTAACTGCCCTTTTTTGCCGCCGTTTCAAGTTTTTACAAAACTTTTGCCCATCTTCCGTCGTTTCACTTTTTCCTATCGTTTCTAAGGCTTTCTCTCTCTCTAGTTTTCCATCTCCTCCATTGTTCTAAGCTTTCGAGCTCTGCCGTCGCTGTTGTTCACCTCCTCTGGCGAGACTCTTGCTACTCTTTTCCATTGCCGTCGTTCGCCTGACTTCGGCGAACTTAACACCGGCTTCCTTTGTTCTGGTAAGTCACCATTCCTCCTGGTCTCAATTTCTTATTGCCTTACTTTATTGTTCTACCTGCTGTCTTTGCAATCTTGTCCATATTTTTGATATTTCATCTTGCATCTTGCTTTCCACCATATATTTGAACACGTTTGTTTCATGACTCTGTTTACACACTTGTTGATTTCTGCCACTGTTCTTGGCTTGATACCTTTTGTACTTGTACTGTTCTTGATAGTCCATCCTTGCTCTTGATTCTGAAGCACATTCTTGCTTTTCTGTTTTCCAGATTCGTGTCTTCAATCTTCGTTTTCATAAATCTAGCTTTGGGGTTTGTTTGTAGAACCCATGATTTTTAGGAAAAACTGAAATTATTTCCACAAATTCTTACCCAGCACAGACTTAGGTTTTTGCCGAGGTCCACATTACCTTTTCAGAACACCCTCTTTTCCGAAATCCAGCTCCCCTACTTTAGGCCGACATCATGGGTATGTGGAAACATAGGATAGACACCCCATCTAAGTTAGAGCACTTTAGACGAGAGTTTGACATCCCGGCCGACGTTCATCTGAGGTTAGCTAGGGAGGATGACTATATCATGCCC
This sequence comes from Camellia oleifera, assembly GCA_022316695.1. Classification (NCBI taxonomy): domain Eukaryota; kingdom Viridiplantae; phylum Streptophyta; class Magnoliopsida; order Ericales; family Theaceae; genus Camellia; species Camellia oleifera. Next base: position 131,576,976 of record CM039315.1, on the reverse strand, counting down.
ACAGCTGATTCTATGTCCTTTCCTGTCGTAGCTTTTATCGAGTGCAAACTTCGGTTCCCACTCAATACCCTTTTCCGTGAGATCATCCATTATTACAAGTTGAACCCAATGCAGCTTGCCATTACTTCCTATTGAGTCATCAATGGTATCATAGCCTTAGCTAAGCAAGAAAATGCTAGGATTACCTTAGCCGACATCCAGTATTGCTACACCATGTGTGGCCTCAACAAAGACACAGGCTATGTTTACTACCTTAAGCCAAGGTCTACTGCATACAAAATTGTTGCCGATCTCCCAGACTCCAACAAGGGGGCTGGAGACGATTATTGCATTACCTCAGGAAACTGGGAGTTCGCTCCAGACGATGATCTTCACCTCTACCCTCTCCCACGAACAGTTTTTGTTGAGGGCAATGGTAAGATCCCAGTGTTGTACTTATCACTTTTTTAAGTCTTCAATACTTTATTTGCTCTGACGTCTGTTTTCCCTTGCAGCTCTTCCTCAGCCACCAAAGGGTTTCCACCAGTCTTTCTTTCCCAGCAAAGACTTGAGGAAACTCTTGGATCTGCCAGTCCACAAACGGAAGGCCCCTCTGCTTCTCAACTTCATCCCCACTTATAAGTCGGCTCTTCTCGACGTCCTAAAAAAGAAGAAGAAAAGCCTTTCTCCACCTTCTGCCACAACTCCACAAGTCGCGTCCACATCTTGGACAGACCAAGGATCAACCTCTGATCCAGCCGAGCAGCCGTCAACTTCGGCTCCATGCCTGATCCCACCATCTCAGCGACAACGTCGGCGACGAACTGTTTTTCCTGTTGAAATGGGCCGTCAAAAAGCAGTTGCCAAAGATCTCTTGGCCAGCATCCCATCAACCATTGACGCTCCACCAGCGCAGTCCCAACCCCCTTCGAAGTTGAAAAGAATAAAGAAGGCTCAACCAAAGGCCAAGGCGACTCAAGTTGATACTGAAGATACTTTACCGATCTCGAAGTTGGCTTTGAGCGAGAGAACCACCTCTGCTGCCGAGAAGAGGCCAGCCGAGGCCCAACCATCTCAATCCCAAAGATCAAAGAAGCTGAGGTCATCCGCCACATCCACCTCGGGGTCTTGAAGGCAGGATTCCCCCTGGGCTCCCAAATTACTCTAGAAGACAAGCCGGTCATGGCCAGTGATAGTGCTGATGACATTAATGTCGGTGTAGCCCTTAGCACCGCTCTGTTTCTCCTCGGCGATCTCGATCGAAACGCCGAGTTGAGCGAATATGAAAACTATGCTCTGATGCTTCAGCGCTCTGTTCAAGTAAGTGTCTTTATTTAGTCATGTTTCTTTCTTTCTTGTACTTAGAAAATTTTCTAATAACCTTTGTCTTGTTCACTTTCAGGCCATCCAGCACGCTCATTCTTTCTCAATACAATCTTTCGAGAACTGGGAGAAGCTGGCCCAGAAGACGAGAGAAGTTGCTAGTCTGCAAAAGGCCAACAAAAGCTTACAATCAAAGATGAAGACCCTGGAGGATCAGGCCGAGGTCGCTATCAAAGAAAAACACGATACCGAAGAAAAGGCTGGTGCTGCTGAGGCGATAAACAAAGTCCTTCAAGCCCAGCTAAAAGAGGCTAAGAACAAGTTGGCCGAGGCCCAAAAAGAGCTTCAAGACACCCTGGCCACCAAAGAAGCCGAGATCAAGGCTGCCGATGAGAAGGGGTACAACAAGGGGGTGACCGATATCACGGCGGATTACGAGAAAAAGTGAAGCAGGCATGCAACAAGGGCTTCACCCTTGGTTGGATGACTTTGTTAAAAAAGCTTGAAATCTCCAATGACTCCCCCCCCCTCAGGAATACCTACGTCCTTCCTCTTCCATTTCCTCCAACTCCACCTCAATCCGGAGACGAATCTGAGTCTGAGGAGGAAACCTTGGTGAGGAGATCAAAGGAGGCTGCTGGGACCAAGTCCCTTTCTCAAAATGAGCAAGTCTTAGACTTGACTCAAGATGAGGAGGGTGAGGAGGTTCCCAAGGATGCTTCTCCTGAGAAGGCATTATCGGAAGTGCCTCTCGCCGACAACAGCCTTGATTACACCCTTCAAGAAATTGATGCTGAGCTTGCGGCCGAGAAGGCAGCCGAGATGTCGTCCCAACAGTCTTCAAAGGTCCAGACCCAGCCTGCTAATGAGGAATCCTAGTTTTAGCCTTTTGTACTTTTCTACCTTTTGTATCAATGTAGTCTTTCTATGTGGCCGATGTGCCTTTTTTTTTGTATTAATACAACTTCTTTTTCTGAATGATTGTATCTCTATCTACTCTTTTACTGTTTTTGTATGATTCCATACTTTAGAGTATTCTGCATATCTTCAATGCACACCTCAACGGGGTTGAATACCTCTGTTTATATCAACAAGTACATAAGTGCTTAGATTAACGCAACCTTGTAAATTTTTCTTAAATTTCAACAAGCGTTTAATATCATCTTGGTTTAACTTCGACTTGTAAACTTTTCTCAAGTTTCAACAAGTATTAAACATCACTTCGGTTTAACTTCAACTTGTAAACTTTTCTCAAATTTCAACAAGTGTTAAACATCACTTCGGTTTAACTTCAACTTGTAAACTTTTCTCAAGTTTCAACAAGTGTTAAACATCACTTCTGTTTAACTTCAACTTGTAAACTTTTCTTAAGTTTCAACAAGTGTTAAACATCACTTCGGTTTAACTTCAACTTGTAAACTTTTCTCAAGTTTCAACAAGTGTTAAACATCACTTCCGTTCTCTTCTGCCCCCTGATGTGAACCTAAGTTCCACTTGGGTTCTTATTATGTATTTTAGGAACAATGCCAATCACAAGTGTATGAACGAACAAATTGGGCTAAAACTTTATTAATTTACTTCAGCAAATGACAAAAGAACAAAACACTCTAATGATAGAAAATTTTCAAATTGCAAGTGTTCCAAGGTCTTGGCAACTCTTTGCCCTCATTATCTTCAAGTCGATATGCCCCATTGCCCAACACCGAGATGATTCTGTAGGGACCCTCCCAATTTGGGCCAAGTTTCCCCTCTCTGGGATCCTTCTTGTTGCCGACGACTTTTCTCAAGACGAGGTCACCCATTTGAAACTCCCTTGGGTTGACCTTCTTGTTATAAGTTCTGGGAAGTTGTTGCTGGTATGCTGCAAGCTGAATTGCAGCTCTCTCTCTTCTTTCTTCTAGGAGATCCAGATCTCGGGCTAAGAGTACGTCATTAGTCCCGTTCTCTACTCCCTAGGTTCTGATTCTTGGGATGCCGACCTCCAGCGGGATGACTGCTTCTGTGCCATAAGCCATGGCAAAGGGGGATTCCCCTGTTGATCTTCTCAGCGTCGTCCGATATGCCCAGAGCACACTTGGCAGTTCGTCCGCCTACTTTCCTTTTGCTGCCTGTAGCCTCTTCTTTATCCCATCCAAGATTACTTTGTTAGATGTTTCTACTTGTCCGTTGCTTTGGGGAAAGCTTGGTGTTGAAAAGTAGTTCTTGATCTTGAACTTTGCACAGAAGCTCTTAATTAGCTTACTGTCAAATTGTGTTCCATTGTCTGCAACTATTGCTCTTGGAATCCCAAATCTGGTGATGATATTTTTCCAAATGAATTTCTTCACATCCACATCTCTGATCTTGGCAAGGGGTTCAGCTTCTATCCATTTAGTGAAGTAGTTTGTGGCCACCAGCAGGTACTTCCTTTTCCCAGTTGCTTGGGGCAGTTGCCCAACGAGATTCATGCCCCATTGGGCAAACGGCCAAGGACTGGATACAGGGTTCAGGTCTGCTGCTGGTTGGTGTATCAGTGGTGCAAACCTTTGTCACTTTTCACATTTCTTCACATAGGCTTCTGCACCTTTCTACATGTAAGGCCACCAATACCCCTGGGTAATGGCCTTATGGGCGAGTGATCTACCCCCAGCGTGGCTTCCACAAATTTCTTCATGAATTTCATATAAAAAATCTTCAACTTGTAAAGGATGTACGCACCTTAAAAGGGGTCCAGTAAAGGACCTTCTGTAGAGATGTCCTTCTGCTTTCAGACTGAATCTCGCCGACTTCAATCTTATCTTGTGTGCCTCTTTGTGATCTTCAAATAGCTTTCATTCTCTCAGGAATTTAATAATTGCATCCATCCAGCTTGGTCCCAAGTCCACACACATTGCTTCATGCTCTGTGGTCGATGGTTCGATGCTCGGGCCCGATAAATAGTCGACCATTATTGTCCTTGCCTTCCCAGGTTGTATTGCGCTAGCCAGGTTGGCCAGTGCATCGACGTGACTGTTATCATCTCAGCTAACTTGATGAAATCAGCAATTCTGAAACAAGGCTACTAACCCGTTGACCTCTTTGGCATAGGCCGACATCCATTCATCTCGGGCTGCAAACTCGCCCGTTGTCTGGTTGACTATGAGCTGGGAGCCGCAGAAGACTATTACTTAATCTGTTTCTACTGCTACTGCCAGCTTCAGTCCTGCAATCAATGCTTCATATTTGGCTTCATTGTTTGAGGTCTTAAACCCCAATAGAATGGACTGTTCCAATATCGCTCTATCTAGAGATACCAGTACTACTCCTGCCTCCGCTCCTTGTCGGTTTGAACTCCCATCGACAAACAATCTGAAGGAGTCGCTGATGTAAATGCTGCAGGGTCTGAGTTTTTTTTCCTTCCTTTGTCCCGCTGCCTTTGGCTGGGCTTCTCCTTGCTTGCTTGGGCATCGTTCAACTCGGTTCAATGGAGCACGATGTACAATGGATTCTGGCGTGAATTCGGCCACGAAGTCGGCCAAAACTTGGCCTTTAATTGCTGTTCTGGGTCCATATTCCAAGTCATACTTGTCACGACCCAAACCCGCCCCTATAGGTTCAGCGACGTAACCGGCCAGTAATCCGTGGATTACCTACGGCCTCCAAACAGATTAACAATTAATAAGGGGGCTGCGGAAGCAATAAAGTAAAATAATAAGGTCCAGTGAGCTGTGATGACATACATGGGACAGAAAACTTAAAACTTATTTATATACATAGCATGCTAGTCAAAGTACACCAATATTTACAAAATATTCACATAAGCATGTCCCAAGATCCGACATAACATAACCCATCGACTAACTAGCATGACCAAAACTGCCTCGGGGTTAGGCTTTGACTGGAACCTCCTCGGGAGGCGCAACGGTTGGCTGACCAAAAAGGGAAACAGGCGGCCATCAACTCTGGCCAGGATCTTGTGCCGGCTCACCTACATATATATAATAAACTGTGAGCTAACGCCCAGTGAATAATAAACAGAGTAAAGGGGTTAAATGAATGATGTCCACCACAGGGTCAGAAATCAGAATTTATTTCCAAAACATAATCTTATCAGAACGGAGTCTTATGCATTTTCAGATTTCAAAACAGAAACAGATTCAGATACATGCTCATATTCATATTCATATTCATATTCAGATTCTGCACAAGATCATATGTGGTACACCCATTAGCTAACAGATCAGATAGGTCTAAAGACCACAGACAGAGTTGGTACCAACAACCATAAAGGTCCATATCTTGCGCGCAAGTAGCCACGGTATTGTATCCCCCGGGCGAGGGCCTCATGCCATGGTATTGTTTCCCCCAGGCGAGGGCCTCATGCCATGGTATTGTTTCCCCCAGGCGAGGGCCTCATGCCATGGTATTGTTTCCCCCAGGCGAGGGCCATCCAGACTAAGGGTGCCACAAATACTTTTCAGAAAATTGGACATTCATTCATAACTCATAAAGTAGCATTTCAGAAAACAGATTATATCATATCAGTTAGAAAATACTTGGGTTAAACATAACTTTACAGAGTTATTACTCACAGTGGGCGCCGATACAAGTAGATGAAGCCAAAAGGGTCAAACAGATTGCGGCACTTGACCTACATCACATAATGAGTACACACTTGAAATACGCATCTCTAATGCACAAACCTCACACCAATGATTCTAAGTGTATATCTAACCCCTTACCCTTAATATGGAGTCCTAAACATGGCCTAGGAATGCCTAGGATGGAATGTGGATGCAAAAATGCCTTAGAAAATGTTTTACAAAAGTTGCTGAAAACAGGGGTCTCGCTCGAGCGAGCCTTCCTTCGCTCGAGCGAGCTCCCAAAATCAAAGGGTTCGCTCGAGCGGACATTCCCTCGCTCGAGCGGTCTGATGAAACAGTAAAAATACTGGATGTTGAAATTTTCCGCGCGATGCTCGCGCGATGCTCGCTCGAGCGAGATTCCAAAATCAAAGTCTTCGCTCGAGCGAGACTTCCTTCGCTCGAGCGTGCGTCTGCGTGCACCAAAAACCTGAAGGTGTGCAATGTGCGCTCGAGCCACCATATCTTCGCTCGAGCGGAGCTCAGAACAAAGGATGGTCGCTCGAGCGAGGAATCCTTCGCTCGAGCGAGGAAGCAAAATCTGGAATTTCCAGATTTGTCTTCCAAGTTCGAACCAAGTATTCAATCGCCCAAAACTCAACCTCTTGAGCCCAAAATCTGGAAAAACACCTTAAACTCATTATACATTAAGTTTCAAATGCCAATTTGTAATTTCAAGGGCCAAGAGTGAGCCAATTTGAGCACCATATACAAACCCATTTTCAAAACAAGATGTAATCCAACATTCTTGAATTCACATGCATTTGACAACCTCAATACATGATCAAATGGCATATTTTCTGGAAAAACATGATGAATTCATGGCTTTAAGCAAAAACATGAACATGCATGTAGAGATTTGATACAAAACAACTTCAATTTCCATGAATGTGCTCATGCATGCAAAGGTTTAGCTACAATTCAACACTTTTGGACCAAATCATGCCTCAACTCTACAATGTAACTATCTCATGCAAGAACTAGCTTAGAGACAACATTAAGAAGGTAAAATCCTTACTTAAGTCTTCAATCACAAATGTAAAGGCTCAATCGAGCAAGAACTCTTCTTATCTCCTTAATTTCCAAGCAAGATCAAGCAAAATGAGATGAAATTCCACTCTCTCCCCTATCTCTCTCTAATTTCGGCTAGAACAAGAATAAAGGGGCTGAGCAATGTTTTGACTAAGTGTATAAGATTAAACAAGGGTCTACTCAAGTGGCATTTCTGTAATTAAGCCTAACTTGACAATTAATTCGTTTAAATCTAATTTAATCATTCCTAATCACATTTTGGAAAAATATACCATTAAATCACATAAAATCCAATTAGTCTAAAACGCTAATTGATTTCGGAATCGGGCGCCGATAAGGCTTCCAATTTGCAGTTTAAAACTTAAAATACAAATCGATAAAACACAAAATTCATGCAACGCACATGCAATTAAATCCTAGATTTCCTCATAATTATTATTAGGTATAATTAAGTCCCAATTAGCGTTAATCAGGGTCGGGGTTATTACAATACTGGCCCAAAGCCACTGCCCATCTGGCTACTCTTCCTGTCAAGTCTCATTGCTGCAACAAGGACTTTAAAAGATGCTCAGTTAGCACCATAATTTTATGGGCCTGGAAGTAATGGTTCAACTTCTTTGAAGCCATTACTAAAGCCAGTGCCAACTTTTCTAAGGATAGATACCTCGTTTCTACATCAGCCAAGGTTTTGCTTACATAGTAAACAGCCCTTTGTTCTCCTTTTTCTTCTTGGATTACCACTACACTTATCGCATGCTCTGAAACTGCCAAGTACAAGAATAGCTCCTCCCCAGGTTCTGGATTTGAAAGAACTAGAGTTGTGGTCAGATACTTCTTCAAGTCAGCCAGGGCGACTTCGTATTCTTCAGTCCACAAGAAGTATGTAGCTTTCTTCACTAAGTTGAAGAAAGGTTTGCACCTGTCTGAGCTTCTGCTTATGAACCTGTTCAAGGCTGCAGCCCTTCCAGTCAGCATTTGCACCTGTTTTGCCGACGTCGGGCTCTTCAATTCTAGAATGGCCTTGATCTGATCTGGGCTGGCCTCAATGTCCCTTCTGGTCACCATGTATCCTAAGAACATACCAGATCCAACTCCAAATGCACACTTCGATGCATTGAGTAGGAGCCGATATGTTTTAAGGACATCGAATACTGCTTTTAGGTCGACAAGATGCCCCTCAGGTTCCTTTGTCTTTGCGACCATGTCGTCGTTGTAAACTTACACCGTTCGGCCAATCAAGTGTCTGAGCATCTTGGTTACCAACCTTTGGTAAGTTGCTCCTGCGTTTTTCAACCCAAAAGGCATTACTCTGTAACAGTACAGGCCTTTTGGGGTGATAAATGCAGTCTTCTCCTTATCTGGGGGGTACATGGCTATCTGATGGTACCCCCTGTAAGCATCCAGGAAGCTCATCCTTCTATGCCCAGAAGTGGCATCTACCAGCTGGTCAATTTTGGGTACAGGAAAACTGTCTTTGGGACATGCCTTATTTAGGCTTGTAAAGTCCACACACACCCTCCATTTACCATTCTTCTTCTTCTTCACTACCACTGTGTTTGATAGCCACGTCGAGTAGTTAACTTCTCTAATGGCCCTGGCCTCTAGAAGTCTATCTATTTCTTCCTCCACTGCCTCAACGTGCATCAACGTCGGTCTCCTTGCTCTTTGGATTACAGGTTTGGCCGACCTGTCAACGTTCAGTCTGTGGCAAGTGACCTCGGGGTCAATGCCAGGCATTTCGTAAGGTGTCCAAGCAAACACCTCAATGTTTGCTCTCAAGAAAGCCTCCAGCTCTCTTTCCTCTTCTTCGGCTAAGCCCGAGCCGAGGAGAAAGAAGTGTTCTTCATCCCCTTCTTGGACGGGGATTTTCTTTAGTGTTTCTTCACTCTTTTCAGTTGGCTATTTGCCGACGTCTTCGAGGACTTCCACGTCCTCGTCTTCGATCTCTGCTTTCTTTGGTTCCCGAATGCTGCAGGTTGTTTTCATTACTGCCATGGAGCAGTTCTTTGCCTGTAGCTGATCTCCTCTAACCTCCTCTATCCCATGCTGTGTTGGGAACCGCAATAGTTGATGCAGTGTTGAGAGAACTGCCCCCATTGCATGTAACCATGGTCTTCCCAAAATAACATTGTAAGGGGAGGGCGTGTCGATTACGTAAACTCCGTCTTTACCTTCTTCGTGCCAGCCTATACTTCCAAGCTTACTGCTCCCAGTGGCCACGTCGGCGTTCCATAGAACCCGACCATTAGGCCATCGGATTGCTTCATATCGTCTGGGTGAAGGCCGAGCTCCTTGTAACATCGGACGTACATGATGTCACAAGAGCTGCCTTGATCGATTAAGATACGCTTCACTTGGCATTCCCCAACCTGGAGGGATACTACCAAGGCATCGTTGTGTGGATACTGCACCATCTCAAGGTCGGCTTCACTGAAGGACACTACTGGTCCCAGGTATTCCTCTGCCCGATGTCTCTTCTCCCTGACTTGGCAGACATGCTGCAAGTGCCTCACCTTCTAGGTCTCCCCCCTAATTTCATTCTCGTTGACCTTTGAATGGATTACATTAATTACCTGAGGTCCTCTTGCTTGAGGTTGCTGTGCTGGGGGAGGCGGAGCTGCTGGTTCTTGAGGTAGTTTTGCCTGTTTTTTCCTTGTTCTGGCCTCATCGACAAGATCTCTCAGATGACCTTGCCTCACCAGGTCTTCGAAGTGTGTTTTCAGGGCTCTGCAACCCTGAGTCATGTGCCCATCTTTATTATGGTAAGCACAATGCCTGCCAAGGTTTCTTCCCATAAATTCCCTTGGTGCCCTCGCCGGTGTTTTGAAATAGGGTTGATTCCGAATTCTATCCAGGACTTTGTGAATTGGGATTCGGAACACAGTTGTCACTGCCTGCCCAGCCCTCAGTTCTATTTCTTGCTTGCTGGATCCATTGTTACCTCGGCCTCGCTTTGGCGAGCCATTTCCTTTTTCTTGCTTCATCTCCTTGACTCCTGATGTGTCTTCTTCGGCTCTGGCATACTTCTCAATTCTGGCCATGAGCTCTTCCATACTTTTCGGCAATGTCTTTGCCAAGAACTTTCGTAGTGGACAGTCATCTTTTAGGCCATTCTTGAAAGATACGACTGCCACCTCCTGATTGCATTCAGGTATTCTGTTGAACACCTCGTAGTACCTTTTGGCATAGGCCCTAAGGCCTTCATCCTTGCTGATTCTCAGAGCCATCAATGCGTCTACCCTTAATGGCTGTAGCTTATTTGTCATGAACCTGGCCACAAACATCTCGGCTAGGCCTTCCTAGGTCTTCACACTTCCCTTTGGTAGTTTGTGAAACCAATCCGACGCAATCTCCTCGAATGATGAAGGGAATACCTTACAGAGCAACGGCTCGTTCCCAGTGTACAACGCCATTGCGTTTAGGTATAATCCGACGTGAAAATAGAATATTGTCAATTGTCAATAGAATATTGCCCCTCCTTTAGACCCCTAATGTGAGAGAGAAAAGCAATAAATCTTTCCATTCCAATGAAGAGGTATGTCATTGACTCTTATTTATAGTCATCCAAAACCTTCATATTCATTATTATTAACTTTGTCTAACACATACGTACTGATTAATGTTAGTAATGTACAGTAGTAATTCGAACTTGTAATTCTAATGGTGAAATATAATTTGAAAGAGTTTCTACTAATTTATAGAAGTTGAAATAGCACAAGAATTAAATTACATGAAGTTCGGTGTTGGAGACTAGTTTGCACTATAATATTGGCCGCCAACACACCGAAGCATTGTGATTTTAGTGATTTGTAAGAAGTGTTTGCTACTTTTTCTCAACCTTACGTCATATGAACTCAAGTATGAGTGTCCAACATAAGTATACATCTAAGTACCATATTCATGTAAATCTTATATTCATAGACACTGGATAGATTTCATATGTTTTAAACAATAACATTTCTATTATTCCAGTAAAATAGTATTTAAAAATTAATATAGACCATGTCTTATACATAGTTATATAATCAAATCAAGGGAAATGTTAGTTAAGTATTTTTTAAGCAAATGTTACAAATTTTTGTAACAAATGTTACATAATTTGTTGCAGTGTTACTACAATTTGTGATTTTTAAAATGAAATTACAATAATTTGTGATACAATTACATATTTTATGGTAGTATAATGTTTTTTTTTTTTTTTTTTTTTGGGTATCAAAATGTTAAAAAAAAAAATTGAAATATAATATAATCTATTATTGTTGAGTAACATTTCGATGAAAAAGTGTGACATTATAAAAATATGTAACTGTATAGTTATTGACTTGGTTTAGTTGTTCAAATTGCTTACAGGTGATTCAATATTGTGATATGTTCAAACAAGGTTAGCTTTGCCTTTACGTGCGAGTTCAGATTGTCAAAGAAAATTTGGCTCATTATCATCTTATGTTAGCTAGTATGTCACAAATATGCTGAATGATAGTTATTTGTTCATTTGGATGTGTCAAAAATGATTTTATTTTTATTTTTTTAGTTTAAGATTTGCTTGGTTTGGGCTGCATAATAAGTATGTAAATCTAAGAGACTATTTGATTTTGTGTACTACTATATATTGTTATGAACCATGGATGTGTATACTGCTGTTGGATTTGAAAAATATTATTGTGTGGACCAATATCAATCTATAATTGTTTTACATAGTTGGATGTCATGTCTTTTCCTTTGGCAAGGTTGTGATTGATTTTGAATTAGTCTATGTAGAGTAGGATATATATAGACTCTGTGTTTAGAAGCAAAAATATATACTCTTTCATGTTAATAATTATTTTAAAATCCCTAAATTGTTAAGGCCTTATTCTGGATGGAATTATCAAACCAGACAACTAAGCCCTTATTCTTGCCATTGACAGCAAGAATTCTTCTAAGCTATGTATGGACCATTCCCTCCTTTGTCAAAGCCTTGATTTTTCAAGGTTGGCGGATAAAGAATTACCTATCCTTTTTTTTTTTTTCAGACTATGTTTTCATTCTCTCATTTGTGTTAGAGCAAGTTTACGGACGTAAAACTATATTTCGCTGCATAAATCACCAATAATACATCGGGGATTTGCCCACCATTTTTGTGAGAGAGATAATGATTTATGCAATAAAATAATTGTGGAGGATGGATTTGTTTCCACAGGTAGGTAGTGAAAAGGTGCGTCCAAGCTTCTGTTTATCTTGCGAAATAACCCAAAATCAAATATCTTCTTGACTTACAATGATTGGGAAGACTCTCCAACGATCGAGTCAAATATCTTGATCATGCATAGGGCTGTTCACGAACTAAGCTGTTCACAAATAGGCTTGGCTCGTTAAAGGCTCGGCTTGGCTTGACTCGTTTAGTAAACGAGTCGAGCTTGAGCTCGAATAAGCTCAACTCATTTGTCTTTATTTAAATTATATAATAAATATATTATTTATATATTAAATACTATAAATAATATTTTTTATTTAAATAATAAAAATAATATTAAAAAAATCTTGTCGAGCAGAACTTAAGTTTCATTAATATTAATGAGTTGAACTAAGCTCGAGTCCAGCTACTTATCGAGCTCAGTTCGAGCTCAATAAATGTGCTCGATAAGCAAACGAGCTGAGCTCGAGCTCAGCAAAACTTGGCTTGGCTCAGCTGGTTTGCAATAGAAAAATATAATGAATTGTTTGTTTTGTATGTCTGTACTTAAAATGCTGCTTAGTTCTCTTTTTATAGTCAAATGATGTTCAACTTGCAATTGTCGTATGCCATTGGATATCTCCTCTTTCATCAAACGGATGGCCCTCATTAGAAGTCACTTCTTAGAGATCGGCTAGATTGTACCTCTTATGGCTGATCATAGTGATCGACTATATTGTGTTTCTTTTAGTCAATCATGCTTTGGGCTTGTCATTGTGTTGGGTCTTCTTCTTCTTATCGTATGCTGTTGGATATCTCCTCTTTCATCAAATGGATGGCCAGAGATCGGCTAGATCATGCCTCTTATGGCTGATCATAGTGATTGACTACATTGTGTTTCTTTTAGCCGATCATGCTTTGGGTTTGTCATTGTGCAGGGTCTTCTTCTTCCTGGGTTGTTTGGGCATAAGATATTTGGGCCAAACTTCTTCTCTTTACAATGGTGTTTGATGGGGATTATACAAGTAACTTATAACTTATTTCAATTTAAAAATTTGTGATAAACTATTTGATATAACTTATGTTTATAACTTATTAGGTAGAAATAATTTAAATAAATTGAATCTGATCTTTCAGAAGTTGACGAAGGAGTACTTTTAACTTATGCTTTCTGATTATTAGCTTTTAACTTCTACTTTCTAATTATCAACTTTTAACTTAAAACAATCTCCACTAAACACTCCCACAAGGTGCGGCAATACTATATTATTATATTGCTTATTTGTAATATGACTCGTTATATTTATAGTTTATTGGGCAAATAAAGAGATTTTAGTGACAGAACCATGTTATGTATAAATATATGTTTTTATCAGTAGCCACAAAAACATACCAATCATTGGAGGGCCTAGAAAGAAGACATTAGGCTGATTCTAACAAGAAGACAAGTTTGATCGGATTTGAAAGCAGTAGATTTTCATTTCATTTAGTAAACCCTCAAATTTTTCATGCTATCAATTGGAAATTAATAAAATCTTGTTAAACTTTTGTAACGCCTCAGGTTTAATTACTCGAATATCATTATCCAATCCCTGATTATAGTCCATTGCCATAATAATAAAAGCGGAAGCAAGAATAAATAGCTAAGCGATAAATGTTCTCTCTCGTATGCACGGTGATGAACTGTTCAATTACAATAAGATGGCATTCTGCCTACAAGTAATAGACCCCGTGGTCAACAAATAAGGAGATTCCATGGTCTTGAACAATATTCCAAACTTCTCACCTGAAAAATGGTTAACAACGTGGAATGAACAATAATGTCTAGTAGAGATCCCAATGATTCTAAACAATAATATAATATAGATATATACCCTCTTTCCTTATCTGAATGCATTCTCTATTTTCTTCTTTCAATGTGATTGTAAGTTTGCCTTCTTTTTATTCTTGTATGATTCCATACTTAAAATAATTTGCATGTCTTCAATATACACCTTAACTACGCAATCTCCTCGAGGTATAACACCTCGGTTATACCCACTAACATTTTATTTCGGCTTTGGTCTAACTCTTGAAAATATTTTCTATAATATTCTCACAAGTGCTATTTACAACTTGCCACTTCACTCAAGACCTCCGTCTTTTAACATAACCTTGGGTTAACTTCAACTTGTAAATTTTTCTTAAAATTTCAACAAGTGTTAAACCAGCTTCTTTTAACATAACCTCGGCTTAACTTCAACTTGTAAATTTTTCTTAAAATTTAAACAAGTGTTAAACCAATCTTTCTTTAACATAACTACAGCTTAACTTCAACTTGTAAATTTTTCTCAAAATTTCAACAAGTGTTTAAACCATCTTCCTTTAACATAACATCGGCTTAACTTCAATATGTAAATTTTTCTCAAAATTTCAACAAGTGTTAAACCAATCTTCCTTTAACATAACCACAGCTTAACTTCAACTAGTAAATTTTTCTTAAAATTTCAACAACTGTTAAATCAATCTTCCTTTAACATATCCTCGGCTTAACTTTAACTTGTAATTTTTTCTTAAAATTTCAACAGGTTTTAAACCAACCTTCCAAGCATCATTTTCCAGCCCTCTGCCCCCTAATGTGAACCTAAGTTCCACTTGGGTCCTCATTAAGCCTAGGGCTTTGACCTTGTTACCGATGTCATATTCAAACAAAAACTGGCCGTGGTATGAACCTTGGTCTCTTTGCTAAGGCACTTAGCTCCAATCTGCGTCTGATTTTGTCGATATGACAAGTCCATGTTAACCTAACTTAGTTCAACTCTATTATATGCAAGTATAGTTTCTACTCTGCCATATAATAAATCTAAGTTATTTGTCATGTTTCACTTAGAAATATCGCCAACTTAGTTCAACTCTATTATATGCAAGTAAAGTTTCTACTCTGCCATATAATAAGTCTAAGTTATTCATCATGTTTCGCTTAGAAACGTCGCCAACTTAGTTCAACTCTATTATATGCAAGTAAAGTTTCTACTCTGCCATATAATAAGTCTAAGTTATTCGACTTGTTTCGGCGCCCTTGTCCCCGGCGTGTCTTCCTCGGCTCTTGCGTACTTTTTAATTCTGGCCATCAATTCCTCCATACTTTTTGGCAGTATCTTTGCCAATGATTTTCGAAGCAAACAATCATCTTTCAAGCTATTCTTAAAAGACACAACCGCCACCTCTTGGTTGCATCCTGGTATCCGATTGAATACCTCATAGTACCTCTTGGCATAAGCCCTAAGGCTTTCATCCTCGCTGATTCTCAGAGCCATAAGGGAGTCCACCTTTAATAGTTATAGTTTGTTTGTCACAAACTTGGCCACGAACATCTCGGCAAGGCCCTCCCAAGTTTTCACAGTTCCTTTCGGCAACTTGTGAAACCAGTCCGATGCAATTTCCCCGAAGGACAAGGGGAACACCTTACAAAACAACGGCTCATTCCCGGTGTATAATGCCATTGAGTTCAGGTATAAGCCAACGTGAAAGTTGGGGTCCGACTTACCGTCGTATAACTGGAATCTCGGCATGTGGAACCTCTTTGGGGCTTCGAATTTGTCTAATTCTACCGAGAACGGCGTTCTCGGCTTGACCGGGGAAGTTACCTCGGCATCTTGTCGCTTCCTCTGTAGGTAATCCCTCAGATCCTCCTTGGTCCGTCCAGGAGCTCGGCTATCTTCTGACTTCAGCCTTTTTGATGCATTGCTTCCAGTGTCATTATGAGTCCTTTTGGACTTCCCTCCATTGGTTGTGTCGAAACAGAGTTCCTTCCCTTGAACATCCTGATGTTTTTTTGGTGCAGTCTTCTTTGGTTCGACGCGTCTTCTGGGATTCTTCTCTCCTTGATTCTCCATGCCTGACCTCCCATGAAGGCCGGTGAGAATGTCCCATGGTCTTGTCGTGCTGAGGAACTACGGAACTGTTTTCTGTCTCCCTTTTCGGGCATCTTTCTTGGCCACTGGAATCGGCGTGTCTTGTAACGAGAATGGTGGCTGCATGACATTGTTCTACATCATGCAGTTGACGACCGTTTGCAAGTCCGCCAATTTGTTTGCCATTCCCTTCATCTCGTCGTCCCTCCGTAGGCATCTTTCTTTCCACACTTGGAGGTCGTCCTCGTTATAATACCCGCTTCAGTCTAATTTCTTTGACGTGTTGCCCTCCTGGCCGATGTCTTTTTCTCCGTGATTCTTATCACAAGTCTCTTTGTTGCAGTTGTCTTCTTCGACGTCAAGGCCAATAGGTTTCCCACTCCCAGTAGGAGTGTCGTCCCTAATCTTCTCTTTCTGTCCATTATTGGCCATCTATTCTCCTTTCTTTCCCACATACGGTGCCAAATTATGGGTGTTAATTTCCGACCACACAACCAAACGGGGAACTCAGGTGGAGAGCACCGGCAGAATAGATTAAGCCCGAACACCTGCCAACAAGATTACCGTGGTGGTTCGTCCACCCGGGAGCACTCCGACGATCAAATTAGTAATCTATCTCTCTCAAAGATAACAAATAGTGCTTAATTCACTAGACAGAACATAAAAAGCATACTTTAGACCCATGAGGGTGCCTCTCTTTTATAGCCAACCCAATAGAAGCCTAGTTTCAATGGATTTAGGATTACTGCTAATCTTGGACTCCCAGTAGCATTGGGATAAACTCTCTAAGAGTCTTATCTTTACCCAAACTGAAGTCGTTCCTCATTCTAGGACTCTTGTCCTTTATCCGCTTATCCTGGATTTCGGTATTCTCGCAGATAACCTCGGCCTAGCCGAGATCATCTCGACATCATGACCATGACACGTGGCACCTCGGCTGGTACTCCGGTGACACCACGGCTACGTGTCGTCATTCAAAATTTATGTCCCCACACACAGATAGTGTTGTTTTGCATATCCAAAATATACATACATATGTATACTTTTCTCAAAAGAATAATTTTTTATTATTTCAAGAAAAATCCATTTTTCAAACCTTCGTAACTCATTATTTTCAATTCAAAAGATTTCCAAACCGAAGTCACATCTTGCATCTTGAATATCACACATAATAACCATTTCGACAACTCTACGACTCATCTTTTATAATCCAAATGATTTCATCATGTTGTTTATTTTCAAAATCAAATCCACAATTAATCCTTTATACTCCCGTGCTACTCATTTACATCAAACAACACTAATAAACATAACAATTATATACAATCAATCCACCTCATAACACAACTTCAACTATATTCTCAATACATATTTTCATCAACAATAATCTCTACAAATATACACACATTAGCAATAAAATCTCGTAATAAAATAAACAGCTTGTGGTCTTGCCAAGCCCCATATTACCTCGTGGTCTCGCCAAGACCCACGTCTACCTGCTTTATGGGTTGCTAGTCGGAAGGAATGCATTACCTCTATATAGCACAACCTGCTTTACCGGGTGCTAATTGGAAGGAACGCATTAGCTCTATATAGCATATCAGCCTGCTTTACTGGTTGCTAGCCGGAAGGATCGTGTTGCCTCTATATAGCACAACCACATTCCATAACATGTGCATCTCAATTTCCTTCCATTCATTCACATATAATTACGTAATTATGCAGTTAATCAACAACACATAAGGTTTTATATCAACCTATTTCACATCAATTCTACAACAAGTAATATCATTCTCCACCGATGGCCAAGGACAAAACCTCTAAGCATTTAATAGTAATAATATAAATTCTTATAAACAAGATAGTGTGATTCTCATAACATTTCCATACCTCAATATTACCAATATTGTCTAGAGTTAGATTAACAATTATACCATCTCATAATGTCCACAATTGATTCCACAATTTTTTATCACCAACATTTACAACATAGGCCAATTTCGTGATAATTATTGACTTCATTCTCTCTCTACTTTCCATTTCTAGTTCACAATAATTATTACAATCATCTATTAATTACTTTTTAACTATCACATTTTTCAATTAACCAATGACAATACCTAGCTCAACCATTCATAAACATTAACCCTTTTTTCATACTACATAACCATCAAATAAAAATTAGGGTTTTTCATTTTAAACTTCACAATTAACTTTTAATAGCATCCATTCATCATATTAACCAAGACATCACAAGATCAACCATTTAAATTTCCTTCTCTTCCCATTTCACATTTCTTATTCACAAAAAATAAATAAATAAATAAATAAAAATAAAAAAAATAAAATATTTATATAAAAAAAATATATCATCTTTTCTTTGCATTCTAATAAACATTAAATTAAAAATTAGGGCTTTTTATTTCAACCATCATAAACATGTTCTATTAGCTTAAAATTTCCATAATCAACAACAAAATATAAGATTAAACTATTTGACTCAAAACCCTAAATCTCATCTACGTGTATTTCAAAAAAATCACTTATAAACTCATGTTTTTCATACAATAAAAAATACCACATATCCATCATAGTGATATATTGAAAAGAATTAAAGAAATTCCTACCTCAAAATATGAAGAAAAGCAAATCCGAAAATGCAAGTTTGCCGGATCAAGAATCCAAGACTACCGGTGCGAAGAGTGCAGCGAGCTCTCCACATTCCTTTTATAAAGATTGTGCAAAATCTCACTCAAAGGACTCCCACTCTAAACTCAAAACTTGAGCAACAATGGTGGAAATTGGAGAGAGAGAGAGAGAGAGAGAGAGAGAGAGAGAGAACCAACCCTCTGCCAAAGGAAAAGAAAATGAAGCAAAAGGAGGAAAGAAAAGGTAAAAAGGAAGGACTGTGATTGAGACCCCCTCAATCACCAACCCCCACCACCTCTACACACACGTGGGGGTTGGTGATTGGAGGAGGAGAAAAAAAATAAAATAAAATAAAAAATCTGGCCAATCAAAGGCCAGAGGGGGTCGTGGGGGTCACCCCTGGAGGGGGTCCGAATCATTTTTCAAAAAGGAAAGGGGGTGGGGGCAGCCCATGTGGGTTGCCCAATTTTTTGTTTTGTTTTGTTTTGTTTTTTTTTTTTTTTTACATACATCTACATATATACATCTATTAAAATAATTTTAACAACACTTTAATAATTTGTAACATAAAATAATATAATTTGTTTCATCACAAAATATATTTTTCGTTTGATAAAACACATCATAAATTCACATTTCAAACATTTATTATCTATATAATAAGGGAGGAAGGTTTTTCAAAATATATAAAATATATGTGAGATACACTTAGGGCTGGTTTGGGGTGTCCTAAAAAAGTACACTTTTTGTCTTTTTGGACTAAAAAAGACCAAAAAAAAAAAAAAAAATGAAAGTTTGGGTTAACTTTTTGACTTTTTATGAAAAATGTGTATTAAAAAATTGTATAAAAAAGGTATGTAGGAGATGATTAGATAGGGGTGGGCCCCAGCCGTACAACCGGATGAGTGAGTTGGAGTTGAAAATTATTGGCTAATTTTTGTACAAAGCACTGGACGGTTTTGTTTGGCCCGTGGAGGTCATCACGAGTCCCATTTTAATAATCTGAACTGTTCAATGTGTGTAACTCGTCGAACACTATGTACTTATAAAAAATCACGTTAATCAGATATCGATAGCTATCTGATCAGATTTATTTATTTTTCAATCATTAATTATAACACCATCCATTTGTTGTATATAACTGATTTGATCATATAGTTATTGATATCCGATTAATGTGATTTTTTGCAGACATATAGTACTCGACGAGTTCTACACATTTAACGGTTCAGATTATCAAAACGGAACCCGTGATAGTCCACACAGGCCAAACAGTGGTGTGTGTGCAAATCACACACCCAATCATTAATCCCTGTCCACTGCCGCAGCGCAGCTGCTGCGCAGACATCACTTCGGTCGGCTCAAATATGTAGAAAATAGGTTTTTTAATTATTTTTTTAAAAGTGAATAGTGATATCTTTTTAGATTTTGAAATGACTTTTGACTTTTTGACTTTTTGACTTATATAAGATAAGCCAAACCAGCCCTTAGATTCAAAAGCTCAGATCAATTTTAATAAACATCAATGGTTCGGATGATAATTTATTCCCGCCCAAACCCTATCTCCCTCTCCCACCAACCCACGTCTCCTCCCCCATTCCCTATTTATCTCTCTCTCTCTCTCTCTCTCTATTCTATACCCTCCCTCTCCAACTCGGCGTCGATTTCTGCCTCCCCCCTCTCCCCCCTTCTCTCTCAGTGCTCGCTGCGCCCAAGGTAGGGTTTCAGATTGAGAACTCTGTCCCCCTCTCTCCCTCTCCCCCCATTCTCTCTCAATGTTCGCTGCTCGCAAGATAGGGTTCCGATTGAGAACTGGGTCACCGAGTTGGCTGGTTTCTCAGAATCGTGGACGAGTCTCATTGGCTCCACACCAGACCTACTACTCTCGAATCTGTACGAAGGTCATAACACTTATTTTTTTTTTGGTGTGTGTGGGTCAATGAAAGTCTTATTGTAAGTAATCTGATCAGAGCGTAGTTAATGTCGAATTGAGTTTGATGATTTTGTGATTGATTGGTTTTATTCAGGTACGATGAGCTTTGGATGCCATTGATTTCTGATCTTACGGTTGGATCAACATCAACTCATCATCCCCCAATGATTCCTCCTCCTATTGATATTCAATGGGTCTGGTTTTGTCACACCTTCAATCCGGTAAGCTATTATTTGATATGTTCTAATTTGAACTCTGTTCGGTTGCCCAGAAAAGTTCACAATTTGGGCTAAGTTAACTTTTGGGATTTGGTTTGCTTTTCCTCTGTTTTCTGAGCACCCAAACA
Source organism: Camellia oleifera (assembly GCA_022316695.1). Lineage (NCBI taxonomy): Eukaryota > Viridiplantae > Streptophyta > Magnoliopsida > Ericales > Theaceae > Camellia > Camellia oleifera. Next base: position 131,556,068 of record CM039315.1, on the reverse strand, counting down.
CAATGTAATCCAATATAACAGTCCATTTTCAGGTCTTTTACAGGCAATACTGTGATTCAAGGTTCTCAAAAATCATAGCAAAACTATTTTCGACGAAGAGAATGAAGAGTGCATTGAATAGATGTAGAGATATTTGGATCCGTATATACCCATCTGAGCAGTTCTTTGTGGTTGGTACTTCAATTCATTGTGTATATACATATTTTTGGTTGTGTTATTATATACATAAGTTTGTATGATTGAAAAAAACTATTTTCATTGGCTCTAAATATATATGATACATATATAATTTCTTAGAAAAGCATTGGAACAGAAAAAAACTATTTTTCTGGTAAGTAAAGTAATGTACCTATTTATATATATGTATCAGTGTATGTGTTTATTGTGTGTAATTAATTAGTCATTATATTTCATGGATGAGTAATGTCTCGCTTAATTCACACTTGTGATTCTGTTTTTGGAGGTTCATAAGCGGTATGTTAAGCGATTGCGGAGAAAACTACGATTCGAAGAAAAAAGAAATTCTAATCAAAGACGAGTAAGTTTTGATCTCTTTGATTTTGATGATTTTTTCCTTCAATTGGTTTGTGAAATTAATTTTATGGACAATTCGTTAAGTTTGTTAATTTAAATATTATCAGTTTAAATCATATTCACCAGCACAATAATTGCAAAAAGAAAAAAAACACAAGTGACACTACATATGACTTAGACTACAAACACTTCTTCAAACATCTGCAATTGCCTTACTAACCGTACAACCAGCCCGAAATACATTACAAATGACTTAGATTTTGTCTTACAGAAATTACCAACCTTATATATGTAACCTATTTTGTGCAACACTTTGGTTTGCTCTGTGTTTTGTTGATGAGAATGAGGAAAATTGAGGTTAAGAAAAGGAAATAGAGTTTTACTATCCTGTTTTATGTTGTTTTAGGGCCAAAAAAACTATTGAACTTAGTACGTACGTACTTATGTTGGGCTAAATTCACGGCGGCCGTGGGGGGTGTCTTTTCTTGGGTACGAAATAGTTAAAATTTCAGAATTTAAAACTTTAATATCATATTTGCCTTTTTCTTTTTGTTCATATATTCCCTTTGTTGTCAATTTGGGGCATTATTTCTTCTTTGCATCTTTTTTTTTTTTTTGGCTTGGTTATATTGTATGTATGTAATTATGTATATATGCATATATTTAGATCTATTTATCAAAAAAATATATATATTTAGATTCCTTCAGAAATTTTCTTTGTTGCTAATATAGATAGGTATAAATGTTTAATTTCCTTTTGCCTTTTATAGGTGCTCTCTGATTCTGAAACTGTGTGGTGGTTGAACCCCACAGTTGAAAAGATTTGGCCTGTTTGTATGGAATAGATTGTTTCACAAAAAATCCTCCTCCCTGTCATGCCTTGGTTCTTGCAGCAGTACAAACCATGGACTGCGGTATGAGTGTCTACTTCCCTAATACCATCAACTACACTTTTTGTTGCATTTGTTTGGTCCTAATTGCCTTAGACGTTGGGGAAGACCCCTTTCCATTATATTTTTGTGCTGATTTCACCACCAGTGGATATTTTGTTTGTTTCTAAACTCATCATGAGTAATACTCCATGACATAAATTTGGTTTGTAGCTTGATTCAAGTTGAGTAACATTTTACTTGTAACACATGTATTCTACGTATGAAATGCCCATGATTCATGAATATCATGTTTTATTGATCCCATGAGCAGTCTCATAACATTCTTATGATTAGGTACTAGCAAGTTGCAACTATAGGGCCATTGAAATTGAACATACCCGGTGAAGGAATGAAGGAATTGAACATACCCGGTGAAGGAATGCAGTCTCAAGAGGCTTTTTGAATCCGGATGTGACTCTTATACTTGTGTCAAAATTTGGACCATTAGATTGATTTAATCTAAAAGCTCAAAATATCTCACCCCATTTGTCTCTCATTTTCAACAGACCCTCTCTTTCTCTCTCACTCCCATTTGTCTCTCCCATTTATCTCTTTTTTGATTTCAAATTTTGAAAACACACAGCCCCCCCTCTCTCTCTCTCCCTCTCCATCAGAGCCCAACCTTTCCTGTCGGAGCCCATTCCCTCTCATCATCTTCTCTCTTCCTCCTTCCATCGCTCCGCCAACAGTGGCTGCCCTAAACACCCTTGAATATTGACGACGGCACCCCCTCTCTCTCTACCTCCATCAGAGCCCATTCCGCCCAACCCTTCCTGGCGATTGAACCCCAAACCCCGTATTACTCTCTTCCTCCCTCTCTCTCCCAATCTTCATCAACAATGACGGAGCCGTTGCAAAAGAGGAACAAGGGGACTGCAAAAGAGAACAATGGTGTTCAATCTTTAATACGGTTCAGGTTCTTTAATACGGTTCATAGGGGAACAAACGGTTTACATACGTATTTATACATACGGTTCAGGTGAGCAAACCTGGGCTTTTTCTTTAGTATTTATATTTCTATCTTTGGGTAATCTTTGGATAATCTTTACTCTAATCTTTAATTTTTGGATCTAATCTTTAGTCTTTATTGATGATGATCTCTACTCTAATCTTTTGATTGAAACATTAATTAAGCCTGGTTTGGATAATCTTTACTCTAATCTTTTGATTGAAACATTAATTAATCTTTAGTCTTTGGGTAATCTTTGGATAATCTTTACTCTAATCTTTTGATTGAAACATTAATTAATCTTTAGTCTTTGGGTAATCTTTGGATAATCTTTACTCTAATCTTTTGATTGAAACATTAATTAATCTTTAGTCTTTACTAAACTCTAATCTAATTTTATAATCTCTAATCTCTAATCTTTAGTCTTTACTAAACTCTAATCTTAATTAATTAATTTTAATTTTATAATTAATTTTAATTTTATAATTAATTAATTAATTAATCTATAAAGTGTACAATACATGGCAGGCTAGGATTATGTACTACTGGTTCAAGCAATTCAAGGATGGTCCCAATTCTGAGATGGGTGGCTTCACCAGGATCTTGTATTCTGGGAAACCTGACAGCTTCATGGATGAGATCCCAACATTTGTTGCTTAGCCTCTCCCTGTTGGAATCGATCAGGTTTTATTCATAGGGTTTCTTCCAATTTAAGACATTCTAATTCATCTCAGTTTGTGCTTTATATTCTCTCTTTTCAGCAAATTTTGGGTTTACACATTCTTATTTGAGAAACTAACTTCACAAATTCAACTGATTTGCAGTTTGGGATTTTGGGTTTACTTTGTTTTTCCATTTTGGTTTGATGCTGGTGAAAATTGATGAATATAACTGGAAAATATGCTATAAAGTTTTCATTTTGGTGGAATTTCCTGTTTACTATAGTTTAAGAAGCATTTGTTGTACATTTCTTTTAAATGTTTTATTTCATGTTGTTGATTATTAGTTGAACATTGAAAAAGCTTTTACACCCTTTGTTTGTTCCGACAGAAAGTAGTAGTTGCTAGAAAAAAACCCAATTCTTTGGATGGTTGCTTTTATCAGTTCTTCATATTTCTTCTATTACTTCAATTGGGTGTGTGGGAATTTGAGTTTTCTTGGAATATTTTTTTCTGGGTATACTTTGATTATTATGCATTCATGAGGAGGTACAATACAAGCTATATAAGTTGGTCTTATTGTAAAAATTAAATTAAATAATTGAATAAAACCCGTGCCTGAATTTCTTTTGTATACATAAAATTGGTTTAAAGTTGTATGTAAATGCTAGGTTTTGTTTATGGTTAGTGATTGATTTGCAAAAGAAGCACATTTTGCCCTTGTTTTTATGATTTAATGATTTAATTCATAACTAAAGTTCTAGAAGTTTTGAGGAGTCTATTATGTCTTCCATTTGAAGAGGGGGAAAAAGAAAGAAAGAATGTAAAGACTGAATGTAAAGAATGCAAAGATTTGATATTTAATTCATAACTAAAGTTCCAGAAGTTTTTCTCTCACTTCCCCCTTCCCCCTCTTCTATTTGGGTTTTATTTATTTTTTCTTTCTTCTTGTTTGGTTAGCGAGAAAGTGGCGGCAGAAGTAGAGAAAATGAAATTTTTGTTACTGTCATTTCTGGGTTTGACTGAAACGTTTGTTAATTTTTAAATAAATCATATTTATGAAGAAGGGAGTTGTTATATTTGCATTAAGATTAAGGGAGTTGTTATTTTATTTGAATTTTGTAGAGTATGTAATACAACCAAAATTGTTACAGGTTCTTTAAGAAGAAAAATATTTCAATATATTTTTATAACAACATTTTAATCTTAATATTATTTACACCGTGTCTTTAGGCACGAGCATACGCTAGTCTATATAATAAAGCAGAACGGATTTTGAAAATGTGTTAGACACAATTGTCCTACTAGGACATTTCAAGTCATGATTCATTTATATATTCACATGAATGGCTCAGACAACCCCCTTAATTTTATATCAATATATATCTACACTTATTCCCGCCCAAAGAATCAGCCTCCTATTTCCCCACGTCTCCTCATCTTCCCGCTTGCCCACGTCTCCCCTCCCTTTTATCCTTATCCCTCTCCCTTCTCTATTCTTACCCACCCCATTCCCTCTTTAACTCTCTCAAGCTCTGTAACGATCCGAGCTCTCCAACACAGGTATGTAAATATCTCTCTCTCTCCTCTCTCTTGCTCTGTAACGATCTGGGTCTTGATCCTTCTTTTATTTTAATGATTTAAATGCAGAGTGGGTTTCTACAAGACTGCAACTGGTTTTGTATCCAGATCGAAAATGCTCTGAATGTGCTCCATTCGAACTCGAACTCGAACTCGAACTCGCTAGGTTTGATTTCTGCACTCGCTAGCTTTGATTTCTGCCTCTCCCCTTCTCTCTTTGATTTTGGTTTTACCCTAATGACAGTGAGTCTTCACTCTCCTTTCGTAGATCAGTTTATTACTTCTTTTAACTAATTTCAATCGGTTTATTGCATTCCAGTTTATTCCCACTTGAAGGTTTGATGTTTATATAAGCTCTCCAACACAAGTATGTAATCTCTCTTCTCTCTCTCTCTCTCTCTCTCTCTGTGTAATGGGTCTTGATCCCTCTTTTATTTTAATGATTTAAGTGCAGAGTGGGTTTCTGCAAGACTGTAACTGGTTTTGTATCCAGATCGAAAATTCTCTGAATGTACTCCTTTCGAACTCGAATTTACTCTTGAGGTTTCAATTTTAAGTCACCTGGCAGTAAATGTGATTTGTTAAGACACCAGGGTCTATCATATTTGGGAGACAACATGGGTATAGTCATTTGTGATTGGTCGAACCTGGTGGCACCATCCACACCCACTAACTTCTACGTTGTTAAACCATTTTTTTCATAAATTGTGAATTGATAAAGGATTGGAGATGCCCTAAGTTATTTTGAAAGGGCACTTTTAACTGCATCTTTAGTGTTAGTCTGTTAGGTACGTGAAATGAAATGGTGTGTACATTTTTGTTTTTATCGAGTGCTTCTTCAAACTGTATCAACATGTCCCTTGTGCATTGCATTTTCATTTTTTTTTCTTTCTGGGATTTGGGATGTCCCTTTCAGACCTTACATTGCTTCATCTCACATTATTTTTAAATTTTGTAGCTTCCCTGGAAAAGCTGCTGGCGTGAGAATAGCCGGCCAACGTCCTCCAATAGAAGCAACTCCAGCCAAGAAGGTTTGTATCAAAACCCTTTTTAGTTGTTTATTTGCGTGATCCTGTTTTCAATACACAGGGCACACATTCATATTTAGACTTTTTAAATACTTGTGTGACTATATGCAATTATGATCTTCCCATAATGTCGTTATTATAACTTAAAATAAGATGCAGACCTAGGAGAAAGGATGGGTGAAAAAAGGACTTGACCATGTCTAAAATTGAATGGAAAGGACTTGACCATGTCTAAAATTGAATGGATTAACCCAAAAAAGTAAGGGACTTGATCATGTCTAAAATTGAATGGATTAACCCAGAAAAGTAAGGGAAGAGCTTGAAGTCGATCCTTTCTTGATAAGTCCATATGAGTACTTTGCTCATCTTGCAGTACTCATGCAGTGCCTTTACGATAAAAATACAAGACACCTAACAACATAAAGCAAAATAGACATAAATTAAGCATAAGAAACAACATAATCATATATACTTCTTACTTGAGGTCTAGGTTCCCATAGGTGCTATTGTTCTGATGGTTAGTCACAGTTTACCATATGGAGGTAACACTTACAGGAATCACAAATAACCTAAGAGAGAAATCAAGGGGAAGGGTACATTGTCATAAAAAAAGTTCTCATCTAGGAAACCAATGAAGAGGCCCAAGAAACAGAGGTTAAATATTGATCATTTGGATTGAAATATTGAAAATGGGTATTCAAATATTGAAAATGGGTATTGAAATATTGAAAATATTGAAAACAGAGGAAACCAATGAAGAGAGAAGATATGGGAAAGTTGTTTAAATATTGAAAATGGGTATTATGTGAGGATAAATATTGATCATTTGGATTTGTTAGGTTTTTATTTTTGGCAACCCCGTTTGACAAAACTCCTTTGAGTTGTAATTTTATTCGCATTTTACTTTCAGTGAGGCTATGAGTTTATTAGATGCGAATCCAACCCGAATCGAGCCTTGTAGAGAAGTTTGTGATGTTAATGCTTTCAAGATTGCCACTTCGCTGATTATGACGGGGATCGAGCTGCCCGGTCAGCTCGCGGCCCGAAGCAAAATGCAAAAATGCATTCAAAGTTGCCTGTCCGTTCATGTTATACTTTTCAAGATTTTCCAGTTCTAGCCTTCCCGCTCGAGCGGGGAAATGGGCGCTCGAGCGGGGTTTGCAAGCTCACAGTATCTCTGTTTTGCCTGAAAAAAAATACTGGAAGGTGTGATTCTCCGCTCGATCGGGGAAACGGACGCTCGAGCGGGGAGCCTATATGAAATCACAAAATATGAAGTCTCCACTCGAGTGAGAAGACCCACGCTCGAGCGGACCGCGCGATCCCAGATTTCCAGATTCATTATGGAGTTGGTTTTCTTCTTAAACAAGATTTATTTTGGGTGTCTATAAGAAGTGGGATTACTTTGCAGTTCTGCAAGAAATTGGTTTTCTACAAACAAGAAGTTGGTTTTCTTTCCCAACTAGGATTGCTTTGGTTTTCTATAAATAGTTGGGTTTCTCCCCAATCTAGACTATTCATTCATTGATTCATTAACTCATTGATTGAAGTCCTCCAGATCTTCTTTTTGGTTCTTGAAGGCTTATATCTGGGGATATTTTGTTAAGTTTTCTTTGATGTTTTTATTGAGTATTCAACTCATAGTTTAAAGAGAGTACATCAAAGGTTTGTTTGTTATACACAAAAGAGAGAGTTGTTCTTCAGTTGTGGATTCTGAAGAATTCGAGCCTGAAGCTTTGGTGGAATCCGGAGTGGCTCATCAGAAAGACAATTCCGTGGTGAAGATGGGGTTAAAAGAGGCACATAGAGGTTGGTTCAATTAGGCGTTGTGGATTCGCTAGATAATTGAGAGTATACCTGTGTAATTCCTTTAATTCTTCTTAGTGGATTGTCTTGTGGCAGTTGCCCGTGGTTTTTTTATCACAGTTGGAGGTGTCCAATTGTGGTTTTTTCACGTAAAAATCATTGTGTCTCTTTCTCTTGATTGTTTGATTGGGATTGTTATATTCTGTTTAAAATTGTTACATTATCACAAATCAACATCTAGAGGGTTTCTAGATTTTTCAGGATTGAAATAGAATGCTATGTGAGGGTCTAAATTTCTGCACTTGATGGAGAGTTTGTTTGTAGTGGGAAGAGTGAGAAGTAGTGGGCCTTTTGCTTTTTCAGAGTTGGAATCATGCTACGGTTGGTTGGTCTGATGTTATCTAAGAGAGGTGGACATGATTGATTCCACTTGCCTATCTTCTAAATGTTGAATTATGACTTCTCCATTCATAATAGTGTGACTTAGACATGTTAAAACCCAATTGGAATGATGTAAGATTGACATTTTTAATAATCGTAATAATAAATATTTTCATTTATCATATATAATAACAGGATGTTTTGAGTTTTACCTTGACTAATTTTTGGATACTGTGATATTCTTGCCTTATATATACTAGATAATTATTGGGTCAAAGACATTACTCTAGAAAGTGCGAATAATAAAATATTAAACCATTGATTAACCTTTCAAGATTTTGAAGCCATACCTTCTTATTTGAGTGTCATAAGCACCGATCAACTGGGCCAATTAGTTGATTCCCACCGTGATTGAAAAATGGCCTTTGTGAGTGGGTTCAAGATTTTTATTTTAAGTTTGAACCATTTTGAGTTCAAGAAAAATAAATAAATTTTGTTAGAGTCAACTAGGAAAATATAGGCCAGAACTCACAGAAGTCATTTATGTGTCTTTCTCAATTTAATTCAGATGATTGTTTGTTTTTTTTCCTTTTTTTCCGCTATTGGTAGATGGCGTAATAAATCAGTAGTTTCCCAGAAGGAAAGTTCTCAGAACTCTTTCTTTTCAGTTCTAAAATTAAAACCTATCCTTTCTCATGAAACTTCTATATAAAAAGGTTTGATGCAAAAGTACAAGAAACTCCGAATGCGAGCATATTCATTGACACAATGGATCTTGCACAGACTCCACTCTGAGATCGAATATAACTATTTTTCACAAAATTTATTTTAGCAGAGCAGTTGATGGTTAGGTGGTCCAATTTTGCCTTACAAACTACTAGAAACTCCGAATGCGAGCATAGATCGTTTGCATAGACAAAATTCATCCAATAATTATAAATGTGTCAATGTCATGTGAGATAACAAACTAAACTTGGTATAAAGAGAAGATAAACATAACATCACTGAATAACTGGGTGAAAAGAGAAATTGAAAACTGTATACAATAAATGTAGACATTCAAATAATATGGCATCCTTTCAAAATTGGACCCAAATATCATTTTCACTATTCAAATAATATGACATTCAAATAATATTTTCAGTCTAGCGGCTTGACCAGAGTTGGCATCCTTTCAAAATTGAACCCAAATATCATTTTTAGAAAACTCTCTCATTTGAATTTGAAACATTTCAAGTTGATACAAAGACTTTTTCGAAAGTAATGAGAAGGAAGTTTGGGCGAACACATGTTTGAAGAGATGTTATTGACACATCTTCTGTAAAACATACATATTCTGGAAAGCTTTGACCCACTTTTTTTTTTTTTAATAAACTTTTAACTCTCTTTTGGCGTATGACAATATTATGTTTGTTTTTCTTATGTAGTTAGAATTTGATTGGCAGCAGTAACACTAACTGGTGTGCATTTTAATTTTAATTTCTTTTAAATTGCAGAGTACTGACTGGTGTGCATTATTTGATATTTAATTTTTTTTTTTTTATATTTGATTTGTTTGGAATTGTAGAGTGTAGTCTATTCAATATATTTTTATAATTGCATTTTAATCTTAAATTTAAATAGTGTTGCGATTACAATTATATTATAATCCTAACATTATTTACATCGTGCCTTCAGGCACGGGCATACGCTAGTAGTACAATATAATAAATAATAACAACTCTCTAAGTGGAACCTTCCATTCACATAATTAAAAGGACCAAACAATTAAACATGTGTTATATGAACCCAAATTAAATTGATTATAAATTATGGCTCTTGAATTAAATTTCCACCCATGAACTAAACATGCCCCAAATATATACAAAACTAAACGGGGCATGCACCAATAAATCCTAAATTTGTATCTTGTAACCCATTTGGTCCTATGAATTTTCTTATGAACCGTTAGGTCCTATCCCAATGTTAATGACTATTGAACATCATCGACATTAAATCATCAACATTAAACATCATCAAACATTAAACATTAAACATCATCATCAACATTAAACAATAAACATCATCAAATATTAAACATTAAACATTATTCAACATCAAACATCAAACATCAGACATAAAACATTATTCTTCAACATTAAACATTATACATCATCATAAAACATTAAACATCATCTTCAACATTAAACATTAAACATTAAACATCATCATCAACAGTAAACATTAAACATCATCAAACATTAAATATTAAACATTATTCATCATCAACATCAAACATCAGACATTAGACATAAAACATTAGTCTTCAACATTAAACATTATACATCATCATCAAACATTAAACATCATCATCAATATTAAACATTAAACATCATCAAACATTAAACATTTCATTTTTCTTCATCTTCAACATCAAAACAAATCTGGAGAGTCGCTGAAATTTGCAAATCATCATCATCGTTACTCTTTCTGTAAAAAAGCATCGCAGTCAACAATAAATAAAAACAATATAGTGTAGGTCATATAAAAATATATAAATTTAATTCATACATAATAAATTTTGACAGTTTTCTAAATATTTTTTGAATAGTATTATTGGACAAATTAAGAACCCATCAAATTATAATGACGAAGGAGAGAGAAAGTTTAGTTCTGACTCAACCCCACCCGTTCCAACAACATCACCAAAAAATTCAACCTTCGTTTTGTCATTCTGTCTTTCCCTCTCTCTCTTCCGTTGAGCATTGAAGAAGCAGCCATGGAATGATCGGATAACAAAAACCCACAAATGGAAAACCACTACCAGCGGTTCTGTTCTGGGTTTAATTCACCGATTTGAAGGTTGAACACTATGATTGAAGATTATAAGGGAAAGCAAGACTGATTAGTATAGTAGTTCACTCACTAGCCGTGTGGCGACGTTTAAAAATTACTATAAATTATTACATTAATTTTTCCATTGTTACCTCCCAGCAGATACATATCTATCGGCATAATCAGTATCGAATGGGAGATCCTCTGCGCAAGAACTGGAAGGTGAGGAACGACGCAAGCATCCACCTCGCCGCCGTATGCGATTCCATCTCGGATCTCGACGCCGCCAACAACCTCGCTTCCCTTGCCCAAGACAACGATTTGAAGAAGAAGATGATCGTCGACATTTAGGGCTTTTATATATAGATATATATGATCGACATTGATTTTATATATATATGATCGTCATTTAGGGCTTTTGAGTTAACATTCGTTTTTTTTTTTTTTTTTTTTTTTTTTTTTTTTTTTTTTTTTTAACATTGATCGACATTTAGGGCTTTTATATATATATATATATATATATGTGATCGCGTATCTATTTTTGTTTTGAATTGTAATCGAGACTGTAGGAGGAATTGATCTAGAAATTGATGATATTCACATTTTTTTTTTTTTTTATAATGTTTTGTTAATGTTGCTAATGTAGCTAATGTTTTGATGATGTTAATAATATTGTTGATGTTGCTGATGTAGATAGTGGGACTAAATGGTGCATAAGAAAATTCATAGGACTAAATGGTTCAACTTTCTATCCAATAGGATTTACTGGTAACTTTTCCAAAACTAAACCCAGTAAGTTTCACCTCAAGTCATGATTTTAATGTCAAATCTCAACACAAAAACTCTACTATAAATTAAACTGAGCACCATTCAATTCGTAAATTTTCAGAAAATAAATACTCATGCATAAACACTGCATAAAATTTTCATAAGTGTTTTGAGCTATACAACTATTTTTTTTTAAATTTACAAAAGAAAGGTCTTTAACTCGAGAGACACAAATTTCACCCCGAACTTGTGTAACAAATAAAAAATTGTTTTTCAATTATCATAAACCCATTTACAAATGATCTTTTAATATAAAACAAATATTACTAACAACGTGGTGCAACAACCATTCAATTAAATCATGTAATGATTTTTAAAAAAAAAAATCCGAGTCATTACAACTTTAAATATCTATCTATATATTATATAAGGAAAATGAAGGTTTTTAGTGAGGTGTCTTGTGGGAGTTTCAATATCCCATACTAATTTTCTTAATTTTAAACAATTAAAAAAAATTTCCATTGGTTACCTTCCATTTAACCATGTAAAAATAAAATTGTAATTAATTTATGATTTATTTGATAATCTCATGTTAGGAAAAGAAGGAAAAAGTGAGATTTTTTACTCATATAAAGTGAATTTTACACTCCTACTTAATATTGTAGTAATTTTCTTGATTTTCGTAATTTTAAAATTTTTAAAAAATCTCCATTTGTTAGCTTCCATTTAACCATATAAAATAAAATTCTAATTAATTTATGATTTATTTGATAATCCCATATCAGGAGAAGAAGGAAAAAATGAGATTTTTTACTCATATAAAGTGAATCTTATATTCCCATTTAATATTGTGCATGTTTCAATTCAATAGAATTTAAATTTTAAAATAAATTTAAAAAATTTAATTAATTAATTTTTGTGCAAGTTGGTTGGTCTTTTGACCTAGCCGATTAAGCTACTTCATGTTTGGGGTTTTTTTAGTGAGGAGCCTTGTGGGAGTTTCAATAACTCATACTAATTTTCTTAATTTTAAACAATTAAAAAAATCTCCATTGGTTAGCTTCCATTTAACCATGTAAAAATAAAATTCTAATTAATTTATGATTTATTTGATAATCTCACGTTAGGAAAAGAAGGAAAAGTGAGATTTTTTACTCATATAAAGTGAATGTTATACTCCTATTTAATATTGTAGTGTTGTGCATGTTTCAATTCAATATAATTTAAATTTTAAAAATTTAATTAATTAATTTTTGTGTAAGTTGATTAGTCTTTTGACCTAGCTAATTAGACTGAATCATTTTTTATTTGATTGATTCATTGGCTTAACTACGATTTTAGCGATTTTTTCAAAATATATTAATTAAATTTGTTTGATTTGAAATAAAATAAAGATTGATCTGATTAAAGATTGAACGATTGAGATTGCTTGATTAGAAATAAACTTCCCACCTAAATAATTGTTAACTTTTATTTTATAATCCCACATTGGAAAAAGAAGGAAAAAAATAAGTTGTTTCACTTATATAAAGTGAACCTTAATATTGTAGTGTTGCGCATGCTTCAATTCATGACAGTTTAAATTTTAAAATAAAATTAAAACAATATTTAAAAGTTTTAATTAATTAATTTTTGTATAAGTTGGTTAGTCTTTTGACCTAGCTGATTAGACTAAATCATTTTTTGTTTGATTGATTCACTGGTTTAACTGCGATTTTAACGGTTTTATCAAAATATATTGGTTAGATTTGTTTGATTCAAAATAAACTAAAGATTGACCTGATTAAAGATTGAACAACTAATTGTTTGATTAGAAATAAACTTCCCACCCAAACAATTGTTAACTTTTATTTTACAATCCCACATCAGGAAAAGAAGAAAAAAAATGTGGTATTTCACTTATATAAAATGAACCTTTTGCTCTTATTTAATATTGTAGTATTGTACATGTTTCAGTTCAAGATAGTTTAAATTTTAAAATTAAAATAAAATTTAAAAATTTTAATTAATTAATTTTTGTATAAGTTGATTGATCTTTTGACCTAACCGATTAGGTTGAACCGCTTTTTGTTTGACTGATTCGTTGGTTTAATTGCGATCTCAGCGGTTTCAGCAAAATATATTGGTTAGATTTATTTGATTCGAAATAAATTAAAGATTGACCTGATTAAAGATTAAATGACTGATATTGTTTGATTTGAAATAAATTTTCCGTTCGAATAATTATTAATTTTTATTTTACACAATCCCACATCTCGAAAAGAATGAAAAAGTGAGTTGTTTCAATTATATAAAGTAAACATATGCTCCTATTTAATATTGTAGTATTGTACATGTTTCAGTTGAAAGTAATTTAATTTTTTAAATAAAATAAAATTTGAAAATTTTAATTAATTAATTTTTATATAAGTTGGTTAGTCTTTTAACCGATTTTAATGATTTTATTAATGTATATATTGTTTTATTTCTAAAATGTATATTTAAGTTTTATGACAAAATTTAACATATAATAAACTAAAACTAAAAAATTTATAAAATGAAATTTATTTTTATTTTATCATAAATATAATTTTTTTAATTTATTCTATTTTTTTCATATTTACCAATTAAATTATGACATCTATTTCTTATTCTGAACTTACAACATACAGTTAATGACATAACAACTGTAATATATATTCTAGTACAATAGTTAAAATTTAATTCATTCTAAATTATTTTTCTATATTTTTAAAATAAATTTTATATTATTATTTAATTTTAAAATTATTTTTAATTATTTATTTAACCAGTGCATCGTTCGGGTTCATATGCCAGTTTAGTATAATGGTAATATATGACATCACTAACAAATGGAAGTTTTTACATTGCAGTAATAGGAAATAATGTGACGGTAACAAAGCTCCTGGGCCAAACGGGTTCAATCTCGCGTGTATTCAAAAAAATTGGAAAGTCATGAAAGATGAGGTTATGGAATTTATGCAGGAGTTCCATGTTAATGGGAAATCGGCCAAAGGTCTAAATAGTTCATTCATCGCTCTTGTGCCTAAGAAGGAAAATGCTGTGGAATTGGTGGACTTTAGGCCGATCAACCTAGTGAATTCAATCTACAAAATTCTGGCCAAGGCTTTATCTAGGAGGTTGAAAAAGGTGATCCCTACAGTGATTAATGAGGCGCAGACAGCGTTTATACGGGGCCGAAGCATACTAGATGGGTCATGATTGCTAATGAAGTTATTGAATGGTGGAAATGCTCGAAGCACAAGGGTGTGATTCTGAAGCTTGACTTCGAAAAGGCATATGATTCTGTGAATTGGGAGTTTTTGTTTTCAATGTTATGTAATTTTGGATTTGATGAGAAGTGGATAAGCTGGATTAAGGAGTGTTTAACCTCTTCCAGGATCTCTGTTTTGGTTAATGGGTCGCTCACTGATGAGTTTGCACCACAAAGGGGTCTGAGGCAGGGTGATCCACTCTTACCATTTTTATTTAACATTGTGGTTGAGGGTCTTAATTTGCTTTTGAGTCATGCTAAGCAGTTGGCACTACTAAAAAAAACACTTTTTGCGACCGCTATAAACCGTCGCAAATAATAAAAAACAGTCGCAAAAAGACTTTTTGCGACGGCCCATGCGACGGCAAATGGGGGTGGCAAATACTTTTTGCGACGGCAAAGCAACGGTCGCAAATTATTTGCGACCACCTAAACTACTTATGGCGACCGCTATTTTGCCGTCGCAAAAAACAAAGAAAAACACTAACATGATCTTTGGCGACCATCTTGTTACCGTCGCAAAAAATTAAAAATAAAAATATAAATAAATAAATTTGACGAGGGGAAAAAATCCTTCATTTACATGCATTTGTTCTCCATTCCATAGTAAAAAAGAAACACTTAAATCTTGATATGTCTTTCATATTCACTTATTCTTTACATTGACTAGAAAAGGCATCAAAGAAGTGTTATAAGCATCTGGCAGAGGGGGGCTCCTTTCTTGTAAGCATATCATGACTAAGTGTTATAAGCATCTGCGCACGATCAACCCTAATTGTCCTTTCAACTTTTTGCCATCATCCTCCACTGGCTGAAACTTATCATCAAATTTTACTTGGATCTTAGTGCCTGTACCCCATTCCTTTATCCCTCGGGCAAATCCTCGACCTCGTCATGTTAAGGCAGTTGATACTGTATATGGAGATAAAACAGATGAAGAAGATGCTCCATCCATAGTGCGAGGTAGCGAAGGACTTGCCCGCACACGTACAGCCTCATCTATAATGCGAGGGACCTTAAAGGTCTTCCTCTTTCGCTTCATCCTAAAATGAAAGAAATACGAAAAGGTTAATACACAAGAAATATGGATATCAATTTACTAATAATATAACACAAGATATAAATATAAACAAATGATACAAATCAGTTTCAGAACAAATAAAACTTTAGCAGTAAAGTTTACCTCGAAACATATGGAGAAGATGAACCATCAATAGTGCAAGGTAGTGAGGGATTTGCCCGCACACGTAAAGCCTCATCCATAATGCAAGGGGCCTTAAAGGTCTTCCTCTTCCACTTCATCCTTAAATGAAAGAAATATGAAAAGGTTAATACACAAGAAATATGGATATCAATTTACTAATAATATAACACAAGATATAAATATAAACAAATGATACAAATCAGTTTCAGAACAAATAAAACTTTAGCAGTAAAGTTTACCTCTCTTATGGTATCTGAAATTATACTATGTTATCTTGTCAGAATGAAGGTGGTTAATAGAAAATGTAAAGTTGCCATTTTGCCTCTTTACAAAACTAAATTTCCATAAACACTATATTAGTGACCAAACAAACACATCAAATTTTATTTTTTTTTTAGGCAAACAATCCTATTTGTTCTCACCAAAAGCCCACAAACTTCTTTCATGCACTGTTGTACACCCAACCGACCCTCTCCATCTTCCTGGCGCAATCACCACTTTTCTCTGCATACTCACACTCTCTCATTCCACAGTCTCCTCCTTTTATTTCTCTTATTATCACCACCACCACCGCCTCTTCCTCTCCTCTAACCCTCAACACCACTACTACCACCAAAACTGTCTGCCATTCCACCTACCACCACTACTCCCATTGTGTGCCAAACAGAACAAAGTACACCAACATCTATAACACACTCTGAAATTTTAATTCAACAGTCAAAAACATATCTCATTTGTGAAAACATAAGGCCTATGATTATGAATATTATTTACAAATACGTCATTGCTACATCATTGTGAAAGCAGATTCTTTATAAATTATTGATGGTGTAAATTTTTTTTATATGTTTTTTAAGTCTCTTGATACTGTTTTAGGATTCACAATGGTGTCAAATTCATATGCTTGTTAGGGTAGGTCAATAAACTTCTTAAAGTTACAACTACACTTTACTAGGTATTGACATCATCAAGTTTGCTATTACATTAAGTCATATTGCATGTATTTATCACCCTAAAAGACGATAGATAATTGCTGATGTTAAAAGCTTGGCACTAGATTTTCTTCATATTTTCCTTTAGTTAGGACACCATTTTACCTTGCTTTTCAAATAAGAGGTATTAGAGAATAATAAGTAAATGAAGGAATATCAATTTACTCTTATGTTTCACACTTGCTTCCTATTGTCAGGGCCAAAAGGACAGCTTCTCATGATTAGTGGGAACTTTAACAATATTTAAGTATAATCAGCTCACAGAATAAGAAATGCCCTGCCAAAGATTCTTTCAAGTTCAGTACACAGTTTTAGCAAAGTAGACCATTCTTTAAGTCTGTTGAGCAAAGAATAAGTACTTTTGCATGCTAAGAAAATCAGATGTAGGATAAATTGTTGTCACATTCACAGTAAATTACAATTGCTAACATGACCCAATTATCATTAGCAGGTAAGAGCTACTCTAATGGACAGTTATAATCACTATCATTACCAAACTATTGTAGTTCCACTCAAAAAAGGCTCTCATACAGCTTCCCCAAAAAACAAAAATATTAGGTGCACAAAATAATAGGTTTGGCAATGTCATGTGTGCCAGCTCAGCTTACGTAAGTGAGGGTTTTGATCTAATAGCTTGGATGTGAGACATCCAACGGATAGAAATAAGTAATAGTCTGAGCATGCCAAAATGACATTTGCACTAAAAAAGAGCATTTTGACACTGTAGCATATCAAATTATAACTTTAACAATGTTGTTTTGACAATAACCACATGAGTTAATCTAAGAACCTACACATTTGAAACCAATAAGTCATGTATAAAACTTTTACCACCATACTTCACATTTCCATCCTCACTGAGCACTTTGGTAAGTACTCATTAGGGAATTACTTCAGCATCAGAAATTCAGCAGAGGTCAAATTAGGGACCAAAAAGTACTTTTTTAAAGAAGTTCAAAATCCCTTCGAACTTAGTAGTCTGATTGAAAACGACATTTTAAACATTCCATGAATTCTTCAATTACTTGTTCTACATCAATTACAACATTTTGAGGCTGAATAGCTAGTGCCTAGTGATACAAATCAGTTTCAGAACAAATAAAACTTTAGCAGTAAAGTTTACCTCGAAACATATGGAGAAGATGCTCCATCAATAGTGCAAGGTAGCGAGGGACTTGCCCGCACACGTAAAGCCTCATCCATAATGCGAGGGGCCTTAAAGGTCTTAATATTCCGCTTCATCCTAAAATGAAAGACATATAAAAAGGTTAATACACAAGAAATATGGATAGCAATTTACTTATAATATAACATAAGATACCTATTAGCATCCTCGGTTGTCTTCCCAACAATTCTTCCTTTTGGCGATACTGATAACTCTCAAGAGTTCAAGTTAAATTCAAAACCAATTTAATACATGAAAAATAGCATCAACCAACAAGATAAAGTCATAAAAAATACGAATACTGACTAGAGAGGCAACGTCAACTCCAATTTCATCTAGGACTTGTCAAGTAAATAAATAAACAAATAAACAAACTACCGAACATGTGTTATTCAATTAACAATAATAAAAAACATAAATCATCTTGATTCATAAAAAACATAAACCAATAGAAGAACAAGAAAAATTAAACAATGAACCTGGTTGGTTAGCTCTTCAGTTTCCTCTTCAGTCTGCTTAGCTGGGGACATTTGTTGTAAGCAAGCTTGTAATTTTGTTATTTGTTGCCTAAGATTGATTAGCTGACATGCTGAAATTTTAGTTGTTGCCTGCAGAATGCAAATACAAATAAAAATAAGAAGATAAATCTGAATATAAAAACAAGAAAGAGAAATACGTTCCAGAATGTACCTCATTTCCTGGTTTAGCAGTTCTCTTTATCTCCGTAACAAGATTCTTTTCCTATATCAACAAATAATTTATAACCGACATTGTAATTGAATAAAAAACATAAACATTACCTATAAACTCTTTAACATACTTTCAATTGCAAGGTAGTGATTTCCCTCTCAATTGCATTGGCCATTTCAAAGAACAGAGATCTGTATGCAAGTCCACAACGATGTCTCCTACGCTCGTAACTATTAGAACCGACATTGTAATTGAATGAAAAACAACCACCACAGCAAGTAAACATTTATTATAAAAAGAAAGAAAATTTTTATGAAGCTCTACACTTGATAATAAAACAACACATAAACATATATCAGCAATTAAGCACGAGACATTTTAACAATATTTAAACTTTTCTTATTTGCAAATAATAGAAACCTAAGAAACACGGAGCATAGTTCAACCCTCTTCCTCAACAATCACAAATTCAGCAATTAAGCATGAGACATTTTAACAATATTTAAACTTTTCTTATTTGCAAATAATAGAAACCTAAGAAACACGGAGCATAGTTCAACCCTCTTTCTCAACAATCACAAATGAAGTTCAACCATCTTCATCAACATCAATTGTTGCTCCTTCTATTCCTTCTCTCACCCAACCAATTTCTTCATCACGAAGCACATCGTTGTCTTCCAAATGTTGAGTCATAGAGGGTTCAACTTGAGGGTCATCATTAGAATTCATATAAAAAAGACCTCTTTGAGACATCTTTACCACAATTTGCCAATCTGGTTCCAAAGGATCAGGAACATACCAAACTTGCTCGGCTTGGGATGATAATACAAAAGGTTCATTGCTAACACAATCGGTTGGGTACAACAAACGATTGAAGCTGACTAATGTGAATTTGAAAGCGTCTTCCATTTTCCCCCTAGTGTTATCAACCCAATCACACTTAAACAACACATATTTCATATTGTTAGTGTACCGGATTTCGACAATATCAGTCAACTGTCCGTAGTAGGACACAGCACCGACGCGGGGACTCTTGTCCTTCTGACTAGCATAACTCATTGTATCAGCCTTTAAAGCTACACCACTATTTTGAGTCACCCGACGATCATCCACAGCCTTCACACGAAAACGAAACCCATTGATAATGTAACCATTGAACCGCCTAGCCAAGGTATGAGGACCATCTGCTAATCTATTGATTTCTTCAGTAAATGTAATATTACTTGTCCTTCGCAAGGTCTGAACCTATTAAAAAAAATATATAAATTCAATTTCAACTTCAACTCAAAATTTATGTATATTTAGATATGTGAAATGAAATGTCTAAATACATACATGGTCCTTAAACCAAGTGTAGAATGTTTCGAAATGCTCAGATTGAATTTGATGATCGCTTGCACGTGGCATTTTGCTCTTAATGACTTCAAGGTGTTTGCTGTGTAAATTGGAAGAGAATAGTAAATATCATATAGATTTCACTTTAGAATTTTACAATACTAGGAAAGTGATAAATTACCTTATGAACGGTGCAACTGAACTTGTGTTGAACAACACATATCGGTGACACTGTTGTAATTCATTATCATTAAGATAAAATGTTGTACTTTCGCCTACAGCTCAACCCATGTTGTTATCACCTTCATTGTTTCTCCTCGGTCGATTAGATTTGGTTTCCACATCAAGGAGATAGCGAGAACAAAAGTTCATGCATTCTTCCATCAAATACCCCTTAGCTATTGAGCCCTCCGGATGAGCTCGATTACGCACATATTGTTTCAATGTAAGAAGAAACCTTTCAATCGGGTACATCCATCGAAACTGTATTGCTCCAGCGATCAAAGCTTCATCAGCAAGATGTATAGGCAAGTGTTCCATTATGTCAAAGAAAGATGGTGGAAAATTTTTTTCAAGATGACAAAGAGTTATTGCGATACAATCCTAAATATATTCCAAATCACTTGTACGATTCACTTTGGAGCACAATTGTCTAAAAAAAGTGCTCAACTCAATCAATGGTTCAATCACATTCTTAGGCAAGGACCTCCGTATAGCTAAAGGAATAAGTTGTTGCATCAAAATATGACTATCATGGCTCTTAAGACCCCAAATACTTCTATCTTGTAAGCGCACATGTCGCGAGATATTGGATACATAACCGTCTGGTACTCTTACTTCCTTGAGTACTTTGAGAAACATATCTTTCTCATCATTGATCATTGTGAATTGTGCAGGAGGTACATAAACTTTATTGAACCCTCTTGACTGCAAGTGCAATGGTTTTCTGATATTCATTTCTTGCAAATCACGTCGAGCATTCACATTATCTTTGGATTTTCCTCCAACTCCTAGTATTGTCCACAATATATTATCGCAAACATTTTTCTCTATGTGCATCACATCGAGATTGTGTCTTATTAAGTTGTGCTCCCAATACGGCAATTCATAGAATATACTTTTTTTTCTTCCAATTATGGCTTTTTCTTCCGTTATTTTCCCTCTCTTCTTGTCTCCTGAACATTTCCTTAAGGTCATTTCTCTTGTACTGACTAAGGACACCTTCTGATTCCAACTGATGCAACATCTCAGATCCAGATAAAATTTGAGGTTTTAGTCTCCATTCTCGACTACCATCAAATGATACTTTATCCTTTCGAAATTTATGATTAACTGGTAAGAAACGACGATGACTCATGTATGAATACTTCCTACCATGCTTCAACCAATATGATTGAGTTTTCACATTGCAGCAAGGGAAAACATATTCACCTTTCGTACTCCATCCTGATAAGTTGGCATAGGCAGGAAAGTCACTGATTGTCCATAACAAAGCTGCATGCAATTGAAACATTTCATTGGTTGATGCGTCAAATGTTTCTTCACCTTCATCCCATAATTCCTTCAACTCCTCAATCAATGGTTGCAAATACACATCGATCTTATCGCCAGGTCCTTTTGGCCCATCAATCAGCACAGACAAAATCAGATTTGGTTGTTTCATGCACATCCATGGTGGTAAATTATACGGAATCAACACAATTGGCCAAGTGCTATGAACTATGTTCATTGATCTAAATGGGTTGAATCCATCTGTAGCTAACCCAAGACGTACATTACGACTATTACTAGCAAAACAAGTGTTTCGCCGATCAAAGTCCTTCCATGCGAGGGAGTCAGCAGGATGCCTTAACACACCATCATCAACCCGTTCTTCCGCATGCCATCTCATGAGCTTTGCCGTTTTCGATGACATAAACAATCTCTGCAACCTTGGTTTCAAAGGAAAATACCTCATCTGTTTTGCTGCTACCCGTTTACCATATTCCCTTTCATCATTTCCAACACCACCATTTTGTTTCCATCTAGAACTACTGCATATAACACATTTATCAAGCTTTGTATCCTCTTTTCTAAACAACATACAACTATTGGGGCAAGCATCAAAAGTCTCATATGTGAAACCCAAATCTGTAGTAACCTTCTGAGCTTGATAATATGAACTTGGAAGTTTTGTGCCCGTAGGAAAAGCCTCATTCAAAAGTTCAAGTAACATGTCAACGGACTTGTCGGTCCATTGATTGAGCACCTTCATATGCAAAATTCGAACAATGAATGATAGTGAAGTAAATTTGTGACACCTCGGGTACAGATCAGTTTGTGCATCTTCCAAAAGTTTAAAATATTTCAAAGTTTCGTCATTTGCCCCTATCCGAACCGGATCATCTTCCTCTACATGGCTTGGATCACTTGCCCCTGCTTGGGCTTGATCACTTGCCCCTGCTTGGTCTGGATCACTTGCAGTTGGTTCATCATTCTCAACACCCATATGTGGAATTCCCAGGGCCTCTTGTACCATCCCAACCACATCATCTCTAGTCACTAAATCCGCCATTAATGTTTGGTTTTCTTGGTTACCATGCAATTGGACATAGGATTCCCCATGATGAATCCAATTTTTGTACTTTTTTACGAACCCATTGGAAATAAGATGCTCCCTTACAACCTCTCGTGAAAAATTGTATCGATTACTACAAAATCGACATGGACAACTAATCGATAAACTTTCATCTCTATTGTTGTATGCAAATCTCAAGAAATTATCAATCCCATTCACGTAATCAATTGACATCCGATTTGGCAAATCAATCCAATTCTTGTCCATCTTTCTATTTCTTTAACTGTTTTTGTACACATCCATAAAAAGAATGAGTTTACAAAGTATCACAATGACAAGTGCATATTATAGTTCAAAAAGTACACCAAATAAAACCAATGGCCCATGAACACTTTTAGTTCAATAATTTAGCCAACTAAGTTACCTTGACATTGTTTAAAAATAGAGAAGAAAAAAAAAGTAATGACCATTCATGGTATTAATCTGATGCCTCAACTTTTAAGGTGTTAATTGGGGACACTGGTAAATAAGAAAGATGGAAGGGCAACAATGTAAATAAGAACCAGTTGTACCATATTTCACAAAATAATGAAAGGAGGAATATGATCCACAAACATAAAGTTACACCAATTAAGATAGAAAGTTTAACTAGAGAGATGAGGAGTAAATAAGCAGCAATTGTATCATATTCCACCAAGAAAATTATTAGTAGGTCTAAAGTAGCACATAGTGCATCTCATGTACATGTAACATGCTTATATAGTCTTGGAATACATGTGCTTGATCCTTGTGAACTAACAAGAAAAATATAGCCTCCGGGCCTCGACTCCTTAGGGTCTATCTCAAAGGTCACCCAATCAAATTCATCAAGCCAAAGTTCAAATTGTTTGCGTAAACTTTTATTAGTAATCTTAACAACCATCCATTAGAAAACATGAAGAAAAAAGATAGATGCATATATATAAAACTATTGTCACATAAATTTTATCCCGATTGAAGTCACTTATAATGAGAAGAAGCTCTATTTCATACACAGTCTAAGTACAATCTAAGTGCCTCCAAGCCATGTAACATTTTAAAATCATCAAAGGGAAGGGGGAAAAAAAACAAACAAACAGAAAATAGCCTTTCAAATTACCTAATTCAGAGAATTCTTGATTCCATCCTATTTACTATTTTTTATTTTTGACAAGTAACTCAAATTACCAAACCAATTTTCTTCAATGCACAATTAAGTCAAGACTTGAGAGTTCAATCACAAAGACAATTCACATTGTAGTCGAAGAATTTACAAAACATGATGATTGAATCAATATTACTTTGTTCCATTATGTAATTTATGTTATTTTGAAATGATAAGATCCAAGACTATCATATTACTCTGAATAAACATTTTATTTAAATTTTCTCGCGTACCTCACTACTCAAAAATATATATAGTCATATATGTATATATTATGTTTCATTTAAGGATGCTACCTAGTTTACTTCATTTTTGTTGTGAATGGTTGGTGTTTGTACAGGTCACAAGAGCCAAAAAAGGGTGATGGGGATTTTCAACAAGCCTTGGGATAGGGCAGGGGATGAGCCAAACATCTCATACTTGAATCATCCCCACCAACACCAAGCTCCATTGGTGACTGCAATGCAACAGTCCCTCTACCACCACCACCCTATAGCTTCTAGTCAGATTCTCCAAAACCACAAGCATCAGTCACTGAACTTTCATCATCAGTGACAGAGGACAGACATGCCAGCCAATTTAAGGCCATTGCACCAACATTCATAGACTTCCTTGGGGTAGGGGCCACATAAAGTTAGAAGCCAAGAAAAGCTCTAATGCCTTTCTAGAATCAACAGAGAGAATCTCTCTCTCTCTATATGGGATTGTTTTCCAAGAAAAATCAGAACCCATCTAGATGCAAAAGTGAAAACAACAGTTGTTGTAATTTCTGTTTGGGTAACAGTAAAAAAAATCAACCATAAAGCCTTTGGAAGTCATTTCCCTGGTTTATTATGACTGCTAATTTTTTTTTCTTCTCTATTTTTCTGCTTTTTTTCATTCTTTTCACAGATCAACATACCATTGGTCACTTTCACTATGCAGTCTACTATTACATGGTAAACTTATCAGAACAAGTCACTTACATAGGAACCATCTACAAGATCAATAATATAGTTCGGACTCAAAAATGTTTGAAATAGCAAAGAAGAAATAGATGCAGTGCGAGCTTTCTAAGTATTTTCCTATTAACCAGACTGTTGGAAGTGCATTCCTATAAATGGAAATAAAGGTAACTGACAAACTGCCCAGACTTCTATGAATCATACATGCAGCTCAATAACTAATATTTTTAGCAGGGGATTTGTGGCTGAACAACATCAACCGTGCTAGTTAAATTAAATTACTTCTATTTTTTTCCTGACAAGAATAATGTGTTTTGTAAGTAAAAACTATCTGGGTTTCAAGTAAATCAGTCTACAAGTTTGGGCTAACTTTTGGATGGTGAATAATTTGAGTAGCTTGGCCAAATTTCTTACAGAATTAAAGTATACTAACACAGTTGAATTTCTTGGGTTGTGACTTGTTGAGTTTAGCAGGTATCTAGCACCAGATAAAATTACCTCATTTTCTTTTCATTTTAATCAAAAAAAATTGAACTGAACTATTTACTTTGCCAATTTAAACATATATATCAGAATGTAATTTATCGAGGCCACATGAGGGGTTTAAATTATTTGATGATACTAAAGCTGTCAAGATTCCAATTGTCTCAACGGTAGTGCTTTGAAAAAAAATCATGAGACTGGCGTGGAAATTTTTAATCTAATTAACATGCTTTAAACAATGTAGAGTCTGGTTGGCTGTCTTTCTGTTTGGGAACACTACGATTTTTAGATTCAAGTAGGGTCAGGTGAACCCACTCAAATATATATGTTGCTATCACCTAAAAGTCATTGATCTTACATTAGCAAAAGCTGCTAAACCATATAACATGAAATCAACCATCATACTGTACTTAAAGTTGCAGCTTAATTTAAGACAAGGGTCACTGATCATTTGGTTGCAGCTTGGTTTACTTTCGATTAAACTAAATGAGGTTGAGCATTAAAGACTTCAGTTGTAGCTTGGCTATACGGATGTATTTTCTCCAGTTGGCTCTATAACCACCAACTGAGAATTTCTTAGGATTCATTTTTGTAAAGTGTGACTGAGTTTCTACCATGCCCGGTTGTGTAAAAGATGAGACACTATAAGATCCTATTTGGCATAGGCTAAAAAAGCAACTAAAAAGGTTTTAAAAGAACATTTTTATTTTTAAAAAAAAGTAATTTTTTTAGCAATCACGAGACACATCATCTTTTTAGATTCTAAAATGACAACCACATGTGGAGTTGCTTATGAAATTGACAATTTAATAAAATTAAATAAAATACTTAGATTCTTGCTTGTTTGTTGCACAAAGCAAGAGGTCAATGTAACATGAAAATCCAGTTTCATGCCAGATAGAGTATTTACAATCTAGTTTTTAAAAAATAATAATGTTAGGAACATAGAATGGGTTCATAAAAAATGCAATTGATGACTGGGATTGAACCTAGTTATTGTCGGGTTCACATCCAAAATAAATCTTCGCCATTGAATGAACTTTTCTATAATCTATTTTGTATTCGTAGAATTTGTGTTTAAAATATTATACGCACAAGAAAAATCAAGTATAACATCCATGTAACATTTTTTACACAACATATATCTATAAACTATGAAATTCTCTAGCAGTGCTAACAACTAAACTAGCCAATCAAACTTAGTTTTAGTTATCTCGAATTATGATATACCCATCCATGAGGTCAGCGCTAAATGTTAAAAAGAAACATCCTACATTTATCTCACAACTGTCTATATTGAAGAAGAAGAATAAGAGTCATCTTATCCCAAAAACATTTACTGCATAAAAGATTTAGATTCCAACAAATAAATAAATGAATAAAAATTAGTTCCTAAGGGATTTATCAAAAAGGAAAAAAAAAAAAAAAAAAAGAGTTCCTAAGGGAGAGGAAATGGTAATTATTGCATAGGAGAATGCATTGATCAGGTTAGCAAATGAACTAATAGGCACAACCATCAAGCATAGATGTATAGTATAGCATACAATTTCAACTTCCCGTGCAGCAAATATGATTATAGAATGCAAAAAAGCTAAAATCAAATTTCAAATCTATATATTCAAGTTTCGACTCTGCCGAAACACTAATCTCAATTCAGAGACAGAGACAGAGAGATTTATTCTATTATTATTCAATCAACTTTCCAACATTACAGATTAATCAACCATTACAAAAAGCAATCGATGAAGATGAAGATTACAGATTAATCAACCATTACAGAGAGTAATTCATGTTCAATTTACATATTACAAATTAAGCGATGAAGATGTGTCATTACAGAGAGTAAGATTCGAGCGATGAAGATGAATCGATGAAGATGTGTCAAACGTTACAGAGAAAGACAAAGAGAAGTGTTTAGGCTTACCGATTATGAATCTCGATTATGAATCAATCAAAATCTTCATCAACAGCATCTTCAAATCTTCATCAACAGCATCTTCAAATCTTCACTGTCGAGCGAGAGAGGCAGTGAGATTCGAGTGAGAGAGAGAGTGGAGATTCAAAAGAAAGAGTCGAGCGAGACAGATTTTGAGCGAGAGAGAGAGAGAGAGAGAGAGAGAGAAGAAAGAGAGTTCAAATTTGGGAAATTAGGAAAAAATGGACATAGGTCACGTTTTATGTTTCACGTTTTTCTTTTTTTTGGGGGGGGGTTGTTCAAGTGAAATGGGATTTTCAGATAAAAAAATAATTTTTTTTTGCGACGGTTAAATAATCAGTCGCAAAAAATCCGACGCAAATAGTCATATTTCTAGTAGTGTGGGATTGTTTAAGGGTGCTTCAGTGGGATCTACTAACATGAGCATCTCAAATCTGCAGTTTGCAGATGATACAATTATTTTCTGTGAAGCTGAGGCTTTGGAGTTGCTTTCCATTAAAAGGGTCTTTAAGGTGTTTTGAAATAATGTCGGGTCTCAAGATCAATTTCCACAAAAGCATTGTCTGTGGGGTGGGTGTTTCGGACAGTGAGTTGGATAACTTTAGTGCCATGTTGAATTGCAAAAATCAGAAGTTGCCTATGGTGTATTTGGGTCTTCCTTTAGAAGCTAATCCCAAGAGAAAGTCAACTTGGCAGCCAGTGGTTGACAAAGTGCGGAAGAAGTTGTCTCTTTGGAAGAGAAAGTTGTTGTCTTTTGCAGGGAGATTAACGTTGATTAAGTCAGTTGTGTCCTGCTTACCTTTATATTATATTTCGGTGTTCCAAATGCCTAAGGGTGTGGTTAGGTTGATTGAGAAGTTACAGGCTGCTTTTCTTTGAGGAGGTGGTGAGTTGAAGAAGAAGGTTCATTTAGTAAAATGGCAGGAGCTCATAAGTCTCAAAGGCAAGGTGGTTTAGGAATTAGAAGCATAGCAGATATGAATGTTTCTTTTCTGTTAAAGTGGTGTTGGAGATTTGGCTCAGAGGATAAGGCACTGTGGAAGGCAGTGATTTGTAGTATTTATGGGAGGGTTGGTGGTGGGTGGTGGCCAGAGTTGGGGGATGTTAGGAGAGTGTCTCCAATGTGGCAGGGGATCCTTAATCTTGCCCAGGTTAATCCTCAGTTACTTGAGTTTTATTTTGATAATATAAGAATAAAGGTTGGGAATGGGGGGAGAACAAAATTCTGGACTGATAAATGGTGCAACAATAGCAAGCTTAGTGAGGAATGCCCAAGGTTGTTTGGTATCTCAGAAGATAGGGACGGTTCTGTTTTGTAGTATAGGCAAAGAAGGGGTAGTTCAGGGGATTGGAATTTACGGTTTAGAAGACAGCTCAGAGTTTGGGAGGTAGAGGAGGTACGTAGGCTTCATGACTGGTTGTTTGATATCTCTAGTAATTGTGGACATTTGGATGACTATCTGTCGTGGGAATTGAACACTTCGAATCAGTTCACAGTGTCATCAGTTTGGGTGTGGCTACAAGCAACTAGGGGTCCTGATTTGCGCATTGCCAAATGGTTATGGCAGGTTGATGTACCTCCAAAATTACAGTTTTTTGGTTAGTTAGCTTGGCGGGGTAGAGTTAAAACAGCAGTTTTTCTTCATCGGATTGGGGTGCTGTCTACTAATGCTAGCACTTTGTGTGTTTTCTGCAGAAAGGAAGAGGAAAAGGTCAATCATGTTCTTCTCCACTGCCCACTGGTTTGGAAAGTGTGGGCCGGTATATTGAAATGGTGGGATGTTTGTTGGGTAATTCCGGGTTCGGTTGAAGCTCTGCTGCAGTGGTGGGTTGGTGCTAAGTTCAAGAAGAAAGTAATGCGTATTTGGAAGATTGTGCCTTTGGTTTTATTGTGGTTTGTTTGGAAGTTAAGGAATGAGATTGTTTTCAATGGTGGTCAGGTAAATTTAGCTGACTTGGAGGAAGTTGTAAAATTAAGGGTAGCTTTCTGGGCCAAGTGTTGTGTGACTGGTTTGCAGTACTGCGTGCATGACTTTATGTGCAATTTAAATCAGATTAGGAGGAGCTTGTAAGGGGTAGTTCAGCTGTTGCCTCTGGTTGGTTGAGTGCAGTTAGGAGAGGGTGTGGAGCATTGGGCTGCTGATTTTGGTCTTTGTAGCGTCTGCTCACTGCTGGAAAACAGATTTTTAGTGGCGTTTAATAAACGCCGCTATATCTGTCAAAAACGACGCTAATCCCTTTTGCGACGTTTAGTACCAAACGTCGAAGATGCGACCGTCGCTGTATCTTTACGACGTTTTAAAAACGTCATGATATTAGTATAGGCGGCGTTTTTAGAAACGCCGCGAAATGTCCCTGCTATGACGTCATGATGATTTTAGCGACGTTTTCAAAACGCCGTCATATCTTTTTTTTAAAAATTGACCATTAACCTTTTGGAGTTTAGGTGGCGTTTTAAAAACGCCGTGAAATCCTCCTTTTTTTTTTTTTTTAAATTATGCTAATTTTATGTGATTAAACTAAAAACATACCTATAATAAAACTGAATAGCCTTAATATGAGATAATAACTCCCATTCAAATTCAAATAGTAAATGCAGCATTAATTCAGTTTCCCATTCAATTTAATATCCAATCATCATTACCCACAAAATAACATATTCAAAAATTAAATTCACAATTCTCAACCAAAAAATCAACCTTGTTCTTATCAACACCAGCAGTCCTATGGCAGCAAAAATCAACACCAGCCAGAAGTCACACAGCCTTGTTCTTATCAACTAGACCAACTTATATTACAAAAGTTTTTGTAAGATAATTTGCTCACAACTCAGAAGCAATAGTAGCATAAAAATGTAACTTAGAAGCACAGATGGCAGCTGCAAACACACAAACCATTTAAGCATGTGTATTCCATAAGCAATGTTCTAAAAGTAATAATTCATTTTCAATATAACACCACAAAATAAAGCCTCCCAAAAAACTTGTTCAGGTCTCAAACAAGCAAGAGAAGACATCTGGTAGAATGTAATAAACTGTGAGGCATCAGCAATAACAGTGAGGCATCTAGTAGAATGAGCAAGAACTTGTAATAAACTGTGAGGCATCAGCAATAATCCAAATTCCGAATATCATGCACCAACAAGCCCTACAAGCAAGGAAAAAAGAGGAACAATCAAAATCTATAAAATAAAGCCAACAAGCAAAGCAGTGATGCCCTAAAGGTAATATTACATCAGAGAGCTTGAATTCAAATACACAGATGA
Organism: Camellia oleifera; assembly: GCA_022316695.1. NCBI lineage: Eukaryota > Viridiplantae > Streptophyta > Magnoliopsida > Ericales > Theaceae > Camellia > Camellia oleifera. The sequence goes on along the minus strand of CM039315.1, from coordinate 131,525,588 downwards.
CTAGAGTAATATAGCTATTGCATAAACAGAATGTTCAGGAGAAAGTGGCCCTTGCAATAGAACTCTTCTAATTTAGAACTACATTCAAGTTGGGATAAAAAAAAAAAACCAGAGAAAAATAACAGCCAAAGACTTGGACCAGAAAATGTAATTATTACAGTATAATTGATATAACTGAAGTGATTCAACCAACTAGAATATTGGAAACTTATTTCCCACTTGTTGATCACATCAATGATTAAAATTAATACTGCTTTTGCCTAGGAGAAAAAACAATTATAACTAACTAATAGTTCATTTTGCCAATCATATGAGTATCAACAGCCAAGTTACATCAAGAACAAATTAATCATGTGGAAAGGATACAGAAATTATGTCCAAACAACATCCATAATAAGATAAAGAAGGTTTAATGCACTCCTAAGAGGTAAAATGCTAATATTCTGTCCTAACCTTTATCATCAAGAAAATTACGCTTTATAGGCCAAACATTTATGAGATCAAAGATTATAAAATCAGCATGTAAAAATATGATAATATCCCAAAGATTAGGCATAAATTAACAGCATAGAAAATAAGACTTTCTATGAAACAACTGTTGAAGAAAGGTCACTGAAATGCCTATTAAAAGAAAGGGACTCGTTCGACAAAATTTTCTGCACGATCAAAAGATCCTCTTTAAAACTGTCCCAAGTGAACATAAGATGATTTGGTGAATTGACCATCTGTAGACCTAACTGAAAGTGTAAGTAAAGTCTTTGGGCAACATAAATCAGAAGCGTCTTAACAATTAAGATGATGATGAAACTAACCGAAGTGGCTAATCTTTTCAGTCTCCTTCTTCAACAAGACCAGAGCTGGACATTTGGCTCGGGGATCAATGTGGAAAACTTTTGCCACTTCGGGACTAGAAGTTTGATAAAAGCTGACATCCTCTTCCAGTCCTGAAGCAGCAGACAGCTCCTCGCTTTGTGGACCCTGCATTTGTTGTGGGAAAATTGACTAAAATGAGACCTGAGCAGCCGTCGGGCAGCTTATGAGAGTAAGCTATCAAATTCAGATTCTAAGCAAACAAAGAAGCACTGTATACACACATGAAGTTGGGATTAATCAGTATATGCATTCAACCCATGCACACACATTGTTTTGTAAATTGATCTACTTATCATTTGTGATCTTAAGATCAAATGATTTATTTAAGGCCCGATAAACCAGTTAAAAAACAAAAATTATCAGGACAAAAAAATATGAAAACGCATTAGAAAAACTCAAGGAAACATATCAATTTCGGGTTGTTCAAAAAAAAATTCTTTAAGCAACCTCTGGCAGCACATGGTCAAGGTGTTTTAGGGCATGTAGGAGTGACAAAAAAGTGATAAATAACTTGTGTGCATTTCAAACAGGTAACTAGTAGGAAATTTTATAATGTAGCAGTCAATATATGTTCTGCTTCCTCTACTGTCGATAGGTTGTATATACTAGGTCCCGTCTTCTTTTTCACCCAACTCACAATGGCATCCCTACAAAAGATGAGTAATAAGACAATAAGACAACAGTATTGTTCCATATTGTTCCAACCACCTACATGAAGACAAATTGATCCAAATGAAGACAAATTTTGAATTCCAAGGAACAAAAGTAAAAACCAGAAATCTTCCACTGCAGAGAAAATATATGAGCTACCACCACAAATTACCACAAGTATAGCATACCAATATGTAATAGAATTCGAAACCAACTAAATAAAATTTACAGGCCAACAATCTCTAGATCAAGGAGAGATGGGCAGGCTGACAAAGCTGCACAAAGTGCTGTGTTATCCATTCTTTCAATATTGTAAAGGTGCAACCTCCTCAAAAGAACCCTTCAAATTCCAAGACAAAGAAACAAAGTCAATATAATATATATATGGCGAGAATTTCCCTGGGCATGGGCGCATGCACCAATAAGGAATTTTAGATAAGCCCAAAAAAGCCCCATCGTGCTTAGGTGCCATGCCATGCGACAGCCCAGAGTGGTCTAGGTTGGAAACTCTGGACCTTGACCAAGGAATCATCCAACCCCTTGTATTGACCCACCAAAAATATACCAATGATAATATACAAGAAAATTTCCTTAGAACCATACCCAGGAGGATCGATGTCCCCACTCAAAGAGCCCAAACAGGACCTAGTGAGAATAGATGACTCCTTTCCTTGTCTAGATCTCTTATCATTCCATGAAAAGCCAGATGCATCCACAGAGTTCCTGATAGTATAGACTAGTGGTTGAGAGGATATAGGTGATGCAATTGGGCCAGGCACTATACCAAGCTTAAGAGACCAGAATTTAGAAAAAAATTTTGAGGTGCATACTGGCTTTCAATTTCTAAGAATGATTGAAATTGTCAAAAAAAATATATCAAAGATTTTTTGTAATCAAACATAGTAACTCAAAATCAAAATCATGGGTTTTATTCAAGATTATTTTCGCTGCTTAAAAAAATTCAATCAATTCGAGGATACGCAATAAACAAAACAAATGAAAGAACAAGATTATCATACCTGCTTCTATTGCTGCCACTGCTTCCAGTGCTTCCACTATCAAAGTAATGAAGAAATTTGGGCCCGGCGTTAAATCAAGTAGAAATGTTCTACAAATTGACTAGGAATGTTAGGCCCGGCAATAAAATTTCAGGAATGGTTGGAACCAACATTAAAATTGAGCTATACAAAATGGGATAGTTAAGTATAGCATAACATCTTCATCAAATTAGACTTAAACACTGACCATTGAATCTAAGTCACAAAAATCTACTAAACATGAATTCTTGAGGTGTTGCAAAACAGAGAGAAATATAGAACAATCTCAAATTCCATAAAAGCAAAAACCAAACTATGATGATATTCGCTAACCTTATGTAGCAAAGCTTCTCTTTGATCCTAATTTCTTTTTTTTATAAATTACCTTGCTGTGGCGAAACGAATTTCTCCATGTCAATGACCAACATATTGGGCTGCAAATATTGTGAAGACTCAGAATCAAAAGTCTATAGAACTAAATAATCAACTGCTAATGTCTTTGAGAAAATACAAAAAGAGAGCCCAAACTGTCTCAATGGAATAACGAAAACACTAAAACACTACAAGGGAGTATCAAAGTCTAGAGAAATTCACCTCAACTAGTGTCTGCTCAAACGCAACAGCGAGAAGCTTATCCTAATCAACAAGAAAGATTTAATAATAAAAGGAAATTAGTAAGAGATAATGAGAGAGACGTGTCAAAGTAATCGTTGCACATGAAACATGACAATAACTTACCAACCATCCAGCAATCCCTGGAAGTTCAGTAACATGAAGCCCATGAGTGAAAATAGGTTTCACTGTCATCTGAAAATATGGTGGCTCGACAAAGCATACTCTCAAACGGCCAAGGAAAGGCCAGTGACGAAGGAACTTTACCCCAATCAAGACCTAGAAGAGACAAAGAAAGACATTTTCTGTTAAATGCTAGAAGAAATTACTAAGCATTAGTCATTTTTTCGCAATCAATGGCACATGACAACTATTCCAATTTTAAAAATCATTACAAACATTCTAGATCGATTCTGTACTCTACAGATTACACATTTCAGATGCAGTGAGAAAACATGAAATTAAGAACAGTATAACAAAGGATAACTCATTATAGATGTGTGATGTAAAAGTAAAATTTAAATTTAACAGTAATTTATTACCTTCCCTTCAACATGCATGCCCATCAAATGCAACTTTGCCCGCATTCCAAAACCCAATCTCTTACTTGATTTCACAGCAAGTATTGCACTCATATCATCTGCAGTCCGAAAATTCATTCCAAAACTCCAAAACCTGCATTTAATGAATTTCAACTATTATTCTGGCTACGAAACAGATTATGACTAGAAGTAATACATTATTGACATGAATCCACCATGACTAAGACAGTATTACATACCAAGTGGTCGTCATCAGTGGTTTGATGAAGAACCCTCATTTCTGTGAACACAGGAGGTGATCGTCCCATATACAAATGCTGAACCACAGCGTCTTTGTGTGTATATACCCAAATAATTCTCAAAACTAATCATCAACACATTAAAAATGATTTAAAAACACAATTTTCATACATAAAACTCATCCAAAATGATGTGGTGTAAGTAATGCCATTTTTCAAATTATAAGTCATAACATTGGGCGTTTTAGTTTGAAATTAATATAACCCCTAAAAAGCCGCATTATTTGTATGCGAATTTTGTACAAAATTTCCATTCGTGTAGAATAGGGAATCCCTCAAAGACGAAGGCATTTTGAACCAGAAAAATGGAACAAGGACAGCAATTAATCGTATTTAGGAGGGTAGACTCGTACCACAGTCCATGGTTTGTACCTCTCCAAGAACCAAGGTATGATAGGAAGGAGAATTTTCTGTGAAACAATGGGCTCCATACAAACAGGCCAAATCTTTTCAACCGCATGGTTCAACCACCGCACAGTTTCAGAATCAAAGAGTACCTTTAGAAAAGCAAAAAAAAAAAAAAAAGTTGAAATTATAAACATTTATACATATTCATACGGGCAAGAAAGTAAATTCTCAGAAGGAATCTCAATATCTAACTGCATACATATATATACATAGCAACATACATACATAGAGAAAATAAAAAAGATGCAAAGAAAAAATGCCACATATTTGTTCGAGAAGTTAACTTGCACTCCACTATGAACAAAAACAAATTTTGTGGAGAAGTTAATAGGATAACTATTCTATTAAAAAAAACTCATTGATACCTAAGTTTATTAAATAGTCCTAACAAATTATTGAACAACTCAGTCCACGATGCAGGGTTCTTAACTTTTTTATCCCCAAATTATAAAGTTGTTAATACAACTTCAACAGTATGTCTTCCAATCAAATTTGATCAGGTAAAGCAGTTGAAAACAGCATTTTAGTCTCATCAACTGATAGCCTTACTCGCATAAATACAACCAAAATAAATATGAAAAAGAAAAGAAAAGAGAAAGTCCGCCAAAGAGAATATCACATACTGCAAGTTAAAACATGTAAGAGGAACTATATTACACTTCTGTAGACTAAAAAGATTTATCAAGCTGATATACAAGATATTATAATTTTTTGGCAATAACAATGTTATCAATGAAGTCGGACAAATCTGGCCATAACAAAAAGTTCTCTAACCATTCAAGAGCCCTCACCAACATACTTCTGAACCAACTCAAAGCCAGAAACCCTTATAAAGGTACAATCAGTATGAGATCTAGAGAGAGAGAGATCTAGAGAGAGAGAGAGAGAGACGGTGGAGCTCGCTACCTCGCCGATGCAGATGACGGTGGCGACGGAGCTTCGAAATCGCTCTGAATCTCGAAATCGATCTGAATCTTCGAAATCGCTTCGAAATCACTCTGAACAGCCGATTGATATCGATCTGAATCTTCGAAATCGCTTTGAACAGCCGATGGAGCTTGTGTTCTTTGAAGCTCTCTTCAAGAACAGCCGATTTATCTTTCGAGAGACGAAGCTTCTTCGTAGAGTTATCTCCTCCGTCTTCTTCGTCGCTGACAGAGAGAGAGACATGTCTGCGTATAAGATAAGAGAGTAGAGAGAGAGGGCTCAGATTAAAAAATAAGGGTTTCAAAAAAGGGCGCGTGTATCTACCGCATTTGGAGGCGGTTTTAAACGCCTTTAAATAGAAAACGGTGCCATTTTGGTTAAACAAAATATGCGACGGTTATAAAACGTCGTTAAAAATAAAAAAAAAAAGTGACGTTTAATAAAACGCCGTTAATTAAACGCCGTTAAATCCCTCATTTCCTGTAGTGGCTGGTCTGTTTGTTGCAGATGGTGTATGATGCTCTTTTCCTTTAATTCTGCTGGCTAAGGGTGTGAGTTTCACAGTACATGGCTACTCTGCTGCAAGGTCTAGTGAAGCTGCATGTCGGTGTTTTGATCTGGTTTGGGAGCTTTGCAGCTGCCTGCCTATCTGAGTATGCAGATTAGGAACATGCCTGTCAGTTAAGTTTGTTGCTGGGTTGAGCTGGAGTGATTCTGGTAACTGTGCAGTGTTAGTTCTGTATTATCTGAGCAGAGGAAATTCTGATCTGCTGCTGTTTGCTTCTACTGCTGTATGGTGGTTTTGTGCAGCTTATTGCCTCCTTGTTTGTTTCTTTTTTCCTTTGTTGGTCTCTCACCAACTTTGGCTTGAGCTTGCATATGATAGGGTGTCTCTGCCAGTGCCAACCTAGTTGGGATTGGGAGAGTTCACTTTGATGCTTTTGGCTCTTTGCCTCATCTTTATTGATGTAATTCCATATATTGTATGTTATCTTCATCAATAAAGTTCTTCTTTTTGTTGATAAAAAAAAATGGTTAGGTTAATGAGATTTTTCTATTCCTATATATATATTGAGATAAAAATTCAGAAGAGAGGATCAGATTCTTTGATGCCTCCGAGACAACGTGACCCCTTCGATCCTTCTATGCAACAAATTGATTTAATATAATCTTTTTTTTTCTTTTTTCCCATTTTCATTTTCCTTTCTTTTCACTCAAAAAAATTAAGAACCAAATACTATCTAACTGTTTTAAAAATAAATAAATAAATAAATCTTAACTAAATTATAGAATTTTTTTTTTTTTTTTTTTTTTAACATCCACACATATGATGTTGAGTTTGCCTTGTAACACCCCAAAAATTATGCATAATGATTGTACAATAACCATGGCTCCTTTTGATGAACCAGAATAAATCCCCAACACTTGCATTACATGATCACGAGGTTCATACAAAATAATTCCACATGCGAAATATGCATTCAATGATTTCTAATACATGAATCTATAGCATGTAGAGCATTCAATCCAAAAATAAATAAATACCCTCGAGGGGCTTACAAATTCCAAAGCTTAAGCCCGGTTACACAAAAATGGTTTCTCGAACCCATATATATAGTCCTTGGCTAGCAAAATATACTACAACAAAACAAGAGCCTTGCGCTCTCAACATAAGCATCTGCACCCTAATTTGGTAGAATCACTACATCTTTTCCTGCACAAAATTGTAAGAATTTTTTCTAAATATGGCTTAATGTGGCTTATGCATGATTATACTAGATTTATCTCGTTAAGTAAGATACATGTACATCAATTAGATGGTGACTAATTATTGATGAATGCACCTATATATACAATGTATAGAAGACTAATGCAAATGCACATTGAATGTGATGGATTAATGCCTGCGGAAGATGCATTATGTATCATGAATGTATAAGATACATTAATCTATTTAATGAAGTTCATTGAATGAATGGTTCTTTGATGGGAAGAATATTAGTATAAATAGTATAAGGTTCCAAACCATACTCTCCATCAAAAACTCAAGTTGTCACCACAAGAAGGCTCCCATCGCCTAGAGAGAGAGAAGTGGTTTGAAGATCTTAGACAAGTCAAGAACTTAAAGATCAAGGTCTTCCATTCAAGGTTTCTCTTTCTTGCAAGAGGATTTCATACTATCATGGATCAAGGTATGTACTTACTTAAGTTGTATAGTAGAAATTCATATAGTCTTCATGTATAGAATTGAATCCTTAATGGTTTTTAGTTTATGTTCCGCAAAGTTTTCTATCAATAATCCCATAGGGTGAGCATAAAGCCCAGTAGGAAATTCTTAATAAAGTATATACATTTTATACAAGCTCTACAGAATGAAATGCACATGCCATGCTATGCCTTTACAAAGAAAATCATATTCACATCTTTTGAAAACCACCATACTCAATAATAACTTGAAATCCCAACAATTCAAAAATTATCAATTTAGTTTAAGAGGCGATAAATATGACTCAGGTAATCTCTAGGTTGGTGTCTGCAAGTAGGCATAACTAGCACTACTAAAACCCCACTGTACCGGTGACTAACCGGAAGGGAAGAGGAAGAGGTACCTCCTCCGCATGTGTTTTTGGTCTTTCATCCTGGACACTCAGGCCAACTTAACCAATTCATCTACACCCCTATCTGGACTTACCAACGTATTTACCTCAAAGCAATTCCATGAAAATTTATTCATAAACCTCATTTCTTTTTTTTTTTCCAATGCTAAAGTTTCCAATCTCAAATCAAAATTTGTAACAACCAATTGAATGGATATGCAATACAACAATTATTAATGCCACATAACGTTTCTCCACTTTCAATTATCTCAAACAATAATTCCATAATAATCAAAATTTTCATTTATCCTTTCAATGCCATTTCACAAAATAGCCACATATTCATTTAAATCTATCAATAAGTAGCAACATTTCCACATTTCATACATTTCCCAACAATTTAGTCATTTTAAGACTATATCAACATCTTTATACGACAACTTCCAAAATCAACACTTCTCATATTTCATGAAATTCATCATTTATATATAGAGATGGGAAATTTTCCAATCACTTATTCATTTTGGCACAAAAGGATAATATAATAACAATGTCATCCATGGATTCTCAACACCTTTTAAGACCCCCAAATTTTTAGGTTTTCTCACCACAACTATACACACCCAAATCATTGGAAAGGATCTCTCCAAAAATATTTTTCGTTAATCAATGTACTTCAAAACCCTCAACAGATTATTTCAAAGAAACAAGGAGTAAACCCACTTTCAAAATTACTCACATTCTTGAACCAAAAATCAAATTTCACTACTATCAAAGGATGTTTCAAAAAAATCAACTATATCTTGCAAATATATATATATATATATAACTCTAAGAAAATCCCTACCTAAAGTTTGAAGAAGAAATGAGATGAAACTCCCAAAATCAATGGTATTGAAACCTGATCTTCACCGCACACAACGAAGCCCGAGAAGTTATCCAACTTTGATGAAGAAACTTGGGTCAAAATGTAAGTGGATTTGGAGAGATCAAGGACATTGTGAGGTTTTTGGTAAGAAATGTAGAGAGAAGGGAGAGAAATGTGTTTTTAGAGAGAGAGATACAGGAAAAGTGATATACACTCAGCCCAAAAAGAGAAAAAAGATAGAATTTTCGGATTCAGCTGAGTCTCGCACGTGCGGCGCTCACCCCCGCACCTCCTATCTGTACACACCTCCCATCCGCACCTGCATTTATTGCAGTAGTGCACTCGACCATCCCCTGATATCCGCACGTGCGGCCTCACCTCCTGCACGTGCGGCCCCTCTCTCGCACATGCAGCCCAAGCCCCCACACGTGCGGCTCTGCCCTCCAGCCAGGAAAAATTTTCAGTTCAACCCGAGACACTTCGAACCCAACCTTGCACCTTTCGAAACAAGTGAATACTCGGGATTGAAATAAATAAGAACGATAGATTTTGAGAGAAAGTTTTCAAAAACAACGAACCCAACAATTGACAGGACCAAACTTAAAACCCGACACTCTAACAAAAGTAAATCCAACATAGCTCAAGAGAATGAGGCGAATTACGTACCGGTCATCACATGCATTCTATATCTATGTGTTTAGTTGATAAAAAAAAAATCAATAATAACATAAGAATGTGTAACAAAGTTTTGTTTTTTTTTAATCTGGGCCACCGGACGACTAGGGCCTTGTTTGAGATGCAATTTTTTGATGAAAATAATTAATAAAGACAAAAAAAAAAAAAAAAAAAAAAAAACCAAAATAGTTAATAAGACAAAATTTTACATACAAATCATAATCATTTCATTTTTTTTCTCACAACTAGGAGTAGGCGTCGTGTCGTGTTGGGTCGTGTTCGTGTCGAGTCATCTCGGGTTCATGTCAGAATTATCTCAACATTAACTTGAACCGTTTATTATTCCATGTTATCGTGTCATGTCATTTTCGGTCCATATTTGGTTTGTGACGTGTTCATGTGTCATGTCGAAAAATTTAACTGTTAACTAAAACTACCAAATGTATGAAAAAAATTAAAAATTTCTTCACAAGTTAAATTTAATGAAACTAATCTCTATTAAATGAAATTATTTATAAAAATATTTAGTTTCAACCTAATTTTATTTTCTTAATTTATAAAAATTATATTTTATTATTATATTTTTTTACTAGATTAACTCAAATAATAGACAAAAAAATACATTAAGTTCAATTAAAAGCAAATAAAAACCTATATTAAACTCTATGTTTTTTTTAGATGGATGAACCTATCTTGAACTTAAAATCGTATTATATATATACATTTTAATAAATTAGACATAACTATGTAAGAGATAAAAAAAAAATGTTATGATACTCTTTACTGGAAGTAATATTAAAGTGTGTAACTAATATTTCATTATATGGATTATTTGTATCAATTTCGTGTTATTTGAAATTAATACTAACCTGACCTGTTTTATATTTATATTATCGGGTCGTATCATATACGTGTTCATGTCAGCAAATAGTCAATCATAATATGCTAATTTTGTATACGGTTTAAGTCGTGTTATCGTGTTGTGTCGCAAATTCTCACCCCTACTCACAACCTTCAACTCAAAAAAAAAAAAAAATCAACTTAAATATAATTTTTTTTAACCAAACTAAAATAATTAAATAGTTAAAAAATTATGCTAAAAAACGCTCATCTCAAACAAGGACTAGAGCTTCTACTGTATCAAGAAAATTAACCAAGTCCCTCAGTTTCAGAAGATCACATCATGAAAGGACAGAAAGCCACCTCGATCGCTCACAAGAAAATTGTCTCAGATTACGGTTTTTGTTTTCTGATTTCGTTTTTGTTGTTTTCATTTTCGTTCTGGTTCTCTCCTCATTGAGTTTCAAATTTCAATTGCTTTTGATTTTGCTTTTATGCTTGTGTTTCGAAGAATGGTCAAGAAACATAAGGCTGATGCGAATGCGAAGAAGGAAAAACCGAGCAAGATGAACTCCGGTGCTCCGAAGCATCCTTCGAGTGCGTTCTTCGTTTTCATGTGGGATTTTACTTCGCATTTTTGTATCGATCGATTTTCTTTGTATGGTGATTCTCTGTTGTGTTCGTTGTTTGTTGATGCTGTGTTTTTTTTTTTTCTTTTTTTCTTTTCATCTGGTGATGGTGGATTAATAGGGAGGAGTTCAGGAAGTCGTTCAAAGAGAATTTTCCTGATAACAAATCGGTTTCAGTTGTGAGATATGAAACTTTGATCTAGCTTTCGATTTATAAGCCTCGTTTGATGTTTACTGCTTAATGAACTTTCTCATCTTCTGTTTGGTTTCAGAGAAAACGAAGAAAAGTTACGGAAAACGAAATGCAGGATTTAAATGTTTTCTATTGTTTTGGTTTGAAAGTTTTGCAAAGTTGATCTAAACTTGGTTGTTTTGTTGGATCTGTACTGTTGAGGTTTAGTTCCAAGAGATGCAATAAATCAAACAATTAGAAATCAGAATTGTTTTTCTGTAATTTCTTTGCAACCAAACGGAAGTCTACTCTTGGGAAAGCTGGTGGAGTGAAATGGAAAGAAATGTCTGAATCTGTAAGATCTACTTTCAATTGTGGTAACCAAAATGAATATTCAAAGTTGTCATTAATATTACTATCTTTTAAGACACAGCTATCCATGTTAAGTTACTTCATGTTTAGCTGATCAATGTTGCAGTGTTTTTTTTTTTTTTGGTTGATATTGCATTCTGAGAACTGTTTTTATTTGTTTTGTTTTGTGTTTTTTTAACCATTTTCTCTGTAACTGCTATGTTGTTGTTGCGTATAGGAGAAGAGCAAGGATCCTCTAGAGTAAAATTTTCCTAAAGTTTCCTAGAGTGTTACATTGTGTGGTTGAGATTTACTGGCAAGTCACATCAGAAAAATTGATGTGACTTGCCAATAAATCTCAACCACACAATGTAACACTCTAGGAAACTTTAGGGAAAAATCACTCTAGAGGATCCCAATTCGAGAAAGAAAGCTGCTTACGTGGCAAAGCGAGTAGTGAAATATTTTTGAAAAACCAATTTAATGTAAATAAATAATAAAACAAAATATAATTTTTTTTATTTTTTTATTTATAGAAATTCTATAAGAGTTAGAACAAACTCTTAAGGAATATTTTTGTGTCTGTTATTTTAATTCTAAAATGGAAGTGACATAGAGTAACGGTGAGCTTGGCATATTGAAAGCCTCAATACCGTAAAACATTTGCTCTGAGTTGTAAGTATTGTTTGAGAGTGAATCCACTGACACTCAATGATATATAAAAGAAAAATTTATGGAAAATAGCAGCCACCATAGAGATAATGAAGAAAATTTCATCAAGGGAAATGTGATTAAAACCTATTAATTTCTAAATCACCATAATGGGAACTCAACCTAGCTAATTGGAGATTTCAAAATTTAGGTTCAAAAGGACAACCGAATTAAAGATGGCTCACCAAAAATCACTAACGCTGTGTTTAGTTGGAGGATTTGGGAAAAAAAGGTAAAAATATGTGTGAAATTAGGTGAAATGTAAGCATATTTTATTCATATTTCACCTATACATTTTCCTTTTCTCTTTCCAAACCCCTTCTCAAATTCCTTAACTAAACACAGTGTAAGAGAGTTTATCTTCTACACATTCCTATGATGAGAGTGATATCTGCAACACATATTGTATACAGGGGTCTTAGGATAAGTTATGCTTTTAATTATCACTTACGTCTTGGAAAACCTAGAGGAGTATCTTCTAAGCGAAGTATTTAAGAGATTCGAAATAAGTATATGAGTGTGAATGGGCCACTTCTATGAAAATTGATAAAACTAAATTCTCTAAAGCATTTATGAAAATTAGAAATTGCCCAATGCCAAAATGGGTACAACCGAAAGAACAAAGCTATATTCGAAGATATTTTGTGTGAAATCTATTGTCTTGGCTTACATAAACGATTGAACAGTTTAAAGCATCACGTCCACTGATTAGCTAGTAAGTCTTATACAGGCTCGGTCTTGAGATTTTCGAGGCCCAAAGCCGATAATCAATTAATAAATTTTTGGAGCCCTTCACATTTTTTTTTCATTGAATGGAAAAAAAAAAAAAAAAAAAAAATTGAAAGTAAAGGACAAAAGATTTATGTCAAAATCACAAAAAATATTTAGTATTACATTACAATAACTAATAAGTATCGCTTAATCCTCACTCTTCTTACATTTTTAGAAGCAAATAAATCAATCATATTTGCATAATCTAATTTTTTTTGCAATTTATTTTAAGTTAATTTGGGCCTTTCTTAAATTTTTTTTTTTAGACTTAAAATATACTTAATATATTACACTAAACTATAATAAGAGAGACCCCTTTTTTGGGTCTATTTTCAATGGATAACAATGCTAATTTTTTTGAATAGGCCTTTTTTTTTAATGGATCAATTTATTTTAAGTTAGTTTAGGCCTTCTTTAATTTTTTTTAGATTTAAAACATGCTTAGGCCCCGTTTGGGAACCCTCATTTTTAGCCAAAAAGTCAAAAAGTTACTAAATTAGCCAAAAAGTCAATAATTCATACCAAAAAGTCAAAGAATCTCTTTTCTCTCTACTTTTTGCACATCTTTCCGTAAAAAGCCAAAAAGTCATCCCAAACATACTAATTTTTTTTAGCTCATATTTTAACTAAATAGCCAAAAAATTACTAAATTAGTCTGTTCACAAATGAGGCCTTAATATATTATACTAATCTATAATAGGAAGGGATCCCCTTTTTTGGGTCTATTTTGAGGGGCTCAGGCCATGGCCCTGTGGGCCTATGCCTAGGGCCGGCCCTAGTCTTATAGTGTTTCACTAAAGAATGTTCAAGGCCAAAAATTACCTATCCTGATGTAGGATATTTCCAACTTGTACACTCTTTGTTTGTGTTTGAATTTCATTTGTATTGTGTTGTCAATTTTTATGTGAGGAATTGTTGGAAATTTTAAAAGTGAATGGGAATTGACTCTATTCAAATAGAAGGGTGCAACTAGGGATGGTCATTTTAATCCGATCCGTGGGGGCCCGCTCATACCTATTCGAATGAGACGGATTTTACTCGCCCCAACACTTATGTGGGGTGAATATGGATTATGTTTTGGTCATCCACAACGGGAGCGAGGCGGGTATTACCTCCCCCGATCTAAACCCAGCCCGATATAAATAAATAATATATATGTATATCTATCATATAATTAGATATATGAAATAATGTTAAAAGTGTATGGTTTTGTTTAAATATAAATAGATCATAATTTTAAAAATCTCACTGTTTATATATATATGAAAATAAGAAAAATTATTTAGTATGCTAAGAATTTAAATAGTTTTTAATTTTTTTGACTATTTAAAATGTGGTCGGATATCTTCGGGTATCCGTGGGGCAAGGGTGGGGTTGAAAAATTCCACCCGTAACGGGGGTGAGGGTCGTGGACGGAGTTTGTCGGCGGGGCAGGGGCAGAGGCAGGAAATGGAAAACTCACCCCAAACCTGCCCTGTGGCCATCCCTAGGTGCAACTTTTCATGGTACTTCTTCAAATGAAAAGGTTTGATCCAAGAGTTATAACTCTTTAGAATGCTCTCAACCACTTTTATAAATACCATCCTTCTAGGATTCATTTGGATAAGGAGTTTTATGATTCATACATATGTCATAGTTGAGTATAAAAGAGAGTATATAACACAAATTAGTTCACAAAGTTATGCAATCTCTGTCTGTGGTTATCATTGTATCATGGAAACAGACGCCCATCAATCACAAGCACCAGAGACGATAGCGAATTCCAATCTTAAATAAACAATGTTCAAATACTATTCTCGATCACAAACTGCCATTTTTGCTTGTCTTCCAAATTTGTCCTAAATAAAGAATTGAGATTCTTTGGACTTATATTAGAACAAAGAAAACACTTCAAACACTCATAGTACTCAAAGAATGTCTTTGGCCTTTTCATATATCAACAAGTTTCTTGGTTGATTTTTTTTATGGGTAACTTGTCATGAATCATTATTGACAAACAACTCTGCTTTTCTTTTTCACATTTGTGGTATTTCATAAATTAGTACAAAAAATATTATTCATTTTCAAACAAGTGTCATTGTCATACCTAATAAATCATTTTTGGATAAATTCGTATTTTATCCATTCAAAAAATATATGTGATAAAATAAAATTAAACTATTTCTTCAAATCCAAAAGAGAAATTCCCACAAAAGTAACTATTTACTCATAAATATGACTTGACAAAATATGTCATAAAATTCAAAATCACTTTCAATAAAATAGAATGACAACATTGTTTAAACCATCATATTTAAACGGAAAAGTTTATAATGTGCACCTTCCAAAAAGGCATATGATATGCACTTATTATGTGGTCCACATTGTGCCACGTCATAAAAAATAACCTGCTAAACAGGTCATTTAACAGGTTGTATGAAAGAATCATAACTTTTTTAAACATCATAACAATTACTACAATGAATCATAACAATGTCATAATATACACTACGGTGTCATAACAAAGACACTATCAATCATAACAATATGGCAATGACTCATAACAAATGTAGTTATTTCCAACAAATTATTGTAACATTTGAATCGTAACATTTTTTTATTATGATTCACCATAACAAATCATAGCTTTTGGTAGTATAAATCATAACTTTTACTAATGAATTATAACCATAACACATTGATTGTAACTTTTCTTCCCACAATCATAATGACATTAACAAAATATTATAACTTTTACCAATGAATCATAACATAATTTTGTTCCGAAAATCATAACAACATTAACAAAACGTCATAACTTTTAAAATTTCAAACACAATTAATTATATAATCAATTGGTATAGCATATAAGAGTGAATGAAAAATTATAATTGATTGCAAAATCGATTGGATTCAAAGACCACAATTGATTATACAATCGATTAGTAGCCAGGGTTTTGAACTATCACAATTGATTGTACAATCCATTAGAATATAAGTCACATTCAAATATCACAATTGATTGTACAATTGATTGTAGGAATCCTTGTTATAAAAAACATAATTGATTCATTAATCAATTAGTTTTCATAAATCACACTAAACCAATTAATTCCCAACTTATTCATAGTTCCCAATCAATTAGTAAAAGCCTAATCATTACTATCAATTTAGTCAAGATTCGAATAGTAATTAATCGGTTGACTAGTCGCCATTTTTATCTAATTATGTTGTTGTGTTGTCATTACCTCAAAAATTATCATTGACAAAAATGCAGGACACTCCAACTACGTTTCTCGCTCTACGATTCTCTCTCTCTCTCTCTCTCTCTCTCTCTCTCTCATTATATTCAATGTTAATATTACCTAAAATGTTGTTGCTATGACTATCTCGTCGACGCTCACTCTTTCTTTCCTTGTCATTATTAGTGACTTAGACAACAATGTTATTGTTACCAACTTCAATTAATCACGCCATTTGATCCACTAAAACACAACCATCATCATCGACTTAGACCACTATAATAGCATTGTTGCCATGTCATGTTGTTGTTATGTCTAAATGATGACGTTGACTATAAATCACTTTGACACATTTATGACTCTAACACATACCAGTATTAGTCATTGCCTATTATTTCGTAGTTGGTCACTACTGTTTTACCATCACTCCCTTTTAAAAATAATAAATTGTATTTTCATTCTTACATATATATTGCTTGTCATTGTACCCACCTTAGTCTCTATATTATTTGTCTTTTCTTATTTTGGTCCAATCGCTAATTTCTGAGTTTAGAATTTTAAAAATTATTTCCTACTTTGATCACTTAGAAAACTTTTTGTTTTCCCACTTCAAAATAGATAAGTCATGGCAAGCGTTAAATGGAAGTGTTCTATGATGGAGGATTGCATGTTGAGGTGGTCTATAGCAGAGGTTTTCGTACAAATGAAGGTGAACTTGACCCATGCCGCAATTTCCGTCACAAAAGCACAACATTTGTTACAATTTGGACTGAAGTGAAAAGAATATAATAGTTTCGAGACCAAACTGGGAAAATATTCATAGGTAAGCGAGGTGAAAGTGTAATTTACAATTTTACAAAATGTAAACCATACCGTAATTTGTGAAGAAATTATTGATGTAAGTAATATCATAATAATTAATATTTATTATTAGACAATATGCTCTCTTTTTTTTTTTTTGGATGAATAAGTCATAAATTAAAACTAGAAAATTTACAGATCTGCAAGAGACATGCCCAGGCCCTACCACAACTATACAATGCTACCAGAGCTAAACCAAATCTACAAGAAAACTATGCCAAAAAAGCAAACCACTAACAAGACTACACCACCACATAATAATAGATCATAATATACCAAAAACTTAGTCACCGGCATCGATATATTTGTTTGAGAGCCATGTCCACAGAGGATAGGGGTCTTGAACAGTAAAATTACCACCAGCAACTACACAAAACAGTGGCAGTAAGTATCTTGGGCAGCAACACATTAGCAACAGCCAAAGACAGTTAAACACTTGAGCATCTTAGACTCCACAGTAGTAGCAAACAGAGCACATTATAGCATATCGCAGCACAGCAGCACGCAGACAGGTAGTATAGTAGTATGTAGCCAGACAGCTTAGCAAATAGCATAAAGGCCACAGCAGTAAGGAATAAATATAACAGCAGCTGGCAGCAAAGTTTATAGCAGCAGTTGGCAGCAAATACAACAAAGGATCAGAAAAAATCCCCAGACATAGCCCGCCGGGGTAGGCTTCAAAATCAAACCAGATGTAATCAATAGAATTGTATTTCACCTACATTTCACACACATTTTCCTTTTTCTTTCCAAATTCCTACCCAAATTCATGAGCCAAACACGACCTAAGTGATAAATTAACAAAATAAATTAAAAATTACTTCTTTGCCACACTTTTTTATAATACTTTAATAATGTTTGGGTTCACTTCTATCTTCTGTGGGATAGATATGTATGTATTGTAGGGGTCAAAGAAGTTTTGCAAGGGCCAAACATCTACAAACAGCTGCATATCACTACATCACATACACATATACATAGAGTTCCTAGAATTCTTGCAGAGGACACAACCCCCTCCTTGTCTACTGTAATGAGAAAATAAACTTATACAATCAGTTCTCAACAAATAAGAAAGAAGCAAAAGATACAGTTTTATGCCCTAAACATTTTAATCCATATAATTAATCACAACAGAAATTGAATAAATTTTATTCAACCTACATCTTCCCTCATTTTATTCTTCCAACCAATAGTAAAACAATCTATTTGATAAGTAAAGAAATTATTCTTTATTTTTTTACCAAATTGACCCCAAAAAATTCATTCATAATTGAACAACAACATATAAGAACCTAAATTTCAAGGCAAGACAACTCACAAATTCTCAAAAGCGCCAAAAAAAAAAAAAAAAAGTAATTAAACATGTAGATATCAAACTATTGAAGGAACATATAAAATTCTCACTTCAAAATATTTAATCAACCAAAAAAAATCGATAAATACATACACCAAGATCAATCCAAGGGGTTCCATCAACAGAAACATAACAAACAGCCATAGTTGAGCCAAATGAAAGAAAAGAATTTGTTTAAAAGTTGTGGAGTTTTATTTTTGTTTTATAAAAGAAAAGGGTGCTTTTTTCCAAAGTAAAAGGGCCATGGCCTCTGTTAGTATCCAAGGGATCCATCAATGAATCCATTAGCAAGATTAATTAGCGGTACCAACCCTTTGAACCAAATGGAAAGAGGAAAATGCAAAATCTTACTTGAATTCAATAGCACCTTTGTCCTTTCGGTGATTGTCTGAGCTTCAAAAACGTGAGGGAGGGAAGCTTACCGAAATTCTATGTTCTGAATGATGGACCGCAACTTCGGGTGGTGTCATAGGAGGGAGTGAAATACAAGAGGCAGGGAGAAGATCGTCGGAGTGGTGTTGGACGAAAAGGTGAGGGAGGGTTCTCCTAGAGGGATGAGAGTAAAAACGTGAGGCTTTTTTTCTACAGAGTTAGTGAGGAAGGCTCCTGAATTGGTTAACCAGTTGAAAAGGTTCTAGGTTATGCTTCTTAAATTATTCAATGGCCTAGATTAGTTTGTAAAGATCTAACGGTCATCACGTAAGGTGCACATCATGTGCACCCTTTGAAGGGTGCACATGCTAACAGGACCCTATTTAAACTACTACGACGTTGATGATTGCTTTGGCAATGTAAATATACTATTATCACATCCAAAATAGAATATTATTTATACATAAATATATTTTCTAAAAACGCTCCAAAAAATCTATTAATGAAAACATCAATGCCTTAACACCATTCCAAATTAATTGAAATATATTCTTATGTCAAGAGACATAAGTGCATGTGTTTATCAACAAACTGTGATAAACAATTTATTATAATAATATGGAGTAGGATCCCTTCCGTTCAGATTTTAGATTAGAGGGTGCTGTTTGAACTCGTGGGATTCACCATAGGTTCTGTTTCGATAATTCAAACTTTCATTTTGTCGGACACTTTGTGTATTACATCTATACAAAAAATTAGATCAATCCGATAATTATAACTTACTCAATTTATACATTTTTAACCAAAAATATTTATGTTTTTAAAAATAAATCATACATTTTTTTAATTAAAAACACGATAAATTGACTAAGTTATAATTATCACCACACATAAATTGCACAACTTGTTATGTGTACAGAGAATTAATTTGTGTTATATACTCTCTTTTATACTCAACTATGACATATGTATAAATCTTAAAAAATTTTATCCAAATGTTTGCTAGGAGGATGATATTTATAGAAATGGTTGAAACCATTTTAAAGGGTCATAATTCTTGGGTTGAATGTTGGATCGAACCTTGAAGTGATAAATAATACCAACTAACTAATTGTTTTTCAAATTCTTCTCTCTCATTTCAAAATAATTTGTCACGTCAGTAGAAGTGTAATTAGAGGTGATGAAATACATGACGAAGCAAAATTTTTTTTTTTTTTTTTCAAATCCAATTTACCCTAAAACACAGCTAAATTCAAAATTTTCAATTTTGCGTGTAAAATTACAATATCAGCAACGCACCTCCCCAAACAAATCACAGACAAATCCAAGTTCAAGAAAACACAATAAAGTATTCAACAGAAATCTATCAGATATACATACACACGCACTTTGGCATTGAGGGGATCTTTGCCGTAGGCGATTGCGGAAATCTTACGAGTGTGTTGGAAGAAGTGCATTGGATCGAAATCGTTCGATTATAGACACAATATTGAAATTTTTGTAGTGTAAACACACTACGAATAAGGGGTTTAGGGTTTCGACGAGACAAGAGAACGTAACGAAACCAGGGAGGAAAGTGAGAGGCGGTTCTTCCCATAGGAGAGAAATAAAAGACCGAACGGGTTCTGACGGCCCACCAAGGCTATTTTCTTTTACCAATAATATTATTTGATAAGCTTGAAAATTAAATACTCAAGAATTTTTTAACTTAAAATTTTATTTGATAAAAATTTAAATACTAAAACTAAATTTTCAATGCTGAAAAATTGTCTTCTAAAAACACATGTTGAATTAAAATGATTTTTTGATAAGTAGAAATAAGTTTTTAATTTTTAATTTCAATTTTTTTCTTATGACTTTTATAATGTTGTAGTGGTGAAGGTAGTGGCCATAATAGTGGTTGTACCATTAATGGTGATTGTAGTAGAGCATAAGTAAATAGAATTTTTTTCATATTGATTAATAAATAGAATTTTTTAAATTTAGAAGGTAAAATAAAAATTAAATAGAGAATAAGTAAATATATATTTTAAAATTCTATATTAATCAATGAATAGTATTTATGAAATTTAGAAAATAAAAACAAAAAATTTATACCAACTAATAATATATTAACATGTGTATTTTTTTGTATTTTAATAACTAAAAAAATTGAGAAAAATATCATTATATTAAATAGCTTTACAACTTGAAATTTAATTTTGAATTCATGCTAAGTATGATAACAGGTGATAGGACCAATCTAATGAAGCTCATCATCATGGGGAGTGATCCCAATTCCTCAAGTATATAGTAAAGTACTG
The DNA here is from genome assembly GCA_022316695.1 of Camellia oleifera. Lineage (NCBI taxonomy): Eukaryota > Viridiplantae > Streptophyta > Magnoliopsida > Ericales > Theaceae > Camellia > Camellia oleifera. The sequence goes on along the minus strand of CM039315.1, from coordinate 131,504,514 downwards.
GTGGGATTTGGCTTCTGGATTAAAATAGTTAGAAAAAAAAAAAAAAGAAAGTTAAAAATCAAAAATTAAAATTTCAATAGCAAAGACATAAATTGTTCGTATCAATCAATATTTTTGTTTGTTGTTTAAGCTTTACTATGGCGGGGTCCATTAGTTTTTTTAACAAATTATGATATGCCTCAAAACTCAAAACTAACCGGACACATCAAAATTATCGGCTTGAATTTTATTATTGCTCTGTTTGAGCTCTGTTTTTGTTTTGTTTGTGCTCTGTTTGAGGGTTTCATTTTTATACTCATTTTCTTTTAGTGTCTTGCTTAACAACTTGTCTTTTATTACCAGTGTTGGCTTTGTAGATAGATGTACATGAATTTACTTGCATTCGAGTGTTAACTTGATTGGAATGTGTCTTGCTAAGCTATGATGCAACTCTCACCTTGGCTCTGTTTTTTTATGTATCATGTATCCTTTGATGCATAAATTACACTTACTCATTTTGCCAATCAAAACAGAAAAGAAAATGTACAAATTATCATATTATTATGAACTTTTTAGACCTTCATTAATTATTTTGTGTTTAATATAAAAATTTAATGATGTGACTCTTGCCTAGCAATAAGGAAAATTCTATTACGTCCATCTCTAAATAGAGGCGCATCATAAGAAAAATATGGTGAAAGTTAATTTTTTTTGTAGTGTGCATTACGTCACTTTGTTGTAAAAATTATAAATAATAAATTTATGTTGTACGCCTATAGTTACAAATGATAAAGTTATACAATTTTAATCTAAAAATTATACTTTTATGTGATGAACAAAAATTATATTTTTATGGTGACAAAGGTTATATTATTTCTTGGGTTATTTTGGAAAGTATATTAATAAAAGTTGACTTTTTGACTTTTTAAAAAAAATTTTAAAAAAGTACAAAAAAAGTAAAAATGTGATGTGACATAAAAAAGTCAAAAAGCTAATAAGTTGACTTTTAACATTATTCTCAAAATAGGCCAAAAGTTACAAATATTATTATAAGGTGCATATCATACATAGCCTATTAAGGACGCACATATAATATTTCATTTGCAATATTTTTCTCATTAATTAATTAATTTTTTATTTGTATGGGAAGAATTGTGTAGGGGTATAAATTTGGCCCACCGGCCCTTGGCCTAACTGAAGCCCATTTACGGACTGGTGTGGCTTGGCCCAGCTAGGCCCAGCCCCAGGCAAAGACTCTAGGCTTGAACCATTTGTTTCGAAGCCTGATTCGGACTGTGAGCTCAGTATGCTAGGCCCGGCCTAAAGCCTGAACCATTGGCCCACTCAAGGTCCACTCAAGACCTGGTCCACCCATGGCCTAGTATCATTTTTGGTAAAAAAAATAAAATTTTGGTTGAAAAAAATAGAAATAAAATTTAAAAAATGGTCAGGCCTCGGCTTGCCAACCTGCCTGAGACTTGAATATCCCATGGGCCTAAACCTAGGCCTACTTTTCTAGCTTGTGGCCTAGCCTGACCCAAATTTCGGTGGGAGATCTCAGGCTTGAGTAGGCTCGGCAGGGCCGGGCAGGGCCGTGCGATCCCTAGTTTGTAAATGATATGTCATTCTACAAAAATAAATGATACTAGATTTGGTGAAAGTACAATAAATTTTATAATTTTAATATAATTATATTGAATTATTTTATTAAAATTAATTGAAAAAATGTGAAAATACAGGAATAAAGAAAAATATATATTTAATATAAAAGATATAAACAATGAACACACTAATTTTTTATCCATATGAAATTGATAAAAAGATAACCAAGTGTTATGTGAATTAAAATTTTTAAAAAGTCTAATGTAATTATATCAAAATTACAGTTAAGGTTTAACGTAACTAAGGCCTTGTTTGGGAAGACTAAATAAGTGCACTTTTTGTCTTTTTTGACTAAAAAAGTGAGGTTGAAAATATGGATGTTTGGGTTAACTTTTTGACTTTTTATAAAAAAATGTGTAATAAAAAATTGTAAAAATTAGTTTTTAGATGAAAATTTGAATTGGGAGTTGTGCAGCCGTAATTTTTGACTTTTGGTGAATAGTGTTAATTTTTTAACTTTTTGAGTAACTTTTTGACTTTTTGGATTATTCTCTACATCCCAAACTTAGCCTAAGTGCCATTTTTTTCTAATTTTGAACATAAGTTACCTTTAAGAGTAAATTGAGAAAAACTTGAAATATGAAAGGCCAAAGTGTGAAAAAATAAACTTTAAGAGTTAAAGTGAAAAAGTGATCAAACATAAAAATAGCAAAGTGTAATTTATCTAAAAAAAATAATAATGATAAGCTCCATAAGTTTGGCATACTACATCAACTTTCCATTTAATAATATATGTATCGTTACACGAATTGGTATCTTAATTGGTACACTAATTAGTATCTTAATTGGCGCATATAACATTATTCATAATTAAAACTAATGAACATAGTGTGTAGACACCGGAATAATTAATGATAAAATTTACATTTTAGTGTAAACAATATTAGATTAATAATTTTCCATCCCTACAATTAATGAATGATGGATGAAAAAGGAATAAACGGTTTAATGTAAATTAAAAACTTAAAGAACATTATTTATGTTAAATATATGGTGCTCAATAATTTTTTTTGAATATTGAAGGAGGTTAGTGTAATTTATGTTTTTATATTTTGTAACTTAAATTTTTTTGGGTAAATTACACTTACCTCACCTAAAATTTCTGACAAATATAGTATAGCGATTCTGGTTTAGACTCGACCCATTTTCTATTCTGGATTCGGGTTTCATGGTTTCGTACGGTTGTTCATATCTTACTTCCCTTGTATCTTCTTAATTTTGGCTTTTGGATTGTCGTGGTTACGTTTGGGACAGGTTGGTTGCTAGGTTTCTAAATTTTTGTTGCCTAGAATTTTGCTCCTCTGCTCGAGTGGCACTGCTTGCGCTTGAGCGGGCTTTGTGAACTTTTAGTACTTTTGCAGGTCTGTAAAACTATTGGGAGCGTACATTAGCAGAACAATTTATTGTGTCTGGCACTCGAACGTCACTTCTCACACTTGAGCGAACTATGTGTATATCAGTTCGTCAAAGTCACTTTTTACATCACTTTTTTCATATTTTTTTTTTCTCAAAATCCTAGATTAGGACCCTCTCTCTCTAAAACCTACATTCTTTCTATACTTTCACCTAGATCTAGTGGTTTCACTACCCTACTCTCTTTGATAAAAAGGTAGAGCATCTCAGGGCCTATATTTCTATCTGAATAGAGTTGTGTTTGAGCATATTTGAAGTTTCCTCCTTGCTTTGCTCATCTTCTAGCTTTGAGGTAGGGACTTTCTACACTCTCCTATGATTTTTAACTTAGCTATTCGTTGTTGTGTAAAAAAACGTTGGGATTTGAAGGATTTTAGACAAACCTAGGGTTTTGGTTTAAAATTAAAAAAAAGGGTTTTCAAATAAAGGTATTGAAAATAATTATGGGTGTAGATATGAGGAGGTGTTGTGTTAAATTTGTTGATTTTGACGCATGGATTGGATTTCGGAAGAAAATAAAGTTTTGCCCTAAAATGTTTCAAATAATTATTTTGTATAAATAATGGGATTGGTATTAGGAATGTGAAATTGGATAGATGTTTATATAAATAGTGGAATTTGATACGTGTTATCTCTCACTTATGGAAATTTGGATAGTTTATCTGTCTTCTGGAGATTGTGTACCCATTTAGAAATATTTGTTTTGGGTTATCAGTGGAGGATAACTATGATTGTTGTAGAAATTACATGAGGATTAGGTAAATTGAAACTAATCTCTTATCTGTTGTCATTGAATATGACCATGTCTTTAATACATTGTAAATGTATGATGTTTGGGAGAAGAAAAGGGATGTACTCCATATTTGGGAGAAGAAATGGGATGGACTCCATTGAATTAAGTTGGCCTGTGTATTCAGGGTGAAAGTCTCAAAAACCATGCGTATACATGGGTGTTAATTCCCGCGGATGAAATTTTCGTAAAATGGCAAATTGAAGTGTTTATGTAATGGTTGTGTTGGTTGGAAAACCACTGAGCCGTAGCCTCAGTTGGGTTGTTTGGATAACAATGGACATGACTTATGAATTGAGGTAAAATGAATTGAGATATAAAATTTGGCATGTTATGATCTTGTAAATTATGAATGATTTTATCACAGGCATTATATATGCACATCATACTTATATCTTTGTTAAAATTTATTTATTGTATTAGATTGTTTCTACTGGGCTTTGGCTCACCTTACTTAGAAAAAACTATTTTCAGGTGCTGATGATATGTCTCTGCCAAGGACTTAGCTTGAGAGGACTGTGGAGCTGAAGGCTCAATTTTGTTTATTTTGTGTTTAACTTTTGTACAAGCCTAGGGCTTTATTTATATTGAACTTCTAACTCATTCTGTTGTAACCAAGCACGGTTTTGGAAAGATGTAAACCATTAGGGCATATGAATATCTGTTTAGCTTTCATTCCTTATTATCACTTGTAATAGATGTTGTAAACTTAGGATGAATTATTTATGAATGTACATCATATATGTTACCTTTTGTGTATTAACTCCGATTAACGAAAGTTTCTTATTTCACTTGTGTCACTTTGTATTAGTTGTTTGTAGTTGGATTGTGTAATTATTTTTGGGGCATTACATATAGGGACTTCTCACGTGGTTTCAATAATTACAGAAACTTCCCTTACTTTTACTTACAATATCAAGATTCTCCCAATCTGTTAATTTGGCACAAATGCCGTTACTTTTCTATTCAAAATGACCATATTGCCCCTTTAAACTAATAAAGCTCTTTAAATTAAACTTTCACTCACCTGCCCTAAGGTTTTGCATATATATTATTAAAGATCCGTACATATTTTAACTTGATAAGATCCTAATAATTAATACAATACTTATAAGACATATTTCATACTATACAAACAAGGAAATATTTATCCATTTTAATTAATGTATTTATTATTTAACTTTTTTTCTTTTCTTTTTTTTAAGTTGAAACAAATTGATTAATTTTTTTCTAGTAATTTGCCCTACTTATTTATTCATATGTAAGAAAATTATTTATCCCTAAATTTTTAAGATGTTATTAACAAATTTTAATTTTTATCTTTGAGTCATTAAATTTTTAGTCGATGCATATTTAAAAAAAATGCAAGTTATTCTTACATGATTAAAATTTTTTAAAAATAAATATAGAAATAAAAAAATTCTAATCGCTTTACAATAAATTAAAATTAGTTAATAGGGAATGAAAGATTAAGAAATCATTTGAGAATAATAAATAATTCAAACAATTTCTCATTTCTTACAGCTAAAAATAAAATTAATCTTACTTGAATGGAGAAATTATTTTAGAATACTAAAATACTCAATTAATTTGTTGTATGATACTTAAAATATGTTTCTCTATCTTTATTTTTTTCATTTAATCTATTTTTATTAAATTAAATCTTAAAATTAATTTCTCACCTTCATTAATGGTTATATTTTTACTTTATTTTTTAATTTCTCACCTTCAGTTTGTTCTATTATTATTTATAGTGAAGTGTTAAAATTATCTAATTTTACTTATTCCGTATATCTAGTACTTATATAATTTTATTGACAAGACTGAGAAATCGGAATGTAATACTAATTTAAACACACAACAAAATAAAATATTTTCTTAAAAAAATATATAAATTTAATTTAATTTACCCTATTAAATATATATGAAATTATTATTTATTTTTCATAATTTTTTAAAATATAATGCAATTTCTTGACTCTATTTTTTTCACAAAAAGTTTTTGAACTTTTATAAACAAAAAATAAAATAACAATTCAACCATTAATAAAGGTGAGAAATAAATTTTAAGATTTAATTTAATAAAAATAGTTTAAATGAGATAAATATATCTGAAGAAATAGATTTTAATTATCATACATAATAAATTAATTGAGTATTTTATTATTCTCAAATAATTTATCCATTCAAGTAAAGATTAATTTTAATTTTAGGTGTAAGAAATGATAAATTATTTGAATTGTTTATTATTCTCAAATGATTTATTGATCTTTCATTCCCTATTAACTAATTTTAATTTATTGTGAGGTGATTAAATTTTTTTACTTCTATTTTTATTTTTTTAATCATGTAAGAAATATTAACCTGCATTTTTTAAAAAAAATATGTATCGACTAGAAGTTTAATGATTCAAACATAAAAATTAAAATTTGAGAATAATATATGATTAAGAAAAGATAAAATAATATTTTTTTTTTTTACAGAAGAATAACTAAATAATGCAAATTGTCAGGAAAAAATTAATCTATTTACTTTAACTTTAAAAAAAATCAAATAATAAATGCATTACGTAAAATAATAATTTTTAAGTTATTTATGTGGTGTGAAATAAGTATTATATTAAATTATTAGGATGTTATCTAACATTAATTTTAGAGAGATTATTTATTTTCAAGTATTTTATCAATAAAAATTAAGTTTTTTTTCCCCACTAAATAGTTTAATAATAACTTAACAATTTAAATATTTTATTTAATATTGTATGAAATTTAAGAATTTTATTATATAATGATAAAAGATGTATGAATTTTTGATAATATATATGCAAAACCTCATGGGAGGTGAGTGAAATTTCTAATTTGAATAGATAAAGTAATTAATATGTAATTTCATCAATTTTGGTATAATATTAGCATGGCATCAACAAATTTTATTAAAAAATCTAATAGTGGAGAATCTTGATAATAGTGTAATTATTAAAATTATAGAAGAAGTTCCTGTAATTATTAGAAACGATAGAAAAGGTAAGTGTAATTTACCGAATTTTTTTAAAGAAAGAGATGCCTTACAACATTGGCACGACATTTTTAAAATTAATAAAATAAAAAATAAAAAAGAGAGAAAAAAGCCTTATGATGGTTTTTTTTGGGGGGTCACACTCTCAAAAATTTTTAAAATATCATATATTATACTAAAAATTTTGAAATAATTTAAAATTATAAAAGTTCACATCTCAAATTATTTTTAGATAATTTTAAAATTATATGAATAGTTCTTAATTTTTTAAATTATAGAATAGTCCCTCAAAGTCATAATTCTGAATCCGTCCCAGAAAATATTAGTTTAACAAAAGAGCGAGAGAAATTATACATTTCTTGATCATTTCATCTTCTAATTCATTACTTTTCTAAAGATGACAAGCAACGTGGTTCCTCGAAGGGGCAATATGGCAAAAAATTGTTGGTAACGCCACCCTCATCGAATCTCTCTTTTACTATTTTCCCCGCTTTTCTAATTCATTACTTTTCCAAAGATGACAAGCAAAGTGATTCCTCGAAAGGGCAATATAGCAAAAAAAAATTGTTGGTAACGCCACCCCCATCGAATCTCTCTTTTACTATTTTATTCTTTCCCCGTTTCCTAGGCAAAGTGAACCATACCCGTAATTTGGGAATCACTATTTTGGTCAAACTCAACACCTGTTAAATTTTTTAAAAAATTATAAGTGTGAGTTATTGTAAGAAATTGATAAATTTAATGATGAGGTACTAATACATTTTAAATAGTGATATAATAAACAATTTGGTCCTGTCTTATTTTTTTATAAACCTAAAGGCCCTATTCTAGTGTGAATTACATAAACGGTCAATCATAATGTGCGTGTGTTATGTGTTGAGAGACAAATATGTGTTTTCTCCTAATGTTGAAATTATTAAATATAACACTTCAAAAAAACTCTTTAGTGTACTTTTTCAAAACGTAATACTCTAAAATAACACTAAAAAACGTAACACTTCAATTTAATACACAAAAAAAGTTCTTAATATATATTTTTCAAACGTAACAACGTAAAATTCTAAAAAAACCTCTTGGTATATTTTTGTCCAAACGTGACATTCTAAAAACGTAATACTCCAATGTAACACACTAAAAAATTCTTTCGTATACTTTTCTTAAAAGTAACAATGTAATATTAAAAAAAAAATCTTTAGTGTATTTTTTTCAAATATAACATTCCAATCAATGTAACACACAAAAACTTTTTAGTATATTTTTTTCAAATGTAACACTTCCAGTGTAACACACTAAAAAATTCTTTCGTATACTTTTCTTAAAAGTAACAATGTAATATTAAAAAAAAAATCTTTAGTGTATTTTTTTCAAATATAACATTCCAATCAATGTAACACACAAAAACTTTTTAGTATATTTTTTTTAAATGTAACACTTCAAAAACTTAGCACTCCAATCTAATACATTAAAAAACTCATTAGTGTATTTTTCTCAAACATAACAATGTAACATTCTAAAAAAACTTCTTAGTATATTTTTTTTGAAACATAACATTTCAATCAATATAACACACAAAAACTCCGAAGTGTACTTTTTTCAAACGTAACACTCCAATATAATACCAAAAAATCAAACGAAGAAGATTTTCAAGCTCGACAACCAACACTTTAACCACCAATCCCCCAAAAAGAATCCTACACACCTCACCTTTCCATTCACATCCCAAAAATGAATCACAAAATTGGAAAGATGAATCACAAAAGGACATTCACTTAAACTAAATATTCATCACAAGTTTTTTGAGATTAAATGGATCAACATTACCCTATATGAGATTTATGGATAATTTTTTCATAAATCAATGTATTCATTACAAGTTTTTTAAAATGTTACGTTGCTACGTTTGAGAAAAATACACTAAAGAATTTTTTAGTGTGTTACATTGAAGTATTACGTTTTTGGAGTGTCACTAAGAAGTTTTTCTGTGTTACATTGATTGCAGTGTTACATTTGGAAAAAGTACACTAAGAAGTTTTTTTTGAAATCTTACATTGTTACATTTAAAAAATATATATTAATTTTTTTTTAGTGTGTTACATTAGAGTGTTCATTTTTTGAGTGTTATATTAGAGTGTTACGTTTAGAAAAAGTACACTACAGAGTTTTTTTGAAGTGTTATATTTAGTAATTTCAATATTATGAGAAAATTCACATTTGTCCCTCAATACATAACACACGTGCATTTATGCTTGGCTATTTATGTAATTCACACTAAAATAAGACATTTAGGTCAAAAAAAAATAATAATAAAAAAGAAAAAAGAAAACCAAACAGTTCATAAGATCACTATGCTGTTTCACCTTAAATTTAATCAATAGAACAGAGACTAAGCCTCCGTTTGGGAAGTGGGTTGGCTTTTTGGCTTTTTGACTTTTTCGGCTTTTTTAGCCTGGGCTTAAAAGTTTGGTTTGGGAAGGGCTTTTTGGCTTTTTTGAGTTTTTTTGTGAGAGAGGAGTGTAATGATTATGGGTTGGATGTGATGTTTTGTTTTTTGTGGCTAAAAAAGCCTATTTTGTCTTTTGTGGCTAAAATAGCCAAAAAAGCCCAAAAAAATTCTTGCCAAACGGAGGCTAAATAGATTTTGCATATTTAAAAGACATGAAAGATTGAACCGACAATTTAAAAATTAAATAAATAATTCAACAATAATATAAAGGTCAAAATGCAAAATTAGCCCATAATAAAAATACCCGCCCCGCCCCGGCCAGCATATGGGCAGACCCCACATTGCACTTTACAAAGACGACAAGTGATGCCATCTTAATCTTCACGCAGAGTATGATCATGTTGTTGTAAAAGTATTAGTAGTAGTATAAATTGATGAGGATGAAGTATAGAGCACAATGATGCACCCAACTACTTTACCCTTCATTCTGAAACTCTACTATTATTATTAATATTATTATCAAGGGTGTAGTAGAATTGTCATTCAGCAGCTTGTGCTTTGTCATTTTTGTCTTTCTGACTCTTTAACCATCGTCCGATCACGCCTTTTGAATCTCATTGCTCTTGAATCCAGCAACACTATATATATATGGCGTGTTGATCAGTTGGTGGCATCTTCGCTCTTCATTTCACTGAAAGATCAGAAAATTAACAGGTACGCCGCAAGTCTAAAGAATTCATTTTGTTAATTACGTATTGTTGAATACTCAACGAATGCTGAACATTAAATGTTGCAAATTTTTAATGTAAAAAGTTGTTTAATATATATTGAAATTTTAGCACTGTATTCAATTAACCGTATGATCTGTTCGTAGATTCAAAATTAAGGCACCAGGGCCAGAAGTTCGATATTAAATTTTGAGACAATAGTCCGAAGTTCTATTGTTTTGGGACAAAAACAATAATAACAATTTTAAAAATCATATTATCCTCATATTTGTCCATCTATGTATTACGTATTTGTTCACATGTATTATCTCTATTTGTACACGTGTCACTTATTTATATATCTAATATGCCTATTTGTCCATATCACAACTACCATCATCTGGCAACGGTCTGGCAACAATAAGATAAAAATAATATTCCTTCAAAATAATAATTTATCATTTTTATCAAACAATAATTTTCTATAATAGTATCAAAATTATTAAATACCCTTATGCCGTATTTTCTTTCTATCTTCTCTAATATATATAAATTTTTTTCTATCTTAATCACATATTTAATTAATTAAATTATAAATTAATCTAAATAAACTAATTTATTAAAATAAAATTACCTTAATTTAATTTTTATTTTTACATTTTAAAGCAAATTTCTTATTTAATTGCATTTTAAATTTAACATAAATATTATATAATACACACATATAAAACAAATTAAACCATAAATTAACCTAAACACCTTAATTTATTATCATAAAATTAATTTAATCTAATTTTTTAATTTTAACGCACTTTTTTATTTAATAACATTTTATTTTAAAATTAAAATATACGGAACAAATTTAATCATAAATTAAACTAAACATCCTAATTTATTATCATATAATTGCCTTATTTAATAACATTTTAAATTAAACCTATACATAAAAAAAAATTAAATCATAAATTAACCTAGATAACTTAATTTATTGCTATAAAATTAAATCACAAAAGTACCTTAATCTAATTTTTTATTTAATAACATTTTAAATTAAACATGTACATTTATATATATATATATTTAACAAATTAAACCATAAATTAACTTAAACACCCTAATTTTTTTTTAAAAAAAAAAACAATAAAAAAACAACAAAAACAATGCCCAATTAATACACATTAATATGTGTTTTGGAGGGAAAAGATTGGGTACACACCTAACACAAAGTGGTTGTCCCATGACTTAAACCCATAACCTCAAAGTTGTTACATTAAGATTTTACCATTGAACCAATAGTCAACCCTTAATTTATTACTATAAAATTACCTTAATCAAACTTTTAATTTTTAACTTAATTTCTCATTTAATAACATTTCAAATTAAATTGTTGATAGAAGAGGACATTTAGGATTACGTAGGATTTGGTTAAAAATAGGATTTAATTTGGAGAAGAGATGAAAATGAGGATATTTTTGACATTTGATCTATTTTTTGACTTTGACTTAAGATTTTTGTATTGTCCACTCTCAGTTTTGGAAAGTATTGCATACCTTCACCTTCTGTTACATTTAATGAAAACACAATGATAATACTTTAATCCAAAGAGGAATGTTAGGGATCATGAAAATTTTTTCATGAAAATGATCATAAAAAATTTATGACTCTTAGATTACCTTGATTAGTGTGTAGTGCTTTATTCTAAGTGTAATCTAAAGGTCACAAATCTTTCATGATCATTTTCATGAAAGACTATTCATGATACCTAGTATTGCTGTAATCCAAAATTATAAGAAAATATTTTACATATATTTGGTTCGGCTGTGTTTGGTTGTGTTTTCAAACAATGATTCTACACCCATATTTCAATATGATGTTTGGAACCAATTCTCAAATCACATTTCCACAACTCTACAGAAAACTCTGTGTGGGGCACGTTTTTCAATTTTTTTTTATTTTCAAATTTGGCCTAACCAGTCGTCTTACCGGATGTCCCACCGGTTGTCTAGTCGGTTGACTGGAACAGTGCAATTTTTTTTTTTTTTGGCAATTGACATATGTTAATTTTTATATATTCGAAAAAAATATTTTTCAAATTTTTTTAAATTTTTTTATGTGCTTTAATAGAAGGTTGAGTTGTAAGTTTTTGTATCAAATATCGTATGTCACATCAAAAATTTCCCACTCAATTCAAAACTCTTTTCAAAACTCTTTTATCAAACAAATTTTCTACACTCAAATCACAATTCCAAAACTCACAAACTCAAAATACAACTCATAGTCTCAAATCATATTTACAAAACTCTACCAAACGCAACCAAAATGTTCTGAAATGAAACCACAAGAGGATATATTGAATTTTACTCTTTGAGTGATAATCTCACTCTTCCCTTCTCTTTCCTGTCCAAAAACCACTCCCTTAAAACAGACCCGTTGGACTCGTTTGATTTTAGAGTTAGGTAGGGTCAACTTATTGGGAGAGGCTCCCCTCAATATCTGATTTCTACATACCTCTTCATACTTTTTTTTATGGTTTTAATTTGGACTTGTAATGATCATCTAAACTATCTATCTCATAGGCCCTGCATTAAAGGTCATCTATGTAAAATATCAATTTCATCGGACGATTATAAATACCGGAACAAATCGTATTTTGTTTTATAAAATAAATGGTTTAAATTTAATTATATTTGCCATTCATTTTATAAAACAAAATGCGATTTATTATTTTGTTTATAATTATTTGATGAAATTGATTTTTTTCATGGATGATCTTTATTGTGGAGCCTATGACATAGACGGTTCGGATCATCGTTTGACAAAACTTCTTTTAATTGTAATTTTATTCGTTATTTTGTTTCAGTGAGGTTGTAAGTGTTTAGATGTGAATCTAATATGAATTGTGCCCGTATAGAGGAGTTTGTGTTGACATTCCACATCTTGACTTGAGCAATCCTTGTTTGCCACTTCGTTGACTGTGTACGGGAATCTAGCTGCCCGATCTACAGGTGCGGGTCCAGGGGGTAGCGTGCCCTGGCGGGGGTTGAAGGGGAAAGGTGTTTGACCGCTCGAGTGGTGAAGTGGAGCTTCCAGTATTTTAGCCTACATTCAGAACTTCTGGAAAACTTATTTTACCGCTTGAGTGGTTGGCCTATATGTGAGCACCGTCTTTATTCACACCGCTTGAGCGATAAAGTGGTCGCTTGAGCGATCTTCGCGACTCTGTTTACTATAAAGTGCGTCGTTTGCTTGTTTTAGGGTTAAACCCGTCCAAATTTTAAGAGAGGAAAGCTACCAAGGTTTTCTATATTGGAGGGTGTTTATATATTGGTTTCCTTAATGATTTGACAATGATCGATCGATCCACGAGTTTCATATTGACATCATCAAGGGATTTTTTTTATTATTTCATTCATAAAAGAGAGAGGTTGACATCATCAAGGGATTTTTTTTATTATTTCATTCACAAAAGAGAGAGGTGTTCTTTAGTGGATTCCGAAAAACTTAGACCTGAAACTTTGGTGGATTCTGGAGTGATTCATTATCGTGGATTTGACATCGTTGTTGTGGATTCAACGTTAGGCAAGACAATTTCAAGGTGAAGACGGTGGTGGAAGAAATACATCGGATTCAGTTCAATTCGGACGTGGATTCGCTAGGCAATTGAGGGTACTCGTGTGTAATTCCTTTTTTTTTTTTTCTTACTAGATTGTTTTATGGTTTTGACTCATAATTTTTTATCACAATTTTAGGTGCTCCAATTATGATTTTTTTCTATGTTAAATCGTTGTGCTGATTTGTTGTTGAATACTTGATTGGGATTGGCATTCACTGTTTAAAATTGAAACATAATTACGAATCAATATCTTGAGGGTTTTTAAATTTTTTAAAAGGATATGGAGAGATATAGAGAGATGAGGTATGAAAGAAAACTTATTTCGAAATTATTAGTTTGAGAATTGTTAGTGATGATATTATTATTATTATAGGATTGAGTGAGAAGATTAAGAAAAATTATATTTGTTTGATGACCATCAGACTAATAAGAATATTATTTTAATATAATATTTTTTGTTGATATTTTGTTTTTGTATAAATTTATTTTAATATTTAAAGTAAAGGACAAAACAGTTATTTAACTTATAATCCCATAGGATTAGATTGGAATACTATTCATTAGAGAAAATTCTCCAAATAAGGCCCGGCTTGTCTCCAATTTGATATTAAACTAGAGCGTGCTATTGGGCTCATAGGGCCCACCACGTGTCATGTTGCGTTAATCCGAACCGTTAATGTGTAGAGTTTGTCGAGTACTTTATCTTTATAAAAAACACGTTGATCGGCTATCGATAGTTACTTGATCGGATCAAATTTTTGTCAACAGTAAATATAATTTTCAAAATAAATTATTGACAAAAATCTGATCCGATCAAGTAGCTATCGATATCCAATTAAGTAGCTATTGATACCCAATTAACGTGATGTTTTACAAAGATAAAGTATTCAACGAGTTCTACACATTTAACGGTTTAAATTATTAAAATAGGACCCATGGTGGATCCCATGGGTCTAACAACACCGTCTAGTCAAATAAATATGATTTGCAAAATTTAGCTCGATACTAGTCCAATCACTCAAAATAAATAGGGTGTTCACCATTCGCTCTCATTGCTCACCTCTGCCACCAAACATGCATTACAAAAAATGAGTTGCTCTCCCACAACATTCTTTCAAGTTAAGTGTGGTTAGTGACAGAGTCAGGAACTCAGTGGATAGAGACAAATTAATAATAGTATTGATTTTTTTTTTATTATAATAAACAATAATGAGATATTACTAATTTAAATTTTAAAGTCCATTTGAATAAATATGAACTAGTCTATCACCCGTGCTATGCACGGGATAATTATAGATATTTATATTTATTTTAAATTTTTTTTAATATATAAATTATGTTTTTTAAGATTTTTTTATAAAAATAATTTAACAATCTTATCACTAACCATAGTGTATGAGAGAAGTTGAAAAGGGTATTGCAGTAACTATACACAGATTGTATCTATAATTATTTGTATGAGGGGATTTTAAATGGGGGTACTTACCAATTAATCCTGTTAACTAGACTTATTTACCTACAGGTCTTAACTAATAAATTTAACACTATAAAAATAAGAGAGTGATAAATTTATCACTAAAACTTTATTCATAAAACAAAGAGACTGATAAATTTATCACTATAAAATTATTCATAAAAAAAAAGACTGATAAATTTATCTTTATCATTTAATAAATTATATCAAATAGGACTTAATGGGTAATAAGTCTCCAAAGTAGGACCTATTGGGTAATAAGTCTCCAAAGTAGGACCTATTGGTAGTTTACCCTTTTAAATGCTGATCAGGGGATTTTGATCAAATCAATAAATGCAGGCATGTGGAAAAACATGTGGATTGAAAAAAGTTAATAAATGCTGATCAGGAAATGTTGACCAAATTAATAAATGCTGAGTTTTTTTTTAATAAAAAATTTAGAAAATTCAGATTGGGATATTGAAACTCCAACAGGCCTTGGGGTTAAAAATTTCATTTTGCTTAATATATAGTATAGATATAGATATAGATATCTATAAATGTAGGGGATTTTGATCAAATCAATAAATGCAGGCATGTGGAAAGACATGTGGATTGAAAAAAGTTAATAAATGCTGATCAGGGAATTTTGACCAAATTAATAAATGCTGAGTTTTTTTTTTAATAAAAAAATTAGAAAATTCAGATTGGGATATTGAAACTCCAACAGGCCTTGGGGTTAAAAACCCCATTTTGCTTAATATATAGTATAGATATAGATATAGACATAGACATAGACATAGATAGATGTAGATATAGATATAGATAATATAATATAGATAGATAGATTTGTTAAAATTTTCAAAGAATTTTGTTTATGCTGGTCTTTAATGCATTAAAGTTTAATTATGAGGGAGGATGGGGATTGGGAGAAATTAACAAATGCTGAGTTTTTTTTTTTTAAATCAAAAAATTAGAAAATTAGGATTAAGATATTGGAGCTCCCACAAGGCTTGTAGGTTAAAAATCCCATTTTTCTTAGTTAATTGTGTTTACAATTATCTATATATGTGAATTGCGATTTTTAAATGTCTTCTTTTTTTTCTTTTTTTTTTAAATATCTTCTTTTTTTCTTTTTTTATATTATATTAAAGTTTAATATTTTAATAATAATCATACTAGTCTATCACCCGTGCTATGCACTGGATAATTGTAGATATTTATATTTGTTTTAGATTTTTTTTAATATATAAATTATGTTTTTTAAGATTTTTTATAAAAATAATTTAACAATCTTATCACTAACCATAGTGTATGAGAGAAGTTGAAAAGGGTACTGCAGTAACTATACACGGATTGTATCTATAATTATTTGTATGATGGGATTTTAAATGTTGGTCAGAGATTTTGACCAAATCAATAAATGCAGACATGTGGAAAGACACGTGGATTGAAAAAAGTTAATAAATGCTGATCAGGAGATTTTGACCAAATCAATAAATGTTGATTTTTTTTTTTTAATAAGAAATTTAGAAAATTCTAATTGGGATATTGAACCTCCCACAGGCCTTGGGGTTAAAAATCCCCTTTTGCTTAATATATAGTATAGATTTTAAATTAAAGGATTTGAGGCTAACTTTTATACAAATATTGGTGAGTAATTATTTTAGGTGGATTGAAAAATTATAAAAGAAAATAAGCTGAGATATAAATAATATATTTTAGTAGATAAATTTTATAAAACACACCGCAAAAAAAGTGTTTATCATATGTTTGCACCCATTTTTACTAAAATTGCTTATCAATACGTGTACAAATCAGTTTGTGATCAAAGGGTCACATAGTGTAGTAGAGATGATTACATGTGTGAAATCATGGAGGCAGTTATGGAGCACTTACAAGTTACAGCCAATTGTTGGCTTAGTGGGCCAGTTTGTAGGAAAAATTGGGTTATGAAGGAAAGGTTTTCTTTGTCGATTTAGTGTTTAAAATGATGAGGAGTATGTGACAGTATAGAGCAAAGTTAGTTCAACAGGAAATATGGAGAATTGTTAAAGTTTAAAGCCTTGGAAGTGGTGGAGCAGTTGCAGCAGCATTTGGATGTTAGTGACCAGTAGTTTCCAAGAGAAATGGGATCATGGACCAAGGAAAGAAGAAGAATATATAAAATCCAAAGATTTGATAGAGAGAGGAAGGATATCAACAAGACAACAACAACTTAGGCGCTGTTTGGGATTTGGCTTAAAAGGCTATTATAGCCTATTTTTCAAAAATAGCCCAAAAGCCCCAACTTTGGTAACTTTTTCAAAAAAAAAAAAAAAAATAGGACTGCAGCTACACTGCACAGCCGCAGCCTACACTGCACAGCCGGCAGTGTAGGTCCATCAGGAGCAAATTACAATTTTACCCCTTATTAGTAATTTAAAAAAATATTTTTTTGAGGGTAAATTTGTCATTTTAATTTTAAACATCATTTCAACACATTTTTCAATACAACAACTCAAATAAAATCCATCTCATCTTCCCAAACACAGAAACTAAAATAGTCACTAAAATAACCAAAAAGCCAAATAGCCTACTAAAATAGCCACTTCCCGAACGAGGCCTTAGTTTTATCTTAAGAGTAGTTAGTTTTATCTTAGATCATGGACCAAGGAAAGAAGAAGAATATATAAAATCCAAAGATTTGATAAAGAGAGGAAGGACATCAACAAGACAACAACAACTTAGTTTTATCTTAGCAGTAGTTAGTTTTATCTTAGGAGTAGTTTTATTTTAATTTAGGAGTAGTTTCTCTCTGTAATTTGTAACCTTTGTAAACATTGGTGGTTTCATCTTGAAATCATCTTTAGTTTGCTTTGTTTGATTTTGTTGATTGTAACTTTTGTTCCAAAGAAGTCCTTGTACTTTCAAGGCATTTGAATCAAAAATAGAGTCGCTTGATTACTCTTGTTTGATTGTTTAGTTAAAATTGTTGTTGTCGATTTGGAGTTAGCATAATTTTTACTAACAATTTTCGACAAGCCCGGTGGGATAGCTTCCTAATTTGGAATGATGATAAGAATTCGAAAGCAAGATGAAGTACAAGAAGACATATCTCGCGAAACACAGTTACATGTTGTTCCAATAAATGGATTTCCATAGAATGACATGTAAAGAAAAATAGATGAAATGATTTGGTTTTGTGAAGATGAAATGTGTTGGCGTGAGAATAAAATTTTATAAGTACAAGAAAAAATTGATTATTTTGGTTGGCAAAAATTTCAAACAATAGCGCCATTGTCATATTGTTTGAGACTAGAAACATGAAATCGTTTTGCTAAAGTGTTGGGTTAACTTGATGATTAAATTGACCAATTTGAGATCAAAATTCATCAATAGAGGGAAATATTGAAAATTCTCACAGAAGCCAAAATTTGTGGCTTTTCAGTTGTTCTTCCCACGCTTTTAAAGGTTGTGAATGATGAAAAAGTCAATTCATCAATTGTCATGGGTGAAAAAACAAAAGGCCATGAGAATAAAAATTCCATGGCAAGGGGGTAATTTCACAAGGAAGAAATATTTTCTGGGTTTTCAAAAAATATTTCTAACCTATTAATGTGTAAAAGAAAAAATCAATCATTTGTTGCAACTCATAGTTCAAAGAGTGATGCAAACAATATGGTTAAAATGTGTGATTTTAAGCCAACTATGGTTGGAAATTATGAACAATCAAATGTTCATGAATTTGAAATTTTTGACATCATTCAAGATGTCAATATGTATGAGTTTTTAAGGTCATCTATGGCTTTTGTTATTCAAAATCTGTTTTGGATATGTGGATCACACTAAAACTTGGTTTTAGTAAAAAATGGTTAATGAACTAATGTTGTTTGGAAAGAGATATTGTACAAAGAAGGAATCATAATAAAACTTCTACTATTGGAATGTTTTTTTTATCGGGTTTCAAATCTTTAAAGTCAAGCTACTATCGATCATAAAAAAAAATGGTATTTCTATAAGTGGCCAGGTTTAAATTTTATAACTCTTCAAGAATTCGAGTAGATCTCATTCTTAAAGGGTGGAATTGTTTGAACCCATTTTTATTGGAAGGATTGAATATGTGATCAAAGGGTCACATGGTGTAGTGGAGATGATTACATGTGTGAAATCATGGAGGCAGTTATGGAGCACTTACAAGTTACAACCAATTGTTGGTTTAGTCGGCCAGTTTGTAGGAAAATTGGTTCATGAAGGAAAAGTTTTCTTTGTCGATTTAGTGTTCAAAATGATGAGGAGCATGTGGTAGTATGGAACGAAGTTAGATCGACAAAAAAATAAAAAGAATTGTTAAAGTTTGAAGGTTTGGAAGTGGTGGAGCCATTGCAGCAGTAGTTGGAGGTTAGTGGCCTGCAGTTTCCAAGGGAAATGGGATCATGGACCAAGGAAAGAAGAGGAATATATAAATGCCAGAGATTTGATAGAGAGACGAGGGACATCAACAACACAATAACTTAGTTTTTATCTTACAAGTAGTTTATTCTGTAGCTGGCACTTTGTAACTTTGTGAACTTGGGTAGTTTTATTTTGAGATTACCTTTTTGTTTACTTTGTTTACTTCATCTCTCTTGTCGATTGTAATTTGATCCAAAGAAGTCATTGTACTTTCAAGGCAATTTGAATCAAATACACAATCGGTTGATCTATTTGTTAAATTGTTTGCGTGAATTATTGTTTAATTCATGTCGATTGGGAATAAGCATAATTTTTATTAACAATATTTACATGTATTTTTCAATTAATTATAGCTTATTGTATGTGTATTTTTCAATTTGTTCCATAGAGCAGAGGCAAGGCTATTCGTCATTGAATCTCATGCTCCAATCAATTTATTATTAGAGACAAGGTGCATTGCTCAATCATGGTCATCTTAGCTTAATTTGATTGTAATTATAAATAAATAAATAAAAGGAATTCCTGAATCGGAAGCCTCTGATATTTCTTTCACTACAGTTAGTTTTTTTCTTACTAGCATTGTAACTTTTGTTTTCAGCAATTGAAGAGAGAGAAGCAAAACCAAAAATGATTGGTTTGGACCAAATCCTGAATAAATGTTCAGACGGAATCACAGCAGGCTGCACAATAGCCTGGCAGCACATTGGATATGTGATTGACTACAAGAAGAACATTCAAAATCTCCTAGATGAAACCGAAAAATTTGAAAATGAGCTAACGAGGATCAATGGAAGGGTCGAGAGAGCCAAACACAATGGAGAAATCCCTGAGGCTGATGTTCTGTGGTGGATAGAGTCAGCGAATGGGATCAAAGGAGATGTGGAGACATTACTAGTAGACGCAACAAGAGAAAACAAGTGGTGCCTCAAATGGTGTCCGAATGTTTCTCGGCGTTACAAGCTAGGCAAGGAATCCAAAGAGAAGACAGCTCGTGTTATTAGTCTCAAAGACAGCGGCAAACAGTATATGACAATAGAAATTGCACAACGCGCACCTCCTTTGAAATTTGGTTACAATTTCCCTCAAGGTTACGAGGCTTTTGATTCAAGAGTAGAGATCTTTGAGGAGATCATGAAAGCGTTGGCCAATCCTTGCATTAAAATGATTGGTCTATACGGACCAGGCGGTGTTGGTAAGACCACAATGGCAACAGAGGTTGGCAAGCTAGCAAAGCAAAATGGGCTATTTGATGATGTTGCGATGGCAACTATCTCCCAAACCCTGAATGAAAAAGCTATTAAAGAAAAGATTGCGCTCCAATTGGGACTAACACTAGATGGAAGGGCATATCAACTATATCAAAGATTGAACAATGGGAAAAAGAACCTCGTAATATTGGACGACGTTTGGGAACCACTTAACTTGGCAGACATTGAAATTCCAATTACTGATGGTAATAGGGGCTGCAAAGTTATGATAACATCACGGAAAAGAGGTTTGTGCCAAAAGATGTCAGTGCCAGTTGATCAGGAAGATTCCTTGAATGAAGTCCTAGCAGAGCCAGAAAAATGGACCAAAGAGTTCTTGATCGGAGTCTTACAAAAGCCAGAAGCATGGGACCTATTTAAGAAAGTCGCCGCAATTTCTATGGACTCTGAAATCCCTTCTGAAGCAAAGGAAGTGTGTGACAAATGTGGAGGCTTGCCAGTTGCTATACGTGCAGTTGCAGCAGCATTAAAAGGCAAGGGAAAGCATGCGTGGAAAGATGCACTTCGACAACTTAAAAATTACAAGATAAAAGAAATTGCAGATATCGATCAAAATTTGTTAATCTCATTAAAATGGAGCTATGATCGTCTAAAGCCCAAGGATGCACGGTCATGCTTCTTGCTTTGTTCTTTGTTTCCGGAAGATGCTGAGATTTCAATTGACGACTTGGTGAGATATAGCTTTGGGATGAGGTTACTTGATCAAGACCTGAATACATTTGATGAGGTAACAAATAGAGTACTTGCCATGGTTGATGTCCTCAAAACATCGTGTTTGTTGTTAGATGACACAGATGAAAGTGTGGTCAAAATGCATGATATTATTCGAGATGTCGCTATATCGATCGCGGAAGATGAGAAAAGATATCTAGTAAAACATGGTATCGAAAAGTGGCCAGTGAAAGGCAGATATGAACATTACTCGGTAATCTCATTAAGGTTCACTGCAAATATTCACGAGTTTCCCAATGAGTTGGAATGTAGAGGACTCCATACCTTGGTGTTAGCGTGCAACAATGACTCACCAACAGATTTTCCAAACAATTTTTTCAATGGAATGGAAAACAATCTTGAAGTCCTAGATCTGAGTGAAATGCCTATAAAGAGCCTCCCATCATCACTTTCAACATTAGTTAAACTTCGGATGTTATGTCTAAATGGCGGCAGACTGATGACAGAGATAGCTTTATTGGGGATATTGGGGAGTTTAAGGAACCTTGAGATACTTAGCCTTACAGGTATGGAAAAGGTTCTGCTTCACGGCAAAGATGGAACGGGATTTTCTGAATTACAATTTCTAAAATCTCAACCACAAATTCCGCCAGGTTCTTTTTGTAACTTGTGTGAATTGCGTGTTGGAAATTGTCAATTTAAATTTCTTTTCACACACTCCATTGCAAGAGGTATTGAGCAACTCCAACGTCTAGAAATACGAAACTGTGAGGATATGGAAGAAATTATTAGAAATGAAAGACAAGGAGACGATGAGGAAATTATTTTTCATCATTTAAAAAAAGTGGTGTTGAAGGACTTACCCAACCTTAGAAGCTTCTATTCGAGTATGAAAAACACTTCAACAACAGAGGCAAACAATTCTAATCCTTCACAACCTCTCTTTTGTGAAAAGGTTTGTTTTGTTGTAACTTTTTCTGTTGATTTGGAAATGCTTGATAACTGAAAGAACATAAGTTTGATCTATTAAATTTTGCAGGTGGCATTTACTTGGAAATTCGGTATGTAAACAACATATCAGGGATAATAGGGGACAAAGAATTAAAACTCCCAGTCCAACAAGAAGAGAATGAATCCTTTTGGAACCTACCGCGTCTCCGAGATCTACATATAGTCTCTTGCACCGAATTGAAAGCAATAGTAGTAGCTAATAAGGAAGGAGGGGCACACGATAAGCCTTTCATTTTTCGTGAATTGTGTTCTTTTCATCTTCAAGATTTGAAGAATCTGAAGAGTTTTTACAGCATTTGTGGATCTAAAACAGAAGAAGAAATTTCCAAACCACAACTCCTCTTTAATGAAAAGGTATGACTATCATACGTTTTATGAGTTTTTAGAAGTATTAATACTACCATGTGATTAAAAATTCGATAGTGCTACATACCTATAATATTTACCCCATAAATTTACTCAAAAACTTTAACGTCTAAATGCATTTTATATATGAATCCACAACACATAAGTTGAATCTAAGCCATCTATCTTCATTTTGGATAAATTTCTAGTTCAAATTTTTTTGAGTTCAAAGATTTATTATTAAAATTTTCTACTCATATTTCCTTTAATCGTAAGGAAGTATACTATTTTTTTGTAGTGTTAGTTATTATTGAATTTTGTGGTTATATTATAAACATTAAAAAAAAACTAAGATTTTTTTTTGGATGAACAAACTTATGTATTTTTGTGATTTTATTAAGATTAAATATGGTAAAGTTATGAAATATGGTACGAAGTGTGTATGAAAAATTTCCCTTTATTCATTCCCAACCAAAATAAGATTAATAGCACCCAAAAGATCTTGAGTTGAAACCTAATTAAAGTAGATTTTGAAACGGAAACATCAAACATAAAATTAACCACCATGTGGAGATAATATTATTTTCTGACCGTAGATCCTAATCACAAAACCTATGAATTCTTAGGTTATGTTTGGTTGTAGGATTCGTTTAGGGAAGTGAAACTAAAAAATAAAAAAATAAGAAAAGAAAAACTAAGTGAGATGAACCGAATGTTTTTACTTTTGTTGAAAATATAAAGAAAAATATATAGCTCTCCGGTATATATTTTTTTTTATATAGAAAAAATGAACAAGTACAAATACTTTCATTTTTAAATTCTAGATCTAAATATTGTTGGAAATGGTTATAAATTCTGGGTAAAACCAGAATTTTATCCTAAGTTTGGTCTAATTTTTAGGTGGGCCCCGTGCGTCGTTTTACACGGGTCAAAGTGGTAACGCGTTCTATGCCGCGTCGTGATTCACGTGGTATATTTGGTTGCTCAAAACCATTACCGAGTGAATGGGAAATTGAAGCCAAAGTGTGCTCCATGGAAATGGAGTTTTGGTGGAAATTCCTTATGGTTTGAATAAGGCTTGTCCCACATTGATTTGA
This sequence comes from Camellia oleifera, assembly GCA_022316695.1. Taxonomy (NCBI): domain Eukaryota; kingdom Viridiplantae; phylum Streptophyta; class Magnoliopsida; order Ericales; family Theaceae; genus Camellia; species Camellia oleifera. Next base: position 131,480,612 of record CM039315.1, on the reverse strand, counting down.
TGGGAGGTTTTGAAAGGGTTTATAAGGCTTGGGTTTGGTACTTGGGGTGTGCCCCAAGGGGTACCCAAGTGTTTTAGAGGGAGAAGTTATGGGCAAAATGGGCTAGACCCATTGGACTCAAAAATCACCACACACCGGGCGGGCTGGGCTGGGCTTGGGCGCGGGTGCGTGGTGTGTGGTTGGGTTGGGCTTGTTCAACTCGATACTAATCTTTTTGGGCCAAAAACATTTGAAATTAATTTTATTAATTCAAATTAAACTGGTTTGGTTTTATTGTGCATCCAAACAAGGCCCTTCCCGAAATAAACAGGTTTGGTATTAAAGTTCATCCAAACAGGGCCCTTCCCGTTTTTAAACAGAAATAAACTGGTTTGGTTTTATCGCGCACCCAAACAGGGCCCTTCCTGGTTTTATTATCTGTTTAATTTGTAACCCAACAGATTCAATTCTGTTTGAATTCAAAGCCAACAGGTATCATACCTGTTCAATTCAAAACCAAGGGCCACCTTTAAATCTATAAATAGGACAACCCTCATTTGGATTTTGTAACTCTAATTTTCGTTCTTCATGATTCTGAAACATCCTCTTCATTTTGCTGCATTTTATTTCTGAAAGAAAGAGTGTAAACACTTAGTGTGTTCGTAAGGCAAACAATTTGTAGTGCTGCTATTGTTTGTAGTAGATCATTTTATCCTGGGAGATAGACGTCCAAATTCTGAAAGCACCGTGGAGAGGACGAATCTGTCTTAAGGACACAGTGTCAAACACTGGACTTGATCAGATTTTATTTTGAAGAAATTAAATCAAGTAAGTTCTTTATTTATTATTCTGTTTTTATTATTTATTTAAATCAGATTTTAATTTTGTTTTTGTAACAAAATAAAATCTGTTTTTATTTATTTATTTATTATTTCAAGTTTGATTTGTGTAATCAAACATATACTCTCCTTTTCTTTATTTATTTAAATTCTAATTGTTGTTTTGTACACAATAGAATTAAATCTTTTAAATACAGTGAATATTGTTCTAACAATCTTAAGACAGAATCGTTTTTGATATCTTCATTGTATTTAATTTTCTGTTTTTCAAAGTAATATTCTGGTTGGAAAAACAAATAGTGATTTATGCTATTTGACAGATAGTAGTAATATACTGTCTCTTTTCTTTGACAACTAGTAGTACGATACTGGTGTCATTAACAATTTCAGAATATTATTTGGTATTACAGAAAATTATTTTGGTATTTTATTTTTCCTGTTTTAGTAACAAGGAAAATAAAATTATTTTGCTATTATAATTTATTTTCTAGTTTTAGTAACTAGAATTTATTTTCTAGTTTTGGTAACTAGAAAATTATTGTGTGTTATTCTGATTTTTGTAATCAGATATTTTTGTGGTATTTTATTTTCTAGTTTTAGTAATAAGGGAAATAAAATTATATTATTTTCTAGTTTTAGTAACTAGAAAATTAATTTGTGGTTTAGCTTTCTGATTTTTGTAATCAGATATTATTTCGGTATTGTATTTTTCTAGTTTTAGTAACAAGGAAAATAAAAATATATTATTAACAAGAAAAATACAATTATTTTGTATTATAATTTATTTTCTGGTTTTAGTAACTAGAAAATTAATTTTATTAATAAATCATGTAACTTTGTGAGTCGGTCACAATTTGTAAATTTTGTACATGACTAACGATTTCGTTTGTAAGATCACTTAATTTTGAACCCTTTGTGAAAAGGTTTTAATTCTTTTGACTCTATCATAGTTATGAGTATACTTGGTAGAATTTGTTTCTAGAGTAAAATATTAGTTTTACAAACTAATTTTATTTTTATTACAATGTGGATTCATAGTCTTGAATTGTTTCTGCATTTGAGGGAATATATATATATATATATATTCACAAGAACATTTTAATGCATATTTAATTCATTTATTTATGTACAAATCAAACTTATTTAATGATGGTATGTTTTGTCATTTTGAAGTTTAAAGTTTAAATGCGTTGGATTTTATTTATGAGTTGAGAATCCTTTTATTTCATGATGCAAGTTATGGGATCATGCATGATTAATTTATTTTGTTAATTCTTTATTTGATGCGTTTGATATGCATGTATGATATCAACTCAAGTTATTTCTTAACAATAATTTCAAGTGATTTGGAATGATAAATTGTTATGTCGACTTTGGACATAAGCAGTATTTGAATTTTTCTAAATCAATTTTGATGGATGTTTAAACACCATAGAAATTTAAACATGAAGATGTATGTAATTATATCGTTCCGTTTAATTGGGAAGTAATTTAAGAAATCTTTTATGTTGATTATTGGTTTATTTTGAATGAGATGTTTTTAATAATTATTTTACTTACGTAGTAGAAATTGTTAAACCATAAACCATTTTTATTAATATGGGGTGTATCTCTTGCATTAGTTGAGATAATTTAATTTTCTTCTGTCACAAATATTTTTATGACAGTGACATTTATTTATAAATGAGTTACAAGAATGTATACAATCAATTGGGTTTTTGAATTGTTCGTTTCTTAGGCAAAATTTTTATGAGGATATGATTTTGTCACAACATTAATTTTGATTTGTGTAATCATAATTATTTTGGAGTTTTGGATTTGAAATTTATGAATCAAGCACATCATAGGCAACATATGATGAATGGCATGTTACTAAATTTAGGCTTACCACAGAACTTGTGGGGGAAAGCAATATTGTCTGTTAGTTATATTCTTAATAGAATACCCCACAAGAAAACCAAAAGCATTCCTTATGAATTGTGGAAAGGTCGACCACATTCCTACAAATACTTAAAAGTGTGGGGGTGTTTGGCATAAGTTGAAGTACCTGTTCCTAAAAAGACTAAAATTGGACCAAAAACAGTAGATTGTGTGTTTATTGGTTATGCTCAGAATAGTAGTGCATATCGGTTTCTGACTTATAAATCAGAAATACCTGATATAAATATGAACACTATTATAGAGTCAAAGAAAGCTGTGTTTTTTGAACATGTCTTTCCTTACTAGAAATGACAGGAATTAAGTTCACAGAAAAGAACTTATGATTGTACACAAAGTCAAGAGACTAATGACAATCAAACACAAGAGACTAGTAATGGTCTCAACCAACAGGATTTAACTGATAATGAACCAAGAAGAAGTAAGAGAGCAAGAACATCAAAATCCTTTGGTCCAGATTTTCTGACATACCTGTTAGAAAATGAACCTCAAAGCTTTAAGGCAGCAATGACAGGTCCTGAAGCACCTTTGTGGAAAGAGGCTGTTAATAATGAAATTGAATCCATTATGCAAAATCATACTTGGGAATTGGTGGATCTTCCACCAGGTTCTAAACCTCTTGGATATAAATGGATATTCAAGAGAAAAATGAAAGCAGATGGTTCAATTGACAAGTATAAAGCAAGACTTGTAGTTAAAGGTTACAGACAAAAGGAAGGTCTGGATTATTTTGACACATATTCCCCTGTGACAAGAATAACATCCATTTGCATGCTTATTGCTATAGCAGCGTTGCTTAATTTAGAAATACATCAAATGGATGTTAAGACAGCTTTCTTAAACGGTGATCTAAATGAAGAGATCTATATGGAACAACCCGAAGGGTTTGTAGTATCAGGGCAAGAAAAGAAAGTTTGTCGACTTGTAAAATCCCTTTATGGATTAAAACAAGCACCTAAGCAATGGCATGAAAAATTTGATCATGCAATGCTTACTAATGGGTTTAAGATAAACGAATGTGACAAATGTGTCTATGTTAAAAACATTGACCAAGGCTATGTCATAGTTTGTCTTTATGTGGATGACATGCTCATCATTGGAAGCAGTCAAAACATGATCAAATCAACTAAGCAAATGCTTAACAAAAGATTTGATATGAAAGATATGGGGGTCGCAGATGTTATATTAGGAATGAAAATAACTAAAACATCTGACGGATATGCATTATCTCAATCTCATTATATTGAGAAAATTCTTGATAAATTTATCAAGGATGATTTGAATTTAGCAAGGACACCTGTAGACATCAGTTTTTATTTATCGAAAAATAAAGGTGATGCAGTGTCTCAGTTAAAATACTCCCAAATCATTGGAAGCCTAATGTACCTAATGAATTGTACTCGTCCTGATATAGCTTATGCTATCAGTAAATTGAGTAGGTACACTAGTAACCCCGGAGAAGACCATTGGAAAGCGATCATTCGGGTTCTTAGATATCTAAGATTCACCCGTGATCATGGTTTGAACTTTACTCGATATCCAGCAGTACTTGAAGGTTATTGTGATGCCAATTGGATATCGGATACTAAAGATTCAAAATCCACAAGTGGATATGTCTTTACTCTAGGAGGCGCTGCTGTTTCTTGGAAGTCCACGAAACAAACTTGCAGTGCACGTTCCACAATGGAATCCGAGTTTATTGCTTTAGACAAAGCAGGTGAAGAAGCAGAATGGCTTCGTCACTTCTTAGAAGACATTCCAATGTGGCCAAAACCTGTGCCAGCTATTTGCATTCATTGTGATAGTCAATCTGCAATAGGCAGGGCACAGAATCATATGTATAACGGTAAGTCACGACATATTCGTCGTCGACATAATACCGTTAGGCAGTTGTTGTCAAACGGAATAATCTCAATAGATTATATAAAATCTAAAGAGAATATTGCGGATCCGTTTACAAAAGGTTTGACAAAAGAGCTAGTGTCTAGTTCATCGAAGGGAATGGGATTAAAGCCTATTACATAAGAGTCGTCATAATGGTAACCCTACTTATATGACTGGAGATCCCAAGAACTAAGTTCAAAGGGACAACTAAGTTATGTATGGCTCACCAGAAATCACCAAGGGATTAAAATTCCCTACTCATTCCTATGGTGAGAGTGATATCTGCAACATATGTTGTCTGCAGGGGCATAAGGATAAGCTTTACTTTTAATGATTACTTATATCTTGATTAAGGCATAACATCAAGACGAGTATAAGAAGATACTCACAATAAGAATCACCTATATGAGTGTTGAACTGGGGCCGGTTCTATGAGAATGAAAGAGGCTACATTCTCTAGAAACACTCATGAAAACCAGGAGCGTTCAAGGCCAAAATGAACACAACAGTGAGAACCACGATGTGTTAGAAAATATTTTGTGTGAAATCTATTGTCTTGGCTTACACAAACGGCTGAACAATTCAAGGCATCGCGTCCATTGGTTAGCCAGTAAGTCCGATAGGTTATCACTAGGGAAGGTTCAAGGCCGGAAACTACCTATCCTGATGCAAGATATTTTCGACTTATGCTCTTTCGTTAAGTCTGCATATTGTTGCATTTCCGTTGTCATCAAATTCCATTCATGTGGGGGATTGTTGGAAATGGTTATAAATTCTGGGTAAAACCAGAATTTTATCCTAAGTTTGGTCTAATTTTTAGGTGGGCCCCGTGCGTCGTTTTACACGGGTCAAAGTGGTAACGCGTTCTATGCCGCGTCGTGATTCACGTGGTATATTTGGTTGCTCAAAACCATTACCGAGTGAATGGGAAATTGAAGCCAAAGTGTGCTCCATGGAAATGGAGTTTTGGTGGAAATTCCTTATGGTTTGAATAAGGCTTGTCCCACATTGATTTGATGGGAGGTTTTGAAAGGGTTTATAAGGCTTGGGTTTGGTACTTGGGGTGTGTCCCAAGGGGTACCCAAGTGTTTTAGAGGGAGAGGTTATGGGCAAAATGGGCTAGACCCATTGGACTCAAAAATCACCACACACCGGGCGGGCTGGGCTGGGCTTGGGCGCGGGTGCGTGGTGTGTGGTTGGGTTGGGCTTGTTCAACTCGATACTAATCTTTTTGGGCCAAAAACATTTGAAATTAATTTTATTAATTCAAATTAAACTGGTTTGGTTTTATTGTGCATCCAAACAAGGCCCTTCCCGAAATAAACAGGTTTGGTATTAAAGTTCATCCAAACAGGGCCCTTCCCGTTTTTAAACAGAAATAAACTGGTTTGGTTTTATCGCGCACCCAAACAGGGCCCTTCCTGGTTTTATTATCTGTTTAATTTGTAACCCAACAGATTCAATTCTGTTTGAATTCAAAGCCAACAGGTATCATACCTGTTCAATTCAAAACCAAGGGCCACCTTTAAATCTATAAATAGGACAACCCTCATTTGGATTTTGTAACTCTAATTTTCGTTCTTCATGATTCTGAAACATCCTCTTCATTTTGCTGCATTTTATTTCTGAAAGAAAGAGTGTAAACACTTAGTGTGTTCGTAAGGCAAACAATTTGTAGTGCTGCTATTGTTTGTAGTAGATCATTTTATCCTGGGAGATAGACGTCCAAATTCTGAAAGCACCGTGGAGAGGACGAATCTGTCTTAAGGACACAGTGTCAAACACTGGACTTGATCAGATTTTATTTTGAAGAAATTAAATCAAGTAAGTTCTTTATTTATTATTCTGTTTTTATTATTTATTTAAATCAGATTTTAATTTTGTTTTTGTAACAAAATAAAATCTGTTTTTATTTATTTATTTATTATTTCAAGTTTGATTTTTGTAATCAAACATATACTCTCCTTTTCTTTATTTATTTAAATTCTAATTGTTGTTTTGTACACAATAGAATTAAATCTTTTAAATACAGTGAATATTGTTCTAACAAATATAACATAATTGTTTAAGCTTTTAAAAACAACACCTTAAAACATTTGGTATCAGAACAAAAAAAAAAATTATCCTAAACCCAAGACAATATTTGATAATAGAATTATGAACTCTATTTAAACTTCAATTTGGAGACTATGAATCATAAGCCCTTATTAAGAACAATATTTACAATGACATGTTTTGTTTTTTGTCATTTGATGAAGTTGTTCTTTTCTTTCAAAGGCCAATTTATAGCATGAGCGAAGAGTTCAAATACTATATTGTAATTATTGTGATTACAGTTTAATAGGTTTCCTCAAGAACTAAACCAAGAATCTTCTTCTTATCCAAAAATACAACATCAAATGCAAATTAATTTAAAAAGAAAAAGAGAAAGAAGTTTGTAAATGATTCGTTCATTCATTTTGAATCCTTTGAAATTAAATTTGAGAAAAAAAATTATTGGTTTGTTTCTTAATTTTGTGCCATCGGACTTGCTTAATAGCAAATTGGAGGGTGTGTGAGTGTGATTATTAATTAATATGCCATTGTATATGCATGAATCTTATGTCAAAAGTAAAGGAATTGTATCAAATGTACAATTTTACGCGAAAAATTAAATAACAAAAATTATTAGACTATCTAGCCAACAATCTTACATTAGTAAGAATAAAATACAAGTTTGAACTTATAACTCAATTTCAGTCGACTACACATTTCAGTGTTTGTAAAATAATTAAGGGGTAATTAATTAAGCCTAACACTACAGAAAATTAAGGTTTTAGATATTAAAATTTAGGGACAATATTATTTTTTGGGGATCAAATATTTTTATTGTAAAAAGTGTTGTCATTATATTTTTAGTAATGAAAATTGGACATTGATGAATTATTATCCTTTTAGGACCAATTTTTTTTTTTTTTTTTTGGGTCTAAAAAAATAAACCATTTTGAAATCAAATTATTTTGTCCCTAAAAGTCTATTTATTAGCGACTATCCTCACGACGATAAAAATTAGTCCCTAAATGTCTTTTACAACAAAATTTTCACTTTTAGAGACAAAAAAATTTGGTCTCTAAAACTCTTATATATTGTAGTGTGATTAATTGATCATTTTTTTATAATTCTATATGGGGGGGGGGGGGGGAATTTTGAATATAAGGGTGATACCATGTCATTGGTATCAACCACTAATTATTTCTTCTTTTTTACCCTCCATGTATATGTGGCAAGGTAATTGTTGAGTTGACCCTTCACATAATGCACATTTGTTATTTGTTGGTGATACCATGTCATCAATATTATTGTTACACTAAATTTTTACTCTGGTCAGGGACGGTTTTTTTTAAGATTGGGGAAGTACAACATTTAGGGATTGTTTGGGGTGTCCTAAATAAGTATACTTTTTATCTTTTTAGACTAAAAAATTGAGGCTGAAAATATAGATGTTTGGATTAATTTTTTGACTTTTTATGGAAAAATATGTAATAAAAAATTGTAAAAATTGATTTGTAGGAAAAAAATTCGAATTGGGAGTTGTGCAGCTGTAATTGTTGACTTTTGGTGAATAGTGTTAACTTTTTAACTTTTTGAGTAACTTTTTGATTTTTTTACTTTTTTACAAGTTCCCAAACTTGACCTTAATATATTGCACATCCGATAATAAATCGTCAGTTAAAATATATTGAAGTACAAAATAAAATTTTTATTCTGATCTGGAAAGTTAAGGGTGTTAATTTTTACCAAAGACAGATTGATTATCTCTCCGTCACTATATTGTTATTTATTGTTTCCATTATGGGCTTTTTACAGTGATATTTGTTGGGCTTAAGTTGTTTCTTACTTTCTTGCTTTTGAGTTTTTTAAAGAATTACCTTAATTTTTTTATAAAAGGACATGTAGCAAAGTAGAGAAAATGATTTGATAGGTTATAGTTTTAGCTAAAAATTAAGGTTCCCAAACAAATTGATGTAATTTGTTGACTTGAGTTGTTGGATTATAATTGTTCAAATTGATCAATTGGCAAAAAATAAAATAAAATAAAATAAATTTGTTCAAATTGATGCAATTATTTTCATATTTGTAATTAATCTTTTATCAATTGACAAAATATAAAATAAAATAAAATAAAATAAGACTAACTGAGCCACTATTAGAGACTCAAAATTGAAAAAAAAAAAACAAAAAATTGTCTAACACAAAATTAACTCAGAGTAACTAAGATGTTTTTCCTCTTAATGTTATTTACTCATTTTTTTGTTACTCCCCTAGTTTTAAATTGTTCTATTTTCACAATTTCAAACGTCTCAAAAAATAGTCTATATTTTCTTATTTTTTTCAATGATTTTGAAAAATTTATCTACATGAATTAATTGATATATTTTAATTTGTGGAAAAAAATTGAATTTATAAAAATATATTATTTACTCGATTAAGGTACACAATTGTAAAAAAATAAACAAACTATTTGATATAGATAGAGTATATCTTAGATTTTAGTCAAAAAACTAAAAAGTCATTATAAGTTGTCACATCACACTTTTTACTTTTTCTGCATATCTTTTTGTAAAAAGTCAAAAAATTATTAAAATAGTATATTTTCAAACGAGGCTAATTTTCTACTTCATATTGAACAACCCTTTCCAATTCCAAAATTATAATGAGGTTGTTTCTCTATGACTAATAAGTGGGCATTTGGAGACTTTAAAAAAATTAATTTTGGTTACAAAAATTAAAAGTCGAAAAATTATTTGTTATGAATTAAAAAAATAATTAAAAAAAGTCAATCACAAACCCACCCTATATACAAGTTGAGGAATTTAAAAAATGAAATATATTAAATATTTGTCTACCAAATTTATGCAAATTATAGTGGAGATACTCATACTGATAGTAGTACAGGAATCAAGAAACTTGGTAAAAAGATGCAATTTTAAAAAACATATATTTGAAGTGATGATTACAACTTTCATAGGATTCATGAAAATGCAGCATCATAATGATACCAAATAATAGATCCATCTCGTTGCTCTGATTAGAAAATTCAAATATACTTTTGTATGCGTAAATGTTTTTTCAAAAAAAAGTGAGTTTGATCTATTAAATTTTGCAGGTGGCATTCCCTGCGTTGGAGGACTTGACAATCGAATTTGTAGGAAACATATCAGGGATAATAGGGGACAAACAATTAAAACTCCCAGTCCAACAAGAAGAGAATGAATCCTTTTGGAACCTACCGCGTCTCCGATTTCTATTTATATGTGCATGTTCAGAATTGGAAGCAATAGTAGTAGCTAATAAGGAAGGAGGGGCCCATGATAAGCCTCTCATTTTTCGTGAATTGCGTTCTCTACATTTTCAATGGTTGGAGAATCTGAAGAGTTTCTACAGCATTTATGAATCTAAAGCAGAAGAAGAAATTTCCAAACCACAACTCCTCTTTAATGAAAAGGTATGATTGTCATACGTTTTATGAGTTTTTAGAAGTATTAATACTACCATGTGATTAAAAATTCGATAGTGCTACATACCTATAATATTTACCCCATAAATTTACTCAAAAACTTTAATAAATGTCTAAATGCATTTTATATATGAATCCACAACACATAAGTTGAATCTAAGCCAGCTATCTTCATTTTGGATAAATTTCTAGTTCAATGTTTTTGAGTTCAAAGATTTATTATTAAAAATTTTCTACTCATATTTCCTTTAATCGTAAGGAAGTATACTAATTTTTGTAGTGTTAGTTATTATTGAATTTTGTGGTTATATTATAAACATTAAAAAAACTAAGATTTTTTTTTTTTTTGGATGAACAAACTAATGTATTTTTGTGATTTTATTACGATTAAATATGGTAAAGTTATCACATATGGTACGGAGTGTGCATGAAAAATTTCCCTTTATTCATTCCCAACCAAAATAAGATTAATAGCATCCAAAAGATCTTGAGTTGAAACCTAATTAAAGTAGATTTTGAAACGGAAACATCAGACATAAAATTAACCACCTCGCGGAGATAATATTATTTTCTGACCATAGATCCTAATCACAAAACCTATGAACTCTTAAGTTATGTTTGGTTGTAGGATTTGTTTAGGGATGTGAAAATAAAAAAGAAAAAAATTAGAAAAGAAAAACTAAGTGAGATGAACCGAATGTTTTTACTTTTGTTGAAAATATAAAGAAAAATAAATAGCTCTCCAATATATCTATATATTTTTTTTCTTTTTTATATAGAAAAAATGAACAAGTACAAATACTTTCATTTTTAAATTCTAGATCTAAATATAACATAATTGTTTAAGCTTTTAAAAACAACACCTTAAAACATTTGGTATCAGAACAAAATTTTTTGGGAGACTTATTTATAAGTCCTTTTTCAGAATCTTATGCTAGACTAAGTCCTGTGTAATTTTTTATAGAGTCTTAAGTCCTATTTTCATAAAAATGTATTCCACAAGATCTTCTCTTTTCCAAACTCTGGAATTTTTTTTATATATTTTTTTTGTGTGTAGCTTCTTGTGGTTTGATTAGATTGCTACTATTATTGTCTTTTAGGAGATGTCTCTGGATGTTTTCAAGCTGTGGATTCTTTTTTTGTTTTGGGAAAATGGGCTTACCCTCTGTTTTGTTTCCCGAGAAAAAAAAAAAAATGGATGCGAAGAGATGTATTGAGAGTCGGAAATATGATTTTGCCCCGGGCTTTTCTGTAAAATGTCAATCAGTATAAAAATGTCATTTCTTTGGTGGAAAAATTTTCCGGAGAATTTTTACTGTTGAAACATTGGTAGAACATAGATTATTCTGATTTTAATTTAGTCTTCCAAAAAATATTTTCTCAGTTATCCATGTCTTGTTTTGGAAATTATTATTTGGTCTTTGCTGCTTATGCCATTCCCTGGAGAGATTAAGATTTAAGAGGATGTGCCTCTAATCAATCCTTTCAATGAGTAATAATACAAAATAAAAATATATTAAGATTATATATTTATTTCAAAACAAACGGATTAAAAAAACAAAAACTTATTAAGTTTGCGAAACGTAACGTGACACATTACGTTACGTTTATGTAAATGTCACATTACGTTTATATAGGTGTCACGTTACATTACGTTTATGTAAATGTCACATTACGTTTATATAGGTGTCACGTTACGTTACGTTTATATATGTGTCACATTACGTTCATATTGGTGTCATGTTACGTTTATATAGGTGTCACGTTACGTTACGTTTACGTAGATATGTCACGTTACGTTTATATAGGTATCACGTTACGTTACGTTTACGTAGATATGTCACGTTACATTTATATAGGTGTCACGTTACGTTTATGTAGGTGTCACGTTACGTTACGTTTATATCAATTTCCTATATATGATTTTATTACTTATTTATGATATTAACAACTAATATTGAGGGTAAATGTGTCAACAAACTTCCCACAGGACTTATGGGAACATAAGTTTTTTAGTAGGACCATATGTAGTATAAGTCTCTCTAATAGGACTTCTAAATAATTTTCCCAAATTTTTTTTATCCTAAACCCAAGACAATATTTGATAATAGAATTATGAACTCTGTTTAAACTTCAATTTGGAGACTATGAATCATAAGCACTTATTAAAAACAATATTTACAATGACATGTTTTATTTTTTGTCATTTGATGAAGTTGTTCTTTTCTTTCAAAGGCCAATTTATAGCATGAGCGAAGAGTTCGAATACTATATTGTAATTATTGTGATTACAGTTTAATAAGTTTCCTCAAGAACTAAACCAAGAATCTTCTTCTTATCCAAAAATACGACGTCAAATGCAAATTAATTTTAAAAAGAAAAAGAAAAAGAGAAAGAAGTCTGTAAATGATTTGTTCATTCATTTTGAATCCTTTGAAATTAAATTTGAGAAAAAAAAATTTATTGGTTTGTTTATTAATTTCGTGCCACTGGACTTGCTTAATAGCAAATTGGAGGGTGTGTGAGTGTGATAAATAATTAATATGCCATTGTATATGCATGAATCTTATGTTAAAAGTAAATGAACTGTATAAAATGTCCAATTTTACGCGAAAAATCAAATAACAAAAATTATTACACTATCTAGCCAACAATCTTACATTAGTAAGAATAAAATACAAGTTTGAACTTATAACTCAATCTCAGTCGACTACACGTCTCAGTGTTTGTAAAATAATTAAGGGGTAATTAATTAAGCCTAACACTATAGAAAATTAAGGTTTTAGAGATCAAAATTTAGAGATAAGATTATATTTTGGGGATCAAATATTTTTGTTGCGAAAAGTGTTGTCATTATATTTTTAGTAATGAAAATTGGACATTGATGAATTATTTTCATTTTAGGACCAATTTTTTTTGTCTAAAAAAATAAACTATTTAGAAATTAAATTATTTTGTCCCTAAAAGTCTATTTATTAGCGACTATCCTCATGACGATAAAAATTAGTCCCTAAATATCTTTTACAACAAAATTTTCACTTTTAGAGACAAAAAAATTTGGTCTATAAAACTCTTCATCAGTATCACTGTTACACTAAATTTTTACTCTGGTCAGGGGGTTTTTTTTTTTAGATTAGGAAAGCACAAGGTTTAATATATTGCACATCTGATAATAAATCGTCAATTAAAGTATATTGAAGTACAAAATAGAGTTTTTACTCTGGTCTGGAAAGCTAAGGGTGTTAATTTTTACCATAGACAGATTGATTATCTCTCCATCACTATATTGTTATTTATTATTTCCATTATGGGCTTTTTACTGTGGTATTTGTTGGGCTTAAGTTGTTTCTTTCTTTTTTGCTTTTGGGCTTTTTTAGTGGTATTTGTTAAGTGTTTGAGAATTAATTTTTTTTATAAAAGGACATGTAGTGAAGTAGAGAAATGATTTGATAGGTTATAGTTTTAGCTAAAAATTAAGGTTCCCAAACAAATTGATGTAATTTGTTGAGTTGAGTTGTTGGATTATAATTGTTCAAATTGATCAATTGGCAAAATATAAAATAAAATAAAATTGTTCAAATTGATGCAATTATTTTCATATTTGTAATTAATCTTTTTATCAATTGACAAAATATAAAATAAAATAAAATAAAACTAACTAAGCCACTGTTAGAGACTCAAAATTAAAAAAAATAAATAAACAAAAATTGTCTAACGCAAAATTTACTAAGAGTAACTAAGATGTTTTTCCTCTTAATGTTATTTACACATTTTTTTGTTACCTAGTTTTAAATTGTTCTATTTTCACAATTTCAAACGTCTCAAAAAATAGTCTATATTTTCTTATTTTTTTCAATGATTTTGAAAACTTTATCTACTTGAATTAATTGATATATTTTAATTTGTGGAAAAAAAAATTGAATTTATAAAAATATATTATTTACTCGATTAAGGTACACAATTGTAAAAAAATAAACAAACAATTTGATATAGATACAGTATATTTTAGATTTCAGTCAAAAAGTTAAAAAGTCACTATAAGTTATCACATCACACTCTCTACTTTTTTTACATATTTTTTTGTAAAAAACAAAAAATTATTAGAATAGTATTTTTCCAAACGAGGCTAATTTTCTACTTCATATTGAACAACCCTTTCCGATCCCAAAATTATACTGAGGTTGTTTCTCTATGACTAATAAGTGGGCATTTGGAGACTTTAAAAAAATTAATTTTGGTTACAAAAATTAAAAGTCAAAAAATTATTTGTTATGAATTAAAAAAATAATTAAAAAATGTCAATCGCAAACCCACCCTATATATAAGTTGAGGAATTAAAAAAATGAAATATATTAAATATTTGTCTACTAAATTTATGCAAATTATAGTGGAGCGTAGTACAGGAATCAAGAAACTTGGTAAAAAGACCCAATTATGTTAACATATATTTGAGTGATGATTACAACTTTGATAGGATTCATGAAAATGCAGCATCATAATGATACCAAATAATAGATCCATCTCGTTGCTCTGATTAGAAAATTCAAATATACTTTTATATGCATAATTTTTTTTTGAAAAAAAAGTGAGTTTGATCTATTAAATTTTGTAGGTGGCATTCCCTGTCTTGGAGTACTTGGAAATTGAGTATGTAAAGAACATATCAGGGATAACAGGGGACAAACAATTAAAACTCCCAGTCCAACAAGAAGAGAATGAATCCTTTTGGAACCTACCGCGTCTCCGAGATCTACGTATATCCGGATGCTTGGAATTGGAAGCAATAGTAGTAGCTAATAAGGAAGAAGGGGCCCACGCTGAGCCTCTCATTTTTAGTGAATTGCGTTCTCTACATCTTTATAATTTGGACAAACTGAAGAGTTTCTACAGCATTTGTGGATCTAAAGCAGAAGAAGAAATTTCCAAATCACAACCTCTCTTTAATGAAAAGGTATGACTCTCATGCGTTTAATGAGTTTTTAGAAGTATCAATTTTCTAATTGGGTACCTACCAAAAATTTTCTAATTGGGTAAATTATAAATACATTATTTGAAATTTGTTTAAAATACGAATTGACTCTATTTGTTTTTTTAGAAATTACATCCCGCTTCATGAGATTTCTAATTTCATAACAAATTACCTCTTTTATTAATAAATTATTAAGTTAATTAACAATTTTTCATGGTGTTAAAAATTTATTTCAATTAACAATTTAGGTAATTTTATTATATTGTATGAGAGCAGTTAAGAATTTTATTTTTTTCAGTTAATTATGTTAAATAAAAATCCTGACAAAGGTGTATCTATAATTTTTTAAAACACCGGAAGCAATTTATATTTTAAATAAATATCAAAAAATGCATTTATAATTTACCATTTTTTAATCAGTCAGTCAACTCATAAACCACTTTCGTAAAATTCATGATACAATACTACCTCATTTGATTTTTTATTTTTATTTTTTTTTTTTCCAGAGGGGTACTTCATGTGATTCAAATTACAAATTATTGTGATTGCGTAATGAATTTTATAGTTTTATGCTATAAACATTAAAAAATTATGATTTTTTTGTAAGCAAAGTTATATATTTTTGTGATTTTGTTGCGACTAATTATGATAAAATTATGATTGATAGCATCTAATGATCGCAAAATGTAATTAACCACCTCAAGAGATAATATTATTTTCTGACCCTAGCTCCTAATCACAAAACCTATGAATTCTTACATTATGTTTCGTTCTAGTATTTGTTTAGGGAAGTGGGGGGAAAAAAATAGAAAAGAAAAATCAGGTGAGATGAATTGAATATTTTTACTTTTATTGGTTGAACTGAGAAAATGAAAAGAAAATGTGGAGAAGTGGTTTTTGGAAATACTCTTCTGATCTTGGGGGACGCTCGTGATCCACCGATAGGCACCTGAAAGGAAATAAACATTTCGGTTGGGGGTGTCGGAATTAGCACTCCGACGGACAAGTCAGTCTCACGTTCTAGATTACTTGTATTCTAAGTTAAACACCACAATTATCACATACCTCTTTCTGGCTGATGTCTCTTCTATTTATATCTTTTCTTCTTTGGGCCTCGGGATTAGTTCCAAATCCAACCTCCTATTCGGCATATTTTATAATAAACCGATCTTCACTCGGCCCCTTGCTTAATCGACTATTTAGCCGAATAAGGTTGGGTCCGAGTTTCCGTGGCAATGGCCGAATGTTTCGAATCTCGATTCTTCAATGTTCGACTATCCGGAATCTCTATGACTCCCATTATTCGGCCCCTACAATTGCCCCCCAAGCACTCCACTAGCGGCAGTTGGCTAGAGTGTTTGGCTTTGAACTCGAAGAGTCAGAGCCGAAATTTGGCAGCTGACCGTATTCCAACGCAAATGTCTGTCCACACGCTTCTCGATTATCATTTCAACTTCCCGCCTCTTTGTACACTCTCATTTATTGTGATTTAAAATTTTGATGTCTTTTCAAATAGATACACGCTTGTAGACGCCCGTCGCTGGATTGCCTTTCGAACTACCTCTGCGACTTCCTACTCTTCTCTATCTCCTTCGCCACTTGTAAGTTCTCTCATTCTTTTCTTTGAATCTCTTTCCTTGCTTTGTTTTTTGGCTTAGCATAATCATATTGGCTGGGGAGAATGGCGAAACATTTAAAAGATCTCCTCTCATCGGATCGAATTTCTGGCTTCCGACGCCATTTTTCCATTCCTGATGACGTCCGTCTGTCTTTTGTGGTAGACGGCACCCTCGATATGGAGAGGGTTGATGAAACCACAATCGTCTTCCCTCTTCTATCAATCGCTAGAGGGTGGGGTCCGTTTCCCCTTTCACCCACTCCTTAGGGCCGTGCTTTGCCATTGGGAGTTAATCCCTTCGCAGCCCAACGTCAATTTCTTTAGGATTGTGATGGGGATTGTCGCACTAAACCACTGCCTTGGGCTTAACCTTGGCATCCCCGCTATTCGGCATTGCTACGCCTTGGCCAAGTCTTCTGGTCGGCACGAGCGTTATTTCCTTAGAGCTAAAGACACCGACCATCAACTAGTGACTATGCTTTCTAGCTCTGGGAAGCGAGTCGATGATGTTATGGTCGTCATCCAAGGAAATGGGAATTCGGCGAAGGCGAGGATCGCCTTGATCGTATTCCTAGACGGAGGGGCGAACCAGGTGGCCGAGTCTCATCTTTTATTCATTTGTTAAATTTATAAAGCTTCATTTTTGGGACCTTATGGTTTTTCTTTTGCAGGGAACGATTTGAGGAAATCTTGACCTCAACTGATGACGCCGTCCTTTCAGAAATCAAGACTGCGCTCAAGTACTTCAGCCGACGGAGTCTTCAGAAGCAGGGGAGGGCGGCCCACGTTCTGCTCCGCTACGAGCTGACTTATACGACCTTTTCGGCGGCGGAAAATATCCCAATTCCGATCGGTGAGGAGTTTCTTGTCGCCCGTATCTTGACTGACTTCAAAAATTTGAGGCAAGTCGGTTGCGAGGAATCAGATTCGGAGCGACCGGAAGTAGCTGAGGCCGCCGAATCAGACGAATCCGAAACAGAGGTTGACGAGGCTTTGAAATTAGCATTTGAGGAAGCCGGCCTCAATTCGGCTGATAATCCGTCCACTTCGGGTCGAGAGGACCGTCCACTTGACGATATTTTTTAGGGTCTGGAGGATCTTCCCGGCGCGTACCCAGAAGATATGGCTGGGTTGAGCCTCACTAAGCTTGCCAAGAAAGCGAACGCGGTGCGCGGCGAAGGGCGGAGGAGATGCGGGCTACCGAATCTCAGTCTCAGTCTCAGTCCTCCTTGCCTGTTATTGAGGAAGTGACGGCAAAAGAAGAAAGCACTGAAACAGAACCCTTGGTGCAGGCCAGTGTAGAAGCCGAGCAAAGGGTGGAGAAGCGCCCTGTCGATGTCAAGGCCGGCTCAGAAGAAGATCGCGCCGACAAACGACCTCGTTTGGAGGAGTCGGATGTGATTGTACCTTTTGTTATTCAGCCCAAGATAAAAAATATGCCGATCTTCTCCGATGCTTCAGTGATCAAGGATCCAACGGTTGCACTCAGCTTGGCGACGTCCGTTTCACTGCCTGCTGACAAGGCAGCTTTTCGGGCAGAACCTGATCTGGTTGCAATTGCGTTGGCCGCGCAATCGGCTCTTTTGGTATATATCTGGACTTTGTCTTTTTTCTTTATGCGAATATTATTTTGTTCTTGACTTCCTGTTTTGTAGGCCGTCGGGAGGATAGCCGACATGGGCCGTCGTTATCATGATGCCGTCGAGCTAATTGGCCGTTTACAAACGGAGGTTGATGACCAAAGAAGTATGGCGCAGACGGAGGGCGCCCGTGCCGAGGCCGAAATGGAGAAAGCCCGCAATGCTGAAAAATTGAGGTCGGTCGCCGAAAAGAGGGCGGATGCGAGCGACGACGCGCTTAAATTGGCCCAGGAGACGATCTCTAAGTTGGGGGCTGAATTGGAAGAAATGAAGGCGGCGAAGGAAACAGCCGACCTGAAGGCCTCCAGCGCATTCGATGCTGGGAGA
Source organism: Camellia oleifera (assembly GCA_022316695.1). NCBI lineage: Eukaryota > Viridiplantae > Streptophyta > Magnoliopsida > Ericales > Theaceae > Camellia > Camellia oleifera. Next base: position 131,461,921 of record CM039315.1, on the reverse strand, counting down.
AAATCTACTTTTGATGAATATGTAGATGAAGTCCCCAAGTTTGAGAATCGGGGGTTTAAACACGGCTGGCTCAAAGCCCTTGCTACTGGCAATGTGACATTGGCTACGCCAATTCCATACGAGCAAGTGGATAGTGAGCCACTGGAGTCTGACTTCGAGGAGTAATTTGGGCGGCTCCTGCTTTTGTTTTAGGATTTGCACGTAATTTTCAGTTTTTTACGGCTTTTTGTTTAGTAATTTTCATATGCAAAATGGTTACAATTTGTGCCCAATTTACTTAATGAAAATGTATTTTGCACTTTGCTGTTACTAATGAATGGAATCGTTTGGTTGCTGGTTTGGATAAAATGCTTCATAGACTTGCCGATTAGACGTTTAGATAGTTAGGTCGTTTTAAAAGCCATATATTAGTGAATGAACTGGCTGTGGCACATATCGATCGAAATGAGGCCAGGGCACTCGGCCGGCTAGATTAATAAATCTGCCCTTGCCCCACCCAGCGCATGAACTCCAAAGGCATTGATCTAAAATTGTCGTTTAAATAGTTAAGCCGTTTTAAAAGCCAAAAATTGGTGAATGAACTGGCTGCGGCATATATCGATCGGCATGAGGCCAGGGCACTCAGCCGGCTAGATTAATAAATCTGCCCTGTCGTTTGGAGAGTAGCGTTAATGAAATTGCCTTGGGGTCGCTGCAAGCATTAGAAATAAATGGGGTGGGTTGTGCGCGCCAATAACTTCGCTTACTGTGTTTTCAAGGCAACTTATCGCGAATGTCAAATAGAGTTTTCTTCAACAGCAGAGGCGAAGGTCGAACTTTGGCTGAGCTTGATACTGCAATGAATCGCGGCAGAGAAACCACCCGTGCGGGAAGTGGGGCGTCCAAAGAACGGGAAAAATGTCAGCCTCCAAGTCATCGAAGCAGATCACCCCGAAAGGAGAAACAGCAACGGGGATGCTCACTGCGAAAGCCGACCTGGAAGTGAGACCGACGTAGCGTCGCGACTGTTGAGTTTCGCAGTTTTCGTGGAGAACAGACCGATGACGGAGGCGGACTCCATTATCAGGGACCCAGTGGTGGCAGTCGAGTTTGCTCGACAGATTTTTCCACCGGAGGTGCAGTAGTCGATGGTTGGTCGACAAGATTTTGACGTTTTTTGAGAGGGAATCCATGGGGCGATGAAAGGGCTGTACACCACTTACGAAGTCGGCATGCACCTGCGCGCCGTGCGGCGGGAGATAGAGAAAATCGACCAATGGGTCCGCAGTTCAGAGGCTCGGGCGGAGAAAGCCGAACGCGAACTTAATGAGCTGTCGATTAAAAGCCGTCGAGCTGCACGTGGCGGGTCGATCTAATCCAATTGTGGACGAGAGGGTGACCCAATGGCTATTGAGTCATGCCATTGCCAATCGAGATACGGCTAACATGTTTGCCGTAGAAAATGCGAGATCCAAGGGTTATGAGCAAGGCTTTCATGCGGGCCGGAAGGTTTAGATCGACAAAATGAAGGAGAAACTTGCAGAGGAGGTCTGCCGATGCAAGAATTGGGGCTTTTAAGCACGGTTGGATCGCGGCACTCCAGGCCGCAAAGGCTCTTCAAGAAAAGGGTGTCGATTCGGCGTTGCCGCGATTCCGACGTAATCATTTTCCCTTTTCTGCCTTTGAAGTCGAAAAGAGCAACGATGAGGGAGAGGCCGTATAAAAATATTCGTTGTAATGTTCAGGCGCGAATTGCGTCGAAAATTATGTAATTACTGGTCAGATGAATAAAATGCTCTGTTTTTAATATTCCTTTTGCCAAATTGTGTAATTATGTAATTACTTGTCAAATTGTGTAATTATGTAATTGTTTGGCATATTTATGTTTGCGTGGTTTGTGCTTTATTGGAGAGACATTGTTTGAATAAATGGTTTTTGCCGGCTCATCATAAGGGAGCACCTCACTAAATATTTATTCAGTATGCTCGTTACATTGCCCAAAAACAGTGTTGGTAAGACTTTGAATCCAGCATTTTCTTTAGGTATTTATTCGGCTCCAGGCTCAGGCTTGGCCAACGAGCTTCCCACGACGTCGTGCGCCAAAAGGGCTCCGAATCCGGAGACTTTCAATGGCCGATCGTGATATTCACGAAAGGCGCTCCAAATCCTATGGCTTTTTCGGCCCAACGATGTCATGCGCCAAAGGGGCTCCGAATCCGAAGACTTTGATTGGCCGATCGTGATATCCACGAAGGGCGCTCCGAATTCGGAGACTTTGAATGGCCGATCGTGATATCCACGAAGGGCGCTCCGAATCCGGAGGCTTTTTCGGCCCAACAACGTCATGCGCCGAAGGGGCTCCGAATCCGAAGACTTTGATTGGCTGATCGTGATATCCACGAAGAGCGCTTTGAATCCGGAGACTTTGAATGGCCGATCATGATATCCACGAAGGGCGCTCCGAATCTGGAGGCTTTTTCGGCCCAATGACATCATGCGTAGAAGGGGCTCCGAATCCGGAGACTTTGAGTGGCCGATCGTGATATCCACGAAGGGCGCTCTTTTTCGACCCAATGACGTCATGCGCCGAAGGGGCTTCGAATTCGGAGACTTTGAGTGGCCGATCGTGATATCCACGAAGGGCGCTCCGGATTCGGAGGCTTTTTCGGCCCAACGACATCATGTGCCAAAGGGGCTCCGAATCCGGAGACTTTGAGTGGCCGATCGTGATATCCACGAAGGGCGCTCCGAATTCGGAGGCTTTTTCGGAACATTTTAGAACAATTTTCGACAAGAATCCTCCTATTACAAAAGCGGAATTCGCACATGGCGAATCATTTAAAACTAAAATCATTCCCCACAAGTCGGGTTTAATAATAAAACTTTCGCAAGTGGGTCGAGTTCCAGGGCCGTGGAAGACTCATTCCTGTCATATCTTTCAGCTAATATGCCCCTATTCCTGTGATGGAATCTATTTGATAGGGGCTGTCCCAGTTTGGACCAAGTTTTCTATCAGCCGACTTCCTGTCGGCTGGAAGAACCTTCTTCAGGACCAATTCTCCTGGTGTGTAGCGGCGCAGCTGAACTCGTTGATTGTATGATTTTGCCAACTGTTGCTGGTACCGTGCCATGGACGTAAGGGCGCGGTCTCTTCGTTCCTCGATTAGAATCAAACCCAAAGCCAGCATTATGTCGTTTCGACCTATATAAAAAACTTGCGATTTGAGGGTCGGGAGGCCGATCTCCAGGGGTAAGATCTCCTGGTTGCCAAAACATAGGGCAAACGACGTTTCTCTTGTTGATCTCCTCGGCGTTGTTCGATGAGTCCACAATACACTCAACAATTCTTCGACCCATTTGCCTTTGGCTTTCTCCAGCCTTTTCTTGATGCCGTCTAGGATGGATTTGTTCGAAGCTTTGGCCTGACCATTGCTTTGGGGATAAGCCGGCGTAGAAAAATACGGCTGGATACCATATTTATTGCACAGTTTTCGGTAAACACCACAATCAAACTGAGTGCCGTTGTCTGAAATAAGGGCTCTTGGAATACCGAATCGTGTTATGATGTTCCTCCACATAAAGCGTTTAACATCAACGTCTCGAATGTGTGTTAATGCCTCCGCTTCAACCCATTTTGTGAAGTAATCTGTTGCAACGATCAAGTATCGCTTATTCCCTGGGGCCCTCGGCAATGGTCCTACAATATCGAGCCCCCACTAGGCGAACGGCCAGGGACTGGTAATAGAGTGCAGCTCTTCTACGGGCAAATGGGTTAGCGGGGAGAACTTCTAGCACTGTTCACACTTTTTCACATAACACTCAGCGTTTGCTCTCATTGTCGGCCAATAATACCCCTGCGTTATAGCTCGATGGGCCAAAGAACGTCCGCCAGAATGGGCACCACAACTGCCCTTATGTATTTCAGTCAAAAACTCCTCGGCTTTGTTCGGGTGCACGCATTCCAAATATGGACCAGAGAGGGATTTTTTATAGAGCCCTCTTTGTGGATCCAAGTAGTATCGCATGGCTTTGTTTCGCAGCTTGTGTGCTTCGTTCTTGTCCTCTGGGAGTTGGTCAGAAGACAGGAAAGCAGAAATGGGATCCATCCAGCTCGGGGCAGATTCTATATCGTTAATCTAGACTTCCTCCAAAGGGCCAATGCTTGGCTCTGGGATGAAACCTACTTCGATAGTCCGTTTAATCTCTGAGTTGATGGCGGAGGCTAGGCAAGCCAAGTCATCTGTATGGGTGTTCTGATCACGTGTTATTTGGTTCAACTCATGATGGTCAAATTTTGCCAACAAGGAATTGGCCGTTTTCATGTAGGTTGCCATGTGGTCGTTCCTTGCCGCGTATTCTTCCTTTAGCTGGTTGATCACCAGTTTTGAATCACAAAACACAAGCAATCGTCGAGCGCCAAGAACATGCGTGTTCCGCAGACTGGCTAGGAGGGCTTCGTATTCGGCTTCGTTATTTGATGCTTCGAAGCCAAGCTTGACGGCCTGCTCAATTATTGCGCTGTCGGGAGACATGATGACAACTTCGGCTCCGCTACCCTGCTAATTGGACGATCCATCGCAATACAACTGCCAAATATCCCCAACATAAATCCTTTAGTTCGGCTTCGATCGAATTTCGTCAAGCTTGAAGTCGGTCAGGACACCAGTGAATTCGGCGACAAAGTTGGCAAGCACCTGACCCTTGATTGAGGTTCTGGATAGAAATTGAATATCGTATTGGCCGAGTTCCAAAGCCCACTTTGAAACACGTCCGGAAGCTTCTGCACTGCGTAGTACAGACTAGAGGGGATAGTCTGTTAGCACCCTAATGCTATGACCTTGGAAGTAATGCATCAGTTTCCTCGCCGCTATGACTAGGGCTAGGATGAGCTTTTCCAGCGGAAGGTAGCATGTTTCGGCATCAACCATTGCCTTGCTCACATAGTACACAGGCCGTTGCTCTCCCAACTTTTCCTTTATTAGCACGACAATGACAGCCCGGTCGGAAACTGCCAGATACATAATGAGCGGGTCACCAAGAGAGGGCATTGCCAAGAGTGGTACTGAGCGGAGGTAAGTCTTAAGGCCATTGAAAGCGGCTTCGCATTCGGAGGACCATTCAAAAGCCTTGCCCTGCCGTAGTGTATGAAAGAATTGTCGGCAGCGATCTGTGGACCGGCTGATGAACTTGTTGAGCGTGGTGGCCATCCCCATTAACTTTTGAACCTTTTTTACTGATCTGGGGGAGCTGAGCTCCAGGATTGCTATGATTTGCCTTGGGTTAGCTTCGATTCCTCGGTGATTGACGATATATCCTAAGAATTTGCCAGAGCCGATTCTAAAGGCACATTTGGAAGCGTTCAGCTTCATTCCATATTTGCGTAGGATGCTGAATGTTTCTTCAAGATCGGCTATATGATTCTGCTTTACCTTTGACTTGACCACCATATCGTCAATGTACACTTCCATTGTGCGGTCGAGTTGCTTCTTGAACATGGTGGTTACTAGTCTCTGGTAGGTTGCCCCGGCATTCTTCAGCCCAAAAGGCATAACCTTATAGCAGTAAGTTCCTCTTGGGGTGAGGAATGCAGTTTTCTCCTGGTCCTCTGGATGCATGGAAATTTGATGGTAGCCTCTGTAGGCATCGAGGAAACTCATGCGCTGATGGCGTGCTGTAGTATCTACCAGTTGGTCTATCCTTGGGAGAGGAAAACAATTTTTGGGGCAGGCTTTGTTTAGGTCCGTGAAATCAACGCAAACTCGCCATGTACCGTTCTTCTTCTTCACAACTACAGTATTAGAGAGCCATGTAGGGTAGGTAACTTCCCTGATTGCCCCTACATCAAGCAGCCGGTCAACCTCTTCAATCACGGCGTCAGTGTGCTCTACGGTAGATCGCCGGTTTTTCTGAACGATCGGCTTGCACTTGGGGTCAACATTCAAACAATGCTCTGAAACAGTTGGGTCGACGCCCAGTATTTCATATGGAGTCCATGCAAATACATCAAGATTATCGAGCAGGAAGGATACTAGCGGCTGTCTGTCGGCTTGAATCAGGGAGGCACTAATCATGAAGAATCTCTCTGGATTGCCGTTAATCTCAACTCAATCTAGGTCTTTCGTGGCTTTCTCATTCGGGAGCTGCCTGACATCATCGAGGCTTTCATGATCCGGCACCTCGATGGAATTAACCTGCAAATCCTTTGGCGTATTTCTAGAGAGAAAATAACATGCTTGTGCCGATTGCTGGGAACCACGGATCTGCTCGATGCCGTATTCTGTCGGGAAGCGCAGAAGCTGATGATAGGTGCTTGGGACAGCCCGCATAGTATGCAACCAAGCTCGCCCCATGATGAGATTGTACGGTGAAGGAAGTTTGACGACTAAGAATTCCACACCCACTGTTCGGGAGCCCGCTCGGATGGGTAGTATGATTTTCTCCAACGGATATTCTGGATTTGCATTGAAGCCGAATAACGGATAAGGAGCCGGCGACAGGTTTGATTCGTTTAAGCCAAGTTTGATAAAGGTCTTGTAATACATAACCTCAGAAGTACTTCCCTGGTCTATGAGAACGCGTTCGATAGTAAATCAGTTGACACGTAGTTCAATGACCAGTGGATCAATATGGGGGACTGTTATGCCGATAAGATCAGAATCGTCGAAGGTGATACTCGGAGCTTCATGCGGCCGTTTCGCCGGCGTGAGTTGCTTCTGGGATACAGGGTGTGTTTGAACTGTATGCACGGCTGAGGGCGTCGACAGGTTGTATATCATATGGATTACTACAAGCGGAGGTGATTCCCGTCGAAGTACAATTGCTCTGGTTGCGCTCGTTTGGGTATGTTGCTGGGGCTGAACATCTCGGACCAACTCCTGAAGGTGGTCTTTCAAGGCGTAGCTACTGTCATGAGTGTGACATTCGCGATATTGACACCGCCTATCCGTTCTTGTCGTATTGGGAGGTGCCACCGCTTCCGATGGCCATTTGTAGAATGAGGGGGCCCACTTTATATGCAGATTTTCTTCGGAGGAACTGGAAACTTCAGATCTTCCTTTCTTCCTGGGATCCGGGGATAATAAGTCGGAGCTGCTATCGGTGTCTTGATGCCAGGCTCGAGGTCGTTGATCACCTACTTTCAGAGGTCACTCTGGATTTTGGCACTCGACGTGTTTGGATTTTGCTACCTCCAAAGCCAAAGCTTGACGGAGGCGCTCGTTCTCAGCGATCAAGTTTTCCAACCTCTGCTCATTTTGTTTTGTTTGCTCCATGATCGCCTGCATTGCCTCATGTTCTGGAGTCGAAGGTGAGGCGAAGTTCAAAACGCGTCTTGCTGGGATAAGCTTCGGTCCGTGCATGTTTGTTGGAGTGAAATCATCCATCTGCGCATTTTCATTAGTGACTATGAGAGGATCCTCCGTTATGTCCGCCATGGATATGCTTGAGTATTCTCACAGACGGCGCCAGTTGTGGAGAAGTGGTTTTTGGAAATACTCTTCTGATCCTAGGAGATGCTCGTGATCCACCGATAGGCACCTAAAAGGAAATAAACACTCTAGTTGGGGTTGTCGGACTTAGCACTCCGACGGACAAGTCAATCTCATGTTCTAGATTACTTGTATTCTAAGTTAAACACCACAATTATCACATACCTCTTTCTGGCTGATGTCTCTTCTATTTATATCTTTTCTTCTTTGGGCCTCGGGATTAGTTCCAAATCCAACCTTCTATTCGGTATATTTTATAATAAACCAATCTTCACTTGGTCCCTTGCTTAATCGGCTATCTAGCCGAATAAGGTTGGGTCCGAGTTTCCGTGGCAATGGCCGAATGTTTCGAATCTCGATTCTTCAATGTTCGACTATCCGGAATCTCTACGACTCCCAATATTCAGCCCCCACAGAAAATAAATAGCTCTCCAATATATCTTTTCTTTTCTTTCTTTCTTTCTTTTTTTAATGGAAAAATATGAACAAGTAAAAATACTTTCATTTTCACTTTTCTACTTTTCCTAAATTCTAGATCTAACCATAGTATAATTACTATTTAAACTTGTAAAAACAAAGTCCTAAAACATCTAGTATTAGAACAAAAACAAAAATTTATCCTAAACCCAAGATAATATTTGTTAATAGAATTATGAACTTTGTTTAAACGTCAATTTGGGACTGGTGGTCAATTTGGGGACGGGTGGATCATAGCCCCATATGGTAAACAATATTACAATAGTATGTTTGGCAGATCAAATATATAGATATTGAAATAGTTATATAATTATTTTTTGTCATTTGATGAAGTTGTTCTATTTTTTCAAAGGGAAATTTATAGCACGAGTGAGAATACTAGATTGCAATTATGGTGGTTACATTCCAATGGGTTTCCTCAGGAACTAAACCTAGAATCTTCTTCTTCTTATCCAAAAATACAACATAAAATGCAACTAATATTAACCAAAAAAAAAAAAAAGTGGATCTCACAGAATTGAAATTCTAGTTTATTCATTATGAATACTTAAAAATTAAATTTGAGAAAAAAATATGGGAAAATTATTTATAAGTCCTATTAGGGAGACTTATGCTATATATGGTCCTACTAAAAAACTTATGTTCCCATAAGTCCTGTGGGAACTTTGTTGACACATTTACCCTCAATATTAGTTGTTAATATCATAAATAATAGTAAAACCATCTATAGGAAATTGAATGTTACCATATATCATATCTATATAAACGTAATGTAACGTGACACCTACATAAACATAACGTGACACCTATGATCTATGGTAACATGCAATTTCTGTTGGATCATCCCATGTGAGCTCCTATTGGAGAACCCACTTCCTCCACCCAGTGGAAATGGCTCTCCCACTCTACCAACCCCACTAGAGAGTGGAAGGGGGTAGGTGGTGACCAATAAGGCTCTCCCTCGTTGGTGTATAAATAGAGGTTGAGGGGAGAGTTGAAATAGAGAGAGCAAGAGAGCAAGAGAGAAAACAAAAAGAGTGAGAGATGTAAGGTAGAAAAGACCGTCTCTCTCGGTGTGAGCGAGGGTGACGGGTGAGTGAGGAGAGTGTGAGCTTCTCCTCTATTGTAATCTTTCTGTAATCTCTCTATTGTTATAGTGATAATCGGCTACTCTTCCATGGAGGTAGGCTTTAAGGCCGAACCACGTTAAATATGGTGTCTCCTTCTGTGTGGGTGTGTTTTTCTGTTTGGTATGATTTCTACAAGGTCTTGGGCGGGATCCCCAATCCCCAACAAGTGGTATCAAAGCTTCGTCGGTCATTTTTGGAACAAAAACAGTGTGTTATCTGAAACTGTCTAGAAATTAATTTGCTCAAAATAAGATTTTGAGTATACTAGGAGCAAGGTCTCGACGAGAGGAGCCCAAAAATGCAAAGTAGAAACCCAGAGGAGACCGAACGTGCCCTCATGCGCTGCCTGAAGAGAGCGTGTGAGGCCCAGTCTCAGTACGCGCTCCCACGTGCCGTGCAGCCAACCGGTACGTCGGCTCAGTCTCGCACACACGCCTACGTGCGCGACGGAAGGAAGAAGGTGAGTGGCGATTGCACGTGTCCTCCACGCGCATGCCACGTGGCGCAGCGTCAATAACCACCTCAGCACACATCAGCAACACGTACATCAGCGCCATGTGACCATCCAGCCAGAGCCACATGTCATCCACGTCATCGACGCATGGTAGTCTAGTCAGCGCCACGTTAGCACGGTCGTGCCATGTCAGTTACCACGTCAGCACACCGAGGAGGGATCCAGTGTGACGTGGATAAGGTGTAGCGCAGGATGAGTGATCCAGTGCAACGCGGCTAAGGTGCAGCCGCAGATCTGAAGCGTCTAAACTATTTTGGCTTGATCTAAACTATTCGGAATCCGTTTCTGACGATCCAATAGTGGTTTCCAACTATTTGGAGTATTCCGAACCCATCTATACGGTCAAATGTTTAAATCGGTGTTTCTAGAAATTACAGGTTGGCCAAAGGTTTCAAGAAATTACATATTGGCCTCTGGAAGTTTGGTAAATTGTAATTTGGTCCCTGAAGTTTTCAAAAATTACAATTTGGTCACTGAATTTTTGGAAAATTTTATTTTGGCCCCTGTAGTTTGTGAAATTATAATTTGGTCCCGGTGTTTGGAAAATTTGCAATTTTGCCCCAGTTTTGGAGAAATTTTTTAGTGAGGTCCCCAGAAGTGCAACGATTGTTGGTCCTAGCTAATCGGACCGTTCTGGACGCAACCGCGAGCTCAGAATGGTGAAATTTTGAATGCTTTTTTAAAGATTGTCAAAACATAAGAGTTTGTCATCTTTAATAGTCGAATGAAGGTTGCCGGATATTGTGGAACACTGCAGATTTACTGAAGAGGTTAGAATGGGTAGATTTTGACTAGATTGGACAACCAGATACAGATCAAGATAGATCATTGAAGACTAAAGGAGATCAGGCTTCATCAAATGGCAAATCGAAGGAGATCAGGATTGGTCAAGGGCGATCAGGAGAATTGCACATGATTATCTCAAGATCAACAATGTCTAGGAAAGTTCTGTCAAAAAGACACTGTCTAAGGAGACTGGTTCTTAAGTGGGACCGGTTGTGACCCTCCCTGTCTTTCCTAGGAACTTTCCTGGTTGTTGAGGTGATCAGAAGATTTGGTTCAATCCAAAGTCCACTTCATCGATAGATAGATGATTGGCAACCAGTGCAGGCTCAGGGGAATGTTGTGGCAGTTAGAGCTACTGTCAAACATAATACAAGAAGTACTGGTAGTATGTGAACGTGGAAAGGCAACAGCTGCAATAGTGCATACATAAGGTGTAGGAGCACGTACCTACAATAGCACAGATAAGTACGCATGAATGTCATACAAGGTGCTGGCGTGCAACAATGCAAGAGTACGCAGCAGAGTTGTACAAAGGTGCAGTGTGCCTGATTTTGGCCTGGCAGCAGCAACTAGTTCACAAAAGAAAATCTCTAGACAGAGAAATTGAAAGAGATAAGACGTTGCAGTGCGCACCTAGTGAGAGGCAGATTTTTTCTTTGTCCTGAATCTGGTTTGTGGCAGTAAAGTTGCAACAAGCACCCGGAGAGTTTGGGTGGAGTCACCTCAACAAGGAAAGTATAAGCATTCCTGATGGTAGAGGTGCGAGCCATACAGAATGATGTGTGGCGGTTGAAAACATTCCAAGTAGGAGGTGCAGATTCACTTCGGATGCTCAGTGGAATGGAGGCATATTTGTACAACGGTGTTTTATCATCCATGTGGGTGATGGGGGTGAAAAATTTTGTTCACCCGGTTGAAGCCAATTGGAAGCCAATTGAAGACCTTTCAGAGTTAGTTGCAGAAGTTATCAGTTCATTTGGAGACTCTTGGGTTAGTTACAGAACTTCAGAGTTCATTGGGTTTTTTCTCTAGGGGATAGAGAGAACCAGCATTGACGGAGTGTACTATGGAGATTTGGCATATGTAATAAGTCCAAATAGTAGTACTTTATTGGCATTGGCCTCTGTGGAGGCGTTAGAGATTCTTCATGGATTGTTGTTGGAAGACTCGCATCTGGTGAAGCCTTGGTTTCCGTATTTGTCAATTTGAAGAAGGTGTGACAATCTACTTCAGATCTTGGTGGAGCTTTTTTTCGCATTTGGCGATTGAAGAAGGTGTGACGATCTACTTCAGATCTTGGTAGAGCTTTGGCGTTTTTGTTCAATGTCTATTGGAGGCATTGTTGTTGGCGGTCTTTCATGGATTACTGGCGATTTTCAGAGTCGTGGTTTATTGAGATTCATTATCACAGTTGGGATCTATAAGCATGTCTCATTAGATCTATGGGTGTCTCCGGTTTGTGAGACTTGATTGTTTTTTCTTCTTGTGAATTTTCATTTTCACAATCTGTTCCATATTCGAAGACATCAGCTATTGGTAGTCTGGGTGACGATTCAGACTCCGAGTGTTTGCTTCTCTGGAAATGGTCTAACTGTTGGTGTTTATTGAAATTGAAGATTGGAAGAGATTGTTGCGGAGAAACGTGAAGATGGTGATTTTGTGAATATCATGTGTTGGGTTCCATCCCTTAATCTGCCGTTGGATTTGGAGGGGATAAATCGTTTGCAGACTCGGTGGAGTCAGCGGGGACTGTTGGAGTTGTGCATTTACGGTATACGCGCCTTTGGGCAGTTTTTGGCAGCTGTGAAGATGGTGCATCATCTTGTGTCTACCGGTTGGAATTGCAGTTGGAGGAATCTGGAGTTTGCTCGACACTTCAGAATTTTTTTTTGGCTCTTAGTATTTGGTAAGTTCATTTAAAGTTTGTTTCGATACTTCCGAACTGGTTAGAGCCTAACTGCATTTTGTTTGGTGGAGAACTTGCCTCAGTTCTCGGAGAATTTGTTTGGCTCTCTTGATTAATTCAAGCTTGAAGAGAGCAATATTGTGTTCGATGGTTGATCAGACATGATGTTTTTGGTACCGCTTTTGAAGTTGCTTTGACGGAGAATTTGAAGCCTCTCTTGTTTAGTCTCCTCAGCATTGGTTCAAGCGGGTTGCTCACCATGTTTTTTTTGGAGTTGTCAAGGACAACTTGTTTGGCGCCTATGGAAATCGGAACTTGGCACTATGGTAGAGCTTGAGTTGTAGAAAATCGAAGAGCTATCTTGATTGGTTCTGCATGTTCTTTGCATTGGCTCAATGTGATTTTGAGAAATGGAATCTGCTGTGTTTTTGGGAAAAACGCTTGTGTTTTGTAAATCAGATGGCATTCAGTTTTGACTGAATGGTTGGATACCTGGGTTATGGTATCGGTTTTGATTCTGTGGCAGTGAACGCACCTCTTAATGAAACATAGTAGTTGCGGATCTCTCAGGCGAGCTCGAGTGTAGGAGGAGAGATGTAGCCACGATGAGCACTCAAGAATATGGGTGTGGGTACTATGCTAGGTGTTGCATAGTTGGTGACTTGTATAGATCTGTTGAAGTTTCTTTGGAAGAAAGAGCTACTGTCAACCATCATCTGGTAGTACAAGTAATAGATACGCAGGTAACGCGTATCACTGAACTAGAGATCAGGGATTGCAAAAGGCAAGAACAACAAGTGTGTGGAAACGCTGGGAAGTTGTTCAAGAGTGCAAAGGGCAAATGCTGATAGTTCAGGATAGTTCAAGGGAAACTCCGAGTAAAGAAAACTAGGAACGTTGACCAAACAAATGAATAGTTTTCTATTGCTCCAGTTTTGGCCGTGCAAAAAGATACATGGCAGGATAGTGGCATTTCAGGAAAAAGCTGTAGTGTCACAGAGCACTCAAAAGAGTGCAAGGCATCCCGGGCAGGGGGTGCTGGGCATCTCAATCAGGGGGTGCAGGACATCCAATCAGGGGGTGCAGGATATCTTGGTTACGCAAGTTCAAGCATAGTAGGTGAAGACATCCGAGACAGGAAGCGTGGTAGAGATCTGTGGGAGATAGGAGTAGAGGCTCTCTCCAAATTAGAGAGCGGTGTGAGTTGAGTTGAGGATGTAGGATTCCCTCCTCCTCTTGTATCTCTGGTGTATTATCTCTAGCTTCAGGGGATGCAGTGTCTCAGAGAGGAGATGAAGATTCTGTTGGTTTTTTTTTGGGCGTGACTGGGCTTGACAAGATTAGCAACAGTGTGTGGACTGGATCACCTCGCATGGGTTAAGGGTGTGATTTGTTGGATCATCCCATGTGAGCTCCCATTAGAGAACCCTCTTCCTCCACCCAATGGAAATGGCTCTCCCACTCTACCAACCCCACTAAAGAGTGGAAGGGGGTAGGTGGTGACCGCTGAGGCTCTCCCTCATTGGTGTATAAATAGAGGTTGAGGGGAGAGTTGAAATGGAGAGAGCAAGAGTGCAAACAAAAAGAGAGTGAGAGATGTAAGGAAGAAAAGGCCGTCTCTCTCGGTGTAAGCGAGGGAGACATGTGAGTGGGTGAGTGAGGAGAGTGTGAGCTCCTCCTCTATTATAATCTTTCTGTAATCTCTCCATTGTTATAGTGATAACCGGCTACTCTCCCGTGGACGTAGGCTTTAAGGTCGAACCACGTTAAATACAGTGTCTCCTTCTGTGTGGGTGCGTTTTTCTGCTTGGTATGATTTTACAAGGTCTTGGGCGGGATCCCCGATCCCCAACAATTTCCTATATAGGAAATTGCATGTTACCATAGATTATATCTATGTAAACGTAACGTGACACCTATGATCTATAGCAACATTCAATTTCCTATATAGGAAATTGAATGTTACCATAGATCATATTTATATGAAACGTAACGTGACATCAACATAAATCAGCAACATTTTCACATTCAATTTAAAAAAATAAAAACTCATTAAGTTTGCGAAACGTAACGTGACACGTTACGTTACGTTACGTTTATGTAGATGTCACATTACGTTTACGTAGGTGTCACGTTACGTTACGTTTATATAGGTGTCACGTTACGTTACGTTTATGTAGGTGTCACGTTACGTTACGTTTATGTAAGTGTCACGTCACATTACGTTTATGTAGGATCTTGTGGAATACATTCCTATCTAAATAGGATTTGAGACTCTATAAGAAATTACATAGGACTTAACCTACCATAAGTGTCTGAAAAAGAACTTATAAATAAGTCTCTCAATAAATATTATTGGCGTGTTTGTTGATTACCAAATTAGAGGGTGTGTTAGTGTGATAATTTGTTAATTAATATTCTATTGCATGTGCATGAATCTAATGTTAAAATTAATTTTTATGTGGAAAATTAAATAACAAAAAGTTAATTTTTAGTCAACTGCACGGCGGTGTTTAGGAACTTGGTTTTTGGGTTTTTTTTTTTTTTTTTTCACTACAAAACAAATATTTACAAAATTAAAAAAAACAAATCCAAACAAAATATCACATCAAACCCCATAATCATTTTACTTTTTCTCTCACAAACATCACATCCAAGCACAAAAAAATCCAACTAACTTCCCAAACACAAAAAAAAAATTTCTCTAATAAAATCCTACAACTAAAAAAACCTATAAAAAAATCCACTTCCCAAACACCCACTAAGGCATAACTAACTAAGAACTCGTTTGGAAACAAGTTATTTTAGTAATTTTTTGGCTAAAATATGAGTTAAAAAAACTAGTATGTTTGGAATGACTTTTTGATTTTTAAGAAAAGATGTACAAAAAGTAAAAAAAAAATGAAAATTTTGACTTTTTTATTTAAGTTATAGGCATTTTAGTTTTTTTGATAACTTTTTAGATTTTAGACTAAAATTATTACATGCCAAACGAGACCTAAGCCTAGTTAACCGGGCTGGTTTAATTGACCATTTTTTTACACTTCTATCTAAAAAGTTAGGGGATCAATTTTTTATCAAAAACTCACATTGTATTGTGTTGTTTATTGTTTCTATCATGGGTTTTTTTTTTATCATGGCATTTGTTGAGCTTGAGTTGTTTCTTACATATCAAATAGACTATTAACCTAACAAGAAGTAGACAATCAACAATCACCAAACCTAACACAGCCAATCCCAAGCCCAACAACTACTATCTACATTCAACCCCTATAATGGGGGACAAACAAATACCATCACAAAAGGTATCAAACTCTTATCTATTAGAGTTGAAGCTAAAATCTCACACCACAAAAGGTATCACATAATCACTAAGTAAAATGTTAATTAATCATTTATCAATTGGTAAAATATAAAATAAAATAAATAAGCCAAGCCTAATTATTACGCTGTGTTTGGTTTGGAGATTTGAGGAGGGATTTAGAAAGAGAAAGGAAAAATGTATGTAAAATATGAATAAAATATACCTACATTTTACCTAGTTTCACACACCTTTTCTCTTTTTCTTTCGAAATTCCTTTTCAAATCCCCTAACCAAACACAGTATTAGAGACTCAAAATTTTCCAATAAAATTGTGGTCTCAAAAATAACTAAGAGGTAAATAGACATTTTTCTGCTTAATTCTATTTACCCATTTTTTATTACTCTATTTGTTTTAATTTGTTTGCTTGTTTTCATTATTTCATACATCTCAAAAAATCATATATATTTTTAATTTATTTTTTTTCAATGAAAACTCTATCTACAAGAACAAATTGAGATATTTTAATTTGTAGAAAAAAATTACAAACCCACTCAGAGGCCCTCCCTGTTTGGCAATTTGTCTTATTTAGTAACTTCATGATTTTTCGGTGTGGTGAAAAAGTTAATATATTTGAAATGATTTTTAGTTGAATAGGAATAGAGAATTGTAAGAAAAAAAAGTGAATAATTGATATGTATATTGTGACGTTTTAACTTTTTTGGCATTGATTTTTTTGTGACTTTTTTACTTTCTTAACTAAAAAAATCAGTAACCAATTAAGGAATTTAAAATAATTAAATTTATTAAATATTTCTCTACCAAGTTTATGCAAATCATAGTGGAGATACTCATAGTAGTAACGGAATTGGGAGACATGCTAAAAAGACGCAATTAGGTTGGTGAACTAGAAATTCACGAAAATGCATGATAATAATACCAATAAATTGTCCATCTCGCAGCTGTGATTATAAATTCAAATGTACCTTTTTATGTGAAAATTTCTATTGTAAGAGAGAGAGAATACTTACTCTTATATTCAATCGTGGTCCTCATTAGATAGAGAATTTTAACACTTTCAAAGGGTGACCAGTTCTAATTTGTTTGTTTGTATCTTGTTATTAAACAAAAATCAAATCAATTCTATTGTTGATTGTGGTCAATGAGAGGAAAGTGTAAAAAATTAAACTGACAGTAACAATTTTTAATACAACTTATGTTGGTTCACTTGTTTGAGAGATCGAAGCTCTTCCTTTTTATTTGTCTTCTTCTTTTTAATAGAAGTTAATTAATTTTTCTTTATTACTTATGTTATTATCAATAATACAGGTTGTGTTTCCTTGCTTGGAAAAATTGTATATTTTTGACGTGAGCAACATTAAACTGCTATGGATTAGAACACCTCCAACCAACTCCTTCAACAAACTAACAAGTTTGCGGGTGATCTATTGTAACAAATTACTGTATGTTGCACCTTTAGAACTACTTGGAAGTTTGCAGAATCTACAATCAATTGAGATAGACAATTGTGAGTCCATAGAAGAGGTATTCAAAGCCAGAGGATCAAATGCAGGAGAAGGAATAGTTTCAAAAGATGAAGGAACAAGTGAACAAGTTGAAATTATTTCCGTGCCCCCTCAATTAGAAAGGGTTTCCCTTAAAGAATTACCACGCCTGATAAGCTTTTGCTCTGGGCATAAATTGCCACCATCAGTACAATTGTCAATACAAGAAGTCCCTCCTTCAGACGACCCCTAATGTGAGAGAGAAAATCAATAACTCTTTCCATTCCAATGAAGAGGTATGTCATTGACTCTTATTTATAGTCATCCAAAACCTTCATATTCATTATTATTAACTTTGTCCAACACATACTGATTAATGTTAGTAATGTACAGTAGTAATTCAAACTTGTAATTCTAATGGTGAAATATAAATTGAAAGGGTTTCTACTAATTTATAGAATTTGAAATAGCACAAGAATTAAATTACATGAAGTTCGGTGTTGGAGACTAGTTCGCACTATAATATTGGCCGCCGACACACCGAAATATTGTGTTTGTAGTGATTTGTTAGAAGTGTTTGCTACTTCTTCTCAACCTCACATCATATGAACTCAAGTATGAGTGTCCAACATAAGCATACATCTAAGTAACCATATTCATGTAAATCTTATATTCATATGTTTTAAACATTAATATTTATATTATTTGAGTAAAATTGTATTTAAAAATTAATATAGACCATGTCTTATACATAGTTATATAATCAAATCAAAGGAAATGCTAGTTAAGAATTTTTTAAGTAAATGTTACGAATTTTTGTAACAAATGTTACATAATTTGTTGGTGTAGTGTTAAGACAATTTGTGATTTTTAAAATGAAATTACAATAATTTGTGATACAGTTACATATTTTATGGTAGTATAATGTTTTTTTTTTTTTTTTTCGAAATGTTACAAACAAAAAAAAAAAATTTGAAATAGAATATAATCTATTATTGTTGAGTAACATCTTGATGAAAAAGTATAACATTATAAAATTATGTAACTGTATAGTTATTGACTTGGTTTAATTGTTCAAATTGCTTACAGGTGATTCAATATTGTGATATGTTCAAACAAGGTTAGCTTTGCCTTTACGTGGGAGTTCAGATTATCAAAGAAAAATTGGCTCATTATCATCTTATGTTAGCTAGTATGTCACAAATATGCTGAATGATGGTTGTTTGTTCATTTGGATGTGTCAAAAATGATTTTATTTTTATTTTTTTAATTTAAGATTTGCTTGGTTTGGACTGCATAATAAGTATGTAAATCTAAGAGACAATTTGATTATGTGTACTACTATATATTGTTATGAACCATGGTTGTGTATACTGCTGTTGGATTTGAAAAATATTGTTGTGTGGACCAATATCTATCTATAATTGTTTTTAATAGTTGGATGTCATGTCTTTTCCTTTGGTAAGGCTGTGATTGATTTTGAATTAGTGTATGTACAGTAGGATATATATAGACTCTATGTGTTTAGCAGCAAAAATATATACTCTTTCATGTTAATAATTTATTTAAAATCCCTAAATTGTTAAGGCGTTATTCTGGATGGAATTATCGAACCAGACAACTAAGCCCTTATTCTTGCCATTGAAAGCAAGAATTCTTCTAAACTATGTATGGACCATTCCTTCCTTTGTCAAAGCCTTGATTTTGGAAGGCTTTAAGGATAAAGAATTACCTATCCTTTTTTTCCGGACTATGTTTTCCTTCTCTCATTTGTGTTAAAGTAAGTTTACGGACTTAAAAACTATATTTCACTGCATGAATCACCAATAATACTTGGGGGATTTGCCCGCCATTTTTTTGAGAGAGATAAAGGCTCTGTTTGGTAGGGTTTATTTTCAACTTATTTCAGCTTTTAGCTTAGTTTAAGCTATTTTGATGTGTTTGATTAGCTTAACAATACAGATTATAGCTTTTTGTAAGTCAAAAATCAACTTATTCTTTGAGTGTGGGAGGAGAAGCTTAATTTATAAGTCAAAAATCAGCTTATATTTACAGCTATAAGCTATAATCTATTAAGTTATAATCTATAATCACTTTCCCACAGCTCTACCAAACGGGGCCAAAGATTTATGCAATAAAATAATTGTGGAGGATGGATTTGTTTCCACATGTAGGTAGTGAAAAGGTGTGTCCAAGCTTTTGTCTATACTACAAAATAACCCAAAGTTAGATATCTTTTCGGCGGGAAGACTCTCCAATGATCGAGTCAAATATCTTGATCATACATAAGGTTACAAATGAACCGAACTGTTCACAAACAGGCTCAGCTCAGCTCGACTTGTTTAGTAAACGAGCTAAGCTCAAGTTCGAGCTCGAATAAGCTCGACTCATTTATCTTTATTTAAACTAGCGTATGCCCGTGCCTAAAGGCACGGTGTAAATAATGTTAGAATTAAAATATAATTGTAATCCCAACACTATTTAAATTTATTTTTTAATTTGATAAAATCACAAATTTATTATAAAAATTTAGAGTTCTTACAAAACCCTTTACGAAAACTCATTTTTACTTATATAATATACTAGCCTATCACTCGTGCTATGCACGGGATAATTATAGATATTTATATTTATTTGAGATTTTTTTTAATATATAAATTATGTTTTTTAAGATTTTTTTCTTATCACTAACCATAGTGTATAGGGGAAGTTGAAAATGGTACTGCAGTAACTATACACGAATTGTATCTATAATTATTTGTATAAGGGGATTTTAAATGCTGATCAGGAAATTTTGACCAAATCAATAATTGCAGGCATGTGGAATGATATGTGGATTGAAAAAAGTCAATAAATGCTAATTAGGGAATTTTGACCAAATCAATAAATGCTGAGTTTTTTTTTTTAAAATAAAAAAATAAAAAAATTCAAATTGGGATATTGAAACTTTCATAGGCCTTGGGGGTTAAAAACCCCATTTTGCTTAATATATAGTATAGATATAGATACATAGATAGATATATCTTTTTATTTTTGTGTGGTTTCTATTCGGGTATTTTTTTTTAATTTATTTAAAATGGAGTTGTGAGTATTTTTTGTTTTTAAAATTTAATTTATCTATGGTTTCCATTTGTTTTTAATTATTATTATTTAGCTAAGTTATGATGTGAGTTAGATATGTGATAGACATGTGAGTTTTATTGATTTAAAGTTTATTTAGATAAACTTTAAAGACTTTTTTTTTTGTTTTTTAGTTTTTTTTGTTCTGTTATAATATAATATATAAAATATAGATAGATATCTACAACTTTAATAGAAAATATTATCTGATTTTTTGGGGAAGAGAAATTGAATGCAAGTTTTAATATTTTTTTTTGAAAATTTGTGAGAGAAATTAGGAGGGAGAGATTATGAAATATTATTGTTATTAAATAAATAAATCAGTCAATAGTTTTTTTTAAATTTATTTTGTAAATTAAAAATCAATAATTTTGAAAATTTGATTAATTTGTCCCATTAAGTAATTTAAAATTTTGATAGATATAAATAAAAAAATACATAATTATATTATTAAATCACAATTCAAATTTAAATGTTATATCTTTTTGAGATCTATAGCTAAATTCTTATCTTTTTTTTAAAAAAATTTGTGTGTAATCATAGTGTATGGGAGAAATTGAAAAGGGTGTTGCAATAATTATGAGAGAAGTTAAAAGAGATTGTGGGTTGAGAAAAGTCAATAAATGCTGAGTTTGGGTTGGGAGAAGTCAATAAATGCTGAGGTTTTTTTTTTTTAAAATCAAAAAATTAGAAAATTAGGATTAGGAGATTGGAGCTCCTATCTGATTTTTTGGGGAAGAGAAAATGAATGCAAGTTTTAATATTTTTTTTTTGAAAATTTGTGAGAGAGATTAGGAGAGAGAGACTATGAAAATTTTTGTTATTAAATAAATAAATCAGTCAATAGTTTTTTTTAATCTATTTTGTAAATTAAAAATCAATCATTTTGGAAAATTGATTAATTTGTCTCATTAAGTGATTTAATATAGCGACCCCGGTCTTTTCCTTTTGATTGTTGTATCCGGACATATGTTCCGTAGATTTCCATTTTCATATAATTGTTGCTGTCGTCCTTTATTTTCTCATTTGAGTTTTAGGATGTATTGGGCAGGTTGTTTCAGGTTGGTTGGGTTCGGAAATCTAGTGTTACTGTCCAGTTTTTGGGTTGGTCGCTCGAGCGAGGACTTTGTCGCTCTAGCGAGGGTATTTTATTTCTGGTCGCTCGATCCAGCTCTTCTTCGCTCGAGCGAGCGATTGCGTCTAGTATAGACCTGAAGGTTGTGATTCTTCGCTCGAGCTAGCTTTCTTTCGCTCGAGCTAGAGAGGTGTATGTTTTCGAGTTCTTCGCTCGAGCGAGCATTCTGTCGCTCGAGCGTGCTTCTGGGTTGCAGACCTGAAGCTTCGAGTTTTTGGCTCGAGCGAGCATTTCTTCGCTCGAGCGAGTATTTTCTGTGTCTGGTCGCTCGAGCGACCATGTCTTCGCTCGAGCGAGCCTGGCAGGTTTAAATAGGCAGCAGCGGGTTTTAAATCAATTTTTCATATCCCTTTTGATTCCAAACCCTAGGTCCGACTTCTCTCTTCCTCTACACACCTTCTACCCTAGGTTTCATCTAGTTTTAGGGTGTTTCTACCCTAGATCCTTTATTAAAAAGTTAGTGTGGGTCGAGGGCTTCAGTTTAATCTGAACGATATTGGATTTGGAGCACTTTAGATTTTGGGTCGTCATCTCCATCTTCTCCATTTTTGTTGATTTCTTCGAGGTAGGGATTTTCCTACTCCAATGTATATGTTTTGTTCTAAGTTCTGGCATTTTAGTATGTTGGGGGTAGTTTGGTAATTTTGGGAAAAACCCTAGTTGTTTAAATAAATTGAATTGTATATTTAATTTAAGGAACATTGGGGAAATTAGTTAAATTCATGAGATTGAAGAATTTATTGATTAAATGGGGTAGTTGGATTATTTAAATCACTCATCCATTTAACTGTTGAATTATTTATTTCCAAGTATAGAAATAACTGTTTTGGGCTATCGGTGGAGGATAGTCGTGATTGTTGTAGATATTGCATGTGGATTAGGAATAACTGAAACTAATCACATTGGTTAAGTCATTAACTTTGACTGTTGAATTAATACAGACATTACGTGTATTGATCGTGTGTTGTATATATTATGTGTTTACATACATTGTTTTGTGTGGGAGGAGATAGGGGATATACTCCACGGTTTAGGAGAAGATAGGGGATAGACCTCTAAACCGGATTTTGTTTGGGAGGAGATAGGGGATGGACTCCATTAGCATCACTTTTATGTGTGCTTATTTATATTGAAGTGTTTTATTGATACAGCACTAAAATGTGTATCAATCTGGAAGTATGAAGTGTTTTGATATGAGCCTGAGTCTCATTTGTGTTGTTGATATTGGAAGTAATGTGAATATGCTATATACTTCACTGTTGTAGGTTTGGCCAGGTTCTGAGCCACATTGATAATAATGGTTATTGATAAGTGTCATAGACATTAGTGTCTGAAAATTGTATATTGATATAACTGATTAGCATGTTTAACCATCTATTAAAATGCTATCGCTTTATTCAATGCTTATATTTGGTTTAGTATTTTTCTACTGGGCTGTGGCTCACCCTATATGGGAACATCATTTTCAGGTCCAGGTGATTCACTACCTCCAAAGACTTAGCTTGGAAGGATTTGGATTATGAAGCTTTGTTTTTAGTTATTTGTTTTGTTTGAATTATGTGTAAACATTCAAGCCTAGGGCTTTATTTGTATTTGAGTTAGAACTCATGGTTTTGTGACCAAGTGTTGGCTTGGCAAGATGTAAGCCCCTAGGGCATTTATTTGATGTTATATGTAATATCTTTATTTTGAAATACTCGGATGAATGAATTGTGGTTTATATACTTCAGTAATGCATCTTATTATTGTGTATGTTATGGGTTAATTTTGAGGGCGTTACATTTAAAATTTTGATAGATATACATAAAAAAAGATACATAATTATATTATTAAATCATAATTCAAATTTAGATGTTATATGTTTTTGAGATCTATAGCTAAATTCTTATCTTTTTTATTTTTTATTTTTGTGTGTAACCATAGTTTATGGGAGAAATTGAAAAAGATGTTGCAATAATTATGAGAGAAGTCAAAATGGATTGTGGGTTGGGAAAAGTCAATAAATGCTGAGATTGGGTTGGGAGAAGTCAATAAATGCTGAGGTTTTTTTTTTTTTTTTTAAATCAAAAAATTAGAAAATTAGGATTAGGAGATTGGAGCTCCCACAGGCCTTGGGGTTAAAAACCCCCTTTTGCTTAATATATAGTATAGATGTGAGTTTTATTGATTTAAAGTTTATTTAGATAAACTTTAAAGACTTTTTTTTTTTGTTTTTTTGTTTTTTTTTGTTATGTTATAATATAATATATAAAATATAGATAGATATCTACAACTTTAATAGAAAATATTATCTGATTTTTTGGGGAAGAGAAATTGAATGCAAGTTTTAATATTTTTTTTTGAAAATTTGTGAGAGAAATTAGGAGGGAGAGATTATGAAATATTATTGTTATTAAATAAATAAATCAGTCAATAGTTTTTTTAAAATTTATTTTGTAAATTAAAAATCAATAATTTTGAAAAATTGATTAATTTGTCCCATTAAGTAATTTAAAATTTTGATAGATATAAATAAAAAAATACATAATTATATTATTAAATCACAATTCAAATTTAAATGTTATATCTTTTTGAGATCTATAGCTAAATTCTTATCTTTTTTTTTTTTTAAATTTTTGTGTGTAATCATAGTGTATGGGAGAAATTGAAAAGGGTGTTGCAATAATTATGAGAGAAGTTAAAAGGGATTGTGGGTTGAGAAAAGTCAATAAATGCTGAGGTTGGGTTGGGAGAAGTCAACAAATGCTGAGGTTTTTTTTTTTTTTAAATCAAAAAATTAGAAAATTAGGATTAGGAGATTGGAGCTCCTATCTGATTTTTTGGGGAAGAGAAAATGAATGCAAGTTTTAATATTTTTTTTTGAAAATTTGTGAGAGAGATTAGGAGAGAGAGACTATGAAATATTTTTGTTATTAAATAAATAAATCAGTCAATAGTTTTTTTTAATCTATTTTGTAAATTAAAAATCAATCATTTTGGAAAATTGATTAATTTGTCTCATTAAGTGATTTAAAATTTTGATAGATATACATAAAAAAAGATACATAATTATATTATTAAATCATAATTCAAATTTAGATGTTATATGTTTTTGAGATCTATAGCTAAATTCTTATCTTTTTTATTTTTTATTTTTGTGTGTAACCATAGTTTATGGGAGAAATTGAAAAGGATGTTGCAATAATTATGAGAGAAGTCAAAAAGGGATTGTGGGTTGGGAAAAGTCAATAAATGCTGAGATTGGGTTGGGAGAAGTCAATAAATGCTGAGGTTTTTTTTTTTAAATCAAAAAATTAGAAAATTAGGATTAGGAGATTGGAGCTCCCACAGGCCTTGGGGTTAAAAACCTCCTTTTGCTTAATATATAGTATAGATAGATAGATAGCTAGATAGATAAATGTGCATCAATAATCTATTTGTAATGGTATGATCTTAACAATATTCATCCCGTGGACAATTGTAATTAAGGCTATCCCTAGTGTATGCCCGTGCCTAAAGATACGGTATAAATATTGTTAAGATCAAAATACAGTTGTAATTTATACGTATTATGTTCAAATTTATGGAGTCTGTAACATTTTTTAATAAAAATACTGAAAAAAATATAAAAATATATTATTATTCTTATGGATTAAAATATAATTTATCTAATTTGTTGGGGAAAAAAAAATTTGAGGTCAAATTATATTCAAATGAATTTTATAATTAGAGTGAGGTAACGGACAGTAAAACACATGAGCCTAAGAGCCCAACACATGAAATAAAATAAAAAAAAATAAACCTAAAAATCTACACCACCCACTCACTGTCCTTTCTCGCTCTCTCATTTTCTCATATTTCAAATTTGGATAAATTACACGGACACCCCCTGAGGTTTATGTTTATTACAGCTCCCTTTCATATTTGGAAAATTACACTGACCCCCTTATTAATTTAATTTTATGTTAGATGATCATTACAGTGAGGGAGGGAACTGTTATGAAATTGTAAACCTCAGGAGACAATCTGTAATGAAACTTTAAACCTCAGGAAGGGGAATGTAACTTCCAAAAGATGGGGAGAACTGTAATAAATATAAATCTCAGGGGTTGTCAATGTAATTTACCCTTCAAATTTTGAAACACACACTCACTCTGTCTCTCTCTCCTCAAAACACACTTTGTTATCTCAATAAGAGGAGGGCAAATCTATAAAGACCATAAAAATAAAATAAAATAAAAAATTATTAAAATAAAATAAAATTATATTTACGCTAGTTAAAGAATTAAAATAAAATAAAATAATCATGGTAGAATGATCCCCAAGTAGTTGTCCTTGTAGACTTGCCTTTAGGTAGAATTAAAATAAAATAAAATAAAATTAAATTATATTTACGGATCATTCAGTTTAATTTATGGTAGAAATTTTATATTAAATTTTGGGTGTTAAAACTTACAACATTATAATTTCGATTTATATAAGTAGGTCTTACTTAACTATTTAGTCCTTTTTAATTATGTAAGTGGTAGAGTTTTTCTTAAGTTCATCTTAATAATATTATGTACTTTAAACTCAATTGATTAAATTATTAAACTTCTTTCATTTTAAACTCAATTGATTAAATTATATTCTATTCATAATTACTTAATATTGTAATTATAAGAGAATTACAAATATTTATACCATACATCACCACACAAAATATAATATTTATAATAAGAACATATTACTATATCATTTTACTATTAAAAATTTTTAAAGTGATATTACAATATATTTCATATTAATTAGTGTTGAGTTGCTGAGCATCCATAGGAAGCAAACCCACATGGGAACCCCTCCCACTATTTCTCCTATCTCCATCAATGGGCAGAGATTTTCCATCCCTGCCTCTCTCAAATTTCACCATTATTGTTCAAGATTTGAGCTTAGAATGGGAAGCGATTTTGCAAAACCTTTTTTCTTGGAAAGAAAACTCACAAAAAGAAAGGTATCAAGACGATATAAATAATATTGAGATCAAAATATAATTTTAATTCTAATCAAAGAATTCTAATAATTCAAAGAATTCTAATAATTCAAATAATTCTAATTCTAATTTTACAATTCTAATTCTAATCAAAGAAAATTCTAATTTTAATCAAAACCCAATAACCCAATACTAATTGTAACATGAGGATCACCCAGGTTTGTGGTTGCTATGATAACAACAGGAGGATCACCTGTGTACAACAAAATAAAAAACTAATCAGTGGTAATAAAAAAACAGTCAATGGTGTTCTACAGAAAATAAAAAAAACTAACCAGTGTAACAAAATAAAAAAAAAAACTAACCAGTGTACACTAAATGGTGTTCTACACTCAATGGTCACCCCAACCAGTTCAAAAACTAATGTAGTTCTTGGTGCTTGGATAAAATGTATTAGATTGAGATGAGTTGAGTTTAATTAATAAAATTGTGGGTTTGGGAGAATAGAATTCTAATAATAACAGTATGGTAGCAAAAGGAACATTGAGAATGAGAATCTAACCCTAACAATTGAAACCCAACTCAATGATAAATAAAAGAGAAAACTCAGATCACCTAATCTATCAAATTCAAATAGCAAGATGACAGATCTCATCAAAGATTCAGAAATAATTAGAACTTAATCATTACACATGTTTTGCGACTTCTATAATTTCATATTTACCAAACAAAAATGGTACAAATACATAGATAAGGATATTATATATGTCAGGAATCATACCTGCTGGAGGAGATTGGAGGAGGCCGAAGAGCTGGGCATCTGCTGCTGCTGTTGTTTTTCCTTCAGCCAGAAGAAAAACAAAAACCCATCTCACAATTAGTTTAAGGTTTAAGGTTTAGAAACACCAATCCAAATAAATTATAGGTGATCCAAAGAAAAACAAAACCCAATACCGGTTATTGTAAGACTTCAAAGAAGAACATATTGAATTAATTAAGATAAAAATGAGAGAATACTTAAAGGATAGTCAATTACCCGAATCAATTCTCTTGAATTAATTAAGTCATGTTTTCAACACTAAATAATAATACTAAGTTTTTCCAACTCTATTGAACCCAGCAGTTAAAAATCTCTCAAAACATGACTTTTCCATATACTTTTTCCAACTCTTCTTTTTTTTTCTTTTCTTTTCTTTGTTTTTTTTCTTTTTTTTGGGTACATATTATTTTCCTGTTTATTTGGGTTATTATACATATCCTTAAAGACTAATGAGATTGTTGTAAATATGGATACAGTGAGTGATGCATTTATTATGTGCACACTAAAGATGTGCAAATTGATTAGTTATGGACAAAATAATTTGACTGGAAGTCTTCATTTAAGTTATCAAAAGTGAGGATGACAACTATAGTAGGTGATTCTGAGTTAAGTTATTGAATGGTTGGAAATAATGGGTGGGAATACAACCTAGGGGAAGAACGTAAAGTGCTCGCGTTATTGTTTTTATTTTTCTTAAAAGTTAGGAAGTTTCTGTGTAGAATGTGGAAGGGAGCCTAAACACTGAGTCTCTGACATTATTTGGTGGGTGTAAAATTTTCAACATGGCTGTGCTTACTGCTATAGCATATGGTTTATGCATGATTAACTTCTGCTTTCTACGTGTCATTTGCATATACCTCTGGCAAAGCTGCAAAATTGCCCTCCACCAACAATATATGCCATAGTAATTGGAATATGATCATTAGATGTTATTGGCAAAGTCTTTGTTTGTTGCTTTCCCCTCTCCTCCAATTTTTTTGGAGGGTTATCCGAACAAAGACATTGGAAATTATTACCAGGTTTAGTTACCGAGTGCCAAATTCTTATCTTCTTATGCTAGCTATTCCTTTGAACTACTCCTTTTCCTATTACATTTATTTTCAGCTGATAATTGAGTGTGATAAAATTCTGCTTAGCTCAGCTTAATATGCATATATGGCTTTTAACCTTCCTCAAATATCATTCAAAATCTAAAAAGCGGGAAAATACTCATAACACAATTGTTAATTTATATTTTGTACTCATAACAAAATTATTAACTTGTAAAAAGTATCCATGTTTGAAAAACAGATTTTCAAGAACAGATTTTGAAAAAAAAAAATTTAAATTTTATAAAAACAGATTTTGAACAAATATATAGCAGAAGCAGAATCTGTTTGTTAACAATAGATTCTTTGGGTTGTTTTGCCCAAATTGAGTCCCATAACAACTGAAACAGCAAATTTCGAACTAACAACACTGCGTGGACATGGCCTTCACTAACAACACTGCATGGACATGGACTTCACACCCACTGGCCCATGCTATTCTCTGTTTTTCCCTTATCATTTATCTCTTACCATAGGAATACCAATGACAGAAAAATAAAAATTCAATAAAAGTGAAGCACACCAACTAATGTAATCCAAAAAAAGTGCACCAACTAAATTAGCAACCAACATAAGTGAAGAAGAAAGGAAATGCAAATTAATGGAAACCAAATCTTTTCAACATGAATGTCCATAATCACAGAATTAGACCAGAATAATTAAAAAAATCTATATATAAAATAACTTGGTGTATGCACAAAGACGCACGCTTGTGAGATGTTGTAATATCCTCCTTTCAAACCCAGGCCAAAACTTGAGGTGCAGCAATATATAAGATATTGTTATATTAATTGACTGTAATTTTATTAAATTATGGATTCTTTATTTTCTGGTGGAAGCTGACTGTGAGATGTTGTAATATCCAGATTTAGGGCTGGTTATTTAACAGCATAGTTGCTTCATTAAAATACTCACCTACATGCACACATGTAGTGATTTTTACCGCTGATGGTTTCTTCAACCTTCAGAATAAGATGTCATTATGGAAAGAAATAGAGGGCAAGGTCCACACCACGTCAATTGTACCAATAACAGACAGACTAAGAAATATATGAGCTCTCCTATTATTTGTCCAAAACCCTATTTAACATAGTATCCTGTGTAATTTGGGTTGGCTAAACAAATCTTTATGAATTGCAACTTTACAACCAAACCCACAAAAAAAAATGGTCGACTTGGTGATTTTAAGATAATCAGAAAATCTGAAAGCAAGAACCGAAGCAAGAATTAATCAGAACTATCAACTGAATTTTGCTTAGAAACCTTATTGGCAGGTGATTTCAAAAATCCCAAACATTTTGAAGGATGAGTAATGATTACAGATACAAAATTAAAGAAAAATCCAGCAAGATTTGTATTGGGATGGGTACAGAATTCAACTGATTACAGATAAAAAATATCCAGATTCAAACTCAGTTAAAAATCAACCCAACCAAACAAAACCCACAAAAAATTCAGATTTAAGCAAAAGAATATTATGAATTGCAACTTTACAACCAAACCCACAAAAAATTCAGATTCAAGCAAAAAATAAGCAATAAATGAATCCATATCCATTCAGTTAAAAAATGGAACACCCTCTCAGACCCATTCAAATAAACACTTAATGGGTGTGAAGCCCTGGACTGAAATGGGTTGGGGATTAACCTCTGAAATTTCAAATGATGAAAATAAAAAGATTCAGAACTATGAAGAACAGTTGTGATAGAGATTGCCATACCTGAGCGATGAAATCGCAACCTCTGAAATTGCAACCTGAACTATGAAATCGCAACCTCTGAACTATGATCAGAACTATGAAGTAAAAAGATTAATCAGAACTATGATCGCAACCTCTGAAATCTGAAAATAAATAGATTCAGAACTATTGTGATTCTGATTCTAAAGGGTGAGAAGAACAGTTGTGATAGAGATTGCCATACCTGAGCGGTTGAAGCACAGCTAGACGGAACCGAATATAAGGATGGAGACGAAACCGAATATGTGGTTGAAGGAGAGCAATTTCGGGAAGAAGAAGAACAGGGAGAGAGAGAGAGAGAGAGATAAAGAGGAATGGAGGGGAGACGTGATTTGGCTGGACATCAGAGAGATAAAGATAGAAGGGTGGGGCGACGTGGGTAAGGAGGAGGCATAATGTTTGGGCGGGAAGGTATATATTTAGGATTGATATAAAATTAAGGAGTTATCTGAGCTATCTATGTAAATACACAAATGAATCCTGACCCTTGAAATGTTCTAGTGGGACATTTGTGTCTAACACATTTTCAAAATCCGTTCTGCTTTATTATATAGATATATATCTATATTGAGATAAAAATTCAGAAGGGAGGATCAGATTCTTTGATGCCTACAACATGACTCCTTTGATCCTTCTATCCAACAAATTGATTTAATATAATTTTTTTTTCTTTTTTCCCATTTTTTTTCCCTTTCTTTTCACTCAAAAAAATTAAGATCCACATACAATCTAACTGTTTTTTAAATAAATATATAAATCTTAACTAAATTATAGAATTTTTTTTTTTTTTAATATCAACCACACATGATGTAGGGTTTGCATTCTATATCTATGTGTTTAGTTGATAAAAAAAATCAATAACAACATAAGAATGTTCTGGGCCACCGGAAGACTAACGCCTTGTTTAAGATGCAATTTTTTAATTAAAATAATTAATAAGATAAAATTTTACATACAAATTATAATCATTAATTTCATTTTTTCTTTCACAACTAGGGGTAGGCGTCATGTCGTGTTGGGTCGTGTTCGTGTCGTTTCATCTCGGGTTCGTGTCAGAATTATCTCAACACTAACCCGACCCATTTATTATTTCGTGTTATCGTGTCATGTCATTTTCAGTCCGTGTTCGGTTCATATCGTATTCATGTGCCATTTCGAAAAATTTAACTGTTAACTAAAACTAGCAAATGTATGAAAAAAATTAAAAATTTCTTCACAAGTTAATTTAATGAAATTAATCTCTATTAAATAAAATTATTTATAAAAATATTTAATTTCAACCTAATTTTATTTTCTTAATTTATAAAAATTATATTTTATTATTATATTTTTTACTAAATTAACTCAAATAATAGACAAAAAAATATATATTAAATTCAATTAAAAGCAAATAGAAACCTATATTAAACTCTAATTTTTTTTTTTTAGATAACCTATCTTAAACTTAAAATCGTATTTTATATACTTTTTAATAAATTGGATATAATTCCGTAAGAGATTAAAAAAAAAAAAAAAATGTCATGATACTCTTTATTGAAAGTAATATTAAAATGTGTAACTAATTCTTTATTATATGAGTTATCCGTGTCAATTTCGTGTTATACAGAATTGACACTAACCCAACCTATTTCATATTCGTGTTATCAGGTCGTGTCATATACGTATTCGTGTCAGGAAATAGTCAATCTTAATCCACTAATTTCATATACGGTTTGAATCGTGTTATCGTATCGTATCACAAATTCTCACCCCTACTCACAATCATCAAATCAATTACCAAAAAAAAAAATATCCCAAATATAATTTTTTTAGCCAGATTAAAATAGTTAAATAGTTAAAAAAATCATACAAAAAAGTTCATCCCAAAGAAGGGTCCAAGCTTCTACGTAATTGAGTTATTAGAATATGTTTTTGAAAAAAATTACAAAAATTAGTTGGTGAAGAAATTAATAATTATTATTTTCTATGTTTTTCCTTATTTTTTCAAGATGAAAATAATTTTTTAAAATATCTTGTTTAATATTTATTTATTTTTAAGAAATTAAATTATAAATTTAAAAACTCAATCAGTATTATCGTATTGGACATTCGATGCACCGGAGAGAAGCCATCATCGCTCGTTAGACGTTCATCGGAAAACCATGTAATATATGTATCACAGCAATCAATACTCACACGCTGTCCTCTGTAAACTTCCACCACCCACTTTGAAAATCGGACCGGTGAACGAATCGGAAAAGAGACCAGATGGACGGGTCACCGATTCAATTGTCGGGTCAAAGCTGTCAAACCGTGACGTCATAATTAAAAATATAACTATAAATTATAAATAAATATTAATATATATAAATAATCAAATAAAAATAAAAATTGTTGCATAGTATTTATTAATAATATTGAATAAAGTCATAATTGATATATAAAAAAAAAATCACTTATTTTAAAGAAATTAAATTTTTTAAACATTCACTCCAAACAAATTGATTGAATGCTAAATTTAATTTTGGAAGGAAATGAAATTTTCAACCCTCCCTCCAATCAATATGTTTCAAATAATTTGATTGAATCCTACATAGAATTTTGTAATTTCTCTTTGAAAAATCTTTTCCTACAAATAGGAATAGACTTTCATAATCTTTTCAAGCTTACAATGAGACTCCTCATTATGAGATGAGACTCTTGAAATAAGAATTTTTAATCAAAATTTTGAAATATTTATATATATATATATATACACACATAAATATATAAGAAAGAAAGAAAGAAAAGAATTCAAAAAAAGGATTAAAAAAAAAAAAAAAAAACAAGGCTGATCATCCAAACTCGGTTTCCGGTTTGGGTCACCGATTTTGCTAGTTCAACCACTGAGTTACCTGTTTTGCTCCCACTTCAAGTTTAGGGAATTGACCGGACCGGCACAAGGAACGGTTCCTGGTCGGACCGGCCGGTCCGATCCAGATTTGAAAACATCACCACAACATTGGGTAAATTACTAAGATACCCTCACTTAACCACGCGTCAATCCTTTGAAGCGAGTGTCTTCATTTTCCAGCAACCGCGAGTGCTCTCTTTCTTTCTCTCCCTCCGTAACTGCCACGACCTCCATCATTCCTTCCCGGCAAAATGAAAAAACAAAATTTGCATCTGAATTTCAATTTCATTCCATTTCACAACCACAACCCTCCTCCCCTTATAAATAACCGCGACGCTTCACTCCTCTCTCACGTTTCAACACTTTCCGAGTTTTGAAATTTCGTCTCAGAGTCTCCAAGTCTCTCAGTTTCAGAAGATCATACCATGAAAGGACCGAAAGCCACCTCGATTGCTCACAAGAAAATTGACTCAGAGTACAGTTTTTGTTTTCTGATTTCGTTTTTGTTGTTTTCATTTCGTTCAACTGCTTCTGATTTTGCTTTTGCTTTTATGCTTGTGTTTCGAAGAATGGTGAAGAAACGCAAGGCTGATGCGAGTGCGAAGAAGGAAAAAACGAGCAAGAAGAACTCCGGTGCTCCGAAGCGTTCTTCGAGTGCATTCTTCGTCTTCATGTGAAATTTTACTTCGCATTTTCGTATTGATCGATTTTCTCTTTGTATGGTGATTTTTTCTGTTGTGTTCGTTGTTTGTTGATGCTGTGTGTGTGTTTTTTTTCTTCTTCTTCTTCTGGTGATGGTGGATTAATAGGGAGGAGTTCAGGAAGTCGTCCAAAGAGAATTTTCCTGGTAACAAATCGGTTTCAATTGTGAGATACGAAACTTTGATCTAGTTTTCGATTTATAAGCCTCCTTTGATATTTACTGCTTGTTGAACTTTCTCACCTTCTGGTTGGTTACAGAGAAAACGAAGAAAAATTACGGAAATTGAAATGCAGTATTTAAATGTTTTCTATTTTTTGGTTTTGAAAGTTTTGTAAACTTGATCTAAACTTAGTTGTTTTGTTGGATCTGTACTATTGAGGTTTAGTTCCAAGAGATGCAATAAATCAAAGAATTAGAAATCAGAATTGTTTTCCTGTAATTTCTTTGCAACCAAACGGAAGTCTACTCTACACTATTACAGATTTGTTTTCTGAGATCTGTGAGTTTCAGGTTGGGAAAGCTGGTGGAGTGAAATGGAAAGAAATGTCTGAATCTGTAAGATCTACTTTCACTTGTGATAACCAAAATGAATATTCAAAGTTGTGATCAATATTACTATGTTCTAAGTCACAGTTATCCATGTTGAATTAGTTCATGTTTGGCTGATTAGTCAATTTCCATTGAAAATGTTGTAGTGTTTTTTTTTTTTTTTTTTTGTGTGTGTATATATTGATATTGCATTCTGAGAACTGTTTAGCTGTTTTGTGTTTTTTGAATTGTTTGCTCGGTAACTGCTATTTTCTTCTTGCGTATAGGAGAAAGCTCCTTACGTGGCAAAGGCTATGAAGAAGAAGGCAGAGTATGAGAAAACAATGGAAGAGTTTAACAGCAAACTCCTATACTTTTATCACTGTTTTAAATCATCATTGTCCAGCCTGTTACTTCATTTCACTTCTTCAAATGCTGTTAAGTTTCACTAAATTTTGTGCTTATTTTGATTCTCTGTTTCTTCTTTTCTTTTTTTGAATTACTAGAATGGCAATGGAGAATTGAAGCCTGATGAATCTGGAAAATCGTCTTCTGAAGTCCACGATGAGGCCGAGCAAGAAGCGAGCTCTTAGGTATAATGTGGATGATTGGAGTGTACATATGATAATGCATCTGAATATATTATTTAATGCGTGCATCATTATTTGTGTGTGATCAGGGAGTATCACAGTATCAGAAGCTAAGCTCATGTTGTGATTACAATTTTATACTACTTGAAAATGTTTGGTTCTTTGATTGCAGTGCAGAGGATGCATTAGGTCAGGGGCTTGCTTGCGATAGTAATAGCTTTAGTATGTTGCTTTGCTGTTAAATATTTTGCATTCAGATAGTGTTTGTATTCTTTTTTCTGGTTGTTTCTTTCACTGCCCTTTGTTTCAGAAGAGCAGTGTTAGTAAAGGAAACAGCGTACTGGCAGTTCCAGTAACAAATTTGCAACAAATAGTTAGCGTTCTTCTGTACTGACTACTATCGTTTCCGCCCGAATCTTCACTGTGGTGATGATGCTAATAATGGCAATGTGATACTCTGGAAAGTTAATCAACTAATAGTATATTAGCCTTCCGGATTTTCAGTTCTACTAGCCCCAAATCAACACATTGCACCATGTTATTATGTGGATTTGGCATCATCCTCGTTTAAAAAAATTATGAATTACATGACTTCAAGTAACCTTGTTTGGTAGAAATATTAGTCTCTGAAGATTATGGTGCTGCCTTTAGGGGCCTTTGGGGACCAAAAGAACTGGAGAAATGATACCCAGTCATCAGGTGGTGTTTTGCCATGGTCTTTCTTCAACTGGCCTTTATTGGATGTTAGAAATTTGTCCAAATTGATTTGCTTACTATGTTAATAGGCCTCGTTTGGGAATAGGCAATATTAATAATTTTTTGACTTTTTTACAAAAAGATATGCAGAAAAGTAGAGAGTGATGTAATAACTTATAGTGATTTTTTGACTTTTTAGCTGAAATGTTTAGTCCCAAACAAGGTCAGTCAATCTAAATACATCTGATGCTTTTCATGCACCCATTTTGGCTAGCAAAGATGTGTGGGTAGAAAAATTATAATTGTCTGCAAAGGGAATTGTTGTCTTATGCTGAAAATTATCCAGTCTTATGGCTATGAGCTAAACTTTCTTTCATGTAGAATGTCTAACTAATGTAGATATTTGTAATAACCATCAAATTATCTAGCCAAATGATAATTTAATAAGAATATGATTTAATTAAATTATTGTTAGGGTCTCTGATGTTTGGTTTGAATGCTTAGCATAAATACCTTCTTTTTTTTTTTTTAACAGATGTCTAGCAAATTATTGATCTCACATGTGGTTTATGAGGGGATGATTGAAAAATCTAGCTGCCCAATGCCCAGTAATTTGATCATTTATTATATTCCAAAGTTTCAAATTCAATAATTTTTTACAGCCTCTTAATAATATCATTGAGAGAGCTCAAAAAATAAAATAAAAATGGAAACAGTCAACTGCTCATGTAATCATGAGATTGAGCGTGCTTGAAACCAACTGCTGATAGAAAGAAAAGTTAGCTGAAGCCAAACAAAACTGACATTGCAGTTCTTTATATCAAATAATTAAGTTGCAGAAACTTTTATAATATGGTTTTTTGAGACCCTTTTGTGGCATCTCCCATTGGTAAATCACCACCATTTGGTTTCCCTCTGGTATGTATTCAAACTCTTTTCATGTTCTTCTATTTGTTCCTCTGTTTGCCCTGTCTCATCAGTTTCACTGATGGGTTCTCAATTCAATTTTGTATACAACTAAACTCACTGATTATAAGGAAACGTTTGAAGATGATGGTTCTTATTTAGGTATGCTTCTAATGAGTTATCTTATGAGAGAGAATTTCAGATCCTTCTTTTTCTGCAAATGGTTTCGATCATATTTTGGGCTTCTTTTGTTCTTCTTCATGTCATAACAATTGGTGGGTTTTAGTGTATGATTTCTATAATGAAGAACTGACACCCACTGGATCAGCCCCAACCACTCAATTTTGATGATTCATAGGCTTGAAATACCAAAATCTTAAAAGTCATGAATATTCCTTTTTCCAAACAATTTCATACCTATGTTATAGTTCAGTGCTTAAAATTGGCTTTTGTAAATTGATTGTTGCAATATTATAACAAAAACTACTACTCTTTTTTATCAACTAAGCATGATGATGGTGTTCCAGAACTAATGAGAGCACTAGTAATGGGGGGAGCGGAGTTGACATAACCCATTTTTGGGTGAGAGACAAGATCAACCCATTAAGAGCTTGTTTTTTGATTGCCGATAACTTTTCTTTGAACAGGGCATTTCAGAGCTTGTTTTCTATGAGCAAAATCTGATTAGACTGTTAATACAAACTCCAGAGCATCATGGTTCATACACTTGAAGCTATCAGAGTGTGTACCATTGGAACAATCAGTGCTCACCCATGAACTAGATGCCATCAAGAGCACACCCCAGATGCTGGTATCGTATGAAAGCCGACCTCACACTCAAACTGTCCCAGTTTCCATTGATTGTGGTGTATCAACAAGAAGGCTACAACCAAGAAGAATGTCATCTTACAGAACGAGAACAGCTGACAACATGAGCAATGCTGATTGTAGAAGGTGAGGGAGCGTCCAGAAAAAATTACACAGCACTCGCCATTCTCCCCACGGCATTCCTATGCTCAGTTCAGAAGACATTTCCATGGATAGAACTTCCAGAGGGGAAAGAACTACAAAGAAAGGATTTGGTATTGTTGAAATTGTGGACTTAAAATGTGGGAATGCTGATAAATCATGGTCTAGGCCTATTACTGATCAATTCAAAAAGCTTAGTTTTTCGCGGCTTTCTGATTAACCTGGAAGATTCTGTGTCATGGTGTATAATTGTGAGATTACATAGCCTCGTACTCACTGTTTCTTAGAGGTTTCAAGGCGGCCTCTGATTCAAATATGCAGAAAGTTATTTTGTCAAGGAAGTTGTGAGCTATAATACAGGCTATGTATATCATATTTTCTTCAGTTTGTTTGATGTTTGAGGCTTGTGGATGAAGAATGGTGGTCTTAAGTCTTCTACATCAACTCTCAGAATAAAAGTGGTTTTTTTTTTTTTTTTTGGATAAACCAACCTTGATCATGTTGACAGAATCGTCTCTTCTGTTTTCCTTTCAGTTCTCTTTTTCATTAGAACTTGACTTTTTGGATTATTTACTTCAGTTATTTTCATTAAAATTGACTGTTTTGTTCATCCTAACCCATAATTAGCTGCACCTTTCTCCTTCCAGTGCTAATTTTCAATTTAAAAGAAAATTTATTTTCAGACATCATATGTTGGAAGAAGGCTTGAGACAAAGGGGCAAACATTTTTGGGGACAGAGGATCCTATGCCTTTAATTTGTGTTACAATCTTGAATTTAATCTTTTGCGTAATGCTAGGTAATGCCATGCAGGGCAACATAGACCACTGAATTTAAAACATCAGAAATCTCCCCAAGTCAATGTTAGTAAGAGGTTGAATGTTCCCATATGATATGAAGTTAGTTCCATGCATGAGGGGTCACAATTTGGTTTCCTCTTGTAGTTAGTACGAGCCACTAACTTTAGTATGCAAAGGTGATATGTCTCTCCTAAATGGCACAAATTTTTGTGCTAAAGGTCCATGGTTGTTTTTTCCATTAGACTTGTGCATCCACTGTTTACTTTATAGGTATCAAAATGATTCAACTATCCAACAGTGATAAATGTCAATTTTCAAAACCATTTAGCCTAAACAGGCTCTGAATTGTTGTAAATGCCAATCATAACAATTCTCACGCCATAACAGAAGAGAATATAAAACAGAGAAATAATTGTATGGCAAAGAAGAGAAGGAAGACAAGTAATTAAAATGAAATAACCAATAAATATACCAATAAGCTTAATTGTCAAGTCAGTATATATCTGATACTGCCTATGCAGATCGACAAGCATGACGAGCAGACAAAAATGTAACAATGGCAATAACATCTTTATCTACTTCTTCTTCCCAGCTTTGCCCTCCTTTCTTTGTACTACTTCATCAGCATATTTCACACCTTTACCCTTGTAAGGTTCGGGGGGTCTCCATTTCCTAATTGAAGCAGCAAATTGACCAATGGCAGCCTTGTCATATCCACTTACTATGATTCTGGTGTTGTCTTCCACCTTCACTTGTATGCCAGCTGGAATTTCCATTCTAACTGGATGAGAGAACCCGAGATTTAATACCAAGACCTTTCCTTCCAACATTGCACGATATCCTACACCAATCAATTGAAGTCTCTTCTCAAATCCTTTAGATACACCCACCACCATGTTATCGGTAAGAGTCCTGACAAAAGTAAAGTAGACTGGAGCTAAGAAAAAGGTATAGCACGTCTTATGGTCCTATCGTTGAATTTCACTTTCTTTGAATAATGATCACGTAGGTGCTAAGAGAGTGGTTTAAAAAATTACATAGAAAGCTTAATGCAGTTGACATTAATCTCTTGTTTTCTCAACAAAGTTTTTCCTTATTCATGATATATATTGAAAAAAAAATAAGATGACAACCGTACAACGTGTTCAGAAAAGATCCACAAAATTTTTTTTATAAAAACAAGATCAATTAGTTTCCAAGTAAGAATTCAAATAAAATCACATTTTAAAATTTAGAGAATAGTACAGAAGAAGGGAATAAATTAGGGTACATTAATATCTAATCTAAGCACAATAAATATTAAAATAAAAGAAAACAATATATACCTATCCACAAAAATAAAAATAAAATGAGCTTACCTGAATAGGCCATGGATTTGGTCGGCCCTTCTCGTTTCCACTGCCTTTCTAACACTAAGAAGACCTGACTCCTCCCTCTCAACCTTTACTTCTCGTGGATAAGTAATTGAAAGCTGCCCAAGAGGACCCTTTACTTTCAAACCCTGACCTTCCATTGTGATTGTCACATTGGATGGAACTTCAATTGGTTGCTTCCCAATTCTCGATTCTTTACATTCCAGTCTTCCTCATAAAACCAGCACGAGTGACAGGAACACTGGAAACATATATCCCATTTCTTTCACCCAGAAATACAGATCTCAAGTTGCTGTCACCAAAGAAATAGATTTACCTCAAAATTTCAGAATAAATTTGGAAAAACCAGTTTTATTGGCCAAATAACTATGACATGAAATCTTTTCTGCATGCTAGTTTTCAAGACACAAGACACCCATGAGAGACAATTTATCAAATAACTTTTAGTCATCAGCTTAAAAATAAATAATAAAAAAAAAAGAAGAGAGAGACAAAACAATGTGGTACTTTTGTCCTATTATAACACAATGATCAATCACACAAATGGAATTTAGGACCCAAGAAAATGAAAACCAAACTATGGATTCTTCACCATTGTTACTCTTGGTGGACCAATAGGTTTTTTGTATAAATGATACAAACATTAGATTTAAATCCAGCCTTTGCTCTAGCACTTTTCATAACTCATAGAAAAGTGCAACTTAATATCCACTAAACATCATTTGATCATCAGCCAATCAAAATTAAACTACACCAGTGAAAGTTGGTGCGATTAAACTGTACCATTGTGACAAATCATAATCAAACAATAACTAAACCAAACTAACTATAAAGATGAAAACCTAAACCCTAAATCCTAATCAAACAATAACTATAAAGATGAAGACCCATCCATGGATTTTCTCAGCATTGGTCATTTTTTCATCAAGGCAAACTAATATTGTTCCAAAAAACAAAAACAAAATCAAAACATTCAATCCTTTTTGCTATGTTACAAATGTATGTGTTGCATAAAACCTTGGTCCAAAAAAAGGAGGAAAAAAATTGACAGACAACAAATTCAAAGTTCAAGAACATCTAATAGCATATGTCCACAACATTTAGGCTCCCTTTGGATTTATGGATTTGAAATGAATAGATTTGACATCAAGAATTTGAGGAGTATAGCCCTTTAAGTCAATGTAATAATTTAGATTTAGATATCAAGAATGAATTTGAAAGTTCTATAACGATTACTTTCACATAACTTCACAAAAATAGTTATTTGAAATCATTCTGTAAAAGATTCTAGTTGTACATGCTCTTAACAAAATACATGAAACATGCCTCTATTCAATCCTCCACTTCAGTGTTATCATTTACCCTGCAATAACTAATCCTCTAATATATATATTTTTTTATTGAAAAATAACTATCCTCTAATATTTTTATAAAATTCAATCTCAAATCTCTTCATGTGAAATCCATTCATCCAAAGGCTTGAAATTAGGCCAGAATACAAGTGAAGTTGGCTGGACCGAGCTGGTATAGCCCAGAATACAAGGCTTGGAATTAGGCCAAGCCCAACTGTACAGAGCAAATCCCATAGTGCACAATAGATTAGGCTCGGCCCAAAACATGCAGCATACCAAGAAAGTGGAGTGCAAGCATAACTGGGCTGGAATTACGGACAACAGATGGAGTGGGCACAAATGAGGCTGGTCTAGGTGCAAGACCTGGACCAGGCAACTTTGGGCCTTCCTTGGTTGTGAAATCTTCTAAGGCCAACCAAGACGTTGCAAGTCAGAAGAAAGCCAAGTTAACCGACATCAAGTCCAATTAAGATAGAGAAAAGATGTCTCACATGTGCGTAACGAATTGCTTCACAAATATGCCAAGTATACCAAACCCTAATTAGCTTTCTCTATAGCGAAAGGGCTCTATCTTCTCCGCTGCTAACTATACCAAACCCTAATTGGCTTTGTCTCTCTACCTCACTCTCTCTCCCTTTCTTACTTAAGCATTGAAGAGGTAAACCTATTGTTCCTTGACTCGCAGGCTATCCCAGTTCACCGGAGCACTTTGAGCTTCCTTGTGCGGAATTCACCGCCATAAATTTAGATTAAACTAAAATTTACATGCATTGAACACCACCAAACAAATCCCAACAACAACATTTCATTGTATCAAGACCAAAAACTAAAAAAAATATTAAAAAAAATCCCCTACTCATATTAGGAACCTATCATAAAAACCCAATTCATGTTTCAACAATCAACTTCCCCAGAAAACAATACACGATGTTAATACTGTTCAAATCAGTAAGACCCATCTCAGAATCATGATATTAGGTCCTACTTGGGAGACTTATTACCCAATAGGTCCTATTTTGAGACTTATTACCCATTAAGTCCTATTTGATATAATTTATTAAGTGATAAGGACAAATTTTATCAGTCTTTTTTTTTTATGAATAATTTTATAGTGATAAATTTATCAGTCTCTTTTTTATGAATAATTTTTTAGTGATAAATTTATCACTCTCTTATTTTTATAGTGTTAAATTTATTAGTTAGGACCTGTAG
Source organism: Camellia oleifera (assembly GCA_022316695.1). Taxonomy (NCBI): domain Eukaryota; kingdom Viridiplantae; phylum Streptophyta; class Magnoliopsida; order Ericales; family Theaceae; genus Camellia; species Camellia oleifera. Next base: position 131,419,986 of record CM039315.1, on the reverse strand, counting down.
GTAAATAAGTCTAGTGAATAGGACTAATTGGTAAGTACCTCATTAATACACACATCCATATTCAAGAATACACTATGTATTGCAGACATATGTATGATGCAAGAGGTTAGAATGAAAGGAGTATTAGAACCCATACCCGGTTTGAAAAGAAGCTGTGATTGAAGAAGCCATTGTTCATAGGTTCAGAGCTTGAGCTCACTGGGAAGGTTTGTGAAACCTTTTCTGGTAATCGATGAAAGGGCCTATCCAAATCGACTGTTATCCGCTACGGACTTTTCGCGTAATAACCCAACTGCCCCTCATACTTGATGATATCTCCCATATTACACCCTTTTTCTTTTTCTTTCTCTTTTTCTTTTTTCAGTTTTTGCTATTTTTTTTCTGATTTCTTTTCTTCCGAGGATCTAAGAAAAATGTGAGAAAAATAAAGAATAGAAGATAATTATTGGTTTTAAAACACTTTTGATTTTTTTTTATTTTTCTAAATTTTGATGCAAATCAAAGTCAGCATTTGCCCTATTTTTATAAGTATATATCATTTTTCCAAAAAGGAACATAATTTGAGTAGTTTTTTTTTTTTTTTCTTTTCCACAATTGAAATTGGATACTTTATTATTATTATTATTATTGTTATCAATTATTCTCTCCAAGTCACCTAGAATGAAATTGTAAGAGGAGTTGTAGGCGAGTGCAATTGTTAGGCTCATAACTTTTTAGGTAATACCTTATCTTTTTAGGTAATAATTGTTAGGCTCATAACTACACTTAGAGCCAAACCCATTAGAAATTTTAACCATTTGGACTAAAGGTACAATTCAATTACTTTGTTAAAGATGTTCGTGATCACTAAATTGACCAAGTAATAAAAAAAAATTAAAAGCAAAAGTAAGTTATGAATTTTAGCATAAATTTGTTTGGTTTTCAAATTAATTATTGCTTGATCTAATTAGAGCTTTATGTTGCAGCTGAATATTTGGTCAGCACAAACACTAATTTTACCTCAAAGTTTAAAAAAAAAAAAAGCACAATAATTGATAGTAAAATATGAGAGCAATATAATCTCTTTTGAATAAGAAAATTTGTGTTTACGCAATGGAATTCCTTGCAAGAATTTGGCAATAATCAAATCCACCACCACATTCCAAAAGGACAATATGGGTGTAAATATTGTAATCTCCTATTATCTTCTTCATTAGTATTATTTTTTTAAATTTTATTTATAGATTTTTTTGGGTTCATGTTCATTTGAAGAGGTATTCACAAGGTCCAATTTATAGGGTTGAAAATTAGGGCATGCACTAGCACTGCCCCTTTTTCTTTTTCTTTATTTTTTTTGGGGCCCCTCTTTGTGAAGATGGAAAGAACTCCATTTGTGTTGTTTTTACTTTCAAAGACCCACAAATATGCATTTTAGATACATACACGTAAAGAAATTCATATGATAAAAGAATAAGATGTTATTTCTTCGTGTTTTTTTTTTTAAATTTTATAAAAAGATGCTATTTCTTTTTCAAGTAAACCTGTTTAAAGGAGATGCTCTTAAAATCACCAATCAAATATTGTTCTTTTTTTATGTCTATTACCTTTTAGACTAGTATATTTGGACAATCAGAATTGATGCACAATGGATATGGTTCTGCTTTCAATTGGGTCACATTCACATTCACATTCTTATCTTGCTTTAATATTTACAATCTCGTTTTGGCTAAAAGTTATCTTCCTATCAAGAGCCAAAAGAAATCACCTTTAAGCACCGCCAATTGGGAGGGGATTTGAGTCTAACCATCCAAAACTACTCCCCGAATCCGGATTAGTCGGCCCTAAGGGTCGGATACCGGGTGGTGAACCTAAAAAAAAAAAAAGAAATCACCTTTAAGCACCAACTCCTTTCCTTTATATGGAAAGCACTCATAATTTATCAGTATTTATTTAGTGTCCTATCAACTAATCGTGGTGTGAGAGACTGGGAAAAAGATGGCCAATACTGGGGAAGTGCAGGAGTGGTGGTTGGCGGTGGGGCAGGAGTAAGAAGGGGGGAAGACAAAGAACAGGAGGGGCAAAAATAGGAAGAAAAAAAACATTTCCAAGTTTTTGCAATTCCTATTGCTAGTTTAATTAAAAAATATTTTCATTTTTTAAAAACATTTTTTGTCCCAAACGTTATTTTATTTAGTAAAATTAATGAAAATATATATTTTAATCATTAAACTCAATAGAAAATATTATTTTAATATTTTTAACTAAAATACTATTTTTTGTCAATTTTACTTAATAGAAATAGAAAAAAAAATTTAGATTGAAAACAAATCAAAATACTAGAGTTTAAATTGATAAAACTAAAAATTCATAATTTATCCTGCTATAAGACTTAGTTCCTATTTTTTTTTTTTAATTTACATTATTTTTATTTTGTCAATTCAATTTTTAACTTATTTAATTTGTAATGGAAGGAACACTTTTTTTTTTTTTTTCTTCCAAATTTGCTAGACATTTTGGACAAAAAGGATGATGAGATTATTTAAACAAAAATTAAATAAATTGATAATTAAATTAACAAATATCAAAATGTAATAAAATATAAGTTTAGGTAATTGTACTTACATTATCAATTTATCTCTTTACATTATTTTTCTAATTTTTTTACGGGATTTAAATTTTATATTTTCTCTTTACACTCTTTATAATTACAAAATAATCCTAATCCCTATCATTTTTTGTTCTCTTTACTCCCCCTCAATTTTTCAAGCCCTAATCTCACGACCATCACCATTGACCACCACTTCTTCCACATTTGACCACCATTCCATGACCACTACCTGGCAATCCTCCCCCACCCATGACCGCCAATCCACTACCAGTCTCTACCTCTACGAGCCACCACCATTACAGCTTGTATCTCGCGACCCACCACTATCACAACCCTCACCCTCGATCTAGGGTTTTGAACATGGTGGGGGCCAACGGAGAGAAGTAGGGTGAAGGCGATAGTAAGTGGTTCTCCAGTGGAGATAGAGGAGGAGGTAAATGGAAGGAGAAATTTTGTTTTTTTAAAATTTGAATGCATTTTGATAATTTTAAATAAAAATATAAATATAAATATAATAAAAAAATAAAAAAATTCAAGGGTGTTGTTTGTTTAGTTGGGTATTCGGGAAGTTCTATCACACACATCTCTTATTATATGCATCCTTAAGTTATATCATTTTGTTATTTAGTTATGATCAATTTTCTTCTTTAGTTATGACTCATAAGATTTTTAGTTATATCTTATGTGTTGTTTCGTTATAACTTTTTTTTTTTATTATTTCATTTTAGTTATGACTCAAAAAATATATAATTATATTATTTTTTTATTTAGTTATAAGATGTATAAGGTAATGGTTCCATATAAAATTAATTTCCTACAAACTTTAAACACCAATCATTAAAGTGCCTTGACAACTATTTACTTTATAAGACCATCTCCAACCCTGAACCAAACCTGTCATCAAATTTAAAATTTGGTGAAAAAATCACTTTTTCTTGCTCCAACGATTTCACCAAACCGGTATCAAATTCAGAATTCATCAAACAAATCATCAAAGTGAGAACAGTATACAGATTTAACCAAAACATTGTGCGTGACCGTTGGAGGGAGGAACCGGTCAACTAGCTGGTTGCCCGGCCGGTTGACCAACCGGTCAACCTCTGCGTCAAGGTTGGTTTGACCTGTCAAGTGGTTGGTTTGAACTGCTTGGTTTGAACCGTGGTCGTTGGGAGCAACCGGTCAACCGGCCGGTTGACCTACCGGTCCACCGGATTCAGTCCTTCGGCTAGCATTTGAATTGGTACAGTTTTGAGGGTAGCATATGAACTAGTTGGTTTCATTTCATGTTGTTTGCGCTGGGTTATTTTGACATAGTTTACTTTGTGAATTATGAATAATTTAGAGGGTGATATAAATTTTAATTTTCTTCAAAATATAAATAAAATTGTTACCTTTTACATATATATTACAAAACTAGCTGTTACAATAATAAATTACCGTTGGATGGATAGACTATTTTGATTATGCATATCAACATCAGTAATTATCATTTAACACGTAATTATGAAATGTGCGTAAATGGATGTGGTATTATGATTTCTGGCACATCAACAAAAATTTGAAGACATGATTATTAAATTTATGTCATATTTGGAGAGGTATTCAGGGTAGAATTGAACACTGCACAATTCTGAATATTAAAGATTGAATCAGACCAACAGCAGCTCATCACATAACTTCTAAATTACTTAGTTCATATAGTGCTTAGAAACATGAAGATTACAAACAAGAAAACCTTTCATTCCAAAACTTGAAACAAAATTGCATGTATTGTTGTGATGAATTTAGTGTTCATCGTGAAGATGCCATATATGTTCTACTAAATCGTTACGGAGGGCATGATATGCATCCTTATCTCTAATACCTAAATGACAAGACAAAAATGTTTGGAAGTCATTCGTAGGAGTAGAGGAAAGTTGCACTGGTGTGTTGGTTGATGAAATTTCATAATTGAAGTCAAGGTGCTCCTCCCTCTCATCTTCGACAATCATATTATGTAAAATAATACAAGTCTTCATTATGTTGGCAAGCATTTTCGAATCCCAAAAACATACAGCACCACCTATAATTGCGAATCGAGATTGAACGACTCCGAATGCCCGCTCTACATCTTTCCTGGCAGACTCTTGCATCATTGCAAAATGTTGTCTCTTTGCTCCTTTGGGAGAAAAAATTGTTTGAACCAGTGTTGCCCATTGAGGGTATATACCATCAGCAAGGTAATAACCCATATCGTAATTATGTCCGTTAATCGTGTAATGGACAGGGGGAGCTTTACCTTGTGCAAGATCAGAAAACAAAGGCGATCGGTCTAACACATTCAAATCATTGTATGAGCCAGGCATTCCAAAAAATGCATGCCAAATCCATAAGTCATAAGATGCTACTGCTTTAAGAATAATGGTTGGCTTCTTTTGATGGCCTACATATTGACCTTGCCATGCCTTTGGACAATTTTTTCACTTCCAATGCATGCAATCTAAACTTCCCAACATGCCAGGAAACCCCCGAACCTCTCCAATAGCAAGTAATCTAGTAATGTCAGTTGGTGTTGGAGATCTCAGATATTCTTCACCAAATATTTCAATCACTGAATTACAAAATTGTTGCAAACTTTGAAGTGCAGTACTTTCTCCGATACGTATGTAATCATCAACTGCATCTGCTGTAACACCATATGACAATATTCTCATCGCTGAAGTCATTTTTTGTAGGGGAGATAATCCAAGTACATAAGCTGCATCTTGTTTTTGAATAAAATATGAATTGTGTGCTTGGATTGCATTCAAAATTCGTAGATATAAAGGACGATGCATTCGAAAATGTCTCTGAAATACTGTAGGCGAATACACAGGATTTGTAGCAAAATAATCTCCAAACAATCTGTCGTGACCCTATCTTCTATTTCTGTGTATATACCTATGACCTACAACAGAACCACCTACCTTCTTTGAGCTATCACTCTTCAGAATCTGAAGCATATTAGTATTGTTCTGCTCATAAGCTCCTAAAAGTGTGACAATATATTCATCATCAGATTCATCATCAGAGGAAGAGGAAGAAGAAGAAGAGGATGAAAATGAAGTCAATATCATGGATTTGAAGGTATTCATGATGCTCTATTTTGTTCAAGTTATGATCGTATCAGTTTTGTGGAGTTGTCTGGCATATGGATAATGAATTTATGTGAGAGCATAATTCATTCGCCAGACATATATGTAATGGAGGGAAAAATGGAGGGAAAAAGAAATAGGAAAAAGAATTGGGAACAGAAATGGAGGGGAAAAAAAAAAAAAATTTTGGCTGACCGGTCGACCTGCCAGTCGACCAACCGGTCGCCCCTTCCCCAGTTCACAGAGATGGGTTCAAATAGTTCAAAAGGGTTTTTTTTTTTTTAAAAAAAAAATTTACTCTTACCGGTCGACCCACCGGTCGATGAACCGATTGACCCACGGGATTTGATGCACCGTTGAAGCACTCGGTATCAGATTGAGAAAAAAATCATTTTTTTACTCAAATTTAGTGAAAATTTTGGTTCAGGGTTGGAGATGCTGTAACTAAAAAGAAAAATGATATAATTTGAATTTTTTGACTCATAACTTCAACAAAAAAAAAAAAAAAAAAAGGTCATAACTAAATATAACATAAGATATAACTAAGGAACCATGAGTAATTAAAATAATATCATACGGCAAAAAAAAATAGTCATAATTACAAAATAATAATAATAATAATATAACCAAGGTGCATATTAGAATTTCCCATCTCACATATGATACATGCATGATGCTATGATTTGGAAGTTAGCAAAATGAGGGAGTTTGTTGAGTCTTCATGCTCTTTCCTAGTGCAGCCCCTCTCTCTCTCTCTCTCTCTCTCTCTCTCTCTAAAAATATGATTCTTATTTCCACAAAACCAAAATCAACATCACAATTCATTACTATGCATTTACCTTCTTCAATTTCTCCACATCCCACTCTTTAAAACTGTCAATTACTTTCCTCACCTAATACAAAGTACCCTTCACTTCATGTTTCCACTAAAAACTGGGCGTTTCAGTGATCATGATTCTGAAATACCTTTCATTTGCAGGTTATAGAAAATTATACAAGTCTCTGAAAATCAAACTTTAGAGAGGACTTAAATCTCCCCTCATAAGCAAATGGGTTTTGATTCACCATTGATTTTACTCTGTACTAAATAGTTTTCAAGCTTCAAACCATGAAATTCACTGTGATGATACCACTGACCCTTTTTATATTGATCATTCTTGGTGGCTCTGTGTACTGTGAAAGGCCTTCTGTTGTAAATGTTGGAGCAATTTTCAGTTTCGATTCGGTCATCGGCAGAGTTGCCAAGGCCGCCATGGAAGCCGCGGCCTCCGATATCAATGCCGATCCGAGAATTCTCAGTGGGACTGAATTGAAGTTAATTATGGAGGATACAAATTGCAGTGTATTCATGGGGTCTATTGAAGGTAACCCTATCGTCCTCTCTAATTGGTGTTAATTGTTTTTAGGATTATAATTAATTAGTTAATATTGTTGTGTAAGTGAAGTGAAATAATATTCTTGATTTAAAATAATGATGAACTTAACCAAATTTGTGGAAATCATATTATTGTTCTATAATTAGTTTTTCATTTTTCTCTTCATTTGTTTCTTGGAATATAAGAGAAAGGAAATTGAGCCCTCTTTAATTTGCATAAGTCCTAGCAGAGCCTAAACCATCTTACTTTGCAAACAAAGACTGTAGGTTTAACGATCCATCAACTTTTTTTTTTTTTTTTTTTTTTTTAAAAAATATGCTATATTTTATTGTGTTTTCCTTTCACAAATTTCATGCTATGTTGGCTTGTGAAGTTACCTGTGTGAGAAAGCAGAACATTATATTGAAATTATTTGGTCATGGTTGAAGAAATTTCTCAAATATAATCATCGGTGAAAGCCGTCTGGGTCCATTGCCTTCCACTGTAACAACACATGTTTTGCACTCTTCAAAAGTGTGGAGAAATCATACAAAAATGAGCAAATTTGGGATCTTACATCAGCCAGTCAAAACCCATACTAAGGATTTTCCAACCCATAGTTGCCAGTATTGAAAACCAAAGGGACGACAATATGTGAAATGGAAATATGGTCCAAAAATATTATAAAAATGGGGAACTATAACAAATTATTCAGGAAGCTTAAAAACAGCAATGTGAAAGTATTAGAATACTTCGATGATCAATTTCGTAATACTAATCGTGTATAATTAGAACAAGTATATTATTGTTGGAAATTAAGATTCGAGAGGATGAAAAATGACAGAAATTATTATTTGTTAAGTATATAATTATAAGAATTATAAGAAGTGCGCTTTTTTGAAGTTTTCACAACATCGTAATTGTGCAAGAGTTTTAAAACTTTTCGAAAATGTATCCTAGAAGTTTCCATTGAAGTGTCCGAGGCATGTCGCTGTCCTACATGTGTCAGACACGGTTACTGTTAATAATTTAAAGTGTCCGTGCGTCATAGTACGTATAAAGATAGTACTTTAGTGAGGTAGCCTGTTAGATAACTTTACTTGGTTTAATTATGTATTAAACCATTCTTTGGCAAAAAGCAAGTAAATAGTTCTCTCAAATAAATATTATGTTCGACTTTCCATAGATGAATTACGTGGTCGGAATGCTGGATTTCTGTTCTCCTTGCCGGCTTCAATACCTTTATTACATTTCTTTTGTCAGCGTTTCAGGTAATTGAGAGGGAAGTAGTGCCAATAATTGGTCCACAGTCTTCTTCAATAGCTCATATGATTTCTCTGATTGCTAATGGTCTCCCACTTGTCTCTTATGCTGCCTCTGATCCGACTCTGTCTGCCCTTCAATTCGCCTACTTTTTCCAAACTACACAAAGTGATTCCTACCAAATGGCAGCCATGGCTGATTTGATTGACTTTTATGGATGGAAAGAGGTTATTGCCATCTTTGTGGATGATGAGTACGGAAGAAATGGAATATCTTCTTTGGATGATGAGCTTGCAAAGAAAATGTCAAAAGTTTCGTTTAAATTGACTTTGCCTACCCAATATGATCTCAGCAATATAACTTATCTGCTCAACAAGTCCAAATTGCTTGGACCTCGTGTTTATGTTGTTCATATTAATCCAGACCCGGGATTGAGAATCTTTACTGTTGCTCAAAAACTTCATATGATGACTGGTAACTATGTGTGGCTTTCAACGGATTGGCTTTCTGCTACATTAGATACATTCTCCACAGAAAATCAATCTTCTTTAAAAATCCTTGAAGGGGTAGTTGGGCTTCGTCAGCATATTCCACAAACCATCCAAAAAAAGGCCTTTCTGTCTCGATGGAGAAAAATGCAGAAGAATGGGCAAATACATTCTGAATTGAATGTTTATGGATTTTATGCATATGATACAGTGTCGGCAGTTGCACATGCAATTGATAATTTTTTAAATGAGCACTACAATATAGCATTTTCTTTCACTGACAAGCTACACGATGAAAAAGGAACTGAAAAACACAACTTGGGAAGCTCAAAGTTTTTGATGGTGGTAAAGTTCTATTAAAAAAATTGAAGGACATAAATTTCACTGGTTTGACGGGGCAAATTCAATTTACCACAGATCGGAACCTTGTGAACAGTGATTATGATGTCATTAACATTGCACAGATGGCAATTCATGGGGTAGGTTATTGGTCTAATTTTTCAGGTCTCTCTACTCTACCACCAGAAACTCTCAAAGAGGAACAAATTAGCCATTCCCATCCAGATCAGAAGCTTGACAATGTTACCTGGCCTGGTGGGACAACAGAAAAGCCACGTGGGTGGGTGGTTGCCAGCAACGAAAGACCATTGAGAATTGGAGTACCAAATAGAGCCAGTTTTGTTGAATTTGTGACAGAATCGCACAGCAGCCACAAAATACAAGGTTACTGCATCGATGTGTTTAATGAAGCCCGAAAGCTAGTCCCGTATGATATTCCTTTCAAATTTGAGCCGTTTGGGGATGGTCAGTCCAATCCCAATTATAATGAACTTGTGAAGAAGGTTGCAGATGATGTAAGTAATATGTATGGGCTTCCATTAGTAATAAAGATAACGTAAGCTTGCAGATTAAGCATAATATACTAAATCAGATTAAAGGGATAGGTAATGAACTATTTGGGGATGGTTGGATCAATCCCAATTATATTGTCTTCTTTTTCGCTTGGCATACCATTTCTTTTAATTGTTAAATAGTGTACTTTTCATAGACTTTGATCCTAAACCTGTAAGGTCCCACGGCTTAAACTCTATGGTATTAGCAGATTTATTAGTGATTAATTTCAAATGAGCATACCTTGATTATTCTTTTGAAACACACTGTCAGGTCTTTGATGCAGTTGTTGGGGACATTGCAATTGTGACAAACCGGACAAAGATTGTTGATTTTACTCAGCCTTATGCTATCACAGGTCTCGTCATAGTGGCTCCCATCAGTGACTCAAAATCAACTGCTTGGGTGTTTCTCAAACCATTTACAGTATAGATGTGGTGCGTCACTGCAGCTTCCTTTGTGATGATTGCAGTGGTTATCTGGATTCTTGAACATCGTGTCAACGATGATTTCCGGGGTTCTCTGAGGAGACAGATCATAACAATGTTTCTGTAAGCTTCCTGGATGTTTAAAGGAACTTTCTTCTTCATTTTTGGTTGTTCATTTTGTAAATAGTCATTGCAGTCTATTAAGTTTTTAATGCTATCACCATATCTATATTTTTGGTGAACTGTTTGATACTTTGAACCTGCGTCTAAACGGACCCTATGTCATCAAAGAGAACTTAATTTCCAAGCATTTTATGTTGCAGGTTCAGCTTCTCAACTCTGTTCAAGAAAAATCGTACGTACACTTTTGACAATCTATCCTGATTACTTGTTTTCTATCTATAATGTGTGCTTCTATCATCTATCATAGAGAGCAGTGATCAGATGAGCTTAAGGAATCTTTCATTTGCTGTCTTTGTTCCTAAAGCCTTTCGATTGAGCTTAAAACTAAGTTTTCAAAACATCAGGAAAAGCCTGTGGTTATCTTTTAAGTAAGCAATGCATGAAGTATATTTAAACCCGAATCAATGATTGCATTGTTTTAGGTGAAATTCTTAACTAGTCATGATTTATTTTCATAACTTCCTTCTTTTTTCCATTCTTAAAATGTAGTCATATTTAGAATAATTAGGAGAATAGCTACTTATAGATCACAAAGTCAAAGATAAGCACTTGGTTAATATTTTAATTCATGGAGTTATTGTTGTCAAATAGAAAATGTAATGTTTAGCACCAAAAATCATCTCAGCAAATCTGATTTGTCTTGTAATCTTGCCTGCACCATCACAATTTGTTATGCACTGGAAAACATCTCTTCATGAAAAATCTATCTTGTGAGACTGACAACATTTTTCACATTTTTCCATAGTCATACTTCTCCTGCATCTTTTTTGGGTATCATTTCTATTGCTTTTGCAATAATTTTGCTTCCCTCTAATGAAAGTAAAAGAATGTGGAAATTTCTGTCCTGCGGTGCACCATTCTGATTTTATCAAGGATTTGGACTTCTGGGACCGACACTAAGTATTACTTTATTTTGCAGAAGAAGATACAGTAAGCACACTTGGAAGGTTGGTAATGGTGGTTTGGCTTTTCCTTTTGATGGTGATCACATCGAGTTACACAGCAAGCTTGACTTCAATCCTTACAGTCCAGCAGCTCTCATCATCATCCATCACAGGAATCGACAGCTTGATTGCAGGTGATTGGCCTATTGGTTATCAAGTGGGGTCATTTGCTTATAGCTATATGACGGAAATTCTTTACATACCTCAATCAAGACTCATTTCTCTGGGCTCCCCAGAAGAATATGATAAAGCATTGCGGCTAGGACCAAGCAATGGAGGGGTGGCAGCTATTGTAGATGAACTTCCATATGTCGAATTGTTTCTGTCACAGCAGACTGATTTTGGAATTGTTGGGCAATCATTCACAAGGAGTGAGTGGATGGGGATTTGTAAGTACTTTCATTTACAAACAGATACATGGTTGCACACGTATTAACGCATACACATTCTATATCTAGAATTGCTCGGTGATAGTGTTTAGATTTAAATGTCTTCATTATAATATAATCAGGCTTTTCAGAGAGACTCTCCACTTGCCTTTGACATGTCCACGGCGATCCTCAAGCTTGCTGAGACCGGAAGACTTGAGGAGATACATGACAACTGGTTCTGTAAAGCAGGTTGTGCAGCAGACAGAAGAAAAACCCCGGAGCCTAATGAGCTCCAAATGAGCAGTTTCTGGGCTCTCTATCTTCTGTGTGGCGTTTTTACTCTCACCGCTTTGCTAGTCTTTTTTCTACGAACTATTCGCCAATATATCCGATACAAACGGAAGCTGATGGAACCTTCTTCTCCCTCATCCTCTGCATCAACGAGTACTCCGTGTTCTAAGGTCATTTATAACTTCTTTAACTTAATTGATGAGAAAGAAGAAGCTATCAAAAAAAGTGTTACTCAGCATGGTAATGCTCAACCTCCTCAGGTGTGCCGATCAATGATATACATTTTATTCAATAGGGCTTAAAGGGATTGTCTTATATTTTTATATCAATTTTAGGATTTGGTGCACCTGAATTCTAGTTCTATAGACGATGAAAGTTACTGAAAATACAAAATGTTACTATGAATCATGTATGTATCTTGTCAAACATGTAGTTTTATTAATCCAATAACATTCTCTGATTTCATTGTGTTCTTGTTCAGATATTTAGCTAATATGCTAATAAATAAATTTAAGGGTAAAATATCAACAGGTCCTAATAGTTAGACTTAATTCCCATCAAGTCCTATTGAAAATAAGTCTTGGTAAAATTGTCGCTAAAAATAATTTTTTTTTTGACAATTTTTTACACATGTCGCTAAAAATTGACAATTACTGACTTTTTTTTGTCATAATTTTTATAAATTGTCGCTAAAACTTATAATTAGTGACTTTTTTTATGACAAATTTTTTCATAGGACCTGTTAAACAATAAGTCTGCTTATTAGGACCTACACGTACGTATTTCTTATTTTTTCTTACTTATACATACACATATCTATTCTGATATATAAATTATACAACTCACTTAGTGTGAATTCCTATATATCACACATTTTTACATTCCCAAATTGCCTCTATGTAATTGCCCATTTTCTGATTTTAAAATTTAAATTTTGATTTTTTCATGTTTTTTCTCCATCTACATTTAATTTGTGTTCCTCTAATAACAGAATTGTCTTCTATTTCTGCACAAGTAACACATGTGCGCCCAACTTCTAGTACTATACATGTGGAAATTATTATTTTCTAACATAATCATACATCAAATACATGGACATGGATAATTTTGTTTACATGTCCACATACGTCCTTTGGACTGAGTCAATGCCCAAGTTCATAAACTTTCCTCATAGCTCCATACTATCACTACAAATGTGTGATTCTTAATACATAAAAATACATAAATAAAAATATATTAAGAAAAATAATGTGTAATTTAAATTTTACTCTTACATCATAAAATTTAGGGTAAATTACACTGAAACCTTGTGAGATTTTTGTTTAATACAGATCCTTCCTTCACGTTTGAAAAATTACACTTACCTTCCTGTCAGATTAAAATGATATATTTTCCCTTTGGCCTTTATACATATAAAATAATAAAATAATACTGATATTTTATTCATATCATTTCAAGAGAAATAACAATCATTTTCTTTGGTTTAACTCACACAAAAAATATAAAAAAAAAAATTTCGTTTTTTTTCTTTTTTTACTAATTTTTTTTAATATTTTAAGCAATTTATTTATTTATTTTTTAGATACACCTAATCTAGATATACTTAAGAAGTATAATATTTTGTGTGTGTGTGTGTGTGTGTTTTTTTTTTCAATTCACTAAATACAAAATATATATATATATACAAAAATACAAAAATTCAATAATACTGTAATAAATGTGAATGACGGTGTTTGGTAGTACTATGAAGAAAAACTGAAACCAACATGGTCAGTGGCGGAGCCAGGAATTTAACATAGGGGGCACCCATTAATTACAATCTCAAATTTTTTCTTCCCCAATCAATAACAATAACATAATAATAATTTTTCGAGCAAATGTTAAACATTAAAAATTAATATCCATTACAAAAAATTTAAAATTTTAAACTTTTACAATTGACCACGACGAGTTTTCATCTTTTGAAATCTTTCCATAATAGTATCATTGTCAATGCCATCAAAAATATCTCTCTCAATGTAGACAATCAAGCTATCATTCATCCATTCATCACCTATTCGATTCCGCAACCGATTCTTCATAATATTCATAGCTGAAAATACCCTCTCAACAGTAGCAGTTGCAACATGTAAGATTAATGCTAAAGTCAATAGCAAATACACCAATGGATATACTTTGTCTCTTCCAGTCTCTACCATTTTCTTAGCAAGATCGGCAATTCCATTCAACATTGAGAACTCACTACTGGATAGCATGTCGATAATATATGTATCAAGTTGATCATTAAGTACCATGAGCTCCACTGAAGAAAATTCTTTGGGATAAAATTCAGCAAGATGAATTAACTTTTCCTGTCAAAACTAGAAAAAGAGTTAGATGGATTCAAACATGCCACACAAAGTAACAACTCAGTGTTCAACTCAGTGAAACGAGCATTTAGTTCTTGAATTTGCATATCCAAAATAGTGTAGAATAACTCAGCGCGATAGTAATGTAAGTTTGTAATTTCTTGAGCATTGCGTCTTTTTCTCCCTCGAGCTACAAACATATCTTCCATTTGGGGAACATCAATTTCATGCTTTTCACAAAAAGAGAAAATATTATCAAGTAAAGATATCCACCCACTCTCCCTCATCTTTTGGAGTCGTACTTTAGAAATTTGAACTAAATTCATGGCATTAACAATATCTTGATCTTTCCTTTGTAGTGCTTGCGATAACTCACTTGTAATAGCCAATATCGTTTTCATCAAATGAAAGTTGAATACAAACTCAAATGATTGAATTGAGTCCAACAATATATTGCTTCTGCTCGTTGTTCTGAATTTGAATCATCCTCCGAAATCATTTTAAGCACATCAATCATTGTTGAAAACATACTAGCTAAGCTGACTAAAATACCATAGTGTGAACCCCAACGTGTATCACCAGCACGTTTAAGATTGGTTTCTTAATTTAAGCCTTGCCCGCTAGATAGCTCTCCAGTATTATGATCACGAGGTTGACAAGGACCTTTTTGTAGATATACCCTACGAATTCGGTCTCGATCATTAGCACTATAGTCCGTAATCCGAGGCCGTAGTCCTGGATCTGCAGGAAGATCTTCTAAGTTGATTTCTATGCGACTTTGTTTTGCGGAAGAATAATTTTCATCTTTTTCTTGAGAAAGAGATGATTCCTACTTTGATTTTCTTTTGAAATATTTCTCCATGACTGTTTGAAAAAACTAAAAATCAAAATAAAAATTCATAATCAAAATCTCGAACCCCCCACAAATCAAAATCTTTAGTTTTAATACAAATCAAAAAATTTAAATTAGCACAAATCACAACAAATCAAAAATTTTAATTTTAGCACAAATTATAACAAATCAAAATCCCTAATTTAAATATTAAGCACTGCAAATTAATATTTTTAATTTTAGCACAAATCAAATCCCTAATTTTAGCACAAACAACAACAAACCAAAATCCCTAATTTTAATATAAATCACCACCAATTAAGATTCATAATTTTAGCATATCAAAATCTCTTATTTTAACATAAATAATAACAAATAAAAAAAATTTACAAATCAAAATTTAACAAATAATTATAAATTAATACTCATAATTTTTATTTAAAAGTTAAAAAAAATAATAAAGTTACCTGTAAACAACGAAGAGAAGATACCAAGGTTGTAGTGTGGTCCCAAATCTGTGTTGTGTGATCCTAATTTGGTGTATCGCGAGTTGGTAAATTGCAAAATAACAAAGGGAGACAAAGAAGACAAAGAAAATATGAAGATACTTTACAAGTACTGTGAATAAATAAAAAAATAAAGAATTTCATACACTTATAAGGTTTTAGAGTTTTAACTTTGTTGCAATTGGAATTGTATGTACTCACCTAAAAAAAAGTTATGTATCAATATTTGATTAGGATTGAGATTCCCAAAAAAAATAAATAAATAAATAAATAATTAAAAAAAATACAAGTGTAGGTGCTATGCTAGCGTGTGGTGTGTGTGTGTGTGTCAGTGGTTTAATATGTTTGAATGTATGTTGGAAAGTAAAAGGCAGAATCCATTTTAAATTTTTAAAAAAAAAAAAAATTCCAAAAGTCAGGGGGGCACGTGACCCCCCTGAGCCCAAGTTGCCTCCGCCCCTGAACATGGTCTTCTTATTCAACCTTACATTAGAGAATACATCGGCTATATTTATATACAAAGTAATAAGAAGCTCAACTAATCATCTAGAACAAAATATCTTCTAACAAACTAACTGTCTTCTTAACTGTGTAACTAACTCCTAAATTGGTGAACTTCTTTAACTGCAATCTGAGTTGTAGCCACCTACTCTGGCTGAACTAATGAGCCTGAGCTGGTTGAACTATATTCCTCAACATACTGTAATAAATGTGGGTGAATAGATGAGAAAGAAAAATGATGGTGGAAATAAAAATGAAAAATTCTATTCATATATAAAAATTTATACAAAAAATATTATAAAAATATTGTGATAATGATGTTATTGTAAATATAAATCATGTTTATAAGTGTTTTGTTTAAAAGTGAAAGGTCACTGTTAAGTTCTATCATATTGTTTGAAAATTTTGTATAAAATTTATGTTTGTATATCATCACTCAATAAGAATATGTTTAAGTAGAATTTAATGATGGAAAGTTGTAGAATGTAGTCATGATGATAAAAAGAAGCAATGGTAAGAAAAAGGGCAAAATGGTCATTTAGAAAATTTTAAGGCATAACATCAGCAATTCAGAAGGTAATTTTTAATGAGATTACAAACCCCAAGGAGAAGAGTGTGATTTTTCAAATGTGAGTGAGAATCTATATTAAACAGAAATCTCGGAGACGTCAGTGTAATTTTTATTTATTTATCTAATGTTGGGCATTAATAATTTTTTATTTCTATTTTTCTAAGCGAGTGATGTTACTTATTTACACTTACACCTACAATGATAGGATAAGAGAGTTGGACTTCATTTCATTAAGTATATAATAAATCAAAAATTAACACATATAATATATAATTATAAATATACTTTTATGAGTATTAAATATTTTTTTTTTCCTAAACTAATGGTTATTATGCGGTACACGAAAACCACCAACATTATTATTGTTAGGGATCTGGGATCCAACCCAAAACTTTTAAGAAATCATACCAAATAGAAAAACACACACACCCAAGAAGAGACAATATTTAACGTGATTTAATCTCAATGCCTACGTCTATGGGAGAGTAACCGGTTATCACTATAACAACGAAGATTACAATAGAGGAGGAGAGCACTCTCACTCAACTTCTACTAAGCTCTCCCTCAACTCCCACTCAGCTCCACCTCTCATATAGAGGGAGCTCCCCTCTCTCACACAAAGGGACTCTCTATCTCACTCTTTACGGTAACATTTGATAGAGTTTTATAATTATGATTTAAGAATAGAGTTGTATTTTGAGTTTGTGAGTTTTGAAATTATAATTTAAAAAGAGAAATTTTGTTTGATTATGAGTTTTGAATTGATTTTTGAATTTTTGATGTGACATATGTTATTTGATTCAAAAACTTACAACTCTTAACCAAACACACACAACTCAAAATTCTATTCAAAAGTTATAAAAAATTTAAAAAAAATTGAAAATACTTTTTATTTAAAATATAAAAAAATAACATGTGCTAATTGTCTTTAAAAAAAAAAAAAAAAAACAAACAAACAAACAAACAAACACTATTTCGATGAACTGGTCAAACGTCTAGGGATGTCTAGAAGAATAACCGGGTAATCGTGTTTAAAAATAAATGTAAAATTAATTTTTAAAAATCCTAACCAAATACGACATTTAAACACGTGTAGAATCATGATTTCAAAACCAGACCAAACGCAACCCATTTTTGCTCCCTTCTAGCTCTCCCCCTTGGCTTCACTATACACCGAAAAGAGAAGTGTGAAAGCCACCATTCTTGGCTTCCATCAGCCTTCAATCTTGACTTCTTGAAGCTGCTTTCGGTGGAGAATAATCACCCCTCACATGGGGTGATAGATGTCCAACAATTATATGTGACTAATAAATGGAAATCCAAGCAGTACTCTTGAGGAAGTCTATGCCAAAATGGTATTCCACCATGGAATTTCCACATACCAAAAATCCCTTTCAAAGGCTCCACAATATGCTTAATTACAAAAATAAAAATAAAAACATAAAAATATTAGTTATATATATATATATGTGAATCCCACATTCATATGTTTGGGTGTGTACATACCCCCCCCCCCAAAAAAAAAAAAAAAAAAAGACTTCAGTGTTACTAGATATTTGATGTAATGATAGATGAGAAATGAGAGGGTAATTTATATGGATAAATTGGGCCAAGCTAAGTAATGGGCCATTTTGGGCCGCACTGCGAAGGGCTGAGTAAAATGGCCGTGAAGTTACTCCGGTTCGTAAAAAGGCTTTGAAATTAGTCCGGTCCAGAGCCTTATACTCTAGTTCGGTTGAGAAGTACTACGGATGACCGGTCCCTGGAATTAGTTCGGTCGCTGTACATGAAACCGACGTATGCTGAGTTCTCCTAAGTACTTGGTGTCAGAGTTACTTCGGCTTAACTCTCTTATGGATAGCTCGGTCTCAGCATATGAAAGCCGAGGTAAGAGAAGTTAAGGTAGTAGCCGAAGTAAGAGTTAGGTCGGCCGTATGGAAGTTCGGCCATGGTGAAACCATCTCACTTGGTTTAAGCAGTGAGGGGGGTGTTGAAAGAAGCATTATCTTTCAGGAATGTGAATCCTAGGAGAACTCTATATGGAGGAGTAAGAGTCCTACTAGGATTATGCCACACGAAACCTATAAAAGCTCACCTATATCACCTTTGGGGAGGTAACACAACTTTGTTTTCTGAACACACAGAGTTTTTGTCTATTTGTCAAGCTTACTGACTTAGGCATCGGAGAGGTTTCCGGCACACACCCGCCGGCTAGCTCACGTTTGTGTTTTCAGGTGATAAAGCGACGTCGTACGGAGGAGCGTAGACTTGATCAACAGGATTATACGAGAAGGCGTATTTCTTTCCCGTACAATTGGCGCCGTTTGTGGGAACTCAGACAAGAACAAAACCTCTTGATCAAGCTTTTCTTCTTTAGAATCAATGGCGCACAACGAAGATTTGCCACAGTCCGCCATTGACGGACAAACTCTAGAGGGAGGTGCGAGGCGCGAAGGTCTACCCTTGGTCACTCCCATGACAAGCCTGGAACCACAAAGACAAAATTCCAGGAGGGATGCGAGGGGTAGAAGACGGACTAACAACCCCCACCACTCTCGTTCGCAAAGCCCAGAAAGACAACGGTGAAGGATTAATCCTCAAACTTTGGAGGATCGCGTCAGGGAACAAGACGAATTGATTCGTCGGATGGCGGCGGACATGGAATCTCTTAAGCGCCAGATAAAAGGAAAAGAAGTGGCGACAGGAGAGGGGCGCACAAACAAGACGCCCCCTTGCCACTCGGGAGGTCGTAGTAGGAATACTACACCCTCTCAAGCGGAGAACAAGAGCCTCAGGACAAGCGACACGCAATCCAGATCTTCCAGAACTCGTCACTCCAGGTCTGAGAGGACGAGATCTGAGAGGTCGTACACTGAAGGAAGCACATATTGGCCCTCGCATACGCACCAGACAAGATCTAGGCAGACAGAGTTGCCCAGATCGTCTGACCTACGATCCGTGCTAGAAGAGAAGGCACGATGGAAGGAAGATGCCAGGGCGCGTGATCCGCATAGAGTTTCTGCCTTACAACGTTTGGCTCCTCGGACGCACGGAAGCGTCGAGGTTGGAATGCCTATACCGCGCCCTGCCTACGAACCAACGGACAAGGCATTGGCGAGACTACAGACCTCACCATTCGTTTCGGCGATAGAGAATGCGCCCCTACCATCAGGCTTCCTACAGCCCAAATTCACCACCTACGAAGGGAAGACGGACCCCTACTCACACCTGAGCCACTTTCGCCAAGTCATGGCTGTATACCGACGGAACGAGGCCTTAATGTGCATCCTCTTCCCATCTAGCCTTGGCGACCTAGGCTTGACTTGGTTTGAGAAACTTCTAGAGGGCAGCATAGCCTCTTGGGCACAACTAGCGGAGGCGTTCGTAACAAGGTTCCGAACAAACACTAAAACGCCGGTGGAGATCGACCAGCTACTCTCTATCGACATGGGTGGCAAGGAGACCCTAAGATCATACAACAGTCGCTACTGGGAGACCTTCAACCAGATTGGGGACTGCTCCACCAATCTCGCCATTGCACAATATAAAAGGGGCCTTCCAGTCGGCAACATACTAAGGGACTCAATTACCATGACGCCGCCCCTCACCATGGAAGCCCTGATGGAAAGAGTGCATCAGCACATCAGGGTGGAAGAGGATGGCGCACGTGCCAAAGAAAAATCTGGCGCGACCACAGCACCAGAAAAGAAAACCTCAGCAAAGGTCAACACGGTGGACCGTCCGAATAAGAACGGACGTGGCAGAAGAGACAACGGAGAAGACCAGGACAAAAGATGGTTGAGAGTCCGCACTGCTATAACCACGGTATTCAAGAAACCGATCTACCGAATACTTAGTAAGATTCGAGACGAGCCTTTTGTCAAGTGGCCAGCCAAGCTAGGCGAGGCTTAGAAGGATTACGACGATAGGTCACGGTGCACCTTCCATAAAGAAAAGGGGCACCGTACTGAAAATTGCACGCCATTGAGGCAACACCTGGAGGAGTTGGTGGCAGCAGGCCACCTAGATAAATACATTGAAGGAGGGGCGCAACCAGCCCCCCAGGACCATAATAACCACAACGGGATGCCGATCGACGCCCCGCCTCAAGGCGTTATCAATGTAATACATGGAGTCTTCGAACCTGAGCGTGTATGCGAGCTCAGAGGATCAATTAAAAAGGCTAAGCACTTGAGAGAAGTGCTAAATGTCCAACCTGCCATCAAGAAGGGGAAGACAGAGGCCACGAATGTCATGTCTTTTTCGGATAAAGACTTGGCAAGGATATACTGCCCTCACAATGATGCCCTGGTTGTCACCCTCCGAGTCAAGGATTTTGACATCAAGCGGATCTTGATTGACCAGGGTAGTTCATGTGAAATCATGTACTACGAAACATTTAAACAACTGAAGCTACATGACAAAGACTTGGCACCTGCCGTGTCTCCCCTAATCGGCTTCAACTCCATGCCAGAATGGCCCGTCGGCAAAATAATCCTCTCAGTCAAAGCAGGGAATGTGATAAAATAAGTGGAGTTCTGGGTGCTGAAGGTCCCCTCCACTTACAACGTCATCTTGGGCAGAACATGGCTGCATGCATGCGCTCGGTGGCGTCCTCCTACCACCAAGTGATGCGGTTCCCCAACGACACCGGAATAATAGAAGAAGTCTATGGAGATCAGATCATGTCGAAGCAGTGCTTCGTTACGGTGAATGGCAGCCGTGCTGCCAAAGGATACGTTCATTCGGTGGAGGAACCAGAGAGTAATGAACTGTTTGCAGATGTTGGCAAAGCGGCTAGTCAGAAAGCGGTGGAAGACTTGGTGGAGGTAAGAATAGACGAAAAGAACCCAGATAAGTTCTTTTTGCTCGGTTCATCGTTGTCCAGCACCGAGAGATTGGAGGTCCTGGAATTTTTGACCTCCAACATCGAAGTGTTCGCCTGGACACCATACGACATGCCAGGCATTGACCCCAACTTTATCTGCCACCAACTAAACGTCCACCCATCCGCCAAACCAATCATCCAACGCACCCGCAGATCGGTATTCCACCACGCCGAGATAGTTGCGGAAGAAGTAGGAAACCTGTTAGAGGCTGGGGCAATCAGAGAGGTGCACTACCCCAAATGGATCTCAAACACAGTCGTAGTGCCAAAGAAGAATGGCAAGTGGCGCGTCTGCGTCGACTACAAGACAGTCAACAAGGCGTGCCCAAAAGACAGCTTTCCTCTACCAAGAATAGATCAATTGGTAGACCTAACGGCGGGGCACAACTGACTTAGCTTTCTGGACGCATACAGAGGCTACCACCAAATTGCCATGCACGAACCAGACCAGGAGGTCACATCATTCACCACGCCAAGAGGACTATACTGCTACAAGGTCATGCCCTTTGGCCTAAAGAACGCAGGGGCGACATTCCAACGGATGGTCACAAAGATGTTCGAACCGTTGTTAGGCAGGACAATGGAGGCGTACATCGATGATATGGTGGTCAAGAGCAAAGATGAGAATGACCATCTGAAGGACTTAGGGGAGATGTTTGAGATCCTGAAGAAGCACAAGTTGCGCCTCAACGCGTCGAAGTGTGCCTTCGGAGTAGGATCTGGCAAATTCCTGGGTTTCCTGGTTACCAACCGGGGTATTGAGGCAGACCCATCCCAGATCAAAGCTATTCAGGACCTGGAGAGACCAAACTCAGTAAAAGAAGTGCAGCATCTCACCGGCATGGCAGCTGCGCTCAATCGATTCATAAGCCGGTCGTTAGACAGATTACAACCATTTTTTCATGCTCTGAAGGCCAAGTTCGAGTGGGATGAAGAATGCGACCAAGCTCTGGAAAGCTTAAAAAAATACATGTCTTCTCCACCACTTCTTGTAACACCAATCCCTGGAGAAGAACTCTTCTTGTACCTGGCAGTCTCGCAGCACGCAATCAGCGCAGTGTTGGTCCACGCAGAAGGAATCCAACACCTGCCCATTTACTATGTCAGCAAGACATTACTAGGCGCCGAAACAAGGTACTTGCCACTGGAGAAACTGGCATTGGCCTTGATGATGGCCTCAAGAAAGTTGTCGCACTACTTTAATGCCCACACTATAGTTGTCCTCACAGCCTTCCCATTAAAAGCTCTGTTTGAGAGGGCTAACTTCTCTGGGCGAATCTTAAAATGGGCAGTTAAGTTGGGGCAATACGATATCAAGTTCTAACCCAGAACCGCAATAAAGGCACAAGCATTGGCAGACTTCGTCGCAGAATTCACCCTGGGAAGTCATCATACCTGCCCAGTCGACTTGACTGAAGCAACCGAACTAGGGATGGAAGTTGACGTCGGAATAACGCACCCCCTAGCCCTGGCAACTCAGTCAGGCCTCAAGGCAGACCAAAGTAAGACAAGGAAGGAAAAAACAAACCATGCTGCACCAAGTCAAGACCCATCAACAAAACAAGACTTGGTACAACCAGATGGCGAGGAGCAGACAGCAAGTATGGACCTTGAAGAAGACACCAGCGGCAAGGAAGATCCCAAGGCATCATCTAATCCCTCTACTTGCTGGAAGTTATTTGTGGGAGAGATGTGGAAGCTCTTTGTGGATGGAGCATCCAACCGGCATGGCGCAGGGCTCGGCATAGTCCTCATCTCTCCAGACGGCCTAGTAGTGGAGCAGGCGATCAACCTTGGCTTCCCAGCATCAAACAACGAAGCAGAATATGAAGCGCTTCTTGCAGGTCTCAAGTCAGCATTCCACATGAAGGCCACCGAGCTAATGGTCTACAGCGACTCACAATTGGTGATAAACCAAATATCTGGCGACTACGAAGCAAAGGATGACAGGATGGCCAAGTACCAAGAGTTGGTCAGAACAGAGGTCAAAAAATTTGATGTAGTCAGGATAGAACAAATCGGCAGGGAGGAAAACAGCAGAGCAGACGAACTAGCAGGCTTCGCCTCAATGGCAGACACCTCCATCCCTCATCCATTACTGATCGACTACCTAGCTAGACCAAGCATAGAAGACCCCGAAGCAGAAGAAGTATGTTGTGCAGAGTTAGGCCCTTCTTGGATGGACCCCATCATACTGTTCCTAAAAGACGGCACCCTACCGGAAGAAAAGAAAGAAGCCAACAGAATAAGAGCAAAGTTGTAGTAATTTTGGCTCTCTCCATCCTTGGCATTGTACAAAAAGTCGTTCTCAGGACCTTACTTAAAGTGCGTTCACCCCAGCAAAGTGGAAGCATTCCTGTTCGAAATACATGAGGGTGTATGCGGCAGCCATCAAGGAGGAAGATCACTGGCATACAGAGCAATCTCGCAAGGATATTGGTGGCCATACATGCAAGCTGATTCCGAGAAATATGTCAAAAAGTGCAAAAAATGCCAAAAGTTCGCACATCAAATACATCAACCTGCCAGAGAACGTCTACCTCTAACTAGCCCATGGCCCTTCGCAATGTGGGGATTGGACATAGTAAGCCCACTTCCAACAGCACCAGGCAACAGGAAGTTCTTTCTTGCCGCAACTGACTACTTCACAAAGTGGGTGGAAGCAGAAGCCTTGGCGTCAATCAAGGAAAAAGATGTGAAGAAATTTGTCTGACAGAATATCATCACTCAATTTGGCATACCAAAGGCATTAATCTCAGACAATGGCACTCAGTTCGACGGGCAGAATTTTCAGAGGCTTTTGTGAAGAGTACAAGATAGAGTTCTACAATTCTACACCGGCATATCCCCAAGCAAATGGTCAGGCAAAGGCATCAAACAAGGGAGTCTTGGATGGATTGAAGAAAAGGTTAGAAAAAGCGAAAGGCAAGTGGGCAGAAGAGCTCCCCCATGTCTTATGGGCTTACCGCACCACGCCTCGACGATCAACAGGAGAAACACCATTTTCCTTAGCTTATGGCATGGAAGCAGTCATCCCATTAGAAGTTGGCCTCCCCACAATTCGAAGCGAAAACTTTGATCCAAACTTAAATGGCGAAGCCATAGCATTGGAGCTTGACCTTGCGGAAGAAAGAAGAGACAGAGCATTGGTCCACATCGCCTCCTACCAACAAGAGTTGTCCAGAAAGTATAACAAAACAGTGCATCCAAGGCAATTCAAGATCGGAGATTTGGTGCTGCGCAAAGTGATGGGAAACACCTTGGTTCCAAGAGATGGCAAGTTGGGGCCTAATTGGGAAGGACCTTACAAGTTGGTCGGATTAGCAGGCAAAAGGGCATACCACTTGGAAGATGAGGATGACAAAGCAATTCCCAGGCCGTGGAACACTGCCAATCTCAAGTTGTTTTATTTCTAGTTTTTTTTTTCTCTCTTTTAAGTATATGTAATCTTTTACTTTCTCAATAAAACAAGTCAATTCTTTTTTAGCATAATTGTTTTCAGTAAAAAATAGCTTTAGTAAGTTAGGAACATTGTAAACATAGCTGGCCGGAATAACCAACTATGAACCCCTCCTAAGCCCCGGATAAGGATCCAGGCTGCAGGACGTTTGGTCGGAATAACCAAACACTATATTCTAAATTGGCTGGAAAAACCAACTTAGGGGTTGGCCGGATTAAACCAACTCTTTGTACTCTTCAGCCGAAGTAAGTTTATGGCTGAAGAGTGATTGGCTGGATTAAAACTAACTCTTTGTACTCTTCAGTCGAAGTAAGATTATGGCTGAAGAGTGGTTGGCTGGATTAAACCAACTCTTTGTACTCTTCAGCCGAAGTAACTTTATGGCTGAAGAGTGGTTGGCTGGATTAAACCAACTCTTTGTACTTTTCAGCCGAAGTAAGTTTATGGCTGAAGAGTGGTTGGCAAGGCTAAACCAACTCTTTGTACTCTTCAGCCGAAGTAAGATTATGGCTGAAGAGTGGTTGGCAGGATTAAACAAACTCTTTGTACTCTTCAGCCGAAGTAAGTTTATGGCTGGAGTGGTTGGCTGCATGAAACCAACTCTTTGTACTCTTCAGCCGAAGTAAAGGTGGCTGAAGAGTGGTTGGCTGGATTAAACCAACTTTGGGTACTCTTTAGCCGAAGTAAGGACATCACCTAAAGAGTGGTTGGCTAGTAAGCTAGATAGCTAAAACCGGAATACGGTATATCGGCCCAGAAATATTTCAAATAGCAGTTAGAAAGCAAGCGTGCAAACCGGAATAACAGTTGGAGCAATAGTAGACATTGACAATTCATTACAAGTACAAGCACACAATTCAAAACCGGAATAAGAGTTTGCTCAGAAGATTTTTTCATTCATTAAAGTGAAAAGCAAATACAACTGAGGGGCCGCAACCCGGTTACAAGTTCAAAAACAAAAGAAAAGAAGAAAGCAAAAAGACAAATCAGTTGAAAAGGTCATCAATTTCGGCATCGAATTCTATATCAGCATCGGCACGAAGACCGGTTTCAGGTGGGAGCTCGGTCTCGGTCACAGGAATGGTTTCGGTTGGAAGCACGGTTTCACCTGGTTCGTTGGTCAGGTCTTCCGCCGTGGGTTCCAACCGAACTGACTGGTCCACATTGCCAACCGGAGTATCCTCAGAATCAGAGTCTTCATCAGAGCCTGAACCTTCACCTTCTAGAAATTGCTGCTGAAGGGCAGCAGCATACTCTGCCAGGGAGCTCGGTATGCAGTAGGTCGGAGAATTGTAGGCTTCGGCCTTAGGACCGCAACCGAGCTTCTCCACAGCTGCCCTCCAGCCGCATTTGAAGAAGAGATCTTTGGCGGCTTCGCACTGTTGGGTGTATGCGTCCTCTGCCTTCTTAAAACCTTGCTTTTCGGCTCCTTTGACACTCTCCTTTAGCTGAGTGATTTCGGCATTTTTCTTCTTTTCCATCTTCACCAGCTCACGCAGATATTTATCCTTGAGCTCAATGGCAGCCTTTTGCTTTTCTGCTTCGACCGAACTAACCAGTCCGGTCAGTCGGTCGTTCTCAGCTCGTAGCTCGGCCATTTGCTTTCTGGCCTCTTCTAGTTCGGCCGTCTTTGCTTCGGCCTCCGCCATGGCCTCCCTAGTGTTTCTCCTTAGCTCCATCACCCTTCTGTGGGTAACGTTGTTTTTCTGAATGGCCTGCAAAAGAGTTGTAACTTTTCCTTTAGCCGGACTGAAAGTTGGAAAAATTACAAAGAAAAAATATAGCTATTTACCAGGATCATTGACTTTGTTGAAGACCGGATGGACTTCAGCTCGGTGTTTAATTGTTTGTAGTGGTGCTCCATGTCTTTTGGAAGGCACACACTCTTGGCTAGATTGAAAGCCATCAAGTGGTCCTTTTTAGTGACCACCGAATCAGATTCCAGAATATCTCGGTTATTGTAGGTGAGATTGGGAACCCATTTTGAGGAGCCAGCTTGGTCGAAGTTCTCCGGTTGAGGGCTTTGGTGGGGGCTTGGAAGAGGGCTTGGTGGAGCGACGATCTCATCTACAAGTCGTTGCTCGGTTTGGCTAGTCCGGGCACATTTACTTGGGCGAGATGACGACGGCCGTTGGGATGGGAGGGCCACCACGGTCTCAGTGGTTTGACCGGTTGGTGGTACATCGGCTGGAGTTGTTGCGGTTAATAGGGCCTTCAGCCTGCTCCTTTTTGCCATCTCTTGTTCGGCGGTGAGAGGCACTAGGTTGATCTGGGGCAAGGTGGGGTCCGGTTCTGGCGCGTCTTTTAGAAGGAAGTCGGTAACTCTCGCTTTTCGACGACCGGTGTATTGGTATGTCGGCTCAAAGCTGAGGAGTTTAGCCCAACTTCTTTCTTGAATACGTAGTGCGGCACGGAGAGTACCGAGGTTGGGGTGGCTGTACAATGAATGTATATGGGCTGAATCTGCATGAAGAAGACAACTGTTAGTCCGGTTTAAATCAAGAAACCGAAGTAAAAAGAGTATAATGCATGGAAACCGAAGTAACTATACCGGGATCCCTTTATTCCAATTTATACGTCGGCCAGGAATCTGGGCTTGATGATCTTCAAAATTCCCAGAGACCCAGAAAAAATCGTCATCATTTAAGTCCTTATTCGGTGTATCCTTAATTATTTTTTCACGCCGGCGGCATATCCTCAAGTAGTAAACTCATCCATCTTACTTTGATCCTAAGGAATATTGGTGGAATATTTCGGCTAGGCCGAGGTTGAGACCGGCTTGGCGGTTCAGTTCGGCTATACCCATTATTATACGGTATGAGTTGGTGGAAAGCTGGGTTGGGCATAGTCTGGTCTGCCTAAGGAATTCGCAAATTAAGGGCTGGACGGGAAACCTTAGTCCGGTTTCTATTATTGACAGAAGGGTAAAAGGAACAAAGCCTTCATTCCCCCATGGAATGGTATTTGGTTTGGCTAGGGTAAGGTGCACGTCGTCAGGTATCTTATAGTCCTTTCGGAATTCGGCAAGGCCTCCTAGGGTTTCTACCAAAAACCTATACTTCCCCATTTATTGTATAAGTTATAAATAAATTAGTTCGGTTGAGAAGTTGTGCTCAGAAGCTCGGTCGAGCGCTCAAGAGGATGGCCTGGGTAACCTAAAGTCTGCAAAGTGGAAAACAAAGGGGTTAAGCACAGATCATTGGACCGTGTTACAAAATGAAAGCAAAGATAAAATTCCTACTTCGGCTGCGTAAGATGCTACAGGTTCTATGTCGGTTCTATCAACGTGCTTGGTAGCTCGGTTTGAGCAGGGGTTGTTTGTCTCGGTTTGAGCTACGGGTTTGTTACTCCGGTTAAGCCTATAGGGGCAGCTTTCTGAGTCCGGTTTAGGAACTGAGAAAGCTGGCTTAGCCCCAAGACTTAGCTCGGTTGAATACTAAGGTTTCTAGTTTGCTAAGTTTAGATTTATTCCGGTTCGTTTATGTCGGCTAAAGTAAATCAGACGGTGACTTACTAAGACTACTGGTATGTTCACAAGTTCCAGTCCGATTAAGGTCTGAATAGATCTATGCCTAGCGTAAACAGTACCCTAGTTCGGTTGCTTTGTGATTTTGGATCGAAATCAGTATTCTACAGGATTGTTTCATGATATTCATAGTGTTCTTATGAAGATTTTTTCCTAGAATGAGCAAAAGGAAAGAAAGTGTTTTGCAAAAACACATGGAACAACACAAGTAGAAGTAGAAAGGTGTTTTTCAAAAACAAACACAAAAAGCTATGGATAGCAGAGCATAAAAATGCATAAATGAGGCGAGAAAGATGGATTTGCTTACCAGATTGAAGCAAGAGGAGCTGGAGGTGGAAGCAACGGCAGTGATGAAGAAGTAAGATTCACAGTTGCAAATGTTGAGAGGCAATAGAGTAAGAGAGAGAGAGCAGAAGAAGTGAATAGTGTATTTTTGATCCAGATGAAATGAAAGGTTTTTGTTTTGATAGATAGGAAAAGACGGGAATTGTTCAAAAGGTGTGAAATACGAAGAACGGCGTGACAGTTGTGCTGGCCAACCAGAGCATGCCACGTGTCATTGGAAGGACAATCGATTCAGTTTCTACAAATGAAGAGACGTTTTGACCGGACGTGAGCAGCTCGGCTTGAGTTTAGCTCGGCCGAAATGGCTTCAGAGTTTTAGCTCGGCTGGAAAAGCTAATGGGTAAAGTGAGTTCGGCTGGAAAAGTTAAAACTGTAGCTCGGTTGATAAACGGATAATCCCTATCATGCTTTGCAGATGGAATTACGGGGCAATTGAGAGGGTAATTTATATGGATAAATTGGGCCAAGCTAAGTAATGGGCCATTTTGGGCCGCACTGCGAAAGGCTGAGTAAAATGGCCGTGAAGTTACTCCGGTTCGTAAAAAGGCTTTGAAATTAGTCCGGTCCAGAGCCTTATACCCTAGTTCGGTTGAGAAGTACTACGGATGATCGGTTCCTGGAATTAGTTCGGTTGCTGTACATGAAACCGACGTATGCTGAGTTCTCCTAAGTACTTGGTGTCAGAGTTACTTCGGCTTAACTCTCTTATGGATAGCTCGGTCTCAGTATATGAAAGCCGAGGTAAGAGAAGTTAAGGTAGTAGCCGAAGTAAGAGTTAGGTCGGCCGTATGGAAGTTCGGCCATGGTGAAACCATCTCATTTGGTTTAAGCAGTGAGGGGGGTGTTGAAAGAAGCATTATCTTTCAGGAATGTGAATCCTAGGAGGACTCTATATGGAGGAGTAAGAGTCCTACTAGGATTATGCCACACGAAACATATAAAAGCTCACCTATATTACCTTTGGGGAGGTAACACAACTTTGTTTTCTGAACACACAGAGTTTTTGTCTATTTGTCAAGCTTACTGACTTAGGCATCGGAGAGGTTTTCGGTACACACCCGCCGGCTAGCTCACGTTTGTGTTTTCAAGTGATAAAGCGACGTCGTACGGAGGAGCGCAGACTTGATCAACAGGATTATACGAGAAGGCGTATTTCTTTCCCGTACAAGAAATTTAATGATTTTATTTGAATTTTAAATTTATAAAAAAATTAATGGAGGAGAAATTTAAAAAAAAAAAAATTGTGAAAAAATTTATGTTTTATTTTATTCACAAATCCATACACGTACGAGCAATCCTTTTAAAGGCTCAACCATGTGTTTATTTATAAAAAACAAATACATATTTGTGAAGAAAGAAAATGTCTGATTCCTATATATATAAATATATATATATCTGTGCATCTGGATACACACTTTTTTGGATGTAAATTATGTGAATTTACATTTTCTAAAAAAAAAAAAAAAAAAGCAGCAAAAAAACAAGCAAAAAAAACTTCACAATATTAGTTGATATTTGATGGAACAATAAATGAGAAATTTTAAAATTGTATTTATGTTTTATTTTATTTACAAATCTATTATCTTTTATGTTCCATGCATAAATTTTTACATAAATATAAAATCCAATCACACCATAAATAACAAGATGAAAAGGATCACTCAATGATTAGATGGGAAAAAAAATAATACTAAAATTATATGAGTAAGTTTTAAGTGTGCAAGTGTATACCATATATATTTGTATAAGTTTTCACAAATATTCGTAAGTTATTTCACAAAATTATTAAAATTTTTGCAAATATACATAAGTTAACTCATAAAAATTTAAAAATTACAACTTACATATATTTGTGAGAATTTATGTTATTTTGTGAAATAATGTACATATATTTATGAGAACTTACGTAAGTACATATTATATACACCTTATATTTATGTTTTATAAAGTATCACCACTATATTAATAACAAATATAAATAATAAGACTTTTTAAATTAATGCAACAATGATAAATGGGATAATAAACAATTTTATTATAGGGATTGGAATTGAATAGTGGTCTATTTTAAGTTAATCTCAATAATTCAAATTTATTATTTTGTATAGTATATATTTAAAAGGGTCATTCATATAAAAATTTGTTTGATCGTACATTAGTAGCCTCAAATCATATTTATTTGAAACAAAATAGATGAGCTATTTTAAAAATTATATTATTTGCAAATTATGTAATCTAATCAAGTATTTCTAAATAGTAACTTTTTAATTTTTTATAAAAAATATGTAAAAAAATAAAAAAAAATAATGTGATAATTTATAATAATTTTTTTTTTTACTAAAACTGAAAGTTATGAAAAGATAAGTGTCCTTCATAAAAAAAAAATAAAAAACGTTACACAATGATCTGTTTGGATAGTAAGGGTGTACACAGTCTGGATTGGTTCGGTTCTGAGAAAATCTAAGAACCGAACCGATTCTACCGGTTTTGTGATTTTGAGAACCAGACTAGACCATTACATTTGTAAAACCGAACCAAAATCGAACCGAAATAACGGTTCGATTTCGGTTTGGTTCACGGTTCCAAAAATTTCTATTTACAAAAATAAATTGTTAATATTAGCAAAATAATTACTCAAACTAATTACATTTAACTCATGATAAAGGCAAGCATAGATCAAACCGAAACAAAAGTTGGAACAAAGAAGATTTCATTAAAAATTCAAATCAAGTACAAAAGGTGGGGTCTCAGCCCGGTTACAATTTCTTTCCAAAAGCTAAAAGAAGAAAATACAAGATTACGCAAAGAGGTCATCAAGATCCGCATCCAGTTCAACTCGGAGCCCGGTTTCAGCTGGTAGTTCGGTCGTTAAGTCTTCTACCGGTGGCTCCACCCGAGTTGGCTAAGCAACGGGATCATTGACGATCGGGGCATTGTTAGGCTTAGTTTTTTCTTCATCATCCTTAGCTTGAAGGAATTTTTATTGAATGACGGCCACATACTCCGCCATACAGCTTGGTATGAAGTACGGTGGAGGGTTCAGGGAAACCTCGGTCTCTGGACCGTGACCGAGATGTTCCATAGCAGCCTTCCACCCACACTTGAAAAATAGATCCTTAGCGGCTTCACACTGCAAGATGTACGTGGCTTCGCCTTCTTTGTAACCGCGGTCTTCCGCGTCCTCGACCTTCTTCTCTAGCTCGGTTATCTCGACATTCTTTTTTCCTTCAAGCTTGGCCAGCTCACGCAGGTATTTATCTTTCATCACGGCCAGGGCCTTTTGTTTATCAGTATCAGTCGAGGTAACTAGTTCGGTGAGTCGAGCCACCTCGGTCTCTAACTCAGTCATCTTTTGTTGGGACTCTTTTAGCTCGGCCGTTTTTTCATTAGCCTCGGCCATGGCCTGCCTAGTGGTTTTTCGAAGTTCCAACACTCGCTTGTGAGCGATGTGGTTTTTCTGTATGGCCTGCAAAAGGATGGTAAGAAACTTTTAAGTAAAACCGAGCTGAAAGTTGTCAAAATTTGAAAGATAAGCAAAGGAGCTACTTATGAGCACCGTTGATTTTGTGGACAAGTGAATGGCCTTCAGCTCGGTTAGGTGGTCGTGGTGCTTCATGTCGGGTGGAAGGCAAACGCTTTTGGCAAGATTGAATGCCATCAAGTGGTCTTTTTCTGCAACCACTGAGTCAGAATCCTTGATAGCATGGTTCTGAAACGTGATCTTTGGTACCCACTTTAAGGAGCTAGCTCGGTCTGAGCGCTCAGGTGGGGGGCTTGGTGGAGTGGTTTGAGACACCATGGTTTCATCCTCGTCGACAAGGCGTGGCTCGGTTGTGGAAGTTCGAGCATGCTTGCTTGCCTAAGAAGATGAAGGCTGATGGGTTGGCAGGGCCACCACGGTCTCTTGAGTTTGGCTGGCTAGTGGAACCTCGGCCTGGTTTGTTTCGGTGAGGAGGGCTCTTACGGCTCTCTTCTTGGCCATTTCTTGCTCAGCGGTTAGAGAGATCAGATTGATTTGAGGCAAGGTTGGGTCTGGTTCAAAAGAGGCTTCCAACAAAAAGTCAGTTACCTTGGTCTTTTGTCTGCTACTGTATCGGTAGGTCGGCTCAAAATTCAGTAGCTCGGTCCAACTTCTGTTTGGATATCGCAGTGCGGCGCGAAGTACATTCAAGTTGGGGTAGCTGTATTAGGTCTTGAGAAAGTTCAAATCTGCATGAAGGATATATAATAGTTAGTATGGTTCAAAATAAGAAAACTGAAGTAAAGAAAAACATAGAATTGAGCCGAGATAATCCTACCAGCTACACCCTTGTTCCAATTTATTATGTCGCCCGGGATCTGGGCTTGTTGGTCCTCAAAATTCCCAAATACCCAGAAGAAATCATCATCATTTACATCCTTGTCCGGGGTATTCTTTATTATCTTTTCACGCTGGTGCCTTATTCTAAGATAGTAAACCCAGCCATCTTCAGCCGACCCTATGAAGTAGTAGTAGAAGAGCCCGGCTAGACCAAGATTAAGGCCAACCCCGCGGTTTAGCTCAGCTATGCCATTTATTATGCGGTAAGAATTAGTGAAAAATTGGGTAGGGCAAAGGTTTGTTTGTCTGAGGAATTCACAAAGAAGGGGTTGTACGGGGAATCTTAGGCCAGTTTCTACAATAGAAATGAGGGTAAAGGGAACAAAGTCAGGGTTTCCCCAGGGTGTGGTATCTAGGTCGGCTAAGGTAAGATGGACGTCATCAGGGATATGGTAGTCTCTTCGGAACTCGGCCATGTGTAATAACCCCGATCCTGATTAACGCTAATTGGAACTTAATTAAGCCTAATAATAATTAAGAGGAAATCCGGGACTAATTTGCATGTGCATTGCATGAATTATGTGTTTTTATCTGTGCGGTGTCGGAATATCTGTTCGTGTTTTACACTTTAATTTGTAAATTGGAAGCCTTATTGGCTCCCGATTCCGAAATTGATTAGTGTTTTGGACTAGTTAGATTTTATGTGATTTTATGGTAGGTTCAATTAAAATTCGATTTGGAATGTTTAAATCAGATTAAATAACATTTTAATAATGAACTTAGCTTATTTACAATAGTGCCATTGAAGGCCACTAACTAAGACAACCATGGGACTTAGTCTTGGAACATTGGTTTCCATCAATTGAGAGGCCAAAAACGTGGAGGAGAGTTTGAGAGAGGAGAAGGCTTGATTTTCAACAAGGTTTAGCTTAGAATTGGAGGAATTGTAGCCAACTTGGAGGAATTAAGCCCCTAGATTGGAGATTGAAGGTTTAAGGTAGGAATTCATCCTCTCATTCATGTACTTGAACTAGTTCTTGCATGATTCTTGGTTAGATTAGAGTTTAAAGTTGGAAATGGGTTTAGCAT
This sequence comes from Camellia oleifera, assembly GCA_022316695.1. Classification (NCBI taxonomy): domain Eukaryota; kingdom Viridiplantae; phylum Streptophyta; class Magnoliopsida; order Ericales; family Theaceae; genus Camellia; species Camellia oleifera. The sequence goes on along the minus strand of CM039315.1, from coordinate 131,385,706 downwards.
GTTGAATTGAAGTCCATAACATGCATGCATGTACATGTTCTTGGCATATGAAGTTGTTTTGTATCAAATCTCTACATGCATGTTCATATTTTTGCTTAAGTCCATGAATTCAACAAATTTTTGAGTTTAAGTTTGCTTTGGATCATGTTTTGGAGCTTTGAAATGGAATTGAACTCATGCATGTGTGTTTAAACATTGTTCTTGAAGATTTATGGAAGTGGTGCTCAAATTGACTCACTCTTGGCCCTTGAATTTACAAATTGGCTTTTGAAACTTGATATACTATGTGTTTAAAGTGTTTTTCCAGAATTTGGGCCCAAGAGGTTGAGTTTTTGGTTGGAGAATGCTTGGTTCGAACTTGGAAGGCAAATTTGGAAATTCTAGAATTTGGCTTCCTCGCTCGAGCGACCACTTTTGTCCAGAAGCTCGCTCGAGCGAGCATCGAGCGGAAAAAATCAATAACCAGTACTTTTTCATTTCATCAGACTGCTCGAGCGAAGGATTCCTCGCTCGAGCAAGCCCTTTGATTTTGCAAGCTCGCTCGAGCGAAGGAAGGCTCGCTCGAGCGAGACCCCTATTTTCAGCAATTTTCGAAAAATGTTTTCTAAGGCAATTTTGCACCCTCATTCCATCCTAAGCATTCCTAGGCCATGTTTAAGGCTCCATACTAAGGGTAAGGAGTTAGGTACACACTTAGAATCGTTGATGTAAGTTTTGTACAGTTGGAGTGCATGTTTCAAAGTGTGCATCCGTGATGTGTTATGTAGGTCACGTGCCGCAATCTGTTTGACCCTTTGATTTCGTCTACCTGTATCAACGCCCACTATGAGTAATAACTTTGTAAAGTTATGTTCAATATTATGTATTTTCAGTATACTATGATACGAAATGATTGATTCTTGAAAAGCTATGATATGTTGGAAATGAATGAATGAATGTCCAATTTTCTGAAAAGTATTTGTGGCACCCTTAGTCCCTATGGCCCTCGCCCAGGGGAAACAATACCGTGGCCTATGGCCCTCGCCCGGGGGAAACAATACTGTGGCCCATGGCCCTCGCCCGGGAAAAACAATACCGTGGCTACTTGCACGCAAGATATGGACCTTTGTGGTTGTTGGTACCAACTTTGTTATGGTCTTCGGACCTACTTGTTGTGGTCTTTAGACCTACTTGATCGGATAGCTAATGGGTGTACCACATATGATCTTATGCAAAATCTGAATATGATTATGACTATGAGCCTGTATCTGAATCTATTTCTGATTTGAAAATCTGAATATGCATAAGACTCTATTGCTGATAAGATTGTGTTTCTGATAATAACTCTGGTTTCTAACTCTGTGATGGACATCATTCATTAAAACCTTTACTCTGTTATTATTCACTGGGCTTTCGCTCACAGTTTATATTATATATGTAGGTGAGCCGGCACAAGACCCTGGCCAGAGTTGATGGCCTTCTGGTTTGTTTTTGGTTAGCCACCTGTTGCGCCTCCCGAAGAGGTTCCGCCGGAAGCTCGATGCTATGGCAGTTTTGCACCTCATGCTAGTCTTTTGTACCTGTTTTGTTAAGTGGATCTTAGGATGTACTTATGTAAATATTTTGTACATATAGGTGTACCTGACTAGCATGTTTATGTATATAAATAAGTTTTGAATTTTCTGTCCCATGTACGTCAACACAGCTCATTAGACCTTGTTTACTTTCTGTATTTGCTTCCGCAGCCCCTTAATATTGGTTAATGTCTTCAGAGGCCGTAGGTAATCCACGGATTACTGGCCGGTTAAGGCGCTAAACCTATAGGGGTGGGTTTGGGTCGTGACACCATGGCCCCTAGTGAGTTTACTAAAAACCTATATTTACCCATTTGCTATTAAATTATGAATAAATTAGCTCAAGTGTTAGCCCGGTGTTGAGATGATATGGAGTATCTCGGCTGAAGCGTTCAAGGGAGTGCCTGGCCAACCTAAGTCTGCAAAGTGAAAAAGAAAGGTGTTACGCACAGATCGTTGGACCGTGCTAAAAAAAACAAAGGCAAGGTAAATGAAGTCCTAGCTCGACTATGTGGGGTACTATCCATTTTTAGCTCGATTTGAGCAATTGTCTTTAGCCCGGTTGAGCATTTAGGGTTGCATTCTTAGTTCGGTTCTGACTAAGAGAGTTGGTTTAGCCCCAAGTTGCAGCTCGGTCTGTGATGAAGCCATTCTAGTGCGGCGTTGGGCAAACTTAGCACGGTTCGTTAGCTCGGCTAAGATAAACAAAAGGTACTAAGACTTATTGAAGTTACAAGCATGGCGTGAAGCTTTAGTTCAGTTGTTGGGTGTGGCTAAGCTAGCATCTAATACAAACAATATCCTAGCCCGGTTGATGTATAATTTTGGATCAAATACAGTATTTTTCAGATTATCCGAAAAATCAAGTGGTTCTATTGCGTGGTTTTTCCCAGAAATATGGAAGCAAAAGTGGAATGTGCTTTGAAAAACATATAAATAAAACATACTTTGTGTTGCAAAAGGGGTGCGAAATCAATAGAAAGGAAGAAGATTCGAACCACTTTCCAGTTCAAGGTGAAGGCACTGAAGATGGAGGTGGTAATAGTAACAAACACGAGCTCTACAAATACAAGGTTGGGGAGAGATAGAGGCTTAGAGAGAAAGAAAGAAGGAAATGAATAAGTGAAGTGTTTGATTAAAAAACGAAGGGTTTGTTTTGTGTAGAGGGAAGGACAAAAAGGCGGGACTGTTCAAAAAACACGGAGTACGAAGACAGCGTGACAGCTACATTGAGCTAATCAGAGTCTGCCACGTGTCCTTGGAATGGAAATCGATTTAGTTATAGAGACTGAAGGGACGTTTTGACCGGACAGATTGGTAGCACGGTGTGAATTTAGCTCGGTTGGAAGGCTAAAGTCTTTTTTAGCTCGGCTGGTAACAGGTAATTCCTACCATGCTACGCAGATGGAATTAAGGGACAATTGAGAGGGTAATTTATATGTAAATTGGGCCGTGCTTGGGTAATGGGCCATTCTGTGGGCCACAGTAAGAAGGGCAGAGTAAAAGGGCCTAGAAGTTAGCCCGATCCAAGAGAGCTCTACAGTTAGCTCGGTCACCAAACTCAGCGGTAACAGTTAGCTCGATCATACCATATTGAGCCGAAGTATGTTGAGCTTTCCTCAGAACCTTGCTATTGGTTAGCTCAGTCCAAGCTCGTTGTGGTTGGTGCGGTCTCAGACAACCCAATTGAAATATGTCAAACCAAGGTACACGCAGTGAAAGGAAGAACCGAGCTAGTGGGAGCTCGGTCTAGTCTGCGACTTTAGCATGGCCATGTTATCTCAGTTGTATTGACATCCAACCGTGGTAGAACCATCTCACTTGGTTTAAGCAGTGAGGGAGGCGTTGAAGGATAAGTATTATCTTTCAGGAATGTGATTCCTAGGAGGACTCTACATGGAGAAGTAAGAGTCCTATTTGGATTGTGCCACGCGGAACCTATAAAAACTCATAGCATCACCTATGGAGAGGTAACACAATTTTGATTCCCGAATACACAGAGCTTTTGTCTATTTGTTTATTCTGCTGACTTAGGCATCGGAGAGATATCCGGCACACACCTGCCGGCTAGCTTACGTTTGTGTTTTCAGGAAGTAAAGCGACGACGTACGGAGGAACGCAGACTTGATCAACAAAATTATATGAGAAGAATATTTCTTGCTCGTACAGGCATTACTCAACATTACATATCTATATCATCCTAATATCATTAAAATTACAAAAAACCAATTAATAAAAATAAAACTTGATATTTTATATATATATATATATTTTTTAAAATTCGGTTCGGTTCGGTTCGGTTCGAAGTGATTTTTTTCATAAAATCTATTAACCGAACCGTTTTTACGGTTCTCATATTTCTTAAACCGAAACCAAACCGGTTCTTAATAGAACCAAACCAAACTGTACGATTTGATCTGATTTGATCCGAATTACCGATTTAAATGAATTTTTGAACAGTCTTATTAGATAGTCGAGATTTGGACCGAATTGGACAGTCAGCCTTTAGTCAATGTAGTATTTTTAAAATAATAATAATAAAAATAATTGATTAAATCCACTTCTCTATAGTTCAGTATTTATTCATTTCATGTTCTCCTCCACAACCATCACAATCACCATCACCACTGCCACCATTACAGTCACTGACTTTATACTGCAACCACCATACTTACCGACTGTTGTTGGACAGCCAAGATGGGATCGAAACAGAATGAGCTCGATCCACCTTCGGTGCAATCTGAATCAGCACCACCTTTATCACCTCAATCATCGGACAAACACATGGAGTTGAGCAGCAAACTTGAAACTATATTGTCCCACAAAGAGGTACCGCTGTTTCACCGCCTTCAAAGCGCTACTTGGATAGAATTAAAGGTACTGTTTAAACTCGCTGCTCCGGCGATTTTCGTATATCTGGTGAGCTTCGGCATGTCAATCTCCACCCAGATCTTCTCCGGCCAACTCGGCAACCTTGAACTCGCTGCTGCTTCTCTCGGCACCAACGGCATCCAACTGTTCGCTTTGGGTTTATTGGTATCAAATCGCTCTCTCTTTCTCTCCTTTATATTATTACTCGTATGCAAACACAACATACGTATGCTTTGCTTGTACATATCAACCAATATTTACTAGCATACACTATGATAATTATCATCGTAAAGTTACAAGACTAGAAAATATAAATTACACATATGGTTTGTAAAAAATTCATTCAGTGTCATTTTGGTCATTCACGTTTCTATTTTGTTAATTTTATCCTTCAAGTTTTCAGTTAAGTCAAATTGATATAATTTTAGACAATTACATAAATTAGAAACAAAATAATAATAAGAAGAATGAAATTTACGATTTTTTAATTTTATCAATTTTGTCCATAATTCTTTTTTTTTTTAATTTGAATTAAATTATTCAAATTTTAAATGACAGTCTAAGTCATTAACAAAATAAAAATAGAAGTCGACGGTGATCGTTCAATCTTAGAACTAACTTTGCTGTATTCCCTTTCCCACTTGCACTCTTTTGGGTTTTTAAATGAGTAATTGTCACATATTTTTTTTGGTCCTTTTTTTAATGTACAAAAACATTCAATTCAAAACTTTAGCAAACAAATGAAGAGGAAGAAAATACCAAAAAAACTAGTAAAGAAAGAACAAAAAATGGTCAATTTTTTGAACTCGGCATTAATTTTGGCATAAGAAAAGAGGAATGATTCAGACCCCCCAACACCTCTGCACATTTGTGAGAGAAAGGGAAGAGAGAGAGAGAGAGGAGGAAAAAAAAAAGAAAAAAAGAAAAAAAAAAAATATAATGTGTAGTCACAAATCAATTGGGGGTTGTGAGGGTCAAAAATGGTGGGAGTCTCAAGTATTTTCCAAAATTAAAGATTAAATAACAATTCTAGCAATAAAAAACTAGGGGGTTGTTTAGGATGAACTATATAAGTGTACTTTTTGACTTTTTAGCTAAAAAAGTAAACGAAAAAAATATGTATGTTTGTAATAACTTTTTGACTTTTTACGAAAAAATGTATATTAAAATATTGTATCAACTAGCAAAATTACTTTGATACCCTTCTGAGCACTGTCTGTGCATGTCAGTGAGTGTGATGTGCTGCACTGTGCGTCAGCCACATTAGTGCACTGTGCTGCACTATTTTGAAATTTTTTTTTTCTCACTAAAAAGTGCACTGTTGGAAGGGGAGTGTACCAAGGGCATATAAGTCTTTTTACCCTTTGTCTATTCAGACGTTTATTTCCTGCCCAAATATGTGAATAGTGTTAACTTTTTTACTTTTTTGGAACTTTTTGGTGTCTTTAAGGGATGCCAAACACCTACTTAACCATAAAAATACTCAAGAAAAATTTGTGTTTATTCCAATTTAACTCTTATATTGTAGAATTCACACTTAGAATAAATTTAAAATACACATTATTTTTTAAAATTTTATTTATTTATTTATTTTTGAGTTAATTACCTAAAAGTCCTATTTACAAATGTTATGGTAACTTAGGTCCTATCTAAGATTTTTTGAATCAATAAGTCCTATTTAATAAAACTGAGAATATTATCAATTTTTCTCAATTTTTAAAACTAAGAATATTAGTAATTTTGCATAGTAATGTTCCAAATAATTGTTTCATTAACTGATAAAAAAACAGTGTGTGAGATAAAACGTTTTTGCCCTTCTACTTATTGGTTTGATTCAATTATCCAATAAAATTAAGAACATTATCAATTTTTTTCAGTTTTAAAACTGAGAACAGTATCAGTTTTTTTCATTTTTAAAGTTTTTTTTTTTTTGCACATCAATGTTCCATCATTATGCTACGTTATAGACACAAAATTATCAGTTTTGCACAAAAAAATAATTCAGTTTTTTCAATTTTTTCAAAAAAAAAAAAAATTAGTTCTTTCTTTTTCACATAATTTTATTTTTATTTTTTAATTTGAAAGTTGATGTTTTAAAGTTTTAAAAATCAAAATAAATGTCAAATCATCATGTTCCTTTATAATTAATCATAAATGATGAACAATATTGTTTAAAGAGCAATTTCGAATATTAAAAATTTAATAGGACTTGAAAGTCCAAAAACTCTTAGTTAGACCTTAATGAAATATAATTTCATAAATTAGAATTTGTGTGTAAATGTCCCTTTATTTTTTCATTTAAATTATTTGTCCATAACATTACTAATACTATTAAATATAGGGGAAGTGACGGTTAACAAATATGAGTAGAACAGCAAAGGCCTTCCCCATACAAAACTATATGCATATTTGTATAAGGGACAGGGTAAATTAGTAAGTGCCATAATTATTTTGAATTCTTTTAGTAAAACGTTATCTCCTTTTTTTTTAATTATTATTATTATTATTATTAACAAAAATAAACTTAAATCTTTTACATCTTACATCAATAAAGATAGACAAAAGTAATGCTAATAACATCATAGTGAGCCCTACTCATCTCAACTAGGTTAGTACAAGAAAAATTACCCAATCATATACTTATACTTGCCAAAAGCTAGTTGAGGAGAACTCAACTACCAGACCCACAACAAACAGAGACCAAAACAAAGAAACCAAACAACAGAAAGAAAAAAAAAACTAACCACAATAAACCAAAGCAAAGACAATAAACAGTAGCCACTTCTCATAGCTCCCAGATAGACTTCAAATTATAAAGCAAATCATTGGACTGAAAAATCCACCCCCTTAATATGGTACTTCACCAAAAAAGCCATGTGCAAGTTAATAGACTCACAAATTTCACACCAGTTAACCACTGATCTAGCAAACTTGATTTCATTCTTAGCCTCCCACACAAACCACATAACCACATATGGCAAGGCTTCCCACATACACTTGAGCATTTAAAAAAAAAAAAAAACCGAATAGATATATATAGGTTTATTTTGAAAAATTAGTTAAAAGTTATTTTTTTGACTTTTTTGGGTCACATCACCTCTCTATTTTTTTTTTTTTTGTATGTTTTTTCAATAAAAGCTAAAAAATATATTTTAAAAAAATGATTTTTAACTTACTTTTCAAAATAGACCGTGTAGATAATACCATTCATAAAGATGTGATCCCCACATGCCAACTTTCTTGTGTTTTTTGTGGGTTTTTGTTTGATCAAATTTGATTAATCAGTCTACCAATGTGAATTCAATAGTTGAGTTTGACCCAGGCCTTGGATTTCATTTCGATTATTTGTTGTGTTTAATTTTTTTGGGTTTCTATAGGTAGATTTGTTAGTATTTTTTCATAATAATACAATAAAAATATATAAAATAAATTAAATAGAAAAGACAAAATAATTTTTTATTTTTATTATTTAAAGAATCAAATACAGAATAAACTACACAACTAAAATTACAGAAACGAATTAGATTACATTACTAATTAAACAAATTATTAGTATGGATAACTAAAGATTAGAACTCATCTTTGTAAATTAAATATTGAAAAATTTAAGAACAAATGATAAGAAAAGAAACAAACCGAAGCCTGCACTAGACAGTTTCCTTAAAACAAATTTACCGCCTCCCAGTGGATGCTGGAGGTACACCGACCTCTACCTGCCAGGATACGACGATCGAAACCAGCTAATGCAGAAGCACCTTCTGAATAGTTTTGGCGAACTTGACAATGGATGCATTTTCTCTAACAAAAACCAAGGAAAGGGCTAACAAAAGAAGATAAGAGAATTTTTCTTTGCTGTAAAAAATCATCTCCAACTTTTTTTATCTCAAAACACCATCTCCATTTTCCATAAAAAAATCTCTCAAAAACTCTTCTTCTAAGTTGGAGGGAAAATGCCCTTTTTATTCTTGTAGAGAAGGGGTTTTAGCCATAAAGGCTACCATAAAACCTAGCATCAATAGCCATCAAGTCTAGTCATTAGGGCTAAAGTTACAAAGATGCAAAACTACCATGTGCATAATATGATCATCAACTTTATCATCAAAAGATGAGAGCTACAAAGGTTGAATAAATAAATATATATATACACATATGTAATGTTATTTAAATAATCCAACTATATGGGTGACAAAATGGATACGGGTGTTGGGTCATAACCCAATCCAAACCCAGTCTAAAACATATGCATAAGGCAAGCCTAGTTCAACATAGCTCAATCTAGCCCATTTCCAAGACTAATTTCAACACATGCGTATACACAAGCCTAGGCCAGTCTAGACCAAGACTAAAACTAAGTCTAAGTCTAAGCCTAGGCCCAAGCCCAACTTTTATTGATGCCCACTTTATGAGATAATTCTCATTTACAACTCAATGGTTTCGATCCATTATTTTTATATTGTAATCTTCTCACTTGAGATATTACAAAACTACTCTGACCCACATCAACTGGCAGTTGAGTCCTACTTTAATTTCAAATTAAAGTTGCCGAAAAATCATTATTTTCCAACAATCCTCCAAATGAATAATATTGGCCGAATAAAAAAAAAAAGGGACAACGCTTAACAACAAAAACTAGGAGAGAGAGTACACAAAATAACTCTACATCAGAAAAGGTAGTTGTTGGCCTTAAACCTTTCGTAGTGAAGCCTATCAGATTTACTGGCTGACCAATGAACATATGTCTTGAACTGTTCTGTCGTTTGTGTAAATCGAGACAATAGACCTCACACAGGAGTCACTCTAACTATTGTTCTTGTTCTCACTGGCGTGTCCAGGTTGGCCCTAGAACACTAGCCTAGTTTAGTGAGTGTTTTTAAAGAATTTGGCCTCGTCAATTCTTAAAGAAGCGGCCTCATTTTGCACTTACATTGGTGACCTATACAAGGTATCTCGTTATATCACGGTTGACTATTCACAGCTCTTAGGTCATTAAAAACATCAGTTTAACCTTCTATCCCATAGGGTATCATTGTATAAAGAATATGCAAGAGGATTTACCTCTTCAGTGACTCACCTGTTACACACAATTAGGTTGTCCTTTTGAACCTAGATCTTGGAATCTCCAGTCAACTAGGTTAGGTTTTTCGTTCCAGTAACATTCGCTAAAAGCCTTAACCCCATTCCCCTTGACGACTTCTTACTAACTCTCGATTTAACCCTTTGGTTAGCGGATCCGCAATATTGTCCTTAGACTTTACATAGTCTATAGTAACAACACAGGAGAGTAGTTGTCGTATGAAATTATGTCTTCGACGAAAATGTCTAAACCTTCCATTATACATATTATTCTATGCCCTACCAATACTTGATTGGTTATCGCAAAGTATACAAAATTGTTAGCACAAGTTTTGATCAACATGGAATATCCTCATAAAAATGGCAAAGCCATTCAGCTACTTCGGTAGATTTATCTAAATCACTGAACTCCGATTCTATCATTGATCTCGTGATACACATCTGCTTAGAAGATTTTCAAGGCACAACTGCACCTCGAAAAGTGAAAACAAATCCACTAATGGATTTGTAGTCTTTATATCAAATATCCAGGTGACGTCACTGTATCCTTCTAGTACAATTGAATATCTGGGATAATGCAACCCAAAATCCCGACTTTATTGTAAGTACCTTAGTACCTGCACAAACGCCCTCTAAAGATAGGCATTGGGATTACTTGTGGATTTATTTATCCTGTTTACTGAGTAGGCTATACATGGCCTTGTACACCTCATTAGATACTTTAAACTTCCAATGACCCGAGAATATTCTAGTTAAAATACACTCTCACCATTATTCTCGGCCAAATGTAGACTCAAGCCTACCGGTGTACTCGACACATTTGTATCTGATTTACTAAATTTCTTAAGTATCTTACCAACATAATGAGATTGAGAAAGTACAATACTACTAGATGTTCTGGTAATCACATTTGTAAGGCCCATGTCAAACTTAGAATTTAACAACTTCTTGATAATTCTGAACATCTTCTCATAATTAACAATCGTGCAAACACAAACTGACATATCTATTTGTCAGTGTCTTTGACATACACATAATTGTTAATCCCGGTTAATTTAAAACTCTCTTGACAACATTGTGTTGTCAAATTTCTCATGCCAGTGTTATTGTCCTTGTTTCAAATCATATAAAGATTTTCCAAGCTTATAAACTTTCCTCATCTTGGAACCGACAAACCCTTCAAGTTGTTCCATAAAAGATTTATTCAACTAAATCTTTATATTGGGAAGCTATATGACTATCCATCTTGAAGTATCTCTAGACTTCGCACAATTGCAATCACACTCTACCACAACTGATGATCATGTATCAAAGTAATCTAGGTATCCTTTGATAACAAGACTATCCCATCGGCTTTTATTCACTTGCATTCTACGGCTTGCTACCTATGCAAGATAAAGTTAAATTAATAACTTCTTTCTAGAGAAATTACAACTTCAAAAAAGCTTTAGCCTCACTAGCCACCATATAGGTTTAAGAAGATTGGACAGAGGAACTTTAAAGTCCTAGTCTTTTAATATCTTCTAGGCTCATCTTTTTTCTCATGAAAATCGTTTCCTTAATTCCATAATGGTATTCTTGTGTAAATTTAAATATCAGATTTGTCCACAAGAAAACCAATATGCAGTACTATATTATGCATAACCGTTGAATACAAAGTCAACTGATTTTTAAGGCTATCCTACCCGCTTGGGTTTAGGTATTGCCACATTTTGCATGACACCCCCACATTTGTAGAATTTATACGAAGGCTTTCAGCCTTTCAGCCTTTCCAAAAAATCATGCGGGGTCTTTAAACAATTTCTTGTGTCGCAATGATTATGAGACACTCATAATCATATCACAGAAAACATATTCCCATACCGTCATCAACCCAATTAGGTCTTTTCCGAATTCAAGGCACCAAACAAATTTGGTTCAACCTGTCACTCTGAAGCCAATAGCCTTACTATTAGGAAACACAGATCTAGTGTTCAATAGTCTACTATTCGAAACTTCATAATATGGCCGGTAGTCTTATCACTAGGAATCACTAATTTTTAGCATGTGGTCAGTAGATTTTCTACTACTAGGAATCACAATGTTTGGACATGTGATCAGTGGTCACTCTAATACTAAGAATCACAACGTCTTGACGGAGGATCAGTAGACCATTTTATTACTAGGAATCATCATGTCTTGACATATGATCAATAGACTCTTTTACTACAAGGAACCATCATGTCTTAACATATGATCAGTAATCTATTTACTACTAGAAACCACAATCTCATCACTGTGTAGCCAGCGGTCTAACACCTCCTAGAAACCATCAGTTTTCTATCTCTGTGATCAGTGATCTTGCATTCACTAAGAGCTACCAATTCAATAATATATTCAGAATTATAAAAATTCAAAAAATACATTCACACACCCTAACGGGTTATCTCATCTTTGCTCTTAAGCAAAGCCACATAACAATCATACGTGCTATAATTGACACAAGGATAACATACTAATTGTCTCTGATTAATTCAGAGATATCGTCATGCAATCTTATTTAATCACATTTGATCTCTCTAGATCTTCCTTTAAGAACCTTGCAAGGTTTAAGGTTGTCAGGTGGAACAACATTTCCTGTTGTCATCTTTTGAAGTCATTTCTGAAAAATCATAACAGAATTGCACTATTCTGTTTTTACAGAAACTAAACTTAATACTAGAAAATCCCAAAGTCCGAAATTTAATTCAAAACTGATCTCACCACTTACCTTAGAATCGAACATGGTCAGGAAAGTTTCCAAAAAGACTGGAGGGGTCACACCAGTCCCACTTAAGACCTAGTTAACTTTAAACAAAACTTTTAAGAGCATGTTGACTACTAGTCCATGCGAAACAAATTTAGAATTAAGTTTTTCAGAGGATAAACTAGGTTAAAATAAACCAAGTTTACAAAACTTATAAGCAATTAAAAATTATTATTAGAATTACACCACTCATAAAAGTTAACCGGTACTCTCGGAACTGAGCCCATTATTTCTGAATAAAAATCAGAAATATTTTAGCTAATGCTAAAATTTGGTTTCCCCCCCTCCCCCAAAACAAAACACTTTGGAAATAATCAAATTATCACCAAAGACTTTCTTAAAACTTGGTTTCCTACCATTTTGGGAATAAAAAGATTAAACCCAAAGACTTTCTCTAATCACAAAGGTTTGATACCAAATCCATCTTAGTTTCCATTTCTTAACAAATCAAAAATACTCTATAGCCAAGGCTAAACTTTGGTTTCTATTATAGAAAACCAAAACACTTTGGAAATAATAAAATTAATCTCACAGACTTTCTCTAAACCCGAAGGTGTATAATTTTTTTCCTTCCCCCTTTCCTTTCACTATGGTGAAACTTTTACAAATTAGAAATTAAAAACCACTACAAATGGAAATGGAAATGCAACTGTTGCAATTACAAATTATCTAAATTTGCAAAACGGAGTTCATGGTTGCATCCGAAATCGTCTGTTTAGCCAAAACCACACTTCTCCACTTGTAATACTTTTCTTTGTATAAAATACATTACAAAACTCTATCTTCATTGTCGCTAAATCTCTATGCTCACTGTTCATATACATACTTGGATACAAGTTGAGTTAATGAACCAATAAAGTGAATATTATACAAGTAATTTCAGTTATAACTCATAATGTATAATTCAAAGGCTATAGATGTATTGCAGTTACAAAAATGTCATGAGTTTCATGGCTATGAAATAGCTACATATATAAGACTATTGTGGTCATAACATTGGCATTCCAACCATCTAACTATGAGCAAATATTCTTATAAACAATAAAGTTAAACTCCAACAATACACAATAATGTTTGGAGTAATTCACTTGATTATACACATCAAGACATGGAAAAACTCACAACTGAAACAATAATTAATTGATAGAATTATAATGCAAAATTATTCCACCATTTACTAATTCTTTCTTAGGATCCATTCACCTGATAATACAATATAATCATAAACAAACTCAGAAATAAGGTCATTATATAGAAAAAAATCGAAACTGTTTTACTAAATTTTCTCCTAAAACAAACCTATTTAGAGATTATATCGTCGGAAATCTCTCGACTAGCCGAATCACTTAACATTTTCAAAATTCAGCACTTTGTTTTTTCCAGAATTTAATTAATCAACTTAAATCTAAATTGTTACCAAACTTTCAAAACAACAAACGGAATAAACCCGAAATAAAATTGAACTATAAAGTGAATAATTAAATTCATTAAAATTCTGAAGGTTCAATATTATTCCTTATTCCACGCAAAGGTAATCCTGTTCAAATCAAAAAGTAGTAGTCCAATTTACTAATTCCAATTTATTATATTTGTTCGTATTAATATCCTGCTTTTGCGTTTAGGTAAACCTATAGAGAAAATTAACTACAACAAATAACAAATAAATCAAATAAATTATTAAGAATCTTAAGCAATAAAATTCTTATTTTATTTTTATAAACTCCTAGCAACTTAAGCACTAACCATCAAATAACTCATGCAATAACAACTAATTAATATAAAATAAATTGTATGAATAAATTACTTGAAACAAACAACTCAAATTCCAATAACTCTTGACAATTAAATTAATTTTAATTCAAAGAGTTACTAGAATAAAATTATAATAAAAACTAAATTGTTTTATCAAAACGTATTTATAAAAATTTGTTTGAAGATTGTTGGTATTTTCCCATAATAATACAAGAAAATATATAAAATAAATTAAATAGAAATGACAAAATAATTTTTTTTATTATTTAAAGAATCAAATACAGAATAAACTATACAACTAAAATTATAGAAATTAATTAGATTACATTACTAATTAAACAAATTATTAACATGGATAACTAAAGATTAGAACTAATCTTTATAAACTAAATATTGAAAATTTTAAGAACAAATGATAAGAAAATAAGTAAACCGAAGCCTGGACTAGACAGTTTCCTTAAAACAAATTCACCGCCTCCCAATGGATGCTGGAGGTACACCGGCGTCTTTCTCTCAGGATACGGCGGTCGAAACCAACTAATGCAGAAGCACCTTCTGAATAGCTTTGGCGAACTTAACAATGGATGCACTCTCTCTAATAAAAACCAAAGAAAGGGCTAACAAAAGAATATAGAAGAATTTTTCTTTGGTGTAAAAAATCATTTCCAACTTTTTTTTATCTCAAAACACCATCTCCATTTTCCATCAAAAATCTCTCAAAAACTCTTCTTCTAAGTTGGAGGGAAAAGGCCCTTCTTATTCTTGTAGAGAAGGCGTTTTAGCCATGAATGCTACCATAAAACCTGGCATCAATGGCCATCAAGTCTAGCCATTAGGGCTAAAGTTACCAAGGTGCAAAACTCTCATGTGCATAATATGATCATCAACTCTATTAGCAAAAGATGAGAGTTACAAAGGTTGAATAAATAAATAAGTACGTATATATATGTAATGCTATTTAAATAATCCAACTATATGGGTCGCAAAATGAATACGGATGTTGGGTCACAACCCGATCCAAACCCAGTCTAAAACATATGTACAAGACAAGCCTAGTCTAACATAGCACAATCTAGCCCATCCCAAGACTAAGTCCAACACATGCACATACATAAGCCTAGGCCAGTCCAGACCAAGACTAAAATTAAGTCCAAGTCCAAGCCTAGACCCAAGCCCAACTTCTATTGATGTCCATTTTATGAGACAATTCTCATTCACAACTCAATGGTTTCAGCTCATCATTTTTATATTATAATCTTCTCATTTGAGAGAATACAAAACCACTCAAACGCACCTCAACTGGCCGTTGAGTCCTACTTTAATTTCAAATTAAAGTTATCAAAAAATCATTATTTTCCAACAAGATATATATTAATTTGAGAATCATCTCTCTATAATTTATTATGCTGGTTTTTTTTTTTTTAAAAAAAAAAAAAAGAAAAGAGATGGCAAGTAATTATTTCAAAAGTAGCCAATTTAATTTTTTAATAAAATCGAGTGATCTATAATTATTGAATCAAGTTTTTTTTTTTAAATTATTAATGATTTACACGCTGAAGCTTAAAAGATTAACGAAATAACCTATCAAAGTAGAGTACATAATGGACCTCATTGAGCAAGCTGGAATAATACATTCTAAGTCCTATTTCTTTCTTCGTTTTTATTTTGGGACCAATACCTTTACTCCAGTCTAGCAATTCGATTCAAGGGACCAGTTAAAGGGGCATTAGCCTACTTGGGTCTATTTTAGTAATTTGAATGGTTCATCTTAATATTTTTTGAATATATCATTCATATAAAAAATAATATTGATCAAACATTTGTATCTATATAATTGGATTGCATTTGAATTTTAAAAGCATACAGTAAATATAATTTTAATAATAGATTGACAATTACTTTATTGTAAAACAAATTTAATCTAATTATATAACTTATTTGCTAGACAAATATTTAAAAATAAATAATCTGGATTAATGAAATGCCCCCTGGGTAATACAATAGATCGATGAACTGGCCCATTTTTATGTGGTTTGTTTGTTTATTTTTATTTTATTTTATTTTTTTTTTTTTTTTGTTTTTTTCCTGTCTTTTAGGTATGTGTGAAGTGGTATTTTTCTGAAGATTATTAAATACTCCCAAATTTTGAGTATACTCTGTTCTATTATTTGGAGTTTTATATTACTCTTAGTATAATCTATAATTTTTCTCAAATTACCCTTCAAGGTATCCCTAAATAAGAACAAAATCACCATGTTCAGACTTACAATGCAGAACAATATTGTTTGGTTCGGACTTTCAGATCCAAACAAAGTGAATTTGTTCGGATCTGAAAATCCGAATAATAATGACGTTAAATAAGCTGAATATTCATTTTTAAGAAAAAAAATGCAAATGTGAATACTTACCTCTTTTTTAATGGATTGCTTTAAAAAACAGTTTTCATTATTATTCCGATCTATTATTTAATTTTGCTCGATTTTTTTTTTTTTTTTGCAAGGATAAGAAGCGATGATATTGATAATAGTAAGTTTTGGTAGAGTAGTTTGGAGATTTGGAGTGAGGGATAAGAAGAAGAGAAAATAATTGAAACTTAGAGAAGAAGGTAAAACATGCATATGTAATTAGGATATATCATGAAAAAAAAAATCATTTGAAAATTTAATATGTGTTATTTTTATTAATAAATTTACATTAAGATATAATAAAAATTAAAATTTTAAAATTTTAATTAGAGATATTTAATTATTTTTTTGACGTAAATAGAATCCCCGTACTTTTCAAGTAAAGAATGACTTTTCAAATCAAAAAATAAACAGATTTTAAAACCAAAAAAAAAGAAAAGAAAAAAGGATGCGAAAATGTTGGGTAAGTTTTAATGTGATCAGTTTTATTACCTAACATGTTTTTGTCAAGGGCACATTCTGGTTCAAGTCCTTAATTGCTATCAATCTTTAAAGAAAAAAAAAAAAATGTCCTTGATTGCTAGATGAATATTATTTCAGCCATTTAAGTCATTTGTCCAATAATTTTAATCACATTATTTTATCATATTTGTTTTAAAAATTAAATAACAAATTTATTTTTAAAAATAAAAATAAAAATGTCATTCAATATTTACCTGCAACCCAACAGTTAAATAGAAATAGACATTCTATTTCACTCCACTTTTTGTTCTCATGCATACTCTAATGAAAATTTGCTCATTAATTTTTATATTTATTTATTTTTGTTAAAATTTTCTTGCATATTTATTCTTGTAGTTAAATGGTTGTACTACCTTTATTATTGGAGATATCTGAATAATATTTTTTATTCAACCTCTATTATTGGGACTTATAATAAAAATTAATTAATTTTAAACAGATTTTTGGAGAAGGAATATTTTTTATGGGCCTTAGATAAGGAGACTATTAGTCTTTTATTATTGGGCCTATGGGACAATCACGGTTTTACTTTGCAACGCTTTTAGACATTTTATTAGCCCTGTTTGGTAGAGCTGTGGGAAAGTGCTTATAGCTTATGCCTAAACAGCTTATAGCTTATAACTTTCAGCTTAAGCTGATTTCTAGCTTATTCTTAAAGCATCTCCTGCCCCACTCAAAGAATAAGCTGATTTCTGACTTCCAAAAAGCTATAAGCTATAAGCTATAAGCTAAACCAAACATATCAAAATAGCTTAAATTAAGCTGAAAGCTGAAATAAGCTGTAATTAAGCTCTGCTAAACAGGCATTGCAGGCTTGGATGAGGAGGGTATTTTATTTGTGACGGTTTTAACAAGGGAAAATTGCAAATATATGGAGTAGTGGAAAAAAAATTATATTATAAATGAAAAAAAAAAATCGATATAATTTTGACATGTAGAAAGAATTGTACAAAGCACATAAATGAATTTGCACAATACATATAGAAGAGTTGTATCATCATAAAAATGTAATTTTTTTTCTCACTACTCTGCTGAAAATCAATTTCATCTTTTAATAATAAGTTAAATAAGGGATGCATTCCTTTTTTTAATTAAATTTTTAATAGATGTTACGAATAGAAGTAAAGTGACACAATATGAAATGTTAAAAGATAAAATTGATACCATTGAAATTATATAAGCCAAACTAACACAAGAAACAAACTACAAATATCACAAATATAATTTGTCTCAAATTTTATTAAATTCAATTACTAGTATCATATTGACATTTATCATATTATTGCAATTGATTATTCTTTCGATACTAAAATTTTAAGATAAATTACAAATACATCCCCTGAGATTTTCTTAAAGTACAAATTGTTCCTTGTGATTTGAAAAATTACAAATACCTCCTTGTTAGTATTTTTTATTTAACAGAATTAACTAAAAAAATGAAATTCATAATTGTTCTCCTATACAATAATAAAATTACCTAAATTATTAATTGAAACATATTTCTAACATCATTAAAAACTGTTAATTGACTTGATGATTTATTAATAAAAAGAGGAATTTGCTATGAAATTAGAAACCTCAGAAGGATGGAATGTAATTTCCAAAATCACACGAGCGATTCGTATTTTACCTCAGGAGGTGTATTTGTAATTTACTCAAAATTTTACTACTACATGTGACGTCAGTGAATAAAACAATTCGTAAAATTTGCAATTAATCCATGTTAGCAATGAACAGATGGGGATGGGAAGTGCAGTTGAAACACTATGCGGACAAGCATACGGAGCCCAGAAATACGAAATGCTGGGCATATATTTCCAAAGATCAACCATCATTCTCTCTATAACTGGCATCTTCATCACTCTCATCTCCATTTTCACCAAGCCCATACTCAAACTCCTCGGCCAATCCAACGAAATCGCTTCAGCTGCAGCCTTGTTTGTCCACGGCCTCATCCCCCAAATCTACGCATTTGCGATAAATTTCCCCATACAAAAGTTTCTTCAAGCTCAGAGCATAGTGTTACCGAGTGCACTCATTTCAGGTGCCACATTTGTGGTACACCTCGTGTTAACGTGGGTTTTTTTGTACAAGGTTGGGCTTGGTTTGTTGGGTGCTGGGTTGGTGTTGAGCTTGTCTTGGTGGATTATTGTTGTGGGTCAGTTTATTTATATAGTGAGAAGCCCCAGGTGTAAGCACACTTGGTCTGGGTTTAGTTTTCAGGCCTTTTCTGGGCTTATGGAGTTCTTTAAATTGTCAGCTGCGTCGGCGGTGATGATATGTTTGGAGTCATGGTATTATCAGATTATTCTTCTTGTGGCTGGGTTGCTTCATGATCCTAAGTTGGCTCTGGATTCACTTTCTATTTGGTAAGAAAAATTCCCATCCTGTTCTATATATGGAAAGTTATTTGTAAATATAAAAAAAAACACGAGAAATTATTTACGAAAAATTTTATTAGTAAAACATGCTAACTTAGTTTATGAGGATAATGTTGGGTATTTTTGGTAATGAAAGTACTACAAAAAGCCAATCATTCTACACATAAAAATTTGAACAATACTAGAAACTCCAAAAAAATTGTTAAAAATTTTACACAATACTCACACGAGTGTGAGACCCACACCATGTGGGACTTAATCATGTGAATATTTTGTAGAATTTTTTGTAATTTTTTTTAAAAAATTATGCATATCATTGCTTAGAACAAAATAAATAAATAATTGCTTGAAAGTGATGTACTTTTCCATAATTGTTTGCTTGGTTTTACCTGCAGCCTGCTAATTGCGGGAAGTGTAATGGTGATCCCAACTGGGTTCAATGCAGCGGCAAGGTTAGCCATATATTCAATTTATTCATTAATCTGCCTGTTAAAATATGATAATTATCGATATTAATTCTCAAACTTTTCTTCTTAGTCTTTGATACATACAAGACCATCAAATCCACAAAATATTTGGGAGTTATTTTTTTCACAATTATTTTTTATTTTTCGCAACTCAATTTCACAAAAGAATCACAACCAAGATGCCATGATTAACTGTAAGTAATGTCATGGGTAGGATTCAAGGCTGTATTTAAATCCACTTTTTAATTTAAATGAGAGAAAAGACATTGAATGACAATGCTATTAGAAGTTACATGTAACACAAATATTTATGTCGATGATATATATATATATATGCTAAGCAGTGTGAGGGTAAGCAATGAGCTTGGCGCCGGACATGACAAGTCAGCAGCGTTTTCAGTAGTAGTGGTGAACTTAGTCTCTTTCATACTCTGTTTGATAGCAGCAATTGTTGTCCTCGCATTGCGCAATGTCATTAGCTATGCCTTCACAGATGGTGAAACCGTGGCCAGAGCTGTATCAGAACTTTGTCCACTTCTTGCCTTCTCCCTCATCCTCAATGGAATCCAACCCGTCTTGTCCGGTAAGCTTTGCTTCAAAACTTAAATCAAAGCATTTTCCATTTCTGCAATTGAATTTGAGAGAATTTTATGTCTTTATAAAAGCATCATGAAAGGGTTTTGTTTTGGTTTATGGTGTTTGTTTTGCAAATTGGTTCATTGGCATCTTTTTTTCCCTATTTCTCGGCTTTTTCTCTGTTTCCTCCCCCGCCCTCTGTAATATTTTATCCTGAAGAGAGTATTTTAGTCATTTTGTAACAAAAGTCTTATATTGGGATAAGTTATCCCACCTATTTCGGGACAAAATAATTCCACATATGCAGGATAAAAGAGCTCTCATAATAAGTTACAACGGGTCATAAAATCTGAATCCAACACTTTATAATTTATTTCTAGATAAAAGAGTCTTCTCTTGCTTCCTATTTGTGAATCAAATATAACCATAATCATTCAAATTCACTTATAAACGACTTCACTTTTATTTCATCTTCTAACTTGAATGTGACATGAGATGAATGTAGGAGTTGCTGTGGGGTGTGGATGGCAAACTTTCGTTGCATACGTGAATGTCAGCTGTTATTATGTAGTTGGGATCCCGCTGGGTTTGCTACTCGGTTTTCACTTCAAATTGGGTGCTAAGGTTGGCTACTCAATAACTCATCTGTTTTCTTCTATTCTTGTAGTTACATATATGCCCGATTTTTTGTCAATACAATAAGTCTCGGGACACAGAACTAAACACAAAAAAATAAATATAATCTTAAATATTTGATGGAAGGGTCCATGAGCGGAAAGCAATTTTTTTTTATTACAGTTTTATGTCCCTAGACTTATTGTTCACATAAAGAGTGACAGTACATTTTCAAATAACTATGTGTGGTGTTTGTAGGGAATATGGTCAGGGATGATAGGGGGCACACTGATGCAAACCATAATTTTGGTATGGGTGACTTGTCGAACAGATTGGAAGAAGGAGGTACTCTTCATATTTCTCTTGACCTTTTTACAAATTTCTTACACCATGCACATAACATATAAAGCCAATTATTCGACACGTGTACTTTGATCATCTCCGTTACATGTTTGTGAAGATTTTCATTATAAATCTGATGGCTATAAAATTGGAAAGCAAAATTATAATTATTTTAAATTAAAAAAATTATTACACCCACTTTTGTTGAAAATTAGTTTGAATGTATTGCAGGTGGAAAAAGCTAGGAAGAGGTTGGAAAAGTGGAATGACAAGTAAAATTCATTTTCAAAGGTTCTTCAAATTTTTGCTTTTAAGGTTGTTTGGATGATCAATTTGAGTAAGAATTTGTAAAGAGGAAGGAAATGAAAAGAAAAGGTGATAAAAATATAAACTAGATTTTTTTTTTTTTTTAATCACTTTTGGTTCCCCACCCTTACCATTTCAAGTGAGTGTACACGCGTGTGGATTTGTCCTTCAAAGAATAAGAGTGATTGGATAAAAGTCCTTCTTGCCAATAGATGTGAAATAGCTATTCTGTATGTTTGATTGTATGTAGTAACTACGACATTGGACAATGAATTGTGTACGGGGGCGAAATATCCTTTGCGTTCCGTACTCCTTGTACTCCAAGTTTCACTCGACGGCGTCACACCTGGCAACACAGAAACGGTGAGCTGCCCGGCGGGGGTGGTGCCGGAAAGCCCCTCCGACGATCAAGTTAGGTCACTTGAAGAAGAAGAAGAGCACTGTTTAGAGAGAGAGAGAGTTGTTCAGATCGCATACCTGTCACCTTCTTCTTCCCCCCTATTTCTAGGCTGGCCATGCAGCCCAAGATCGTGCGCGCACTACCTCTGTTGTCCTTCCCTGGACAGGTGGCAGTGTGCGCCTCTCACCACCTTACGCGTGTAAAGGTTTTGTCCTCCTACCAGTACACACAGAGCTTTTCCAACGGTATTGAGGCGTTCGTGGAGCAGATGTCCTCTCCTTCACGCCATTGGCCCAGGTGGCACCCTTAACCGAGGTACCCTGACCGGCCTAACACTTGCGGAAAATACCCCTCACGTACACACAACCGTGCTATGTGTAACTTGGAACCAAGCAGAAGTGTGACCACCTCGGCCGAACAACTCTTGATCGGCTCGTCAGGAGCAGCCGGTTGCGAGGCATGCCGGCCTCCAACCGTGCTACCTTCGATCTCGGTCACACGAAAGCCGCCTATCTCGGACGACTGATCGGTCAAGGGCGCGTGGGCCCTAATCGTGCCCACAGCCCAGCTCGGGTTGCCTTTTAGCTCGGCACCGCCATCTGTTACCCTGAGCTCCTGCTTCATGCAAGGTGCGGCTCGGCTTAGCAAGTTGGTGCATGACCGGTCAATATATCCAACCGCGCAGGTCAGGCGGCTGGCCGCGTCGACGGAGTAGTTTTGCCCGGCGCCGCGCAGTCCGTCACGTCTTCCGTTGTCTCAGCTCGGCCGTACAGTCCGGTGCAAATCTCCCCTCTCAATTGCCCCTTAATTCCATCGGTTGCAACCTGATTGGGATTATTTCATTTTTGTGTAACTTCATTTCAGCTTAATTTATCAGTAAGCTTCATGATATCTCGGCCAAGTTTTATCACTTTGCTTCCAGGACCGTGCACAGCTCGACCCAATATATGGCGCTCCAATAACACAATATGCTTCATTTTTGCATTTGATAGAATAGGTATGGGGCCAGGCCTTCACTTTTCCAAAACCAAATCAATTTTGTAATGAAAGTGCTTGGTGGGCCATGCCTTGCATTATCATGGAATGAATTTCCTTACTTGGAGAACTTGCCCGTGCACTTATTCAACAAACAACATATTAATTAATATGTTAATGTTTGGTGGGTCCCGCCTTGCTTGTCATACATGGTAATGGCATACATGTATTCTTTGACTTTGCTCGTGCATGAATTCAATCAACAAACATATTAGTCAATATGTTTGTGCTTGGAGGGTCCCACCATGAAGCCTTGAAAACAATCTAATACTAAGGTAGAATTCCATTGCTAACCGAACCACTGATGTGTTTCCAATAAACTGAGTTAAAATAAATCATCACCACCGAGCTAACAAGCCGAGCAATGGGCCGTGCAGAGAATTTCAAGCCAAACCAATTTCAAGGCGGGGCCCAAGTCTTGGCCTGTTTCCAAGCTAACAACAACAAGCAGCCGAGCAATGCTAACAATAGTCATGCAAAGTAATCAAAATAAATAAATGTGCAAGGCATGACCGTGCAGAAAATTTCAAGGCGGGGCCCAAGTCTTGGCTTTTTCCAAGCCAAACCAATTTCATGATGAGAATGCTCGGTGAGTCCATTTGAAAATCTAGCTCCTGGACCGATCCAATAACAAACATATTAAACATATTAATTCATATGTTTGTGCATGGGGGCCCCACCATAAAACTTTGAAACAATCCAACTTTTGATGTAGAATTCTGCTGGTGACCGAGCAACCTTTTTTGTTTTCAATAAACCGAATTAAAAAATGCCCACCACCGAGCTATAATTTTGCATCAACTCACATTCCTCAATAATGCCCAGCACCGAGCTATCATTTTGCATCAACTCACATTCCTCAATAATGCCAGCACCGAGCTATTAACTCACATTTGTTTTCAATAAACCGAATTAAAAAAT
Source organism: Camellia oleifera (assembly GCA_022316695.1). Classification (NCBI taxonomy): domain Eukaryota; kingdom Viridiplantae; phylum Streptophyta; class Magnoliopsida; order Ericales; family Theaceae; genus Camellia; species Camellia oleifera. The sequence goes on along the minus strand of CM039315.1, from coordinate 131,361,702 downwards.
GCCCACCGAGCTATAATTTTGCATCAGCTCATATTCCTCAATAATGCCCACCACCGAGCTAGGAGCTGCATACATAGCCGAGCTATAATTGCTTCATGCTCTCCACCGAGTTATGGACTTCACTTGCTAATTTTGCAACCGAACATACCGCTCATTTTTCAACAGTTGAGCCAATTGCCTTTAGGTAATAACACTTGCTCCAAAACCGAACTAAAATTCCTTTAGCTCTACAGCGGAGCTAAGAATGTTGCCCCTGGCTAATAACCGAGCTACCTCAAAATTATCATCTCGTGGCGCTCTACAACCGAGTAACCGGGCTATTTTCTCAACAAAAATTTTTAACCGAGCTCTATCGGCTAATTCCGTTTTAGAGTGAGCTCGCCAAGAGCAACTGCTAATTTTAGTGAGGAATTTGCAAATTCCAGATGACATCCACTTTGAGCTAGCCAATGAGGGGATAGAGCCTTGGGGCCGAGTTGTTTTGGGCCCCTTTACGTTTACCTTGAACGTCTTTGTGCTACTCATTTTTCTGGAGCTTTATGCAAACCTCGAACAAATCTTCAACTTTTTTGGTCGAGCTAAATCATCTCGGCCAAAAGCATTAGGAGTTGATCAAAACATCAAAAGCCTTGGCCGAGCTAAATCATCTCGGCTAAAAATCTTCGAAGTTGAACCAATCATCAAAAAGCCTTAGCCGAGCTAGATCATCTCGGCTAAAAGCAACCAAAGTTGAACACATCAACTTTTTGACCGAGCTAAATCATCTCGGTCAAAAGTCTTGGAGTTGAACAAAACATCAAAAGCCTTGGTCGAGCTAAATCATCTCGGCAAAAAAGCTTGGAGTCGAGCGAAACATCAACCTTCATGGCCGAGCAAAATCATCTCGACCAAGAGCTTTCGAAGTTGAACATGACATTAACTTCCTTGAGCGAGCTAAATCATCTCCGTCAAAAATCTTGGAGCTGAACAAGTCATCAACTCATTTGGTCGAGCAGCATCCGCTCTTACTGTTTTCCCCCCAGTCTGGGCTCCTGTTTTAAACTTACACAAGCAAAGCAGTGACCCAGACTAGATGGGATGCCCCTAGACCGTGTTCACTCGTCGGTTGGAATTCTCTTCGACTGAACAAATCATCAGTTTTTTTCACCGAAAGTTGGCGAGCAAAATCGGTTTGTCAACTTCTTGGAAAGCAAAATCAACTTAGCTCGGCGTGGATTTTCAACGTTGGCGAGCAAAGTCAGCTTACATCTTGGCAAACAAAATCAGCTATGTAACTTGCTTCTTGGCGAGCAAGATCAGCTCGGCAAGGAACTCCATGGTCGGCGAGCGAGGTCAGCTCGGCGACTTTCTTCTTGGCGAGCAAAATCAGCTCGACAAGGAACTCCATGGTCGGTGAGCAACGTCAGCTCGGCGACACACTTCTTGGCGAGCAAAATCGGCTCGGCAAGGAACTCCAAGTTCGGCGAGCAAGGTCGGCGAGCAAGGTCCGCTCAGCAACTCACTTCTTGGCGAGCAAAATCAGCTCGACAAAGAACTCCAAAGTCGGCAAGCAAGGTCAGCTCGGCGACTCACTTCTTGGCGAGCAAAATTAGCTCGGCAAGGAAGTCCAAGGTCGGCGAGCAAGGTTCGCTCGGCGACTTGCTTCTCGGCGAGCAAAATCAGCTCGGCAAGGAAATCCAAGGTCGGCGAGCAAGGTCCGCTCGGCGACTTGCTTCTCGGCGAGCAAAATCAGCTCGGCAAGGAAGTCCAAGGTCGGCGAGCAAGGTCCGCTCAGCGACTTACTTCTTGGCGAGCAAAATCAGCTCGACAAAGAACTCCAAAGTCGGCAAGCAAGGTCAGCTCGGCGACTCACTTCTTGGCGAGCAAAATTAGCTCGGCATGGAAGTCCAAGGTCGGCGAGCAAGGTTCGCTCGGCGACTTGCTTCTCGGCGAGCAAAATCAGCTCGGCAAGGAAATCCAAGGTCGGCGAGCAAGGTCCGCTCGGCGACTTGCTTCTCGGCGAGCAAAATCAGCTCGGCAAGGAAATCCAAGGTCGGCGAGCAAGGTCCGCTCGGCGACTTGCTTCTCGGCGAGCAAAATCAGCTCGGTGAGGAAATCCAAGGTCGGCGAGCAAGGTCCGCTCGGCGACTTGCTTCTTGGCGAGCAAGATCAACTCGGCAAGGAACTCCACGTTCGGCGAGCAAGGTCCGCTCGGCGACTTGCTTCTTGGCGAGCAAGATCAACTCGGCAAGGAATACCAAGGTCGGCGAGCAAGGTCCGCTCGGCGCCTTGCTTCTTGGCGAGCAAGATTAGCTCGGCAAGGAACTCCAAGGTCGGCGAGCTAGGTCCGCTCGGTGACTCGCTTCTTGGCGAGCAAGATCAGCTCGGCAAGGAACATCAAGGTCGGCGAGCAAGGTCCGCTCGACGACTTGCGTCTTGGCGAGCAAGATCAGCTCGCAAAGAAACTCCAAGGTCGGCGAGCTAGGTCCGCTCGACGACTTTCTTCTCGGCGAGCAAGATCAGCTCGGCAAGGAACTCCAAGCTCGGCGAGCAAGGTCCGCTCGGCGACTCGTTTCTTGGCGAGCAAGATCTGCTCGGCAAGGAACTCTAAAGTTGATTAAAACCATCAACAAACCTCTTGCCGAGTAAAATCCATCCGACAAGAATTTTCAAAGTTGATAAAATCATCAACGAACCCCCTGCCGAGCAAAATCCGTCCGGCAAGGAATTTTTGATCTTTCCATCAAAATGATCGTTAGTTGCCCCTAGGACCGCACTAAATCCGCTTGGCGAGGCAAAAATACAACAATTCTCAAGAAAAGAGTTTACTTGTTTCATTGTGCCAATGGCAAAAAAAGGTTACAGAAACAGAACCTAAAAACAAAACTTTAGATTGGCGGAGCTTGATGTTCTAGAAATGGATCGGCCATTTACAAACTGCGATTTTTATGCCCTTTTTCCTCGGTCTTCTTACAGACGTCTTCCGAAAACCGAACTCCCCACATCTCTTCCATGGTGGTTTGCATGGCCATCATCTTGTCCGGCTGCGTAAATCTTCCGCATTACTCTCTTGTTCTCTACTACCGGACTTGCTGTCACAGTAGCTGCGGCTGCATCGTCTTCAACTCGGATGTGCTCATTAATGCGTTGCATGAGCAATTCCATGGTCGACGGTTGATTCATTGTGAGCGAGTTTCTCAGTCGATGTCCAACCGGAAGAGCGCGCTTATACTGAGTGATTGCAAGGTCGGTTGGGCAATCAAGGACCTCGTTGAAGGTCTCCCAATACTTAGCGTTATATGCCTTCAAAGAACCTCCAGACTCCATCTTGACGCCCAGGAGATGGTCTACCTCCTTCGGCGTTCGAGTGTTTGTCTTGAATCTGGTAACGAAGGCTTCCGCTAGTTGTTGCCACCCCTCGATACTCCCCTCCGGGAGCCTTTCGAACCATTTCAGGCCCAACTCTCCCAAGCTTGCTGGGAACATGAGACACATCAAGGCGTCGTTCCGTCGGTGGCCAGCCATTACTTGCCGGTAATGGCTCACGTGCATGTACGGATCAGTCTTGCCGTCATACAGAGTGAACTTTGGCTGGTGGAATCCGGCAGGGAGTGGGGTACTCTCGATCTCAGGTGACAATGGAGTGGCTGAAAGTCTCGCCAGCTCCTTGTCCACCAGTGCATTGGCTATCACCTTGGGTGCTGGCATCGCCACCTCTTCACTGCAGCGGACTGGAACACTCAATCTCTGGAGCGCCGGCACCCTCCGAGCTTCTCGACGGCGCGCTCTCTCCTCCAGCACGTCCCTGAGATCCCTGGAACGGGAAGAGGCCGAGTATCGCGTCGTCGATGACGGGCGCGAGGGTCGATAGGTACTGTCGCGCGTGATAGACCTGTCTTCTCGCTGGTCAGAATCTCCAACCCCATAGTTCCTGGTGATTGAGATTGAATGGGTTCTCCTCCGGCGGCGGCTGCTAGAGCGAGGGGAGGGGGTGCGCTCACTGAGGTTGCCCTCTCCAGCAACACCCTTCCCCTTCACTTGACGCTTCAGGAGCTCCATCTCCGCCGCCATCCTCTGAATGAGGGCTTCTTGATCTTTGAGTTTGTGCTCCAGACGCTCCTCACGGGATTCCCCCCGGCGACGGCGGCCCTCTGGACTCCGCGAACGATCTGAACTCCTCCCACGCTTGTCGCGCGCTCCTCGCGAAGAAGTTTCCAGGCCCGCCATGGCTTGAACATTGGGGAGGCCGTCTCTCCTACGGACAAACTCCGGTGTTGCACCATCGACGACGGACAGCGGAATCTCTTCATTGTTGGCCATGGAAACGGCTGAAAAAGCTCGAAGAACAAGGGTTGATCAAAGAGTTCCCACAGACGGCGCCAATTGTACGGGGGCGAAATATCCTTTGCGTTCCGTACTCCTTGTACTCCAAGTTTCACTCGACGGCGTCACACCTGGCAACACAGAAACGGTGAGCTGCCCGGCGGGGGTGGTGCCGGAAAGCCCCTCCGACGATCAAGTTAGGTCACTTGAAGAAGAAGAAGAGCACTGTTTAGAGAGAGAGAGAGTTGTTCAGATCGCATACCTGTCACCTTCTTCTTCCCCCCTATTTCTAGGCTGGCCATGCAGCCCAAGATCGTGCGCGCACTACCTCTGTTGTCCTTCCCTGGACAGGTGGCAGTGTGCGCCTCTCACCACCTTACGCGTGTAAAGGTTTTGTCCTCCTACCAGTACACACAGAGCTTTTCCAACGGTATTGAGGCGTTCGTGGAGCAGATGTCCTCTCCTTCACGCCATTGGCCCAGGTGGCACCCTTAACCGAGGTACCCTGACCGGCCTAACACTTGCGGAAAATACCCCTCACGTACACACAACCGTGCTATGTGTAACTTGGAACCAAGCAGAAGTGTGACCACCTCGGCCGAACAACTCTTGATCGGCTCGTCAGGAGCAGCCGGTTGCGAGGCATGCCGGCCTCCAACCGTGCTACCTTCGATCTCGGTCACACGAAAGCCGCCTATCTCGGACGACTGATCGGTCAAGGGCGCGTGGGCCCTAATCGTGCCCACAGCCCAGCTCGGGTTGCCTTTTAGCTCGGCACCGCCATCTGTTACCCTGAGCTCCTGCTTCATGCAAGGTGCGGCTCGGCTTAGCAAGTTGGTGCATGACCGGTCAATATATCCAACCGCGCAGGTCAGGCGGCTGGCCGCGTCGACGGAGTAGTTTTGCCCGGCGCCGCGCAGTCCGTCACGTCTTCCGTTGTCTCAGCTCGGCCGTACAGTCCGGTGCAAATCTCCCCTCTCAAATTGGTATAAGAGTCGAGGTACATTTATCAACTATTATTATTCTTAGACATTTTCTCATGAATCCCCGACTCAACAAAACCTCGTACACCACTAAAATGCGTAACCTCAAGATAGAAGCATCAAAGTATCAAGGCATGTGCCAAATCACTAACCTCAATAGGAAGGAACCAAGATAGAAGCATAAAAAAAGAAAAAAGAAAAAAAAAAGAAAAAAAAAGAAAAGAGGTATGTTCCAACTAATTAGGTTAGAGCACGTGAGTTGTGCTGTTATTTTGTTCTGTTGGTCACTCTGTTTTTTTGGTCACCCGGTTGGTTCCTCCCCAGTAAGCTGTTGATTTAGCCAAGATTAGAGTCGCTTTTTGGGTTAAATTAAATTTTGGGGAAACCAAACAATGTTGAGTCTCAGATTTTTCAAATGATGAACTTCACTGCTACTTCACAGCGTTTACTGATGTTGATCATGATCTTGGTCTTTTTTTCATTAATCGACAAATTTTGTGCCATTTCTATAATGTTGATGATCTTGGTCTTTTATTAATTGCTAATTGTTGCTTATTTATTTTACTGGAGTGCCTTTGATAAAGTGCTATATGTAGATTCCCCTGGGTGGCATGGCTTTTGGCTATGCTTGTATTGTTTTTTCTGTTCAGGGAAGTATGGAGATATTATTTCTTTGTTTTTTTTTTTTGGTTGTCACGTCAGATTTCCTCTTTTGCTTTCTATTTTCGGTTGGTTTTGGCGTTCCATATGCCAATGTGGTTGAGATATGTTTTCCAACTCATGATGCATTTTCACCTCGGCCACTTTTTTTTTTCATTAATGTAATCTAATTGTAATCATTGTAAGTTTGATTTGCATTGCATCAATGTTATTGCTAATTTAAAAAAAAAAAAAAATGCCAACCTGCAAAAAACCAAAAAAGAAAAAGAAGTGGAGTCTTTGAATCACACCCTTCTTTTCTGTCCTGCGGTGTGGAAAATCTGGTCAAATATACTGCAGTGGTGGGGGTTGCCATGGGTAGTTCCAGGGTCATTGGAAGGGTTACTACAATGGTGGATGAGTTGGAAATTTAGGAAAAAGGAAAGTCAAGTTTGGAGAGTTATCCCAGCAGCTATGATCTGGTCAATTTGGAAATGTAGGAATGATTGCTTATTCTCTGGTATACAACCTAACCTGGTGGAATTATGTGAACTCATTAAAGTCAGGGTAGCTCTTTGGTGGAAATCTTTTGATCCAAACTGCTCATTTTCTATTACGGATGTTGCCTTTAATATGCAGTATGTGAGAAGTTGCCACTAAGAACAAGGTGAAAATGAATACCTGTGAGGAGTATCTGTTTGCTGTTTAAGCTGTTTGGGCGGTGATCCAGTTGAGACGGCTGCTTCTGCTTTTTGCTGTTTGCTGGTCTTGTTGACTGTTGCTGCAGATATACATTTTACCGACCATTGTTGCTACTGATTTTGATTATGTATTTGTTGATTTTGGTTTGTTTAGCTTTTATTGGGTGTGGTTGGGTTTGGTGTTTGTGGTTGGTTACTTACTAATTTTGGATGGTGTGCTAGCATATGATTGGGCGCTCTTATCGGTGCCAACCTAGTTGGGACTGATTTGTTTCGTTATGATACTTTTTGCACTCATTCTCTCTTTCCCCTTTCTTCTTTATTGATGTAATTCTATCTTCGTTCATCAATAAAGTATCTCTTTTTTTGCTGATCAAAAATAATGTCTAAGCCCCTGCCTCCTTATGTCCAAATCACTAATGTGTCGAAGGGTGGTTTTAGTTAATTTAACTTTTTGCCAACCATTCCCATAGTCTAGGAGCAACGAAATGCTTTTTTATTTTTATTTTTATTTTTTTGATAGAAAAACAAAATAAAATATAAGAACTCTCTCAAAAGTCATAAAAAAACAAAAATAAAAATAAAAAATAATTTTGGTAATTCAAATCAAACATAAGTGATTACTTTTGCTTTCTCACCATTGGTTCAGTGCATGATTACCTAGAAGCATATACAGTTTCTCAACTTCAATTTTGAACAATAATCACCTGTAGGAATATGACAACATGGTTGGGATGCATTTTTTTCAGCGTGATAAAACATTTACTTGAACATGTACTTTCTTTTTCTTTAATTTTTAATTTTTTTAATTTTTTATTTGTTAAAGTACTATTATTTAGATCTATGAAAAAAGAGAAATGGAATTACCACCTATGGCAAATAGAGGAACCTATAACTTGTACTATAGGGGTTGAAGATAGATTAGTTAGGTATCCACCTTTCAGAATTGATCAATATTTGTTCCCAGAATGTTACTTAATTGGGTGTCCTCCAAATTTTTAAGTACCCTCAACTTCATATTCACCACCACCATTATTCAACTCATTACACTTCCAAAATCTGCTACCGCAACCACACCATACCTACGACTGGACAATGACATCCAAGATGGGATTACACAGAATGATCATCTGGACCCACCTTCACTGCAATCTCAATCACCACCACCACCTTTATCAGTTCAATCATCATCGGAGAAACACATGGAGTTGAGCAGCCAACTCGAGACTACATTGTCCGACAAAGAGGTACCGCTGTTTCACCGCCTTCAAAGTGCTACTTGGATAGAATTGAAGCTACTGTTTAAACTCGCTGCTCTGGCAATTTATGTATGTATGGTGAGCTTTGGCATGTCAACCTCCACCCAGATCTTCTCCGGCCACCTCGGCGACCTTGAGCTCGCCGCTGCATCCCTCCGCAACAATGGCATCGAAATGTTTGCTTACGGTCTCTTGGTACACTACAAAAAAAAAAAAAAAAAAGCACTTTTAGATACCTTTTTGAGTCACCAAAAGTGTAATTTTGGTTGCTGAAAGCATCTGCGACATCAACAAAATTGGTCGCTGAAACCTTGTCACTAAATGATTCGGTGACCAAATAAATTATTGTCGCCTTTATAAATAAATCGGCAACTAAATATTTTAGTCGCCAAAAGACTAAAATTTTGTCGCCATAAATTAACATTTAGTCACTAAAAGTAACCTTAAGCGGATGACATGTTAGGTTTTAGTGACATATAAATGCGTCACTAAAAATGTCTTTCAGCGACTGAATGATTTGGTTGTTGAATGTTGAAACTTTGGTGACCAATCAAGTTTTGGGTCGCTAAAAAAATTATTCACACAGACTTTCAACAACAGAAACAAAGTGTCACCAAAAGTAAATTTACAACTGAAAAACCTGTCACCAAAAATTTATTATTTATATATATTTTTTTAAAAAAAATTTCCCTCTTCAATACATAATTCATAAACTTATAAACATAAGCAAAATATAATTCAAATTAACACATTTGTACAAAGCATCCAAAATATAAACTTAATTCAAAAGTAGTAGCATATTAAACATAAGCAAAATATCAAATCCAAAACATCTAACATAAGTTGAAATTCCTTACAATCCCAAACTTCAAACATGTAATTTCAAAAAAACTTCAAAGCTTGCAAATTCATAACAAAATATATTCAAAAATTCAAAATGTAATTTTTTGATGCTCCCCGAACTATGTTCTATCCATTGCCAATCTGTCAAACATATGAAAAATATTACAATATTAAAATGTTAATAATAAAATTCTTGGTTTCAAAACATTGGTTTCACATTATAGATGAACAAATTAGGAGCAAATTTTCCTACGGTGAATTACAAGATTTCATTATACCAAAACCAAAAAGTAACACGTGATTCACCAGTTAAAACTTAGCATATATGAACTAATTACAAGCAACATTTCTACAAGTTTGTAAATCAGTCTCATATTGTCCAACCAAAATCTAGCTCAAATTTTGTCATAATGGAATACTAATAAAATCCAATTTCAAGGTTCCAAAACAAGAGCAAATATCAACTGAGTAAGAGCTACTGATGGAATGAGATTTCATCCAAAGTGCTACCCTTACTTTCATGACTAAATTGAAATCACAAGGACCTAAATCTTAAACTTGAGATTTCTTTCACTTACATTAAAGTCAAAAAGTTGCTCAAATAAAAACTAAAATGAATATGAATAGTTTGATAGCATTGTGACCACAAATGATGATATGACAGCAAGATGCTATGACGGCACCCACCCCAATCCCTACTAACATATACCTTTAACTCAATTACACATATGTAATTTATTGACAAGTTGTATTAATAATAATAACTGATAAATAAGAATTACTATTCAAGTAGAGCATGCAATGTAGAGTAAAGGGTGAAAAAGAATCCTATAGTAAGTGATGACATTGATATGTAAATTAGAATTGCTATATAAACTATGATCTTCAAATTGTTACATATTAGTTTAGTTATTTTTGTAAAAGCACATTCATCTATTTTGGCAATTTGACTGGTTTATTTGTTGAGTTAGACATGGAATTGGGATTTTTGGAGCAAAACACAACAGCCACCCCCTAATTAGCATATTTGGTCTTATCTTATTTACATATCAAATAGTTCCTTGGGTCATCTAATTGTTTGTCATATCATGAATGCTCAAAACATTAGGATTCCATATTTTTATGTACGTATGTGTTGTGATACGTTCGCAGTAGTAAAAAGAAATTAAGAATACAATAAGTGAATCCTCTAACAGTCACAAATTTAATAAAAAAGTGCCAAAATTCTCTAAATAAATTAAAAATGCCTTAACAAATAGTCAAAGATTACCTGATGTAGTAATTGCCCTCAACGAACGAGTGCAACTTTTTTATCTCTCTACATTAACCAATAACCTATAACCTTGGCAATTGTAAATCAAAGTTTAAACTAAAATCGCACTATACATTAAATTAATAGAGAGTTATGGGTATGAAATGAATGTCAAATAACATATAAGGATACTCATGTCCTGTCTTTAATTTTTTTACTTGTCTACCGTATTTGTCATACTTACTCGCCATGGATATGTGCAAAATAAAAATTTGATTATATTACTATATATCGAACCAAAATGTGATCTATACATCTAAATAAATTATTGTACTTCTAATCTAGACAACAATTGAATCAAGTATTCCCAACCAAAGCGCCAAAAGCATGTTTCTAATTTCGTCAGTTTAGTGTCATGTACATAGATTGGAAACTTGGATTGAAGCAAAAATAAATATTAATTAAAGCAATGTCATGGCATGGCATCATACAAGTCAAAACCTACAAGAAAAAATTATAAATAAAAATTAGAAGCAAAAAAAAACAAAACAAAACTCTGTTCGTATATAAAAAGTACAACTTCTATGAATTTAAATATATTTTAAACTCTTATATGACCAATTTCAAATTGTTTACGAATTCCTCATAGGGAATAATAGCACACATCATTGTTTTTTAAAAACCAATTAATATAGGAGAACTTGAAAGGCCTTGATTCATCCTAATATTAAAATAATTGCATATGCTGATATTCTAAGAATAACCAATACAAAACCTACCTATCAGAAGCTACTATATGAAAATGTTCTAGCTATAGTGAAAATTTTAATTTGAAATCCTAATTGTCAACTATAGTAACAAAGTGGGAAGAAATAGTGCTTAGACATTTCCAAGGAGGTCTCAAAAAATTTAAAATAAATTCAATAAAACAGTCACTTTATTGACCATCTATCAATAAAACGTTCACTTTATCACGATTCACTCACAAGAAGTAGAACAAAAAGGAGAATATCAACAAATATACTTTTAACATCCAAATGACAAGAATGAGTCATGACAACCAATACAACACATGAAAATGATGTGCCAAGAGTTCCTACAAAACTACCAATACAAATGCATATCAAACATATAAACAAGATATTGCCAAATAGAGAGTAAGCTACATATATAACACTTAGAAAATCCTGTTATCGACATAAAACTAAGAGCATAGATACTATCATATGGGATTGGATTAATTATCTCAAGTCCAAAACCCCATCCCCTTCCCTAAAAAAAAAAATAGAAAATGAAAAAATATATATTTATAAATCACAGTCATTCTAGATAAGATTCACATCATACTAATTTTAAATGTATATCATATAATTCATTTTCAGATAAAATTTCAGATACCTTTTTTTGTGTATATCATATATCATATATCAACAATACTAATTTTATTCACAGATTCTTTCACAAAATAATTCTTTCACACAATTTTATTCACAGATTCATAAATCACCAACCATATAATTCTTTCACAAAATTTTTAGATAATGTCTCCAACAATTCTACTCAAAAGTTAAACAGGAAAAACAAACAAAGAATCAGATCCTAGTTTCTATTAGGTATGGAAAAAGTAATTGATGCATATATGTCAATCTGTTAATAAGCAAAGCAATCTTTTCTCCAGAAGAATAGAGAGGGGAAAAAAAAATTCAGATTTGAAGGGGAAAAAAATGCAGTAAGAGAAGAAATGAAGAAATTTGCATTACAAGATTGAAAACTCATATTTGAATATATCTCTTAAAAATCCATTACAAAACTCAGATATGAACAAGATTGAAAACCCATTACAAAACATCTGTCCAATACAAGGGAATATATATATCTTCTCTTTCCAGCCCTAGAAAACACAGAAACACCAAATCAAGAAGCAAAAGGTTCCAATCTAGAGACCCATTTCGTAAAAAAAACACTACAAAAAAACCCAAAATAGAAAATAAGAGAAAGAGATAGTAGAAAAAGAGCAATGAGAAATCAAGTACCAAATCGGCAAGCAGAGAAAATGTGGCGGTGACTGACAACGCTACTAGTGGAGGCAGCAACCGGCAAGGCTAACAGAGGTGACGACGATGGTGATTGGCGTCATGGAGGAGCAAGAGGTGAGACAAATATTGTTTACCAATATGTGAATACGATGAGATGTTAGAGGAGTCAGGGTTTAATTTGAGAATTGATTGTGTGTGTGAGAGTGAATGGAAGCTGTGATGTGTAATGTGTTACTGTCACACACACAATCAATTCTCAACGAAGATATTAGAGACAGAGAAGCGAAGAGGGTAGTGACCCAAAGAGAGGGTCGCGATCAGCACCGCCCAATACTGCTGCCACCCAGCGCTGCTATGCCTTTCGCATTCGGCAGCGCGAGAGAGCAAGAGGGAGAGAGAGAAAAAGAAGAGAAGAAGAAAAGCATACCTATGCTATGTCGTTTCTGGTGGAGTGAGAAAACAAGACTGGAGTGATGGTCAATTGTTTCTTTATTCACCCAAAATGTTCAGTCAATTATTTTTGGTAATAAAAAATTAGGACAAAGACAAATAATTTATTAGCGACCAAATTAATTTAGTTGTCATAAATATCATTCAGATTTTCGGCGACTAAATAATGTTTGTCGCCAAACAAATACAATTGGCGACTAAAATTTTCGTTGCCATAAATTAATTTTGTCGTCAAAAATTTTTTAGTGCTCCCTCGTAGAATTTTCACTTAGCACCAAACTCAACAGTGACCAAAAATTTAAATTCGTCGCCAAAAGTTTAGTTTTTAAAGACCATAAATATTCTGTCGCCAATTATGTATCTTTGGCGACTAAATTTTTGTTTGGTTGCTAAAAAATATTGCCAAAAATACTTTTTGTTATAGTGGTATCAAATCACTCTCTCTATATCAGATCAACATGTGTATGTGGTTATATATATATATATATCAAGGAATAGAATCTTGGAGGTCATATTAAGGTTCCAAATTTAGCTTGTAACTGTCGTTTCGGAGCGGGAAGTAATGCATTCCAAATCCTTATTATAAATTCGGATGTCCACTCTTCAGGGTCGGCCTTGAGATTTGTGAAGTCTAAGGCAAACTATGAAAATGGGACCCCTTTAATATATATTTTTTGAATAAAAATTTCATGCATAAAATGATAAATATTTATCAATAAATTTTTTATTTAAGTTTACTTGCACATATAATCATTAAAATTATAAACTAAAATTTACTTTCATATATTAAGATAGGAAGAAATCAGTACAATGATTCTAAAACATTAAGAACTGATTTTGTTGCTTTATAGCTTAGCAATATCCAGTTTATAATTGACCCAACGATCACTTAAATACTACTCTTCTTGCATTTTTAGCTAGAAAATCACTAATTAATTTGTATAATCTAATTTATCTACCAAATCCTTTTCAATAGACAATATAGCTAATCCATTCAAACTTTCTTGTGACATTGCTGATCGAAGGTAGGATTTGATCAATTTTAACTTTGAAAAACTTCTTTCTCCAAAGGCAACGGTAACTGGAATAGTCAACAATATTCTATACACAATCTAGCCATTCGGAAAACAACCATCCATCAATTTCAAATAATTCATCACTTTAATTTGCCTATTGATTTCTTTATTATTCCACTAACTGATAAAGAAAGAATGTAGAAAAAATTAGGACAACTTTATTTAATAAAATCTGATAGTGAGAGAGAGGACTTACTATGAGAGAGAGAGAGTGTGTGTGTGTGTGTGTGAGAGAGAGAGAGAGAGAGAGAGAGAGTATGAGTCACTATCGCCGACTCGCTCAGTGCTCTCTGCGTGCGCCTGCCCTGCTTTATGCTTGCTTGGTATATGCTTCCTTCTTCATCACTTCGTGAGAGTGAGCGAACGAGCGAGCGAGCGAGAGAGAGAGAGAGAGAGAGAGAGAGAGAGAGAGAGCACTGAGCAATGTATTGTATCATTGTATGTATTGTTCTTCTTGGGCCCAAATATATATATATATATATATATTTTGTATATATTTTCATTTTAATAAATATGGGTCAAACCACACTTATAAATAAATATGGGCTAAACCAACTTATAAATAAATATAGCCTCAATAAAATATTTTTGAGGCCCTTTAAATTGGTCCTATAATACTTTATTAAATTTGGGGCCCAATTTTAAACCAAAATTTTGGGGCCTAAGGCAGAGGCCTTACTAGCCTTAGGCTAGGGCCAGTCCTGACACTCTTTCTTGCAGCTATTCTAGGACTTTGGCCAAGTATTTATCTTAAATGTGTAAGATAGCAAATTATATGAACTGAAAGAATTAGTGGGGCGAAGTTTGGACACCCTTGTTATAAAATGAAATAAAAATCAAATTATGAAAAGAATTCACATATAGGTAACATCAATAACATTATGAAAGTATAAAAGAAATGATGCGACAGTGTACCAAATTAAATGTTGAAACAATTTTGAGAAAAACACATATATTATACCTCCTTAATTACATTTAGCAGCAATACTATGAGTTATGAAAAAAGTTTTACGAATTTCATCTACAAGTCTTGATGGTCGGCCGACTGCATATTTTAAGATGATTTTTGTAAAATATTTTTTGTGATCCTCAACATTTTGGTTACATTTAGTGGTACAATACGAATTTTCATAGTGAAAAGTATTACTTAAATTTTAAGTGTCCCACTTCATGTAAAAATCAAACAAAATAATATATAAAGGTTTTAAATTCTAAAATTGAAAATTTTATTGCAAAAAATATTAAGAAACCAATTCTAATCATTATGTGAGTTGTCACTAAATCATCGTTTTGAAAAGTTAAAAAACACACCTTTAGTGACAAAATTTTAAAATGACACCAATAAATGTATTTTTAGAGACAATAATAAAATTATAGTTCCAGAAGGAGTAATTTGTTACTAAATGTCTAATTTTATCTCTAAAAATATAATAATAATATTTTTAACAATTAAGATATTTAGTGTCTAAAAAGTAATTGGGTGAATTACACTAACAGTCCTTATAGTTTGATACTTGTGTCACTTTGGTCCCTAACTTTTTAATTATGATACATTTGACCCTGAGTCTTGTTTCAAATAAGGACAATTGAAGATACCATTAAATTTTTTAAGGAAAAAATCATCAATTTTATAAAATATAAACTAATTTGACAAAAATAAATGTCAAAAAAATATTTTTGAATTTTTTAAAATTAAAACTATCTACTAAAAATAAAATTATGTAAAATTGATAAATTTTTTAGACATTTATTCTTTTTTATCAAATTAATTTTATTATATGTTTAAATGATGATCATGTAATGTGTGATTATTTTTATTTTCATTAAATTAGTTTTTATTTTTCTAACAGTCAAATATGGTGACAACCTTGATATCATTATTAAACTAATCCATTAAATCAAAAAATCCAAAACTAAAAACATTTCATATATTAAATATATCGATTACACATTAAAAACCTAACAACTATCCATTAAATGATCATCATCCATACACATAATAAAAATTAATTTTTTAAAATAAATAAATAAATAAATGTCTAAAAAATTTATCAATTTTACATAATTTTATCTTTGGTGGGTAGAAATAATTTTTCAAATTTCAAAATTCAAAAAAAAATTCACATTATTTTTGTCAAAGTAGTTTATATTTTATCAAATTGATAATTTTGTCTTTGAAATTAAACAATAGTATGTTCAATTGTTCTTATTGGAAATAAGATTGAAAATTCATAGTCAAATGTGTCACAATTGAAAAGTTATGGATCAAAGTGACATGACCTCCAAATTATAGGGACTGTTAGTGTAATTTGCCCAAAGTAATTTTATCTATAAATTTTTGTCTTTAAAATTGTAATTTATTATACTGTTAGAGAAATAAAATCTTTTAAATTTTTGTAATAATTTCTTTATATCTTGATTTATATAGTCATTATATTTGAGTAAATTTATTTTTATTTTTGTGATTGGACATGGGTAGGCCCATAAAGGGCTACGGCCCACTATGAACAACCCAAGCCTGCCACTTAAGGCCCAACACATAACCCAACTGATAAGGCCCAGCACCATTTAGAAGTCAACATGGCATGAAGGACCAATGATATTCAGACACATGGCAGGTAAAGGGCAAGTTACATCAGCAGACAAAGATCTGCAAAGTTATTGCCACCGCACATCGCCATTAATGTAGCCCCTCACTGCATTTATTACGACAACACCTCTCCGTCGGGACAGCACGCCCTCACCCTGAACAAGGTAAGCTACAGCATAGACTTTTGGCCAAGATGACAAGCCGGAAGGGACAACAAAATGATTACCAAAGGATATAAACAGACGTTGAAGACAAAAAGAAGGTTAAGCTTTTCTATCACTACTCCATCTCTGTATCATACTTCTCTCTCTCTAACTTGCTCGTCGGAGGGTTCGCTGGGGGACTCCCCATTCCCCGTTGAACTCTTGTGTAGGTCTTCAAGCAGGCTTGGTCACTTGGACATAGGCTTAAGGAGCGTGGATCAGTCTGACCCGTTCTACCCTCATAAACTGCATCATCAGTTGGCGTCGTTTGTGGGAATGCTTTGCTCCGCGCGCCAGTTGTGCTCATTGTCGCCGGAGACCCTATCCCAATAACCCTTTCCTACTACCCATCAAAGTGTATGGTCACAACTAGATCCATGGCTTTTCACCACAATGCTGCCGACCATCAGACCGACCCCCCCAATCCAAACAACCCATCACAATATTTTATCGAGCTTACCAACTGCATAAATCGCATGGCCGAGCAAAACCAAGCCCTGATTAATGCTTTACTCCAAAGAAACCTTCCTATGCCCCCTCCACTACCTCCAGATATTCCCCCCAACCAAGAACGAGTACCGAGCCATACCATTCCGTAGCCTAATACACCCAACTGGGAAGGCTTGCAACTCCCTCCCCAGGGTATGAACCTGCCATCCCGAGGCCCACAACCATCAATCCCGGCACCAGCCCCGGAAGGGGAGGCTAGCAGCGTCCAGCTACCGCTCCCCTCTAGCGGTGACAACATCCCTCTCTAGGACGCAGAACTCCGAGCCATGAAGCTCCAACTCCAAGGGGTCATGTAGAACATACAATATAAACCATCTACCACAGCCAACTCCCCATTTGTTGCCTCCTTCAAAAACAAACCTCTCCCTCCTAAGTTCAAAATGCCCACCATTGACTCTTTCGACGGTACGACGAACCCAGTCGATCATTTGGAGACCTACAAAACCCTCATGATCCTTCATGCATTCCCCGACAAGATCATGTGTCGGGCTTTCGCCGTAACACTCAAGGGGTTGGCTCGCCTTTGGTTTAGTCAACTCCCAGCAGACTCCATCTCCACTTTCCAGTACCTCAGTGACTCTTTCCTCAGCCATTTCATAGGAGCCCAACGCCAGCGACGTCCCGCAACCCAACTCCTTAATATCCGTCAGATCGAGGGGGAGTCGCTGCGCAGTTTCGTCACTCGCTTCAACACCGAAGCCCTACAGGTAGCGGAAAACGATGACAAGGTCATTCTTACGGCATTTATGGCCGGCCTACGGTCATCTGATTTCCTTTTCTCCCTCTCAAAAAACCCCCCGACCTCCATGGCAGCCCTACTCTCCAAAGCCCAAAAATACATGAACGCCGAAGATTCCCTAGCCGCTCGTCAAGATCCTACAGCCAAAAACCTGACCTCCTCAGAAAAGTGAAAAGATTTAGAAGCTAGAAACACCCAGTACAATACCCAAACACCACATTATACTGACCGACCCCCCTAAGCCGACCGGCCGGTACTAGTCCGACCGCCCGGTCGGTTAGAGCGGTACATACCCCTTAACTCCCCTATGAAACAAGTCCTCAACCAGATCCAGCAGGACTACCCCCTCAAATGGCCCCAACCATCAAAAACCCCTTCCAATCAGAAAGACCAATCCAAATACTGCCATTTTCACCAGGACCACGGCCATAATACTGATGAGTGTGTTAACCTCAAGGATCAGGTCGAGACCTTAATACGTCATGGATGACTTAGCTGGTTCATGGACACGCGCCCCCAGCAGAGACAAAGAACAGAGCCCACCAAAAACACCCACCGGCTCACTCCTTCCCGGCAGCCAGCCCAACCAAATCAAGGCCATGATCGCCCTCCACAGCAACCTCGGGCACAAGGTAATCCCGCCCCACCTGTTGGAGAAATCAGAGTTATTTCCGGCGGGCTTGCTTGTGGAGGACCATCCCGCTCGGCTCAGCGGGCAGAACTCAGGAAAATAAGGCAAGGCTCAGACAAAGAAGTCGCCACGTTGGACTGACCCTCCAAACACCCCAGGCAGTGGGCCGAGCCTATCACCTTTACGGACTTCGACTGCACAGGCATCCGTTACCCTCATGACGACCCTCTCGTCATTTCTACCCTCCTCTCCAACTACAAGGTCAGACGGGTCCTCGTCGACAACGGCAGTTCCTCAGACATCATCTTCCTCAATTGCTTCCGCAAGCTCAAGATTGGGGAAGAAAGTCTCTCCCCTCTCCAAACCCCTTTGGTCGGTTTCACGGGCGACCGGGTGACCTCCATCGGCTCCATCAACCTTCCTATCACAATTGGCGAATACCCGCGGCAGACCACAAAGCTGCTCACCTTCCTTGTTGTTGATTGCCCCTTTGCCTACAACATCATCCTTGGTCGCACTGCCCTAAATGCTTTCCAAGCTATCACATCCACTTACCACCTTACCATGAAGTTCCCCACCAATTTGGGGGTCGGAATAGTGAGGGGAGAGCAGACCGTGGCCAGAGAATGTTATGTCACCTCACTGAAAGAAGTCAAGCTGAAAGAGGCTATGATCATTGAAGGGCTCGATGTCAGAGATAAAGACGAGCTAATCAGGGGGGAACCAGTGGAGGAGCTCGTCGAAGTCCTCGTCGACCCCACCAACCCGGCCAAAACCGCCAAGATCGGCAACCAGCTATCCCACCAAGCCAAGGTCGACCTCACCGCCTTCCTGGTTGAACACAACGACGTGTTTTCCTGGACTCACTCTGATATGTCTAGTATTGACCCCTCTTTTATCAGCCACCGTCTCAATGTTGAGCCCCATTTCTGACCTATTCGCCAGAAGCAGCGCATTTTTCACCCGTAACGCAATAACCTTATTGCTTCTGAAGTGGACAAACTCCTTGAGGCATAGTTTATTGCTAACGTGGACTACCCCAGATGGCTGTCGAATGTTGTTCTGGTTCATAAAAACAATGGGAAATGGAGACTCTGTGTCGACTACTCCGACCTCAACCGAGCTTGCCCCAAGGACAGCTACCCTCTCCCTCGCATAGATCTACTGGTCGACGCCACGGTCGGTCATCAAATGCTCAGTTTCATGGATGCCTTGTCTGGATACAACCAAATCTTGATGCACCCATCTGACCAGGAACACACCTCATTTATCACCGACTGAGGCACCTACCATTATCGTGTAATGCCATTTGGGTTAAAGAATGCTGGGGCCACTTACCAACGGTTGGTCAATGCCGTCTTCCATCATCAAATAGGCCGAAACATGGAAGTATATGTCGATGACATGCTGGTCAAGAGCAAGCTCTCCACCAATCATCTGGCTGACCTGCGAGAAACCTTTGCCACCTTACAAAAGTACCAGATGAAACTCAATCCGGAAAAATGTGCCTTCGGCGTAGGATCTGGGAAGTTCTTGGGATTCATGGTCAGTTAGCGGAGCATCTAGGCTAACCCCGAAAAGATCAAGGCCTTAATCGAAATGCAGTCACGTAGAACAGTCAAGGAGGTTCAGAGGCTTACTGGCCGAGTAGCTGCCCTCAACCGCTTCATTTCCCGAGCAACGGATAAGTGCCTCCCTTTCTTCAAGGTCCTTCGACAAACTTTTGAATGGACGGCAGAGTCTGAAGAGGCCTTTCAACAGTTGAAACAGTGCATGGCTAACCCTCCCCTACTTTCTCAGGCCATCGCAGGCGAACCTCTTTTCCTCTATCTAGCTGTGTCACACACTGCAGTCAGTGCAGCACTCGTCAGGGAAGACAGCTCTGTCCAGCGACCAGTCTACTATATCAGTCGGGCTCTTCGGGGGGCAGAACAGAACTACCCACTGTTAGAAAAAGTGTCTTTGACCTTGATCATCGCCTCCAGACGACTCTGCCCCTACTTCCAAGCCCATTCCATAGTGGTCCTCACTGACCAACCGTTGAAGAAGATAATGCAACAACCAGAGCTTTCTGGTAGGCTCATGCAGTGGTCGGTCGAACTCAGTCAGTTTTGATATCTCCTACCGGCCTCAGACAGCAATCAAGGGACAGGCTGTTGTCGACTTCATCCTAGAATTCACTAACCTCCCCGCAACCACAGCTCATCTACCCCCGCCAACCCCTACCGAGCCAGAAGACCCCCACTCTTGGACCCTCAACGTCGATGGATCATCCCGCAAATAAGGCAGTGGGGCTAGTCTCATCCTCACCGCCCCTGACGGTGGTTATTTCGAGTGTGCTCTTCGCTTCCTGTTCAATGCAAGCAATAATGAGGCCGAGTATGAGGCATTGATAGCAGGTCTCCGCCTAGCCAGAGATATCGGTGTCAGCCACATCCGAGTGTTCAGCGATTCCTAGCTTATCGTCGGGAAAATTACGGGGGAGTTCGACGCCAAAGAGGACACCATGCGGGCATATAAGGATGTTGCCCTCCCCCTTGCTCGCCTCTTCAATACCTTCCACATCAAGCACATCCCTCGGGCAGAAAACTCCAAGGCAGATGAAATGGCTCAGTTGGCCTCGGCAGACCAGTCAGACCTCAATCATGGTGTTCGCCTTGAATACCTGACTCACCCTGCCATTTCCCCAAACCAACAGTAAGTCTACTTTCTCCAAAACGAGCCAATCCCCTAGGCGGCAGACATCTTTCTGTATCTAACAACGAGGGAACTTCCAGCCGACAAACAGCAGGCCGCTAAAGTTAGGGCCCGGTCATCCAACTACATTCTTGTTGATAGTCTTTTGTACAAGAGGGGCTTTTCACGCCCATACCTCAGATGCCTCAATCCTACTTAGGCGACTTACGTGATGAGAGAAATCCACGAGGGTATATGTGGCAATCATTCGAGTGGCAGATCCCTAGTCCACAAAATACTTCACACTGGCTATTTCTGGCCCACTCTTAATCAAGACGCGATGAACTTTGTGCTCAAATGTGATAAGTGCCAACATTTTGCCAACATCCCCCATGCTCCCCCTACAGAATTGATTACACTCTGCAGCCCGTACCCGTTCGCCAAATGGGGAATCGACCTAGTCGGTCCACTTTCCACCGGCCGAGGCCAGACCAAGCTCGTGATAGTCGCCAGTGATTACTTCACCAAGTGGGTAGAGGCAGAACTCCTTGCCACCATCACCAAGCGGAACACAACCAAATTCATCTGGCAGTCGATCGTATGTAGGTTTGGCATCCCTCAAGCCATCGTCTCCGACAACGGCAAACAATTCGACAACGCCAAGTATAGAAAGTTCTGTGCAGGCCTCCAGATCCAACCATGTTTCTCCTCCCCAAGTCATCCCCAAGCCAATGGCCAAGTTAAGGTTACCAACCGTTCTCTTCTGAAGATCATCAAAACTAAGCTAGAAGCTGCTAAGGGACTTTGGGCTGAGGAATTACCGAATGTACTCTGGGCTTACCGTACTACCGCTCGGACTCTCACTGGAGAGACCCCCTTTTGCTTAACCTACGGCGCTAAGGCGGTCATCCCAGTGGAAGTCGGTCTGCCTACCCCAAGGGTTTTACATCCGAATCCAGAAGTAACTGAAGAGCTCCGTCGGGCAGACCTTGACCTAATCGAAGAGCTCAGAGAAACCACTGCTGTCAGATTGGCCTCATACCAACAGAAAATGAGAACACACTACAACCGCAAAGTCCGTCCAAGGGAGTTCGCCGTAGGGGACCTTGTCTTGCGCGAAGTAACTCTTGCCACCAAAAACCCGACTGAGGGCAAACTTGCAGCCAAGTGAGAGGGACCTTACGTTGTGAAAGCCCAACCACGTCCGGGCACTTACCAACTTCAAGACATGGAAGGTCAAGACCTCCCCCACCCATGGAACGCCGAACACCTGAAGTGTTACTTTCAATAAATTCCTACTTTTGTATTGCTCAGCTGTTATATTTTGTTTTCGGCAAATTTACACGCTTGAACATTCTTGTTCTCCCCTCACATAATGTAATTTTTTGATCAACTGGGCTACACTTTCCATGACAACAATTTTATATCTCAGTTATCTATATGGCGTCTCTATAACATTTTGATTGCAGCACTCATAAAAAGCCTCAGCCAGACTGAGCACCAAACGCCTCGTTTAGACCGAGCGACAAAAAGCCTCAGCCAGACTGAGCATGAAGAACTCGGCCAGATCGAGTCATTAAAAGCCTCAGCAAGACTGAGCATAAAAAGCCTCAGCCAGACTGATCACCAAAAGCCTCAGCCAGACTGAGTCGTTAAAAGCCTTAGCCAGACTGAGCACAAAAAGCCTCAGCCAGACTAAGCACCAAACGCCTCCTCCAGACCGAGCGACAAAAAGTCTCATCCAGACTGAACATGAAGAACTCAGCCAGACCGAGTCGTAAAAAGCCTCAGCCAAACTGAGCACAAAAAGCCTCAGCCAGACTGAGCACCAAAAGCCTCAGCCAGACCAAGTCGTTAAAAGCCTCAGCCAAACTGAGCACCAAAAGCCTCAGCCAACATGAGCACCAAATCCCTCAGCCAGACTGAGCATAAAAAGCCTCAGCCAGACTGAGCACCAAACGTCTCCTTCAGACCGAGCGACAAAAAGCCTCAGCCAGACTGAGCATGAAGAACTCGGCCAGATCGAGTCGTTAAAAGCCTCAGCAAGACTGAGCATAAAAAGCCTCAGCCAGATTAAGCACCAAAAGCCTCAGCCAGACTGAGTCGTTAAAAGCCTCAGCCAGACTAAGCACCAAAAGCCTTAGCCAGCCTGAGCACCAAATCCCTCAGCCAGAGTGAGCACCAAAAGCCTCGGCCAGCCTGAGCATGACAAGCCTCAGCCAGACTGAGCGTAAACGCCTTGGTCAGCGCAAGACTGAGTTACTTCAAGCCACTGAATTATTTGCAAAGTCAATGAATCATAGCTTACCCCCAACTGGGCACGCATACAGAGCTCGGTCAAGGCCATTCAAGCCAACCTCATGCTTATGGCATTCGTAGACACACTTAGTCAAAATTCCAGGTCTATGCTTTTACACCACTCTTGCAACATGATTTACAACTCCATTTTTGGGCATAATTTGAAACCTCACATCTCTGACATTCTTACATGTTTCCTTTACAAGTCAAACTATTTCCTTATTTATCAACAGTTGCAAGTCAGCCTTTTTCTTTACAAGTCAAGCCTAACTTTAATAAACCACTCTCATTCACTTCAACAGTGTGGCAGACACACACTTGTAATTTTATTACATCTTAACCTTCACTCTGCATTGAGTTTTTAATACAAGTTCGACTCCAATTTACATTGAGATTTTCACAACGATTTGTACACAAGCTTCACACACAAGCCACCATTCTCATTCATTTCAGATGCACAAGCAAGAACAATCGAATGAAAACACAACTGAAATTTTATTCATTCACAAACTTGTACATAAGTTCATTACAACATTTCAAAAAAAAAAAAAACAAAAACAAACACAAACACAAACACACAAAAACAACTCTAAGTACAAATTTTGTTCACTTCAATTATTCCTCCTCACTGGAAACGAGGTCTTTTTCTTTAATACCTTTATCCAGGGGGGTCTGGGCCACATCGTCTTCGTCAATTTTTACACTACTAAGGTCTAAGTCTGGGAACAGCTCTTCAGCTTTACGCTTGAACATCTTCCAGCCACTGTCCAGAACTCAGCCATTTCGTGCTTATAGAAGTCTGACCGCTAGAAGCTCTCAATAACTTCTGCTTCAGTCCTGCCCCTAGCGGTCGTTCCTGACGGGCCCACTGTAGACGTCCTTGAATGTCCCGGGAGGGAATCCTTTTTTGTT
Organism: Camellia oleifera; assembly: GCA_022316695.1. Taxonomy (NCBI): domain Eukaryota; kingdom Viridiplantae; phylum Streptophyta; class Magnoliopsida; order Ericales; family Theaceae; genus Camellia; species Camellia oleifera. The sequence goes on along the minus strand of CM039315.1, from coordinate 131,337,602 downwards.
CGTTGGGCTCACTACAGTTCAGGACTCAATGTCACGGTCCTGTATCTAATCTCACAGAGTGCAATGCAAGACCGATGAATCATCAAAGAGTCCAAATCCGGCAAATCGTTTTTGAAAATAGATTTTTTTTCAAAGAAGTGCCAAACATGGATTGCTTTGACAAATACAGAGTCGCCACCTAAATATTTATTTTGGGAGAATTTAGGAAACGCTGACTCATTGCCTAAGGCCACGTGTCCGTCATCACCAAAGTTGCCTCGGCTCAGGAACTTGGATACGATTGGGGAAGGTCACTTCGTGAGCACCCTGCTCGCCCGATCAAAGATCGGCCTCTACTAACCATGATATCAAGTTTTGAAAACATTATGTGTTCTTATTCCGGTTATTAGCCTAGAATTACTATGTGATGCGCACAACATACAAGTATAGACTAGGTCGCCTGAATTGGAACAAAACATCTCATGTTCGTTTTGAAAAACAGTTTGAAGGTGCTACTCGCAAGTAGGCTAAGACGTGGATTTTGCCACCCTCGGGTGGGCTTAGAAAACATGGTGATTTGCCACTATCTAGTGGGCTTAAAACTCACAATCAATGAATTGTTCCTATTCAGATAATCCAACCTCCACCCACAGGCATTCAGGTAGTTATATCACATAAGCACATAGCCACATGGTAAGCATGCTATCATGGCAGTCACTCACACGCATGCAAGGATGCTAAAGCATAAACACTCACCGAGTACTCCAAGCCAAAACAAAAACTAGTCAGTAATCAATGCATGATCCTAGTTCATGTTAAGATGGCTAATGCAACACATGCAAAATGCAACTAAGATAGGCTCGGCTATTCTAAACATGGCATATGAAATGCAACAGATAACATGTATTCAACTTGGAATTGAAATACAATGCAGTTAGTATAATGCGCCGAGCCCAGTGCATGCAAGACAGATGAATAGATGCAAACATGCGAGCATAAGTATACTAATTGAAACGTGCCCTAAAACTAACCATCATAAGCTGGTAAATAAAATGGAGAAAGACGTGGGATTGGAAGACATGCATCACACACATGCACACTTATTACAACATTGCCCTCTTGCAGAGGGTCCGAATAAATATTACACAACCGAATGAATAACGAATCACAGCTAATTATTACATAACCCTGATTAATTAACAAATTAACTAAGAAAGCGAGTAAACTAGCATGCAATGCCACATGAAGTAGACTGCCTCAGCTCTGTTCGGAATGATGAAAGATGCATGCATGCTCGAGTCGCCTTGCCGGGAAATCCATCGCGATGCCCCGATTTGCCTCTATTTGCGACTGGTTCCGGAATACTGGACAAAGCTCCAAAAGGCTGCTTGACCAGTTTTTGTTGCTGGTTTCCAGTTTGCTGTAACAGAGAGCAAGAAAAGGGCATGGCAAAGTATTTTCAACATATGTGTGCGTAACCACTCTTCCCATGATTGCATAAGCTCTAGGGAGTGCATTCCTTGATCCTCGTGTCACCAATCACGCATCTCAATGCATGATGGTCGAGGAGTCAGATTGCACGACTCGATGTAAAATGAATGCACAAATGGACACCTAAAGCCAACAACTCTATCATGGATAGTCAAGAGTGTCGGTGACCGGGAATTGAAGCACGTTTCGTCACTTTGAATACGAAACGTTTCTCGTTTCCCGTGTTTGGACTAAACCCTACTCCAAACACTATGCAACAACTAGAATGGCACGGCATGCAAACACAACGCAATAACTAGTGTGCAATCCTAAACGAAATGCAACTAAGACACGCAAACATGCAAGGAGTGATATGCAAAGGGGCAACTAGCATGCGCAATGCTATGAACTATCAATGGCATACTCAATGCACATGACATAATATGGCATATACAATGCAAGATGGACTTAAACCAATATGAGTGAACCTCAGCCACACTCAAATCAGTGGCCAAACATGATGAGATGAAGCAACAATACTCATGCAAACATGCCCAAATGCAAGGGACCAAAACTAAGGCACCAAGTGCAACTCTACCAAGGCATGGAAAGCATGCAATATAGCATACAACAATACATTTTCCAGCTCTGAAATGACATACGAAAGGGTCCTAAATCATGCAAACACCTCACACAATGCATGCTAGGTGGCCCAAATACCAAAACTAGTGAAGTGAATTACACTAGAGGTATGCAAAGCAATGTTCAAATGACCAAACCACCCCCAAATAGTCCCTATGAAGACCAAAAAAGTAGCAAATATGGACTAAAATGGTGGCTTAAAAGGCATGGAAATGAAGCTCATGCAATGGTCCGAAAATGAGGCAAATAAGCACAACTCTCAAATGCACTTAAGGAGTGGAAAACATGGGAACATGGAACAAGTATGAGGTCTAAAATAACATGCACAATGATGCCAAGACATGCAAACATCTCTATTCAAGCATGCAAAAGGCTACAAAACTCAAAGCTAGGCATGGATATTGAACTACAACCATGCATAGCAAGCATCATTCGATCATGAGGCATAAAAATAAAGCTAAGGAAGTCCAAAACATGCACAAAATCAGTTTAAAGCATGGCCAAAAGATGCTAGAATCAAGGACCAAAATAGCATGCAACACAAGCTAGTGAAGAGGGTTTACACTACAAGTATATGGAGCATTCAAGAGGTCACTAAACCAGCAAAATTCAAAGGTATGACATACCAAATAAACCCCAAAAACCCACTGAAATATGGTCTATGCATGCAAGAATGAGATGCTCCTTTGATATGCTATGAAGAGGGTTGTTCTACACATGCAAGATGGACACCCAATATGAAAAAAATACCTCTAGACAGAGGTTATGCAGGCTTTAAAACTCACTAAAAAGGGGCCTGAAATGAGGCTAGGGAACATGCAAGTATAGGCTCCTTTGATATGCTATGAAGATGGTTATTCTACACATGCAAGAGGGACACCTAATATGGAAAAAACAGCTCTGAATAGAGCTCATGCAAGTCCTAAAACTCACCAAAAATGGCCTGAAACATGGCTTGGAAACATGCACACATGGGCTCCCTTGTTAGGCCAAATATGCTAAAAAAAACAAGACAAGGGGTGAGAGGGTGTCACGACCCAAACCCGCCCCTATAGGTTTAGCATCGTAACCGGCCAGTAATCCTGGGATTACCTACGGCCTCTGAGACAAATTATCATAATATTAGGGGCTAACGGAAGCAAATAAGAATATACAACATCCATTGAGCTGTGCAGACTTATATGAGACAGAAAAATTTTAAACTTTGTATACAAATATACATATCATCCTCACGTCATTATATATATATAGATTAGGAAGAAAGGGACTTAGTCCCCTCTTTTCAAAATACACATGACTTGAAGAACCAAACAAGAAAACATGACAACACGTAACACATCCGGAACCTCCACGGGAGGCACATAGGTTGGCTGACAGAACAGATTCTAGACAGATGCCTCTAAGCCTGGTCACGCGCCTGATCACCTACATACATAAATAATACAGTAAGCTAAAGCCCAGTGAATAATAACAGAGTAAAGGGTTTAATGAATGATGTCCATCACAGAGTTAGAAATCAGAGTTTATATCAGAAACACAGTCTTATCAGAAATAGAGTCTTATGCATATTCAAATTTTCAATCAGAAATAGATTTAGATACATGCTCATATTCATAATCATACTCAGATTTTGCATAAGATCATATGTAGTACACCCATTAGCTAACAGATCAGATAGGTCCAGAGACCACAGACAGAGTTGGTACCAACAACCATAAAGGTTCATATCTTGCGCGCAAGTAGCCACGGTATTATATCCCCCGGGCGAGGGCCTTATGCCACGGTATTGTATCCCCCAGGCGAGGGCCTTATCGACTAAGGGTGCCACAAATACTTTTCAGAAAAACTGGACATTCATTCATTCATTTCCAACATATCATAGCTTTTCAAGAATCAATTATTTCGTATCATAGTACATTGAAAATACATAACATCGAACATAACTTTACAAAGTTATTACTCACAGAGGGCTGCAGAAGCAAATCAGACAGATTGGACATATCAGATAAATCAGGCAGACAATGGCGCGCGACCTACACAAGCACATAACATATACACATAGAAATACAATGTTATTTCCTTAATCAAACGTAACTTTCCTGTCTTTTCTGCCCAAGTAGTATGAGATTCTACTACGTGTATTCTTTCTTTAGGTAAGTGAATCGGGTTCTTATTTTATAAACCCCTTTAATTACTAAATCATAATCATTCCTTTATGAATAAACTAATTTTCACTTGGCTCCTGAATCAAGTACTACTAAATTAATGGCTTATTCTTTTAATCAGCTAATTAAGGTTGATTGCTGACTTATTAATCTTTATTGAGCCATAAATCATGTCTAGAATGCATTGGAAAGAGATGAGGATAAAAGTATGAACTAAATGCAACTTTTCAAAATGCGCTGAAAATGGGGTCTTCGCTCGAGCGCCACTTTGGTCGCTCAAGCGAACTGTAAAATTTGAAAAACTACTGGGAGCTTGATTTTCACGCTCGAGCGAGACTTCCCTCGCTCAAGCGAACAACGAGAATTCTGAAATTCTAAAATTAAAATTAAAGTTCAAATTTGGTATTTAAAGCCTCAAAACATGTACCTTAATATGCCACATGGAGAACCATTTATTAAAGTCATAAATTGCTAAATCATTTATTCAAAATCATGCCCCAATTGCCAAATTTAGTTTTAATTCATTTTCTCCATATCAAGCCAAATTCCAAATCCAAAGTGATTACTCTTTAAATTGAACTTCATAAATTTAACATGGCTCCAATTTCTCATTTTCTTGCCAATTTTCCTAGCAAACATTGCATACATGTAATTCAAATAAAACTAATTAATTTAACATATTCAATAACATGTTTAAATCAAATAAAACTCTTAAATTATCTTACATGCATGGATTAGAGATTAAAATCAAACCAAATTCCTTCCATACTTTTGAATCCAAATCAATTTCTTCTTTATTTTACTAATTCCTCTTAAATCATGAAATTGAAATTATAAACTCTTTTAAAGAAATAATTGCATGTGTGAAAACATAATCAAAATCAAACCATCTACCTCAAAATCCCTTTAACTCAAATTAAACTCAAAATGTTCATGAATTTATAATTTACCAAAACTTGTTCTTCTTAGAAATTAATTTATAATGCACATGAAATTAATTCTTCAAATCTCTTAAGAATTCATTGATGCATGTGAAGATGAAGTTCAAATCCATGAGGAATAACACAAATTAACTCACTTGATAAGTTGTCCAAGTTAATCTCTTAGTTCTTGACTTAATTCTTTTCTTTTCATTACATGCAAGATGACAAATAAGTGGGTTCTATTTCATTTTGATCTTCAAAACAAGAAATTAAATATGTGAGCTATAATTTTATTTTGAAAACATGCAAGATGTGCACACACTCTTGTGTTAAACAAGATCTTCAAAACCAAGTTCACAATGATGAAATATGAGACATGCAACCATGGATGTGGAATTAGTTTACTATTCATCATCTTCTTGCTAATTTCTAACAAATTACATGTAATTAATTCCCAATTATTTCATGAACTCAACCTTTAAATGGGTTTCCTTCAAGATTTTTGCTTATATTTCATACCAAGAGCTTTAATTTGTTGAAATCTTTGAGCTTTTCCTCCCTCTTGTATTCTTCATTCCTAGGCTCTTGAATGGAGTTCCAGCACCAAGCCTCTCTCTCTCTCTCTCTCTCTCTCTCTCTCTCTCTCTTTCGGGTTTTGCCCAGAAGAAATGTGAAGCCAAACTCTTTTGTTCCCAATCTCATTACAACACAAGAACTCACCTATTATAATATTTATATAAATAACATGTGCTGCCTTCACCTCACGTGTACACACACACACACACACACACACACAAAACACAATCAGATTTCTCAGTACACCCACCTAAGATTTCTCAGTGCACCCACACCCACAAATCTAGTTTGTTCCTTAAGGCATTTTATGCTTAGGATAAATTTTAATTAAGCAACACTTAGCCTTAATAAATTTTAATTAGCACATCAGTAGATTAGTTATAACAAATCATAGATCTTTCATAATTTAATTAATCTGATTGATTTCCATTAGAGCCTAATTAATTATATTTAATTTTATTAATCCGAATCAGATTTTTAATCAGACTCTCGAAAGGCTCCAAATATTAAATCGAACTTACCTCCAACCTTAATTTTGGTTTCTTAAATCCTTTAGGTCTTCAATTTCTGATCAGACTCCAAGTTTCCGTCAACAATCACATATCCAAATTAGACACCCCATAACTAAATTTGATTCACAATAATCACAATTCTCAATCCTCATAATTTAATCAACTCCAATTAGGACCTAATTAATCGAATCTCAATTTCACTAAACTAAATCGAATATTTAATTAAACTTCCAAATGAGTCCGTAATTAAAATTAAATTGATTAACTTCTCAATTTCACTTCCTTAAGCCATTTGGACCCTTAATTTCTAATTCCAAATTAAACCTTCATTAAAATCATATACGAGTCAGATTCCACAATTCTCATAAATCCCAAATAAATTATAATACTCGGCAATTAAATTTCAAATCCTCTTAATTAATCAAGTACTAATCATTATACGTGATGGGGTTGTTACAGAAGGTCACCCCTCTTTGACTTTGGTGCTCAAAACAGCATGCTAGCCACTAAAAATCCACTGGATTTCAGTGGCTAGAAGGCCAAACAAAGGCCAACACAATGGCCTAATTGCATGGCTCAAAACAAGGTGAAAACAAGCATGCAAGGGGGTAGATGACCCTCAACAGAAAAATGACCTTAAACAAACATGTAAAGGACCTCAAAATAAGACTTTTTTCAGTTTATGACAAAGCTCAAAAATGCTTGCAAGTAAGGCTAAAAGATGAAGCAAAATAAAGCCTTAAAAGGGAGAAAGGGTGTTACCCTTGTAGCCAAGAACTCCAGTAACTTCTGGACTAAAAATGCAACCCATTAGCCTCTGAAAACAAGCTCCAAGAACCTTTAGAGTGATGGTGGAGGGGTTAGGTTAGGAGATGGTATGCAAAGGGGCAAGAACTTCACACTTTTGAAGCTTGGATGTAGAGATATAGAGGAAGAAGTGGTGTATGTCTTAGAAATTTTTTCTTCAACCCTCTACAAGGAAGGGAAGGCCTTCCTTTATAAAGCAAAGGGGCCAAAGCTTCTCTCAGAAGCTTAGAACCAAGAGTGAAGATCCTCCATACACGTGTATAGAAGATGCAGCTTGTGCCTCCCAGCTGGCACAGCCGGAAAGCATTTAGGGAGACAAAAAAGATGGGAGCTAGCTGACCAGTTCAAATGGTCGGCCGACCACTTGCCCTGGTCGGCCGACCAGGCCAAAAGGTCCAAGGTGGTCGGTCATCCCTTATGATGAAGCCCCAGAAGTTAGCTTTCCAATGGCACCAACCTTGCATAAAAATTCCAACTGTGCAAAAAGTTATGCCTGTTTTGATGAAGCCGCGCAGATTTGGTCCAACCGGATTGATGCCCTACTTCAACTAACTATATCTCCCCCGTCCGGACTTAGCTTTAGGAGATTTTTGAGTGCAAAATGAAGCCCCAAAAGTAAGCTTTCCAATGGTGGTGGCCTCATAGCTAAAATCCAAGTATGCAAATGAATAGGCCTGATTCAGCGAGGACTGCTCGTCCCTCTCTTAGCGATTCATGTCCATTTCTCCGCCAACTAGGTTTCTTCCCTCTTCTCTTCTTTTCTTCAACTCCAAACCCCTAAACAAGGTGTTTTGAAAGATTTTTCAGAGATTTCATCTCTATTTCGTTCATTTTCACTTTGCCCTTACTCAGTTTACCGAAAAGCGCGACATTTAACAAAATGCGAGCGTTGGAACATCGTAGAGCTTTATTTTCAAAACATTTTGAAAGAGAGGGTTTCAAGATCTAAAATATTTTGATCAAGAAATGGGGTGTGAGGTTAGGGTTTGACTCTCCTCGTGCCAAAGAAATCAAACTTTTGCCCTGCTAAACTTTCTCCACCAAGTAAACCATCAGTGGTACCCAAATCTTAAGGGCGGTCAAAAATGGGGTGTCTACACCCACCCCACCAGACTCCTCCCTTGCCAAGCTGCTGGCGACCGTGGCATCAACTACCATCTGAAATTCAGCAGACCCCTTGAATTGCTCTACCGTTGCGATACACAGATCGGGGTATGCTGCCCTCTCAGAGGCTGCCTTGGTCCTCTCCACCTCCAACTCCTTCTCCAATGTTTCCCTCTCAGAGGCTGCCTTGGTCCTCTCCACCTCCAACTCTTTCTCCAACCTCGCCCTCTCCTCCAACAACTTGGCACGCTCATCTTCCAGCTCCTTCTGCATGCGTCTTCTTTTTCGTTGATCTGCTGGACACGCAGATCTTCATTATTGGTCATAGCCTCTTCATATAGTTCGACGGCGACCGCGCAGGCCTTTTGAGCATCCCCCAGCTTCTTCAGCTCGCCAACAAGCTGGAACTCGAGCGACACTACCCTACGGCGCTTGTCCTCAAGCTCTAACTTGGCCGCGAGTAGCTCAGCATGGGCACGATCGGCAACATTCTTCTGCACCACCACCAACACTCCTAACTTTTTCGCTTTCTCAGCCTCCTCCCAACTCCTAGCACACGTACCTCGTGCAACCTTCTTCCAGCTTGCACTCTCTCTCCTGAAACTTGCAAGTTAGGCCTTCACCTCCTCTAACTTGGCTTTCGCCGCAGCCGCCTTTCTCAGCAGAGCCCCTCCTAAGGTGGTTACCTCCATTTGGGCAGAGCATAACCCCCTTAGCAACTCAGCCTCATTGAACCTAGCCACTGAGCGGATGGCTGCATCATCCACTATCCCCACAAGGCGATTTGCAACTGCCCTGGTTGGGCCTTCTTCTCCCTCCAGTCGCCCAGACACCGTGCGGATGTGGTAGATAGCAGTCGTCAGCCTGACCCCCCCTCCTTGGGGCGTAAGACCCCCCTGGGGCTATTCCTCTCCCCTTGGTTCAAGACTAGTTGCCCCCCCTTTATTTGAACTTCTTGGGCGATCTCTACCACTACTGGGATGACCTCCACGACCTCTGAGGCGACCTCTACCATTTCTGAGGCAACCACCCTTCCTGGGACCTCCCCTGCTCCCTCCTCCTCTACCTCCTTAGCCATGGGGGTCTCTTCTGCCGTCACTTCCCTCCTCCTTTTCAAGGCAGGCTCCTCCTCACTCCTCTTCACCTTTCTTTTCTTCTTCCCCACACTGCCCATCTCCTGGTTGGCCCTATGTTTCAAAGGATCAATCGGGGGCGATCGTGGCTCAAATTCACCCAAGTCTTTTTCCCCCAGCAATTTGGGAAGCGGTCAGATCCTCTCCCGTGCGATCGGCTTATGCGGTCGGTTTTCTTGCGCCTCCTTGAACTTACTGGCTTGGGCGAGAATGGTCTTATCCTCCGCCTCTTGTGCCTTCCTTCTTGCCTCTAATTCCGCTTGGTCAAGGTCTTCACTGTTCGGTTGAGGACCTAACCCTGCCGCAAACAAGGCTAACGGCTGAACAAGCTAGTCCCACTTGGCCCCCTCATTCTCCCGCCATTCTTTCACTTTCTTCACCCTCTCCTCCGCTGCTGCCCCCAGTCTTGGCTCCATCGATTTGGTGGGCACTTTCGAAACCGTAAGCACCCTAACCGCTCCATTGGCGAACACATAGAACCACAGCGGCCTCCACCCCTTGATCGATGACGGCAGCCTCGCCACCAACCAAATCCCTACTGCTACTACCTGTAGGGTAACCCAAGTCTCCTACTGCCCTGACACCTTGTAGCACGCAAAAAACTCTTCCACTGTCATTTCAGCCCTCTCATTCGCCTTTGGCCACACACTCGCACACGCCAGTAAGATCTTCCACGCGTTGGGCATTAGCTGGCTTGGGGCTACCTCCAACCGGTTCAGTGTATCCACCACTATCCGGGGGAGGGGCAACCTTAACTTTTCCATCAGCACCTCCTCGTACAGGGCGAACTCCCCTGATCGAGCATCAGACGCCCTCTCCTTTGATTCCAGCAGTTTCAACTCTATCTTTGCGGGGATCTGGTACTTGTCCCGCATCCCCTCCAGCTCATTCGCGGTAATGATCGACTTATCAGCCTTTGTATGCTAATGATCTGGCTCCACCTGGCTTATCGGCGTTGGGGCCGCCATCATGGTGGAAGAATGAGATCGTACCACCGACTCCCCTACCCTCTCCATTTGCCTCTCCGCCCTATACTACTCCGCCAACTCTACCGCATCGTCATCTCCAAGTGGATCAACCCTGGCGATTCCAGCTTCTTATTGGGCCATTTCTGTGGTGTGTCTACAAATAGCTTCAGATGCGGACGCAAGGAAATTCAAAAAATGTCGCAGAGGTGTATCGTCAGCAACAAAGGAGTTAACACTTGAAATGTTTTGATTTTTTGCAAAGAGGTAGGTAAATCGAATAATACCAAAGGCCCAAGGCTTGCCCGCATTCCAAGGGTCACAATTAATTTTTGCCAATTTGAAAACTTTTCAAAAAACTCTGCCAAAACTATTTTTTCAACACCCACAATGACCTATCGTTTCACTTCTGGCCCAACGCCTAACCTCCCCCACCACGAGATGCTGCCACGTGTACGACCACGATCCCCTGCCCCCTTCCCCTACCCTATCTTTTCCACTTCAAGTCATCACATGACACGCCGCCCCTCGAGCCTCGCACCCGGCTACTTCACCCTTCGCGGTCGGCCCTCCTCATGGTCAGTCCCTCCGCTCGGCTACCCTTCGCGGTCGGCCCTCCTCATGGTCGGTCCTTCCGCTCGGTTACCCTTCGCGGTCGCCCCTCCTCCTGGTCGGTCCCTCCACTCGGCCACTTCTAGTTGGTCTCATTATTCCCTTCATTAGACTAAAGCTGCACTCGGAAATGGGGGACTACTGACATGGGTAGGCCCATAAAGGGCTACGGCCCATTATGAACAACCCAAGCTTGCCACTTAGGGCCCAACACATAACCCAACTGATAAGGCCCAGCACCATCTGGAAGTCAACGTAGCATGAAGGACCAATGATATTCAGACACATAGCAGGTAAAGGGCAAGCCACATCAGCAGACAAAGATTTGCAAAATTATTGCCACTGCACATCGCCATTAATGCAGCCCCTCACTGCATTTATTACGACAACACCTCTCCGTCGGGACAGCACGCCCTCACCCTGAACAAGGTAAGCTACAACATAGACTTTTAGCTAAGATGACAGGCCGGAAGGGACAACGAAATGATTACCAAAGGATATAAGCAGACGTTGAAGACAAAAAGAAGATTAAGCTTTTCTATCACTACTTCATCTCTGTATCATACTTCTCTCTCTCTAACTTGCTCGTCGGAGGGTTTACTGGGGGACTCCCCATTCCCCGTTGAACTCTTGTGCAGGTCTTCAAGCAGACTTGGTCATTCGGACATAGGCTTGAGGAGCGTGGATTAGTCCGATCCGTTCTACCCTCATAAACTGCATCATCATGTATAAAGAGTGCTATTTCAAGAATCCGTCCAATCACTAGTAGCTTTGGGCCATTACAATAAACAGGCCAAAAATATTTCAAGTGTTGATTGTTCTTGGAATTTTTTTTTTTCAATCGATTGGTAAATAATTATAAATATGGAAGGTATTATATGAGATTGGTTACTAATCTAATAATAATTAAAAAGTCAATAATTATTAAGCCAAATTTGATAATTGAGGAAACATAAACATTATAAAATAAAAGTTGAACTTGCAAATTCACATTATAAAATAATGCAACACAATTATTACACTAAATACTTTGATTTGAATAAGTAATGTTAAATCCATACATATTCATTTGGTGAAACATTTAAAATTTAAATGTAACAATTATTATGTTAAGTATCCTGATTTAGAGAAGTGAATAAGCTTATTTAAATGTGATTAATTTTTTTATTTAATTTATATACCATATTACAATGAAATTAATAAAATACAATTATAATAATGAAAATTAAAAAAAAACATATAATTAATATTAAAAAAACTCACAAAATAGAAGAAAGCCTAACATAACCCAATAAATATATGGAAGAGGATCCACAAGTAGATGAGTGATTTAAAAGCAAAATTCTGTGAGATGGATGAGTTTTAAGCAACCAATTGGAGAATTTTTTTTAAAATATAATTAATTTAGATGAGAAAATTCGTTCCTTTTTCATATTCATATTTTATTTAACAACTTAAAAATAATAATAGTTATTTAAAGTATCTCCAAACTATTATTTAAACGAGACTTGTTAGTTATTTTAGTTCACATCAATATATTTTAATTATCTCAATGGATTAGTTATTACAATAGTTACATTTGAAGAGGTTTAGGAGAATTTTTAAACAATTTGTGTATATAAATAGATAAAACAAAAGAATAGTATTGAAATACATAGATAAAAAAAGAATTAGACAAAATAAAAAAAAAAATACTATTTTATATTTTAATTAATAAAAAATAAAAAATATAATTGGAATTACTTTTAGTATTGATATCATAACCTAAAACATTGTTTTTATTGACATATTCCTGATTTTTATTAGCGGTCTTATTACATCTCCTAATATATGATTTTTATTTTCACTTCTAATGATGTAGAAGAAAGAGAATAAAGAGAAAGGATGAGGAGTGAATAATAAAATTCATTCCACATCATTAAAAATGAATTAGGATGAATTAAGAATGGTCAATTAAAATTTTTAAATATTTTTTTGATTATTAATTTTTAAAAAATATTAAACACGGATCAAGAGGATCAATCCTTAATTGCCAGACGGATCTTACTTGCATACACCATCTCACCACCGACAACAGTTGTATCTGCTCTGTCTCTCGATTGTATTCTTCCCATTCACCAACCAAAGCGAGCACCATCAACCCAACTCAACCCAACGCCACGATCACAGCTCCTCTCGCGATCTCCACCGTCATGACCAGCTATCAACACCAATACCCGGTTAGCGATCACTGCATGACCTCAGCCCTTCGCTGTCACGACCAACGATCAACAACTATCTGCGATCAAATATCAGCACTTGGGTTTGGCACTGCCTTTCATGTACTAGGGTTTGGCTTCCATAACCACTGGTGTATAGCTCCCACTAGTAAGTTGATGATTTGGACTTTTATATTATGGCTTTTTATTTGCGTGCTTTGATTTATGTGTTGTTTTTTTTATTATTTTAAATTGGTCTTTGATTTGTGTATATTTTGTGTGGCAATTGAGCAATGTTGATGGGTCGTGGTGATTTTTGTGAAGAGAGGGGACACCGTGTAAGGGATTGCATTGAGGAGTAAAGTAAAATAGTCTTCCAGGCTCCGTCTAGGAAGAAGTTTGGGCCAAAATAGTCATATAGGTCAAAATTGTCTATTTTAGTCAAATAAGACAAAATGTCACATTTAATCCATAATCATTTTATTTTTCTCTCACAAAAGTTTTTAAAAAAAGAAAAAACTGAAAAATCTATCCCAAACGAGGCGTTTTAGCTCATGTTAAAATAGCGAAAAAGCCAAATCCCAAACGAACTCAACGTGTCGAACAATAATGTTGGGGTGCATTTAGTAGCTCCCATTTGAAATTAATTTTTGTCCAATTTTTAATAAACATTATCAGAATTAAATTGATATAATGTGAAAAATTAAATGACACAATTAAAATTACATCAACCAAATTGACGCAAGATACTACAACCATCACAAGTATAATTTTCCCCATTTTTCATAAACTTTTCTTACTAATGACATACTGACATCTATTATATTATTGCAATTGGTTTTGTTTCAAATATCAAAATTTCATTACTGCATACAACATCAATGAATAAAAAATATCATAAAAGTTGCTCCATTACATACCATTTTTCCTATGAAAAATTTTATTCCATGAACAGATGGGCATGGCAAGTGTAGTTGCCCTATGTGGACAAACATATGGAGCCCTGAAATATGAAATGCTAGGCATATATCTCCAGAGATCAACCATCCTCCTTGTTTCCACTGGCATCTTCATTACACTCATCTACATTTTCACCAAGCCAATTCTTAAGTTGACCGGCCAATCAAACGAGATCACATCAGCAGCAGCATTATTCGTCCACGGCCCCATTCCTCAAATCTTTGCATACACTGTGAACTTCCCAATACAAAAGTTCCTTCAAGCTCAGAGCATAGTGTTACCAAGTGCACTCATTTCAGGAGCCACATTTGTGCTACACATCTCATTAACCTGCGTTTTTGTGTACAAGGCTGGGCTTGGTTTATTGGGTGCTGGGTTGGTATTGAGCTTGTCTTGGTGGATTATTGTGGTGGGCCAGTTTGTTTACATAGTGACAAGCTCAAGGTGTAAGAACACTTGGTCTGGGTTTAGTTTACAGGCCTTTTCTGGGCTTATGCAGCCCTTCAAATTGTCAGCAGAAGCTACATGTAGCACAAATATTAATGTTGTTGATATATATATATATGCTGAGCAGTGTGAGGGTGAGCAATGAGCTTGGAGCCGGACATGGCGAGTCAGTAGCATTTTCAGTAGCAGTGGTGGACTTAGTTTCTTTCATACTCTGTTTGATTGCAGCAATTGTTGTCCTTGCACTCCGCAATGGCATTAGCTATGCCTTCATGGATGGTGAAATCGTGGCCAGAGCTGTATCAGAACTTTGTCCACTTCTTGCCTTCTCCCTCATCCTCAATGGAATCCAGCCCCTTGTCTGGTAAGGTTTGCTTCAAAAAATAATGAAAGCATTTTCCATTTCTTCTGTTGAAATTGAGAGAATTTAAAATGTCTTTGCGAAAGCATCATGAAAGGGTTTTTGTTTGGTTTATGGTGTTTGTTTTGAAAGTTGATTCATTGACATTTAGTTATTTCATTTTGTGTTTTTCTATTCTCAGTTTTTTCTCTATTTCAGCCCCCGTCTTTTGTAATGTTTTATTTTCATTAACAAAATATTACTTCTTTTTTCCCCCTTATCCCTCGGTGATATAATCTTTAAAAAAAAAAATTTGAATTCTAGGACTAAGCCCTTATCTTTCATATGGGCAATTAAATAGAGCGATAGGTACTCTTACCTCCATGGATTAGTTATCCCCTATGTCGAAATTATCTTTCTTCTTTGATTCAACAGTTAGAAATAATTCTCTATATTGACTGTGGGTTTGCCTACCTAGTTGGAATGTGTCTCTGAGTCTTGAAGCTCTTTCCTTATTCCTAATTTTCTTGATGTAAGAGTTTTGAGATAATGTAATAACCCCGACCCGTAATTAGCTATTAACCGGTAATTAAGGATCTTAATTAAGTGAATAAAATTAATTGTGGGTTTATTATGTGCTTTGTAGTAATTTGTACATATCTATCTGATTTGAAAATTATTTATCATGATTTCTACCTCAAATCTGAAATTGTTAGCCTAAATGCTTTCAGAAACCGAATTGAGCACATGGATTGACTATTTAGAATTTTTAGAACACCATGGCCAATTTTATTAAAAACATTAATTTGGTTCCGTAAAATCGCACGTGATTAACTTGAGCCTTGACGGGAACTATTTTTGGGATTAATTGAATTTCGTGCTAACCCGAATAAATTAAGGTTACTTATGTTTGAATTAAATAATGCATGATTGGTGCCTAAATTAATTCTATTAATGACCCAAGATGTGATGGAGTGTATAATGTGTGAGGCATTTTGTGATGTTGGGTGTAGAGGATTACAATCCTTGTGGGTGTGTTGGAAGTGTGCATGTGTGTGCACATGTATGTGCTCAATGTGAGAGTGTGTGAGTGTTGTGTGCATCTGATGATATGAGGCAACCTTCTTCTTATTCCTCCTACCATTGTAAGCAGAGAGTTCTACATTCTAGAGTGAGAGAAACTCCATTTTAGAGAGAGAAATGGGTAGATTCAAGGTGGAAGTTGGAGACTTTGCTTGAATCCATCAATATTGTGCAAGAATTTAGCAAAATCAAGGCTCTAGGTAAGAACCTATGCTGTAATGCATGTAAACAATGTGTTTGAATGTTGAATTCATGAAGGTACCTTGGTCATTTGTATGTATTTCACATGGGTTTGCCATGAAGAAGAAGAATTTGCTTATGATTCTTACATGCATGGAAGTATGAGTGTTGTATCATTATTTTGATCATAAAATTTATTCTTATGTTGATCTTAGACCACGAATTTAGCATGCATCCATGTTAGATCAAGTTTTGAAAGCAAAATTCCATGTTTGAAGGGTTTTGATGAACCATGGAAGAGTTAAAAATATTGCATGAAGAAGTTTTGGTTCAAACCTTTCAAGAATTGATGAGTTTTTGAATAAAAGATGTTTCAAGGGTCTTGTATTGAAGTTTTCTAAAACTATTTTTGTGTATTTAATCAAATCATGCAAGACCCCAAGGTTTGTAGGTGGTTTGAAAGCCATTTTTACTAAGCTTTCTGCCCAGAATTTTACAGTTGGCTCGAGCGAAGAAGTGGTGGCTCGAGCCAACATTTCGAGCTCTCAGAATTTTGCACTCTGCTAAAGGCTGGCTCGAGCGAAGAAGTCTTGGCTTGAGCGAGCTCTGTTTTTTTCTTTCTGCTGGCTCTAGCCAGGAAAAGCTGGCTCTAGCCACCAACCTATTTTCAACATGTTTTCAAAAGATGTTTTTAGTGCATATCTTCACTCCCATCTCTTTATGGGCATTCTTAGGCATGATTTATGAGCCGTTAAAGATTAATAAGCTAAGAAATAACATAAGTAAGTGAATTAGAAAATATGTGTTGAATCTGAATATTTGGGCAATATGAACAAGTTTTGTAGCATTGAATGAATGGAAAATTAAAGTGAGAAAGCTAAGTCGTGTTGGCCACTTGAAGGTGTAATGATAAGATACGTTGTGTTATGTGCCTTTGTGATTGTAGGTCAACGTCCAAGAAGTGATTGACCATCTACGGAACCACTGTGAGTAACGTTATCGTAAAGATACGTTTATATAAAACTATGTTCCAAATGAGATATGATATGCTATGATTTTTGAAATGATATATATTTCTGTGAACGGATATCCTGATTTGCGAATCTATTATGGCATCCATAGATAGTCCCAAGTCATGGGGGACGGCATGAAAATGTGGGTCCATGACAGTTACGAGATCTCGTTAGCCACTTCATTGTGGTGATATGTGTTTAATCGGTGTCCGGGATCGGTTACTCTAGTCGGAAGACGTTATGTGATTTGTGATATGTTCTATGAAATACGCCATTATTATGTTCTGATATGAGATGACTATGATTATGCTATGATCTGTTTTATACGTATAAAATGTTCGAATTTCGTTCACTAACCCCTTTACCTTAATGTTATTCACTGGGTTTTAGCTCACTGTTTGTATATATATGTATATAGGTGAGCATTCTGGGGTTGAAGCCCAAGTTGTTGTGGGGGATTGTGTTTCTGTTGTCAGCCAGCCTTTGTGCCTCACGAGGAGGTTCCCGAAGTGTCTTGGGATTAAGTGTTGCTAAATTCTGTTTATGCATTGGGACTTAATTTTAATTATGTTGGCTGTACCTAAGAATCTGTAATGTGTGTGGTATTATATAATGCATGGTTGACTTATGGTTATGTATAATTAAAGTTTTAAATTATTCTGTTTCATGTAAGTCAACACAGCTCATTGGACATTTATAATCTTGTATATTGCTTCCGCTAGCCCCTTATCATATGCTTATGTCTTCAGAGGCTGTAGGTAATCCAAGGATTACTGGCCGGTTACGGCGCTAAACCTATAGAGGCGGGTTTGGGTCGTGACAGATAATAAAATTTTCTCATTTGTAGATCAAAAAAGAAAAAAACAAAAGCTATATATTGGAAAACTAATCTCATGACTTAATTGCATCCACTAGCCCATGAAATTATTTATCCCATGGCAGTACTTATCCTCTCAATTAATCTATTCATTTTTTATTTGTTGATATGATTATGTGGGATAACTTGTATTAGGATAAGTTCTCCTGATGGGAGTATTTTAGTCATTTTGTGACAAAATTTCTATCTTGGGATAAGTTATCTCTCGTATTCCTGGACAAAATAATTCCACATGTGGGATAAAAGAGCTCTCAGGATAAGTTATTACGAGTCATAAAATCTGAATCAAATGTTGAATAATTTTACATAAAATAATCCTCTCCTACTTATCTGTGAATCAAACAGGACCATATTGATTCAGATTCACTCTTAGATGGCTTCACTTTTCTTTCATCTTCTAACTTAAATGTGAAATGAGAGGAATGAAGGAGTTGTTGTGGGGTGTGGATGGCAAGCTTTCGTTGCATATGTGAATGTTGGCTGTTATTATATGGTTGGGATCCCATTGGGCTCACTACTCGGTTTTCACTTCAAATTCGGTGCTAAGGTTGGCTACTTGATAACTCATATGCTTTCTTCTATTCTTCTAGTTGCATATACACTTGATTATCTTTTAATACAATAAAACTAAGCACACAAAATAATTATAGGATTAGATATCTGATGGAAGGGCCTATGAGCGAAGAACAATTCTTCCTGATTGCACTTTTATGTCCCTAGATTTATTGTTTGTATAGAGAGTGACAATTCATTTTCATACATATCAGATGGCATGGGTCCATCATTAAGGGGACTGTTTCTTTCATGTCATTCTTCTATTGTTTGTATAAAAAGTGATAATACATTTTCAAAAAACTGTTTGTGGTATTTGTAGGGAATATGGTCAGGGTTGATAGCGGGCACACTGGTGCAAACCATTATTTTGGTATGGGTGACTTGTCGAACAGATTGGAAAAAAGAGGTACTCCATTTTTCTTTTGACCTTGATACCAATTTCTTACACCATGTCTATAATATATAATGCCAAATATCCAATACACCCACGTACCATAACCCAAATATAATTATTTTATTTTACTTTATTTTTTATAAGTAGAGTTAAAGTTTTTGAATTGAGTAGGACGAGCTCATATATGTTGTCATTAAATGTCACTAAGGTTGTGTTTGTGAGGAATTTGTGAAAAAGAAAATTGAGAATTTTTTTTTGGTTGTACTATATTTTTTTCCTCCACAAATTCAAAATCCAAACATAATTGCCAGACTTTAGCTTAAGCTTCTTTAAATTGGTATAATTATATAACAGCAGCTTTGGTCCCCATTAAGTAGCCACCATTGATAAATTGTGGGTAAAAGACTTTTTTACTACTACTAATTTGTTAATTATGTAGAAAGAGAGTCAGCAAGCTGTAAATATTGCAACTAATGCTCCGTCTGTTTTGACGTAAAATATCTTTCTCAAAAATATTTTATGTAATTACATTAATTGGTTGAATAAAAACTATGAAATTTTTTTTTGTCAAAAAATCATTTTCACAAAAAGTTCGTAAAATGACTTGTTTTCATGGTCGGTAAGTTAATTTTGTCAGTGTGAAGACTCTTTACTGAAGAAGAGCTTTAGCTGCTGAAATGCCCACTAGGCCCACCAGATTTGATTTTGGGATGCTATTTTTTGAATACCAACTAAATATCAGAAAATATAATTGTTGAAAGTTAATTTGAATGTATTGCATTGCAGGTGGAAAACGCTACGAGATTGGAAAAGTGAGATGACAAGTAAAATTCATTTTCAAAGGAGTCTTCAAAAGTTTTTTGAAGTTGGGTTTGGATCATGAATTTTAAGAATTTGTGGAGAGAAGAAAAAATGACAAAAATATAAGTTAAATTTTTATGTCTTTCTTTCCCATTTACTTTTTCTTCTACAAATCTTTATTCAAATTAAAAATCCAGTGGTGAAAGCATTGGCTTTCCCCAGCAGAGTCAAGTTCAACTCCTGAGGGCGCGAAAATGTTGGATTCAATTTTAGTGGTTCTCTACGGAGATCTCGTGTTATACTCCGATTGAAACTTGATCCTGTTGAGGGTGGTTAATGAGCTCCATTAGTGCTTTGATAGTGGGCTTTTTCTATGGGTTGGGTTAAATCACGTCGACAACTGATTACTCGGGACCTAGGCTCACGGATGCCATGATGGCACTTCATAACATTCTTTTTTTTCATAGTTCAAAAAAAAATTTAAATTAAAAATTAAAAATTCAAATACAGCCCTAGTGAGTTTAGACAATCTTATTATTTTATCTTCTGTGTGATTTTTCCTAGAAGGGCTATTATGTATCTCTAATTGTGTTGGACTATGAATTGGTATAAGAGATGAGGTAAATTTATCTATTATTATTTGTGGGAGCCGAATAAATAGAGAAACGAAATTTGGTATACCCAAGGAGCCAAGAACCGAACGGCTCCATTCTGCTCAACTGGGACGCCGAACGCATTCTTGAGGCCGAATAGACCTGAGAGGGCATGTCAGGACAAATGAAAGAATAATAAATAAAAAGTAGACTCTGGCCCCGAGGCTCGGAAAATAGATATAAATACAAGAGCTCCAGATTTGTAAAGGTATGTAAGAATTACTTCTAAAAACTTAGTGAACAAGCTTTCTTGAGGAGAAGAACTGACTTGTCCGTCGGAGTGCTAATTCCGGCACCCCCGACCGGAGTATTTGTATCTTTGCAGGTGACTAGCTGAGGATCATTGGCGTCTATCAGGATCTGAAGAGTATTTCCAAACCACTTCCCCACATTATTATTATTATTTATTTTATTTTTTTCTCTCAAGAGATTCCAAGAAAGATACTCGTCTTAATTAATTTATTTATGGATGTGAGTGTTTTTTTTTTTAATATATATAAATCTTTTTAGGCACTCTGTTTATAAATTTAAATTTAAATTTTCTTTGGGCAAAGATTTAAGTGTTGAAATACTTTGTTGAGGATAAGCTTAGATAAAATTATTAAAATATCCATGTATATATATATATACACTAGTTTAAGAAGGCCCGTGTAAGGCACGAATTATTATTACAGTATATTTAAATTTTGTATTTTGATAATTTTTTAAAAATTAAAACATTGTTCTATAAAATTGAATAGAAAAAAAAAAATTTGTTAGATATATAATAGAATTATGTGGTATGGTATGATTTCATTTTTTGATTTGTTATACAACCAATGATGTAGGCTCAAATTTCATTATCATATGATTTTGAGTGAATTTATGGGTTTTTAATATTTTTTTTGAATTCATAAAAAAAAATTATGGTGTGGAACTTTTCAACAAATAAATATAAAACAAATATTAAGATAATTCTTCCATCTAAAAAAAATTACTGAGATAATTCATTGAACTAATAAAAAGGCCAAAGAATATATATATATATATATATAATTAATTTTAGGGGAATTGACCAGTAAATCCCATTTTATCATCTTATAGATCATGTGATCCTAATTGTTTTCTTTTAAACCATTTAGTCCTTTGGGTTGTTTGTTTACTATTTTGCCATTAAAGTGCTTATTTGAGTTTGTAGACCCGCATGTATTTATGGGAAGGGGTGTGTGAGATTCACGTTCCGAAAAAAGGTAATAGTACTCTTTTTCTGTGACGTGGGTTGTGATGTGAATTTGTCACTTTTTTTTTTTTTTTAATGACGTGGATTGTGTCACGTTGCAGCTTTACATCAGTTTGTGCCTTTGTTTTCCAATTGCAATTTGTGACGTTTCAACGTGAACCTCACCGATTCCACGTGGCAAAATATCTATTGGAAAGGGGGTGTGAGATTCACGTTTCAAAAGAAGGTAATAGTACTCTTTTTCTCTGACGTGAGTTGTGTCACGTTTCGGCTTCCCCACAATTTCACCCTTTGTTTTCCAATTGCTATCATGAGATGAAATTCAATTCCCAAATCTGGCGATGCCGACGTGGTACACCAAAATCAAAGTTCATAAAATCTGTGAACAACCCTTGACGTCATCAAGAACAACCCTTCTCCCTCTCTCTCTCTCTCTCTCTCTCAAATTTACATAATATTCCATCATCAGACTCAAACCCAGAATCATCCACCAAACAATCTTCAACTATTACTAGATACAGAGAGATCTACCACACTCCAATGCGACTCTCCACAGACAAGTTCTTCTTCCTCTCTCTCTTCATCTTCTCTCTCCTCTTTCTCTCCGCCACCGCCCGCCCCTTCGTCCTCGTCCTCTCCCAAGACGATCTCATCGACGCCGCTCCCTCCGCCGCCGATGACGACGGCGCCTCCTCCTCCACCTCCGACTGGGACGAGTTCGGCGACTCCGACACCAAACGCGAGGAGGAGCTCGACCCGGGTCGTGGCGACCGATCTTCGAGCCTGACTCCGAATTGGCTGATCCGGCGACCGACGATGAGGCGATGTACTACTCCGGCGTGACGAAGATGGTAACAGCCGTGAGTTCCGGCGACCCGAGGTTGATGGAGGAGGCTGCGGTGGAGATCGAAGCTGCTGCGGCTGGGGGATATCCTCATGCGCAATCGGCGCTAGGGTTTCTGTATAAAATCTGTGAAAAATCCAAATCAGACGATGCCGACATGGTTCGCATCACGCAGGAGGGGCAGTGGTTGGCGGAGGTGGTTAACCCGGCGCACATCACGCAGGTGTTGGGGACGAAGCTAGAGGGCTGGATGACGAACCGTTGATTGAGGGCATATAAACGTGGGATTACATATAAAAAAGGAAAACATAACAGCCCATAATTGATGTGAGGGTATATTTGTCCCCCACATAACAATATAATTCAAAAAAGGAGTTATTAGTAAAATATCTCTACTATCATGGACTGTCCAATCAAACAAAATATTCATGGGATTAAATGGAATACAATTTCATCATATGGTACTTTCTGATAAATTTCCGTTAATTTTATTAATACATAAATCATATTCACATAATGAATGACTAATTTTATTAATAAGTAAATCATTAAGTAAATTAACAATTTGTAATAATATGAAAAATATTTTTCAATTAACCATTGTGTTAATAAATAAATCATTAAGTCAATTAATAGTTTTTAATGATATGAGAAATAATTTATGATAAATAATTTTGATAATTTATTATTGCATAAGAAAATTGGTTTCCCCCCCCCTAAGTATTGGCCTTGTTTGGTAGAGCTGTGGAAAAGCGATTATAGATTATAACTTAATAGATTATGACTTATAGCTGTGAGCATAAACTGTTAACCTGTTTGGTACAGCTGTAGGATTATGGATTTAACCAGCAGAATAGTGTTTGGTTAATAGGCTGTAAAATAGTTTTTTACTGTATGATTGTCCTTTCTGCCCTTATATGATATAAAAATGATTATTTTGTCATTTTTTTTCATTTTTAATTTTTTTTTAAAAATTCATTAATAAAAGTTAATATATTTAGTATTAATTAGTATCAATTAATATAAAAATTGATACATTTGCTAAAAATGTAATGGAAGTATTATTGTCACAATTATTTTCCATTATAAATTAATTAGTATCAATTAATACTAAAATTATTAATTAGTATCAATTAATGGCTTAATTAGTCTCAATTAATATTAAAATTATTAATTAGTATAAATTAATATTAATATTTAATTTTTATTTGTATCAATTAATAATTAATTCATTACAAAAGTATACAATATTAATTTATTAATAATTAATACCAATTAATATTGATTTTTTTAATTAATATTGATTTTTTTTCTTTTTCTTCAGAAATATAAAATTTTTTATTTTTTAATTAATATACAATATGAATTTATTAATAATTAATACCAATTAATGTTGATTTTTTTCTTTTTCTTTAGAAATATACAAATTTTTATTTTTTAATTAATATTAATATTTGGATATTGACGAGGGTATTTAAGTAATTTTAGCCCCCACACTAGCTGCGCGCTTAAGTCAAAAATTTAAGCACTCCCTGACCAGCTTTTGAGATAAGCTGAGAAATAGCTTGATTTAAGCTATAAGCTGGTTAACTTAAGCTGCACCAAACACAATATTTTAGCTTAAATTAAGCTAAAAGCTAAAATAAACAGCTTATAAGCTCTACCAAACAGGCCTATTGTGTTAAATGAAAATTTAAAACAAATGGTAGTTGTAATTTTTAGTATTATAGGATCAATTTTTATTTTAAACAAACCTTATGGGTGTATTTATAATTTGTTAAAAAATAAAAGATTTATATTTTATAATTGATCAAGAATATTTATATAATTACGAAAAAAATATGTTTCATAATTAACTAAGAATATTTGCATAATTACAAAAAAAAAAAAATCTGTTATATAATTGATTAAGAATATTTATATAAATACGAAAAAAATTCTTTATTCAATATATAAGTCCCTATTAATAAATTATTTAAAAAAAAAAAAAAAAAGCCGAACACAAGCAGCTAAGCGGTTCTTTCGGATGGTCAAGCAAGTTTGTGAACGTTTTTGAATGATTTTATTAGTATAATCAATTTTTGATTGAATTAGTAAAAGGAAATATTATTTTGCGCACTCCTAAAATAGTGCATATGGCATATCTGTCATAATAATATCATAAATTCCCATAACATAAATTATAAAATGACATAATTTCTCATTACAATTTTTTTTTAAAATTTTTTTTTTGGTTTACTGTAAAAAAATAAAATTTTTAGCTTTAAAGTACATACCATAAATTTGTCATTTGTATATTTTATCACAAATTAACATAATACAATAAACATTTATAATCTTTATTATAAAAATCGTATTTTTTGTATGACATGGACCTTTTTAAGAATGAACAAAATTTTCCTATTAGTAAAACAATCTGGTTTAAGTGGAACAAATATGGAAATTGATTGTGCATTCTAAAATTAGTAGCTGCTGATTAGATTTTAACTTTAAACTTTTTTATTTCCAAACGATAATAAGTGATTAAAGGCATTAAATTCATGAGAAAATTAATGAAACATTCCTCTCCAAGTTTTGGTAATAGGAGTTGTTCAATATATATTTTTTTATTAGTTAAGATCCCTCAGTAATATTAGGAAAAATTAATTTAACATCCCTCTCCAACTTTTACTAGTAGAAGAGGTCCACAATATATATTTTTGTAATGTAAGGTCCTTAGATCCATCACCCGTAATTACAGACATCAAATTTCTTCTAACCTACCCCCTCTCTCTCTCTCTCTCTCTCTCTCTCTCTCTCTCAGTATAGCAAAGCAAAAAATCAAAGCAGCAATGGCTCTATGGATGGACAAAGGTTTAGAACCTCTGACCGAAAGTGAGATAGCCATCCTTTTGTGATTTCGTTGTTCGTTGTTCCAATGGAGTTGATTTTGAGTTGTTCTTTGTTCGTTGTTTTCAATTTGATTTATGCTAGGATTTTGATTTCACATTAGGTTTTCGATTCTGATTTGTGGTTCTCATTAGATTTTTTATTTTAATTTATGATTTGGAGATCGTGTTTTTGTAATTTTATTGAGATTTTTGTTTTTGAAACATTATTCAAGTTGATTTTGAGTTAATTTCTGATCGTAAAGTCGTTTTTGAGTTGATTTGCAGTAGACATGTTTGTTGTTCATTAATTTCGAGTTGATTTGGCCAAACAAAATCGCAGAAGGGAGTATGTGATTTGGCTAGAGAAAATCAACAAATTTCTTTGGCCATATCATAGAGAAATTTAGCCAATCTTTTAAAATGTTCCCTGTAAAAGTAGAGAAATCCCATGACGGAGAAAATCAACATGCCAAAGAAAATTATATACATCTATTTCAAGTTGATTAGCAGCAGAGGTGTTTGTTATTTATTGATTTTGAGTTGATTTGGCCAGAGAAAATTACAAGTGGGAGTGTGTGATTTGGCCAGAAAAATCAACATGACAAGGGAAAGAAAATCAAATTTATCTTGTCATCACATAGAAATTTATCCCAATCTTTCAAAATGTTCACTATAAAGGCAGAGAAATCCCATGACAAAGAAAATTAACATACCGGAGAAAATTACACATACACAACTAGCTTGAAGAAGAAACTCAGAGGGGGAGTAGTAAGTAAATTCCAAAGAAAATTAACAGGCACAAGGGAAATTCCAGAAAAATTTCATATCTCAAAAGGATATATTAATGCCATATAAATTGCAAAGAAAATCAGCATGCTAGAGAAATTTCATTTTTACAAATTTCTCTAGCTATCGCACACAAATTTGAGAGTCTAATGTAGTTTGAGAAATTTCAAATGCCAAAGAAAATTTTGCACGCGCGCACACACACAGTTGCCAAAGTTATGTCATGTATGTACATTTGTTCATATGAGTTTGTTATTATACTCCCTCCGTCCCAAAATATTGGTCTCTTTTGGGGAATCCAACTTTTTTTGGTAGTACAATTATTGTACTTTAAAAAAAGTTAATTTCCCAAAATTATCCTTTGATAGTATATTTTTTTGAGAATATTAATGTCTTAATTGTACTTTTATAGTATTTATGAATTTAAAAGAAGGGCAAAATAGGAAATTTATATTATTTTTGTACTTGATTTTTTAAGAGGGACTAATATTTTGGGACAATGAAAAATGAAATAAGGGACTAATATTATGGGACGGAAGGAGTATTTAATTTGACTACTCCAGTGGATAAACTCGGATTCAAGCACAAATTTGAGTAAGACCATTTTCAATCATCAATCTCTTTTTGTGTATGTGTTTGTTGAAGGTTGCTTGAAATTTCTCTGTGAAAAGACATAATTTTCTCTAATTTGGTTAAAACACAGAGAAAATTATGAGCAAACCAGATAAAATTAGTCAAATACACAGAGAAATTTGTGAGCAAATTACAACGAAATTTGTGAGCAAATCAGAAAAAATTCAACTTAGAGAAATTTCAAAACATAGAAAATTAAAGAAGTTGAGCAAACTAGAGAAATTTCAAATTTCTCTGTGTTTTGAAATTTCTCTGGATCAAAATTTCTCTGGGCTGAAATTTCTTTAGATCGAAATTTTTTTGGAAAAATGTTGAGGGACCCCAACCACTATAAAAATATTACATGTCTTTTATGCTATAAAATCTTAATATCATGGACCTTAAAAAAATTTCTCATAATATTATTAGAGAAATTTTAACTCGTTACAAGAATTAAATTTCTGTGATAAATTTCTCTATCAAATTTTTGAAATTTTTCTGTGAAGTTGAAATTTCTTTAGACTGAAATTTCTCTGTAAAAATGTTAAGAGATTCTAACTATTATAAAAAATATTGCATGTCATTTATCTTATAAAATCTTAGTATTAAAAATCTTAAACTAAAAAATCATAAATTGATTCCCATTCTTCCTAGTCTTTTTTATTTGTTAATCAATAAGGGTAAAGTAATAAATATAAGAAATATTACATCAAATTAGCTTACTATAATAACTAGAAAACAAAAAATCACTAAATTAAATTTAATTAAAAAAAAAACAATTATTATATATAACTCGGAAGAGAAATAAACAATATCAATTTTTTTTTATTTTTTATTTTTAATAAGAATTAAACCTGTAACCTTATCTCACAAAGTAACTGAGCCAAGAGGCCTAGTCAACCCCTAGTCAAAATAGTACATGTGAACAGTGTCAATCCGAGGTACTACCAATTTTATAGCCCCACATCGTTTATATGTTTTTGATTGGCACTTTGTCGTGAAATCTTTGCGCTCTCTCTCTCTCTCTCATCTGCTACTTGTGAATCTCATCCCCAACTCTTCATTATTCTATCTTTGTAACCACAATATTTTCCCAATTTGAAGACAAGGAAAAAAAAAAAACAAAGAAGGTATGTCTCATGTCTGTAATCTTCCTAATAATTTCCTTTTTACTGTGGATGTTTCTGTTATCATTTTTGCTTTTCTTTTTAGATTTGGAGTTCAGATCTAAACTTTAGCTACTAATTTTTAAAATTCACAATCAATTTACTAATTGGTTAATGATCTGTTTCTTCTTCCTCTGTTGTTGTTCTTGTTATGTGTGTATTTGTGTATTTTATTTATTTATTTTTTTGTTGGTATATTGGGAGAATTAAATAAAGTAATTGGGAGCATGATAAAGTGGCTTTGAAATGAAGATGATGTGTTTTTCGAAATTGGTATGTATGGGCAGTGTATTTTAGGGAAAGTGGGATTACATTAACAAAACCTTACTGAAAATTGAGATTTAGGCTCCCTTTGGATGAGTGAATTTCAAATTAATGGATTTGGGATTGAATTTGGTAAAATTATAAGAAGATATCTTATTGAAGATAGATTGATAACTTTAAAGTAGAGGATTGAATAGAAGTACGAGACTTGTAATTGTTGTACAAGTAGAATTTTTGTGGTAGGATTTCACATCACTATTTTTACAAGTTATTTGAAATCCATCATTATAAGCTCAAATTTATTCTTGACATCTAAATCTAAAATTTTTTAGAGGATTTCTAACCCTTCTCTATTTTTTCTCATCTAATTTGAATTTCAAATTTGAGTAAAAAACTTGATTTGATATGAAGCACTCTAACCCTTTCATCAAATTTGATGAAAAATTATCTCTAATGTTTTATCTTTTTAAATTTTCAACAAATTCAAATTTGATGAAAAAATGCTTCTCTGATGAAAGGATTGGAGATGCTTTTACATTGGATTAAATGCTATACTCCTTATATTCTTAATGTCAAATCTATTCATTTAAACTGTGATTGATTCATTTTCTAGAGTATGAGTAAATCTTAATTCTATTTTCAAGGCTTTTTCCTTTTTAAACTTCAATTCTTGATTTAATATTCTATTCAAAAATATTTGGGCTAATTACACGGGTTCCTTGAAGTATTTAACAATTACAAGAATCTCCCACGTAGTTTCTATTTAAAAATATTTAGCCTATTCTCATTTTTTAACAAAAGGAAAATAATATTCACTTTGCTTGGTTTGGGTTTTTTAAACACACATTTCAGAAAATTCTATTTTCTTATTTTTCGTATTTTTTTGTTTTTACTGAATTTTTTTAATATTTTAAGTACTTTTTTTAATTTTTGGACACACATAACATAAATACACTTAAAAAGTATAATTTTTGTGAAAAAAATCTTTAAAAAATTCACTAAATACCAAATTAAAAAAAAAAACAAAAATTCAGTATATTTTTCATATTTTTGTGTATTTATTAATTTTTTAAAATATTTATTCACAAATATTTTATTTTTTAGATACATCTAAGTAAAATGCATCTAAAAAAGTAAAAAAAAAATGCTTAAAATTTTAAAAATATTTACTAAAAACAAAAAAAGACGAAAAACAAATAACTCAATTCAGAAAACTTAAACCAAACACACTGAATAATTTTTCAGATTTTTTTTACAGAATCATACTGTATACATTTTGTATTTCTATATTATTATTATTATCCAATAATATCAAACTAATGCAGTCCCTTCTGTTTAATCAACCAAATGTGAACTAATACATGTACTTCTTCCTATATAATTTACATTTTAATCTTTGTTAGATTAATTAGCTTGTACTTGTTTTGTCATTTGTTTCACACAACAGAGTCAAGGCTATTGGCTTGTAATTGAAAAGAAAATATAAATAAAATCTGAAACTCTTGAAGCAAAAGTTTTGTATTTTTATTTATTTATTTACGACAGTTAGTTCTTGTTATTAATGTTGTACCCTTTTGTTTTCGGCAATCGAAGAGGGAGAGATAGACATAGAGAAAAGGAAAAAGAGGAAGAGAAGGAAAAACAAAAATGATTTGTTTGCCCCAAATCCTTAATAAATGCACAGACGCAATCGAAAAATGTTGCATAACAGCATGGGATCACATGGGCTATGTGATTCACCACAAGAAAAACAGTAAAAAACTCCAAGATGAAACCGAAAAACTTGAAAATGAGGTGAGAAGGATCGATGGAAGGGTCGAGAGAGCCAGAAACAACGGTGAAATCCCCGAGGCTGATGTTCTGCAGTGGATAAAGTCAGCAAATGAGATGAAAATAGATGTGAAGGCATTTCTAAGAGAGGGAGAAAACAAGTTGTGCTTCAACTGGTGTCCGAATATTTATTGGCGTTACTGGCTAGGCAAGGATTCCAAAGAGAAGACAGATCGTGTTATTAGTCTCAAAGACGAGGGTGAGAAGTTTGTCATTGGAAGTGTCACACCACGTACCTCATATGAAATTTGGGTACAATTTCTCTCAAGGTTACGAGGATTTTGACTCGAGAGCAAAGATCTTTAAAGAGATCATGACAGCTTTGGAAGATCCGCGCGTTAAAATGATTGGTGTATATGGAGCAGGCGGTGTTGGCAAGACCACTATGGTGGTGGAGGTAGGCAAGCTAGCAAAGCGAAATGGGCTTTTTGATGATGTTGCCATGGCAACTGTTTCACAAACTCTCGATGAGAAAATTGTTAAAGAAAAGCTTGCGTCCCAACTGGGAATAACACTGAATGGAAATGCAGGTCAACTATATTGTAGATTGAACAATGGGAAAAAGAACCTTGTAATATTGGACGACGTTTGGGAAAAATTTAACTTTGCAGACATTGAAATTCCAATTACAAATGGTAATATGGGCTGCAAAGTTGTCATAACGTCACGGAAAAAAGGTTTGTGCCAAATGATACCAATGCCAGTTGCTCAGGAAGATTCCTTGATCGGAGTGCCAAAAGCATTGACAAAGGAGATCCTGATCGGTGTCTTAGCAGAGCCTGAAGCATGGACCCTATTCAAGAAAACCGCGGGAATTTCAATTGATTCTGAAATCCCTTCTGAAGCGAAGGAAGTGTGTGACAAATGTGGAGGCTTGCCCGTTGCTATACGTGCAGTTGCAGCAGCATTAAAAGGTAAGGGCAAGCATGCGTGGAAAGATGCACTTCGACAACTAAAAAATTACAAGCTGAAAGAAATTGCAGGTATTGACCCAGATTTGTTCAACTCCTTAAAATGGAGTTATGATCGTTTGGAACCCAAGGATGCACGGTCATGCTTCTTGCTTTGCTCTTTGTTTCCGGAAGATGCTGAGATTTCAATTGATGACTTGGTGAGATACAGTGTTGGGATGAGATTGCTTGATCAAAATCTGAATATATTTGATGAAGTAAGAGACAGAGTACTTGCGATGGTTGATGTCCTCAATGAATCTTGTTTGTTGTTAGATGGCACAAACGAAAATGTGGTCAAAATGCATGATGTTATTCGAGATGTTGCAATAACAATCGCGGAAGAGGAGAAAGGATATCTCGTGAAACATGTCATCAAAAAATGGCCAGAGAAAGACACATATGAACATTACTCGGCAATCTCATTAAGGTTCACCACAAATATTCAAGAGCTTCCCGATGTGTTGGAATGTACAAGACTCCATACCTTGGTGTTGAAATGCAGGGACTCTTCACCCACAGATGTTAAAAATAGTTTTTTCAATGAGATGGAGAACAATCTTGAAATCCTAGATCTGAGTGAAATGCCATTAAAGAGCTCCCCGTCATCGCTTCTAAGGTTGGCTAAGCTTCGGATGTTATGTCTAAGTGGCCTATCAAGGGACATAGCTCTATTGGGGAGATTAAAGAACCTTGAGATACTTAGCCTTCATGGGATCGAGGAGCTGGCACCAGAGATTAAAGAGTTGACTAGTCTACGGTTGCTAGATTTGGAAAATTGTACCAACTTAAGAGTAATTCCGCCAAATGTCATATCAAAATTAACACAACTGGAGGAATTATACATTTCAGATACCTTTGACCAATGGAAAGTTGAAGGAACTGACCAACAGCGAGAGAACGCAAGCCTCCTCGAATTGAATTCGCTGACGCTATTAAAGACTTTAAAAGTTCATATGCCAAGGTCAATGTCATTGCCCAAGTTGACTAGATTTAGTATATCAATTGGGGAAAATATTAAATATAAGGAAAATTATTCCTCAAAAAGGATCTTGAAACTCTGTGGCATTCCTATAGAAAACAAGTTCCGAGATGTGTTGGAGAAAGTTGAAGTGCTATATTTGAATAAATTGCCAGGTCTGAAAAAGGTTCTGCTTCATGACAGAGATGGAGGGGGGTTTCTTGAATTAAGGCATCTTGAAGTTATAGGATGTAATGATGTTGAATGTCTTCTTGGAATGCCTGCAAGGCGTCTAAAAATTCAACCACAAAGTCTGCCAGGTTCTTTTTCTAACTTGCGCGAGTTACATGTTCGAAATTGTGGATTCAAATGTCTCTTCTCACTCTCCATTGCAAGAGTTCTTGCGCGCCTCACACATCTAGAAATAGAAAATTGTGAGGATATGGAAGAAATTGTTGGAAATGAAGGACAAGAAAATGATGAGGAAATTATTTTTCTTCAACTAAAAATAATGACGTTGCGCAACATACCCAAGCTCAGGAGCTTCCTTTCGAACAATTCTAACACTCCACAACCTCTTTTTTGTGGAAAGGTGTGTTTTTTCCAGTAACTTTTTATGTTTATTTGCCAATTCTTGGTAATTAACAGAACAGAAGTTGATATATCAAATTTTGCAAGTGGCATTCTCTGCTTTGGAGGAATTGAGAATTTTCGATGTACATAATATATCAGTGGTATGGGACAAACATTTAGAACCCCTTGTTCAAGAAGAGAGAGAATCCTTTTGTCAATTAAGAAACCTAGCTCATCTTCGACATCTATATATACACAGATGTGCAAAATTGAAAGCAATAGTAGTGGCCAATAGGGAAAGAGGAGATAACGATATCCCTCTCATATTCCCGCAACTGTATTCTATAGAACTAAATCAGTTGGAGAATCTCAAGAGTTTCTATGGCAGTTGTGGACCTGAAGAAGAAAAAGAAGAATCAACAAAGCATGAGCTCAACGTGGAAATTCTCGAACCACAACCCCTCTTTAACCAAAAGGTATGATTGCTATAAGTTTTATGAGTTTTTAGAGGTACTAAATTTCGAATTATTCAGGAAAAATCATAAACCTCTTTCAGAAAATTGAAGGTATCATTAGTAACTCTTTTTCGAAAATAAAAAAAAAAAAAAATTCAGTGTAGCGGTGAATTCATCATACGTAGTGTCACCAACCAATAAAAAATGACGGATGGGATTAAGGACATGAGTCTTGTCTCTTATTGACCCAACCATTTTGTTTTGGTTGTCTCTCAATTTTGTTTAGTTAGAAACTTTCTACCAATTATTCCTTTTTTAAGTTCCCAAACAAAGTAAGATCTACAATGGTAGGTGTGCAGAAATGACACAGAAATTAAATTGTGGTTGAGATTTATTTAAAGTATGGCTCGCATCACATTCCTAATAAATTTCAGCTATACAATATATTTTCTGTCTACTTTTTGTATTCTAATTTTGTGCACTTCGCATTTTTGAAAGATTGATAGCTTCCAAAGGTCTTGAAACCTAAATAACTTAGACTCTAATAAACCAAAACCTTACACTTAAAATTATGCCCCATTGCAAGAGATAAGATTATTTCTTACCCCTAAATCCTAATCACAGTACCAATGAACTGTAACACTACGTTTGTTCACTTGCTTAGGAAATCAAAGCTCTGCCCTTTTATCGGTCTTTCTTAAATAAAAGGTTAATAATTTTCTCATTATTCCTTTTTTTATTATCAATAATACAGGTTGTGTTTCCTTGCTTGGAAGTCTTGGAAATTTGGAGTTTGGGCAACATCAAAGAGATATGGCATAGCACACCTCCAACCAACTCCTTCAACAACCTAAGACATTTGGCTGTGTTCGATTGTCAAAACTTATGGAATATTGCTCCATCAGAACTACTTGGAAGTTTGCAAAACCTACAATTCCTCAATGTCGAAGACTGTGGCTCTCTAAAAGAGGTATTCAAAACCAGAGGATCAAATGTTGAAATCAATCCCGTGCTCTATCAATTAAAACAAGTTATGCTGTTAAAGTTACCACTCTTGATAAGGTTTTCCTTTGGGAGTACATTGCCACCCTCGGTAACACGGATAATACAAGATTGCCCCTCCTGGATACCCTTTATGGATCCCGACATACAAGAAATGTGAGAGAAGATTGGTGAATCTTTTTCCATTTCAATGAAGAGGTATGTATTTGATTCATATTGTAGTTATGCAAAATCTTCTGTTCATTATTATTTACTTTTGGTAGCATATACTTATTGATTAATGCTAATAATGTACAACAGTAATTCGATTGAGGTTGTACTTCTGATGGTGCAATATAACACTCATCGATGCTGTAGTTTCAAATTTTTATTGATGTCTTATTTATGTTTGACTCCCTATAGTTGTTTGTTGCCCATAATTGCATACAAGTGATTCAATATTGTGCTACGTTCCACCAATGTTTTCTCTACTTTTGTGTGAAACCCCAGATTACCAAAGAAAGCTGGGTCCTATGTTGAGGTACAAAAGATGGTGGAAGGCAAAAAATATACTGGATGGTGATTTTTTTATTTTTATTTTTTTTAATTAGGATCAATAAAAAGTGAGAAATTTTTTTTTTTTTTTTTTGGGGTAAGTCCCTGGATTTGGACTCTGTAATATTATTTATCAACTCTTTATTTATTTATTTATTTTCTTTTCCAGTGTACATCCTTAACAACCACGAGTTATCTAGGTGGTCTTTTGTTCTGTATGTATATATGCTTCATTTAACTTTGCTGTTTTTTGGATTGGAACTATTGGATTTCTATATGTAACATGAGCCACTCAATGCCTTTGCCGATTCACATGAAAAACCTCTAACTCGTGTTTGGTTGGAGAATTTGAAAAAAGATTTGGAAAGAAAATGAGAAGAGGTAGATAGAATGTGAATAAAATATAGTTATATTTTACTTTCACACATTTTTTTCCTTTAACACTGAGTTTGATTGAGAAATTTTAAAAAAAAATTTGAAAAGGGAAAGAGATTTGGTCCGGTCTCTAGCTTTTCCTCTTGAATTTATTTTTCTTTCATCACGGACCACAACTTTACTTCTTCCCATCCCTCTCACCTTCAGCCACACACTGACCCGTCAACCTGAACATCTATTGAATCACATATGTAAGAAAATTGGTGGATTTTCATAACTGTAGTTATTATTATTATTTTTTATTATGTGGTTTTGTAGTTTGTTATTTATAGTTCATAAAATCTTTTTGTGTGGCACTTTGAGACTTTGTTATTTGGGAAATTTTTTTTTTTTTTTTTTTAAATCTGGAGTTTGACCCTTATAATAAAGTAAATTTTGAGTTTTTAATTTTTGTCAAATTAAATCTTTAATTTTTTACCCTTAATTTTTTATTTGTTTTTAATTTAAATTATTTTTCTATTTTTATTAAATAAAATAGACCGAAAAAATAATATTTTAATCATTTAACTCAATGAAAAAGAGTATTTTAAACCTTTTATATAAATTTACATTGAGAGGCCAAGAGAGATCCTCTTGCTGGGGCTTTATAGCTTTCACCAAAGTGAGACTCCCCATCAATATGAATGCATCTAATTTCCAAATCCTATTGGCCAAATCTCTGTCTTTTTGAGTTTTCAAATATATATATATATATTTTTTAAAAATTATTCTCTTCACCTCTTATCTCTTTAGTTAACTTTTTTTTTGATATTTAGTCAAATTATTTTACCTTTTAAATGTGCCTAATCTGGATGTATTTTTTATTTTTTTTTGAAAATAATCTAGATGTATTTAAAAAATAAAAATATTTATGAAAAATTTCAATAAATAGACAAAAGATACGAAAATGTACAATTTCTTCTTCTTCTTGTCTTTAGTATTTTTTTTAAAAGATTTTTTCATAAATATTATATTTTTTAAATACAAATAAATTAAGTGGATGTAAAAAGTAAAAATATTTTATTAAAAAGTTCACTAAGGCTGTGTTGGATCACGATATAGGAATCTTCTATCTATTAAATAATATGGAGTTTCTAACCATAAGATTCCAAGAACTCCAAACCTTTAACCCAATTATGTTGAATATTCAATTTTAAAAATAAATAAATAATTTGTAAGCCCACAATATTTCTCCTACAATTTTACCTTTGCTATAATGAAAATGGTAATTTTTCTCACATTCTCCTATTTCTCTATAATAAAATTAAAATAAAAAAAAATTGGTAAAAAAATCCATTCAAACAAATGTCTAAGGCATTAGGTCCCGAAATTTTTTTTTTGTTGATGAAAGATCCACATTTTGTGAAACAGTTTGGTGAGAAATCATAAAAGATATTTTGTTTTTAATTTTACCTCTGACCTTTTTATCTATTTGACTTTTCATTCACTATATGTTCAAATTTTTTGTTTATCTGTTCAAATTTTTGTCATCTGTTCAAAAATTTGTGTAAATTTTCTATCTGTTCAAATGTTTTTTGTAAAAATTTCTATCTGTGCAAATTTGCTATCTGTCCAAAATTTATTTGTAATCTCTATGCAATTTTGTTTTCTATCTGTTGAAATACCAAGCCAAATCAAATTCTATCTGTTCAGATCTTTGTTCTCTCTCTATCCTTATCTGTTGCATTGTGTTTCATCACCATTCTGTTGCAATTTTTTTTCTTCATTTTCAACAATAACAATAACAATTAACAACTAAAAAAATGAAAATAAATATTTGATTTGAAATCTCCACAGATCTAAATATACCACCACAACAACAATAATAATCTAACAACAATCCAGATATACTACCACAACAACAATAATAATCTAACAACTAAAAAAAATAGAGAGAGCTTCTCCGCAGATCCAATCTACCATAACAACAATAATAATAACTAAAAAAATAGAGAATGACTGCGATCTGTGACACAGATCTATGGTTTTATGCTTTTCTTTGCAAACTTGCAAATGTTCTCAATCTACAAAATCAAACATGTATTTGAAAAGTCCAATCTCTCTCTCTCTCTCTCTCTCTCTATATATATATATATATATGTACATACACAAACTTTGAGTGAATATCAGTGAGTGAATTTGTGTATATACGTATATATCAGTGATTCAAGTTTTGTGTGTATGTATACGTATAGATCAGTGAGTGAATTTCTAGATCAGTGAATTTCAAGTTTTGTGTGAATTTCTATATTCGGCGGAAAGAGAACATGGAGGAGAAGAGATACAACAGATCTTCGATCTCAGCTCTCTGATCTCAACTCTCCGTCTGACCTTACCTCCCTCTTCTCTACAGTCCGATCTCTTCTCCTCATTTATGTTCTCTCTTCGCTAGCGCTGCAATCTCCAGTTTCAAACTCAGATTCCGACAGCCAAAACCCCAAAGAGTTCGCCGGAATTTGACATCAACGCCGGCTGCATCCATGCTTTCTGAAAACTCGATCGAGATCATCGGAGATCTGACAGATCTGAGATAGATGACAGTGCTGATTTGAGATACACAGAGGCGCCGAAGAAGACGTCGGAGACAGAGGTCGAGGGGGGAAGCTCAGGCAGCTATGGAGCTCAAGCAACCATGAAGCTCAGGTGACCACTCTCCCAACGAGGAGAGAGAGAGGGAAGGAAAAAGATGATCGGAGTCACTGTCATGGAGCCGGATAGCGGAGGAGGAGACGCCGACGGCAGCATTGTCACGACCCAAACCCGGTACCCAAGGGCTCGGCGTCGTAACAAGATAAAAATAAAAAAAATTTCAAATAATTTTGTAGTCGCAGTGCAAGCGGATAAATTAAATAAATTAAAATAAAATAATTGGGTACCAACTGCTTATTTAAAAGGAAACAAAACATAGTCATTTGAATTTTATTGTATTACAAGAGTTCAAAACAAAATAGACAGAAAAAAAAAGATTTAAAAAAAAAACAACACAGCGATTCATTTTCCATTTTGATCCTGCTAAACCTCGTCACCTGAAAGGGTAACAGCTATAAGCACATAGCAGAGTGAGAAATATTATACTATGAGTATTAGGGTACAAAATGGCCATGGATAGTTATTTAAGCTAAAACATTTACACAATTCGAGTTGAATACACAAATAAATTAAGTGGCAGAAATGGAAATAAATCACTATAACCACGGTACAGAACAGGGGTCACCAAAGTGACAATCACTACAGGGGTTGATGGATCCATGACAAACAGGGGACCACAAAGTGGTCAAACGGGGGCCAATGGTTATTTAAGTCCCCCAAGGCATGGGACTCCCGTGGTAGTACTTATAGAAAATAATTGTTTACAAGATCATGGTCAAATATTCTTTAAAATTTAAACAAACATATCCATAGGTTTCATTTTAAACAAATAAAGTTCAGAAAATAATCCACGTAATTGAAATATTAACCTAACCATAAAACATAATTTATATCAAATAAATTGTGGTAACTCAAAACATTCGTAAAATATATTATGGTAACTTAAGACATGTAGAAAATATATTATAATAACTCAAGGTATAATAAAACTTACCTAAAAAATTACTCCTAAATTATTCTGAGCTTGCTCCCGTTTCTAAGACTTTCTCTATAACCTGAACTCCTTAATTGCTTCAGATTTTGTTTAGTTTCATGCTACAGCACACCAACTCTTATTTATACATGCAAATGTGTAAGGCCCAAGCCAATTATCACCCACGTGGACAATTCTTCTCATGCCACCCGATCTTTCATCTCTCTAAGTTTGACACTTAATTGACACTTGTTTCACCCCTTAGTTTTCTTCTTCTTCTTTTTTTTTTTTTTTTTTGTTTTCATCTCCATGCTTTTAGCAAGGGCAATGGCAGCCACGTTGCTTTCCTTCCTGCCACGTTTTGTTGGTATTTGAGGGGTGAAGCCACTTGTCCCATATCAGGAGTCACCTAAATTAATTTGGCTTTATAAAATTGTTATCACTCCTTTGGTGATTCATAATGATTCCTAAAATTACGTATAATTATAAGTTAGGTTCACGTCTAAAAACCTCATTACCAAATTATAAAACATCACTTACCACTTACTAAAATATTTAATGTGTGATGTCTCACAAACCATTTAATTGATAAATTCTCAATTTCCTATTTATTTATTATTATTTATTGATTTATTTATTTATTTTAGAGTTCTATTTATTGCAATTTTAAAAGAAAAATTTTCGAGTGTTACAGTATGGTTGTGGTTGAATCGGAGATGGAGAGAGAGGGGGTGGACAGAGTGACGGTCTGTTTTGGCTCTGTCTACCATATAATATATATACGTGGCTAGTTTGGTCTTTTTCAGGGGTGTTTGCGGTTCGGATTTGGACGGTTTGTGAATTGGTTTGGACCCGCCTGCATTTATGCGGTTTGGGAAAAAGATAACCTGTAACCGCTCTCAATGCGGTTTGCGGTTTGTGTGGATAAAATTCGCGAATGTGCGGGCGATTGTGGACGGTTTGCAGATTGGACTTTTTTCTTCAAAAAATTATTTTTTAGCCTTATTTTTTTTTCCCAATTTTGTAAATATTTAATTTGGGCCATTTTCTCCCCATTTTCTAAAATGCTCCAACATTAATAATTAATGAATTAAAACTTATAAAATTAAAAACAAAACAAAATCAATTCGTAACACAAAAAAATATTCAAAATTTTAAATCAAATCATAAACTAATACAAGTACATATTTCAGAATCCTAAACTATAACTGTATATTCATTAAGGAATTTAAAATTCCAAATCACACTTCATCCAGGACAAGTTCAATTATGTAAAAATAATAATATGATCAGTATTTATTTAGTTTCAGTTGATATAATGCTACTAGCAAATGTAATGTTAGAGTAAGTTTAAAGAATAAAGGGTATTTTGTTTTGGGCAAAAATATCTAGGTGGAATATAGGAATGAAATCAACAGTTAAGATAAAAATAAATAAATAAATAAATAAAAGTGCGGGTGGTTTCTTGCGGGTGCAGGTTAAACCCGCAACCCGCAAATATGCCATATTTCAAACCGCATCCGCTCGCATTGTATTTGCGAAACTGTCCATTTGTATGCGGGTTGGGCGATTTTTGCGAATTGGATAAACCGTTGCCCACCCCTCTTTTTTATAAACTTGTCTATATGGCCAATGAAAAAAAGAGCCTAAACTTTTTGGGTGTGTTTGGTTTAGCATAGAGAAGTTTTGGAAAAAAAATTCCAAAAAATTGTTTGGTTTGGGATTTTTCTTAAAAAAAATTTAAAATTGTTTTCTCTCTCTTACACATCAATCAATCAATCACTTTTTCTTTCTCCTTTCTCATTCTCAATCACTTTTTCTCTCTCACACACATCTACTCAATTATAACAAAATATTAAATCATCCCAAACTCCCAAACTCTAAAACTACTTTCAAAATATACAATCAAACAAATAAAAAAAAAAAATCTAAATTCTCTCCCTAATTTTTTTTTTTTTAAAAATCACTCTCTCAAAAGCATACCAAACACACTCTTAAACTTTAAAATTTTGATTTTAAACTTTTAGCCCGAGGGTCTTTAAGAAAAAATATTTTGTCTAACATCTTTCACACTCATATATGGTAATTTCTCTTATATTTTCACATTTTCTATATAATTAAAAAGGTAATATTTCTCACATTCTCATATTCTATAATAATAAAAAAAAAAAGTAATTTGTCTCACACCTCTTACACTCATATGTACGGTTTCTTTTATCAATTTTAAAAATAAATAAATAATCTATTAACCCACACGTCTCTCCTAAAATTTTACATTTCTTAAAATAAAATAAAAAATAATTTCTCTTACATTTTCACTTTTTCTATATAATTAAAAAAATAATCTATCTTATATCTCTCACACTCTCATATACATATATGATTTCTCTTTAACATAATAGTGATTTCTCTCAAAATAATCTATCATATATCTCTCACACTCTCATACTATAAGATCAATTATTGATAAATGATATGAAACATTAATTTCCTTCCACTACCCATGGCCATGGCTCCGGTGGTTTGCCCAACCCAATATTTTTAAATTTTTAAATAAATATTTTGTTAAGTCTTTTACAACAATTAGGAGTTTTTTGATAATATAGTAAAAAATTAACTTTTTTGACTTTTTTTGGACACATCACCTCTTTATTTTTTTAACACAAAAAATCATAAAAAAATCAAAAAATTAATTTTTTATCAATTTGTCAAAAAACCACTAGTATAACATAAAGGTCAAACCTCTATTGAGGCCATTATCTTATTAAAGTATTAAACACTTTAGAAACACAAGAAGGACAAAGGGGGAAAAAATGAAAAAAGGAAAGAATATTTTTATATATATTTTCTCCATTTATTTGTTTTTTTTTTTTTTTTTTTGTAAGAAAAACTTTTCATTTTAAAAGCTGTAAGATTCTTTCCTTTTTTTTTTTTTTTTTTTTGCATATCTTTTTTCCCACCTTTCTTGGTTATTTATTTAATCTTTTAAAAAAAAAAAAACTTACCAAAAATTTGTACTATGCACAAATAAATTTATATAAATTCAATTAATATATCAATATAATATAGGGTAGCACCAATAAATCCTAAAATGTGATCTTGTGAATTGTTTAGTCTTTCATTTTTTCTTATGAATCCAAAGGTCTCATTAAAGTGAAAATTACACAAAAGGGTAGTCACTAACATGTTTGGATTTAATTTTCTAAGGATAAAAGTAGATTTCTCTAAATATAAAATTACACATTTAGACAATTCACATTATAGATGTTTTGGATTTTCTATCCTAGAACAAATCCCACATTATGAAAATATATATATATATATATAGCACTCTAATGTAACACTAAAGTAACATCCAATGTAAAACACTAAAAAACTCTTTGGTGCATTTTTCCCAAACATAACAACGTAACAATCCAAAAAAAAACTCATTAGTGTACTTTTTTCAAATATAACACTCCAATATAACACACAAAAAAAACTTCTTAGTGTAATTTTTTCTAAACGTAACACATCAATTAATGTAACACTAAAAAAAAAAAAATCATTAGTGAATTTTTTCCAAACGTAACACTCCAATCAATGTATTCCCAAACATAGCACTTCAATGTAATACACACAAAAATACTAAAAATTCTTTGATGTAATTTTTTCAAACGTAACACTCACAATTTGAAATTATATATTTGCTCAAAACTTACTATGAAATTTTTGTACTCCTTTTAGAATGGTTTGAAAAATCTCACATTCTTTTGGAATAGTTTGAAGAATTCTATATATATATATATTTGGAGTGTTACATTTGAAAAAAGTACACTAAGGAATTTTTTTTGTGTGTTATATTGGAATGTTACACTAAGAAATTTTTTTGGAGTGTTATATTAGAGTGTTACGTTTAGAAAAAGTACACCACGAAATTTATTTTTTAGTGTTACTTTTGAGTGTTATATGAGAGTGTACAGTTTGAAATTATGCATTTGTCCAAAGTTTACTAAGAGATTTTTTTACTCCTTTTGAAATGTTTGAAAAATCCTCACATCCTTTTGGAATGTTTGAAAGATCTCATATTTTAAGTCATTTTTGTACTCATTTTGAAATATTTTCCAAATAAAAAAGATTCTTATATAAAGATTCATCCCAAATTTGATTCTCATAAATTGTGTGCACTACCTTTCCAGCACAAAAGGAGAAAAAAAATAAAAAAATAAAATAAAGATAAGGAAACATAATAAGGGTGTAACTCTAAATTTAATTTCTAAATTATATATTAAATAACTATTTTAGCATATTATCCTATTTGGGTCACAATCATCTTATTTGGGTCACATACCTCTCTACCACATCACTTTAAATTCAACCCATATTTTACTTTTTTTTTCATAAAAAGTCAAAAAGTATACTAATCTAACACTTCCCAAACAAATCCCTTTCCAAAATCAATGGAACTAATTGGTTTATAAAAATCCTTAAGACTAAATAGATTATCATTACTCAAAATGAAATTTATAGATAAATTTTCCTATAATATATGATATTTTTCTTAATCAATATCATGAACAAATATAAATTATTCATTTTACTGTTATTTATATTATATCAAAGAGACATTTAAGAATCTTTAAGAATTTCGTAGTATTAATCTGAATTTCTTATTTTTTTTAAAATTTTTTTTACAAGTTAGAAACACACGTGGCATGAAAAATATTGCTCCATCTTGCCATATAAATAATTTAAAATTTTAAAAATCTTTGCATAGAAAGTAAAAAAAAAAAATTTAAAAAAATTAAAGATATTTAGCTATATCTAAGTCACATCAAATTTAAAACTTACAAATTTTTAAAAGAAAATTCCAAATGTAGTTTTAATTTTATATAATTTGAACTATTAAAAATATTTGTTACCCAAAAGACAACTTAAGAGGGGGGTGAATTAGATTTTTACAATTAAAATTAATAATACCCTAATAAAAATTATGACTAGCATAATAGATAAATATAATTAATGAA
The DNA here is from genome assembly GCA_022316695.1 of Camellia oleifera. Classification (NCBI taxonomy): domain Eukaryota; kingdom Viridiplantae; phylum Streptophyta; class Magnoliopsida; order Ericales; family Theaceae; genus Camellia; species Camellia oleifera. The sequence continues at coordinate 131,294,165 of CM039315.1, read as the reverse complement.
ATAAAAATAATTAAAACAAGTGTCTTAACAACTATGTCAGTTAATGATTTTAGCACAGTAAAAATGTGAAATATAGTTATGGCAATTTAAAATAAAATAAAGAGATAACGGAGAGAGAAGCAAACAAATTTATAGTGGTTCGGCTTCAACTCGGCCTACGTCCACTCCTCAAGCTTCACTTGAGATTTTCCACTATACTTTAGCTTCACAGGGTGCTAGCAACCTTTTCACAGATGGAGCAATCCTCCACAGATTTTACACAGACTTTCTAAGTCACGAACACTGAGTGTACTACACTCTTACAAGGTTGAAAAGAATGTGTTTTTGCTTTCACAGAAAGTTACAAGAATTATCTCTCAAATATAGATATAAAAATAGATTCTGATTTTTTTGTAATCCTCATACAGGAAAGATGGGTTTAAAGCTATACATCTCAGTGTATAATTTCTGAAAGATGATATAAACAAAAATTGAAGAATACTCATCAGAGAATTTTTCAGAGAATATATGCGAGTAATTATAGATCAAAGAATATTTTCTAGTTTTTTTTTTTTTTTGTAACTTGTTTACATTAGAGGTTTTGGTATATATAATGAAACTTATAGTCGTTTATAGCCGTTGTACTCCATCATTACTAATTTGAATATCTTCCACTCCATCATTACAAATTTGAATATCTTCCGCTTGAACATTTTGGCCTACTGTTGTGCTGAGCTGTTTGAACTCCTAATTTAATCAAATATTAAATATATTCTAACAACATTTACGATAAGGGTTTAGGTAAGAAATAATGGGACAAAATAAATTTTGATTCTATTTTTCTCTTTCAAATAAATCATCAAAATAAATTTTGATTCTATTTTTCTCTTCCAAATAAATTAAAACATAATTAAATAAATCATCAAAATAAATATGTCAAACAATCTTCCCTTTTTGATGATGGCACACAATGATATTTTGATTTGATTTGGGAGTAAAAAAAGCTCCCCCTCAAGTCATACTCCCTAAATTCATTTCTAAATATATAGGTTAGCACATGTGTAATAAATCAGCTTTAATTAGAGACATGATATGAGACTAAGATATCAAACTATAAATACATAACATCAGATTAGTTTGAAAATAATACCATAATACATAACATCATAACATCATAAGTTTTCTCCCCCTGTGACATTATCAAAAGGAAATCATGGGTCAGAATTTGGAGGAAGAGGAGGAAAATGATAGGGATAAATGGCATCAAAAAAATAGATAATCAAAACATATATATATATATATATTACATAGCTATACAATATATATACATATATGCATACACATACAACTCTCCCACGTCTCTCTCGTTTTTCACAAAACGCTGTTGCCACGTGGCCTGGCTTTTGCTTCATTGGCTGACAAAAGCAGCGCTCCTCGATTGCCGCTCGCCTCAGCTATCGCTCCCTTCTTGTCTCCTTCTCTTCAGCCTTCTTCTTAACACACTTGTCTACTTCTTGTTCTTCACCTCACTCTCTTTTATCTCTTCTGCTATCTCTTCTTTATCACTCTCTTCGATCTTCTAATTCCTCGAGAGACAGAACAGAGAGACTGAGCAGAGCAGAAAGGCTGCCAAAAAATGACTCTCCTTTCGATTACATCTCTCTCTCTCCTACTACATGGCCTCGTCCCATCCCCTTACTCTCTTTCCGGACCTAAATGATCTGGTAAGCGCTGCTGGACCGAGTGCCCTGGCTCCTACTCTTCCCAACCTTCCTATGATGTCGATTGAGCAAATAATGGCAGCTCAATTATACATTGAGGCCAATCATTTCACACTGACGTCCTGTATGGAGACGGTGACTACAATCACAAAATTGACTCACCGACTACAAAACATGATGAGTGAGCTCCATTAGGTCAATGCCCAACTCTCTCTGCTCCAGCGCATGTACAACGATGCGCGAGCAGAAATAGGCGCACTAAAGGCCGAAAATAAAGAGCTTAAACGGAAGACCACCTCCATGGCTCGATTTGGAGCAACGTCGTTCTTGGCCGTTGATAGTCAGCGGGGAGTCGTCGCTCTCGACAAAAGCACATGGGCAGGGGCGTCAGCAGAAATAGGCGCACTAAAGGCCGAAAATAAAGAGCTTAAACGGAAGACCACCTCCATGGCCCGATTTGGAGCAATGTCGTTCTTGGCCGTTGATAGTCAGTAAGGAGTCGTCACTCTCGACGAAAGCACAGGGGCAGGGGCATCAAGGGTCTCCCAAGATGATAAAAAGAAAAAGAAAACGGTGGAAGATGCGAGTAAGTAAGATCGGCGTATGGCCGGAAAAAAATGAAGGGTTTTTTTTTTTTTATGTTTATTTTGATCAGCGTGTGGCCGTAAAAAAAAAATGAAGGGTATTTTTTTTTTATGTATATTTTGATCGGCGTGTGGCCTTAAAAAAAATGAAGGGTGTTTTTTTTTTTTTTTTTGTAAATATTTGTATTTTGATTTGTTTTTGTTTTTATGTTTAAATACTGAAAAATGAAATTAAAAAGCAAAAAAAAAAAAAAAGAAAATTAAGCCCAAACAAAAAATAATAATGAGAAAAAAATAAAAATAAAAGAAATTAAGCCTAATAGTAAAATAAAATATATTAAATAAATTATAATAAAATAATACCAGCATAAATTAAACTTAATGGGACGTTGGTGTTGCTGGAATGGTAATAAAAAAAAAAAATACCATGAGGGTTTAAAAAAAATCAATGTATGCAAAGTTAATTTTACCTCAAGATGCAGAACTCGAAGAAAAATTACACAGTTGAGAATAGCAAACTGTTAAGGAGAATAAATGTATGAAGGACTTGAGAGCATGCAATTGATATAAATGTTTTCATATCAATGTAGCAATACACATATATCATTTTAACAAAAATTCAAGTTTCACAGTCATAACAAAACTTTTTAAGTAGAAATCGACATTCCAAGCTCGCCACAAATAAAATTGAAGCGATCCTCACTTAGGAGTTTTGTGAAAATATCCGCCAATTGCTTGTCGGTGTTTACAAATTTAAGTACAATATCCCTTTTTTGAACATGATCTCTTAAAAAATGATGTCGAATTTCAATATGTTTTATTCGTGAGTGTTGAATCGGATTTTTGCTTAAATTGATGGCACTAGTATTATCACATTTAATAGGGATATGATCATAATGCAAATCAAAATCCTCCAATTGTTGTTTCATCCAAAGTATTTGGGCACAACAGCTTTTAGAATCTATATATTCAACTTCGGTCGTTGATAAAACAACAGAATTTTGCTTTTTGCTAAACCAAGATACTAATGAGTTACCAAGAAAGTGACAAGTGCCACTATCAAGTTTGCATCCGGCAAAGTCGGCATCCGAGTAACTAATTAAATCAAATGCAACACCTCTAGGATAAAATAGTCCCAAATTTTGAGTGCCAACAAGATATCTAAAAATTCTTTTAACAACACTGAGATGTGATTCCTTAGGATTTGATTGATATCTAGCACATATACAAACACTAAACATAATATCGGGTCTACTTGCAGTTAAATAAAGAAGCGAGCCGATCATACCTCGATATTTTGTTTGATCAATGGATTTACCTTTTTCATCCATGTCTAGTTTAATAGATGTACTCATAGGTGTTTCAGCTGTTTTTGAGTCATACATATCAAACTTTTTGAGTAGTTTTTTAGTGTACTTAGCTTGGTTAATAAAAATTCCTTCCTTACATTGTTTGATTTAAAGCCCAAGGAAATAATTTAGCTCCCCTATCATGCTCATCTCAAACTCACCTTGCATACACTTAGCAAATTCCTTACACAAGGTTTCATTAATAGCACCAAATATAATGTCATCCACATATATTTGTACAATAAGTAAATCATCATTTTTAGTTTTAACAAAAAGTGTTGTGTCAATCGTTCCTCTAGAAAAATTATTTTCAATCAAAAATTTACTCAATCGTTCATACCATGCACGAGGTGCTTGTTTCAAACCATATAAAGCTTTTGATAGTTTAAAAATATGATTTGGAAAAACATGATTTTCAAAACCTAGGAGTTGTTTAACATAAACTTCCTCATTTATAAAACCATTTAGAAAGGCACCTTTTATGTCCATTTGATAAAGTTTGAAATCTCTAAAACATGCAAATGCAAGTAACATGCGAATGGCTTTTAATCTAGCAACAGGAGCAAAGGTTTCATCGAAATCAATACATTCTTCTTGATTGTATCCTTGTGCAACAAGTCTAGCCTTGTTTCTTATAATTGTGCCGGATTCGTCAAGCTTGTTTCGAAAGATCCATTTGGTAGCGATAATGGTATGATCTTTAGGTTTTGGCACAAGTTCCCACACTTTGTTTCTCTCAAATTGGTTAAACTCTTCATACATAGCTATCATCCAATGTTCATCGAATTCGGTTTCTTAAAAGTTTTTAGGCTCAATCTGTGAGAGAAAAGTCAAGTTATTACAAATGTTTCTAAGTGAAGAGCGAGTTTCAATACCTTTTGTAGGGTCACTTAAGATTAAATCCTTAGGGTGATTATGAACAAACTTCCATTCTCTTAGCAAATCATCATTGTTTCCTCTTTCTTCTTGAGATGGGAGAATAGGTTGTTCAATCTCTTTGTTCAACTTACATGGTTGGATCTCTTCTTTATAGATACTTGAATTTTCCACATTTGGTTCCAAATCTATATTATCACTAACAATTTGTTTTTGAGCAGAGATGTTAATTTCATCAAATGTCATATGTATAGATTCTTCCACAACAAGAGTTCTTTTATTAAAAACACGATAAGCTTTGCTAATTAAGGAATAGCCAAGAAAAATTGCTTCATCAGATTTTGAATCAAATTTACCTAAGTTATTCTTACCATTATTATGTACAAAACATTTACAACAAAAAACATGTAAGTGATTAATGTTGGGCTTTCTATCATGCCAAAGTTCATAAGGAGTTTTTTTTAGAATATGTCTAATTAATGCACGATTTAAAATATAGCATGCGGTGTGGACGGCTTCGGCCCAAAAATATTTAGGAAGATTATTTTCGCAAAGTATTGTTCTACTCATCTCTTCTAAAGTTCTATTCTTTCTTTCTACTACACCATTTTGTTGAGGGGTTCTAGGTGCTGAAAAATTATATCCAATACCATACTCATCACAAAACAATTCAAAATTTTCATTTTCAAGTTCTCTACCATGGTCGGTTCGAATATTAGTAATAAGAAAGCCTTTTTCAATTTGAATTCTACGACTGAGTTTTGTGAAAAAAAAAAAAGGTTTCATCTTTGTGTGCTAAAAACATAACCTATATAAATCTTGAATAATCATCAATAATAACAAGACAATAATATTTACCACCTAGACTAGATGTCCTTGAGGAACCAAATAAATCCATATGCAATAGTTGTAAAGGTCTAGTTGTGAAAATATGAGATTTTGATTTAAATTATGTTTTAGTTTGTTTTCCTTGTTGACAAGCATTACAAAGATGATTTTTTTCAAATTTAATTTTTGGAAGTCCAATGACCAAATCCTTTCTCAAAAGTTTAGCAATTAAATCCATATGAGCATGACCAAGTCTTCTATGCCATAATCAACTATTTTCGTTATTAACATATAAACATTTAACATCACCAGCATAGAGATCATTAAGATGAAAAACATAAACATTATCATGGCGATTACCAACGAATAAAGCTTTATGATCATTTGTACTTTCAATTGTGCAATGTGATTTATTAAAAATAACTCGATTACCTTTATCACATAATTGACTAATACTAAGTAGGTTGTGCTTAAGTCCATCAACAAGTAAAACATTTTCAATAGAATGGTTAGGAGAAATACCGATGCTACTAATACCGATGATTTTTCCTTTCTTGTTGTCTCCAAAAGTAACAAAGCCTCCATCTTTGGATGACAGTTTAGTAAAGAAGGATTTATCTCCGGTCATGTGTCTGAAACATCCATTATCAAGGTACCACTTCCTTTCTTTAGCTTTGGACTTAAAGCAAACCTACAAGATGATAATTAAGTATTGGTTTTTGATACCCATAGTTTCTTGGGTTCTTCTTTGTTACTTTTGTTAGATCCCTTAATAATCCAAATCTTTTTAATTCCCATGTTCATATTCTTTTTGAATGGACAATAAGATATATAATGACCATTCTTTCTACAATAATGACAAGTAATATGAGGGTGTGTCATGAGAGGTGCCTTTTCAAAAATTGTATTGAGATTCTTTTATTTCTTAATAAGGTCATATCCAATACCCGCTTTATCAAAAACACATCTTTGATTTCCAAGAAGCACGTTGAGATTATCTCTACCTTTTACAAAATTTTCAAGTGTTTTTGTTAAATCATCAACATTGTTTTTTAAAGTAGTTTTCTCATTAGAGATAGTATCAAAATCATTTTTCAAAATAATTTTTTCTTTCTTTAATTCTTCTACATTAATAGATAAAGATGCAACAGATTTCTTCAACACATTATTTTTGGCACAAATTTTTCTAAATTTATTTGATAGTTCATGGAATGCACTTTCAAGTTCTTCATAAAGAGTAGTTACCTCATCTTGAGTAGAGTCTTCATCTTCAAGAGTCATGAGACACAAGTTGGCTACTTCATTTTCAATTTCATCATTTGAGCTTTCATCTTCACTTTATCCCCAAGCTGCTACCACGGCCTTCTTGTTTCTTTTGTAGTCTTTTCCATGATTTTTCAATTTTGGACAATCCATTTTCATATGTTCAAGATTTTTGCACTCATAACAAATAATATGTTCTTTCTTGTTATCTTTGTTGTATTCCTTTTTTAAAGGTCTTCTTCCTCCATAATTGTTTTTCTTGAAGTGCTTTTTGAGATTTCTACTAAACATGGCATAGCTTTCATCCTCACTGGAGTTTTCATGTTCTTCTTCATTTGATGATACTTTGAATGCAATTCCACTTTTCTTTTTGTTTTCAACATCCTCATGTCTTTTCATGGTGATCTCATGAGTCATAAGGGAACCCATAAACTCATCCAATTCAAGTGTGGAGAGATCTTTGGCTTCTATAATGGTGGTGACCTTTGCTTCCCAATTCTTTGGTAAATACCTAAGAATTTTTTTTACCAACTCACTGTTAGTATAAATTTTGCCAAGAGATTTCAAAGAGTTTACAATTTCAGTAAATCTAGTAAACATACTTGAAATAGATTCATCAGAGTTCATTTTAAACAATTCATATCTATGAACAAGCATATCAATACGAGATTCCTTCACTTGATTTGTTCCTTCATACGTTACCTCTAGTTTGTCCCAAATTTCTTTTGCCGAATCACAACTTGAAATTCTATTATACTCCTTAGAGTCTAATCCACAAATAAGGGTGAGTTTGGCTTTAGCATTAGCTTGCAATAATTTGTGATCTCTCTCATCACATTCATCTTCTGTTTTAAGTATACTAATATTGTCTATTAATTTGGTAGGATTTTTTGGACCTTTGGTGACAATAATCCACATGGCATAATCAGTGGCTTGAAGGTATAGGGTCATCTTATCTTTCCAATGACTATAGTTGTTTCCATCAAATAGTGGTGGTCTATTGGTGGCTTGTTCTTCAGCAGTGCTAGCTAAGGTTGCCATAGATTGAAACTCTCAGATGGTTAAATCTAAAATAAGAGTCTACGCTCTAATACCAATTGTTACCCAAAAGACAACCTAAGAGGGGGGGTGAATTAGATTTTTACAATTAAAATTGATAATACCCTAATAAAAATTATGACTAGCACAATAGATAAATATAATTAATAAAATAAAAATAATTAAAACAAGTGTTTTAACAACTATGTCAGTTAATGATTTTAGCACAGTAAAAATGTGAAATATAGCTATGGTAATTTAAAATAAAATAAAGAGATAACGGAGAGAGAGTCAAACAAATTTATAGTGGTTCGGTTTCAACTCGGCCTACGTCCACTCCTCAAGCTTCACTTGAGATTTTCCGCTATACTTTAGCTTTACAGAGTGCTAGCAACCTTTTCACAGATGGAGCAATCCTCCACAGATTTTACACAGACTTTCTAAGTCACGAACACTGAGTGTACTACACTCTTACAAGGTTGAAAAGAATGTGTTTTTGCTTTTACAGAAAGTTACAAGAATTATCTCTCAAAGATAGATATAAAAATGAGATTCTAATTTTTCTGTAATCCTCACATAGGAAAGATGGGCTTAAAGCTATACGTCTCAGTGTATAATTTCTGAAAGAGGATGTAAACAAAAATTGAAGAACACTGATTAGAGAATTTTTCAGAGAATAGATGTGAATGATTATAAATCAAAGAATATTTTCTAATTTTTTTTTGTAATTTGTTTACATTAGAGGTTTTGGTATATATAATGAAACTTATAATCATTTATAACCGTTGTATTCATTTGAATTTATAGCCGTTTATAGCCGTTGTATTCATTTGAATTTATAGCCGTTGTACTCTATCATTACTAATTTGAATATCTTCCACTCCATCATTACAAATTTGAATAGCTTCCACTTGAACCTTTTGGCCTGCTGCTGTGCTGGGCTGTTTGAACCTTTGTTTTGGGCTGTTTGAACTCCTGATTTAATCAAATATTAAATATATTCTAACAACATTTAGGATAAAAGTTTAGGTGAGAAATAACGAGACAAAATAAATTTTGATTATATTTTTCTTTTCCAAATAAATTAAAACATAATTAAATAAATTATCAAAATAAATAAGTCTAATAATATTTATTTCAAAATACTAAAATTTATCAGCATAACCAAAAAAATTACATTAAAAAATGTAAGTCTTTTCAATAAAATATGGTGGGAAAATGGAGAAATTGAGGATGGGAAGGAGAGAAAGGGAAAGCAAAAGGTAAAGACCAAAAAAAAAAAAAAATTCTTAGAAATACAATTATGGTCTAGACAATGTAATTTCTATAATTTACTCAAATTTATTTGCTTTAATTTTACCAATTGAATTATAACACATGTATTTATCACACAATACTTAAAAAAAATATTATTGGCAACACATACCGACACAAAACACATTTTCGTGTAATTTTTTTGCATATGTAGTTTCCATAAGTTAATTTTAAGTAAGAAGCTGAAAACTAAGAATAATTTGAATTCTTAAGTACTGTAAAAATTTCACATTAAATCTAAATAGTAATAATGAAAATTCTAATTATTGAACATGTGAAGTAAACATATTTAAAAGTAATAATGAAATTTATAATTTTTGATCTCATCCAACAACATGCTCAAATACTACTTTAATTTAATTTTTATAGTTTAAAAGTAAAAGTTTGATATTTTAAAATTCAAACAGCTTGAACCTTAAAGAAATTTTTTTTTTTTTGAAGTATCATGTTGATGATTTATTTAAACGTCTAACGCATTAGCATTAACCAAAAAAAAAAACTTTTTTTAAAAAGGACAATAATATTCACACTTATAAAACAAAAATAAATGATTTAAAATGAAGTATAAATATCATTTAAAAAAAAAAATAAGATAAGCATATTTGAAGCTAAAAATTATGTCTACTTATTTTTTTTGTAGTATAAAAGACATTCCCGTGTGCACGGGTATACTACTAGTTTAAGACGAGAGAAAATATAAGTGAAATGTCAATGAAATATATTTATGTTTCAGACATGTTTTACACTTTTTATTTTCTCTTTCTAAATTCCTACCTATATTCATAAACTAAACACGACCCAAAGCCAAAACAACAACAACAAAAACAAAAACAAAAACAAAAACAAAAAAATTGAAATTTTAAAAACTCAAAACCAAACAAAGTTGCTTTTAGTTGTTCAATACATGCACCAATAATTTAATAATTTAAGGGTTTACAACTTGAGAGAGTGTTTGGTTTTGGTAGGCACATTTTAAAATCGATTTCGGTGATCTAAATTGTTTACTTTTTATGATTTATTGAATAGAGTATTCATGCAAAAAATCAAATGATTAGATATTAGTAGCTATATGTTTGAATCATATATTTTTTTATTATAAAAATGGATGATAAATATAATTTCAAGAATAACTATTTAATTTTTAAAATACAAATTTGATTCAAACATATAATTATCGATATCCGATCATATTGATTTTTTACATTAATATTTTACTCAACGAATTTTAAAAAGAGAATGCTTTCGATTACCGAAATTAATCTCAAAATAAATGTAACAAACTCAAACACCCTGTCAAATTAAAATAACCAATTTAAAAGAACAATAGGGAATTGTTTGGGATTACCTCAATAAGTGTACTTTTTATCTTTTTACAAAAAAATATACAAAAAAATAAAAAAGTGATGCGATAAAAAAAATAAAAAATAAAAAATATATACTTATTTTAAGTAGCCAAACTTAACCTAAGTTATTCCCCTCGGGTCACTCAAAAGCTCCATCAAAGTTGAATGTAAACATTAAAGCATCCAAACGCGTAGACATCCCCTCTCAGAGGCAGTTACACCAAGGAAGCTCGCCAGCCCTCTCGGATTAATACACCATTCAACACCATTCCTTTATTTGTTTTAATAAAAAATATTTTCTTCAAAATATATATATTTTTTCTGATATTTATTACGAAAATGAACGTTTAACCAAAAATAAATTTAATTACACCGATATTTAAAATATTTTTCAAATTACACTTTTTTCCAATATCTATCACAGTCACCTACCCCACCTCATCATCATTAGTTTACCACTACCATTACTAGCATAATCACAAACATTAATTTCAAGATTTTAACTATAAATATACAAAATATTTTTATTAAAAATTATTTTGCGCCGAAAGCGCAGCTGATTTGTAATTTTCGACAAGGTCCACTTTGACTGCAAAAAGTAACATACCCCACCATGCGCAAAAAGTAACATACCACACTTTCTACGAAAAACCATATAAAAGTAGCGGGAAATAATAATTCAGTATAAATTTTAAAAAAAATTATAAATTAATATAAACTGTACATATAAATATGAATAATTAATTTATAGAGATTGTACTTTTCCATCGATTGATTAAAAAAATTTATTTTTATAGATTTGTAATAATTTTTTTTTTATAATATAACTCAATAATAATTTTCTCTAAAAATAGAAAAATTTTATGGTGTGGGAGTGTATATGTACTCTATTATAAAAATGTATAATATTTTTATCACAAAATTTAGTAATGTCAATTATAAAATACGTAATCTTGTGCTAGAGTGAACAAAGACGTTCATGAATAGTCTCGAGCACAGCTTAGTAAGAACTCGTTTAAACTCAGTTCGTCAAATTTTATTAATTTCAAGTTCGAATTCGTTAAAATTTTAATAAATAAGGCAACACATACTAAATTCGACTCGTTAACTCGGTTCATTTAACATTTATTTAAATAGTAAAATAAATATATTATTTATATATTAAATAATCTAAAAATAATATAAAAAATATGTTATTTATATATTTAAATAAAATAATAACTAATTATAGACAATACATTTATATAATAATGGTGATAAATATATTATTTTGATAAGATATTAACTTTTCTTTTAGTATATTTATATATATTGTATATATAATTATATAATTAAAGTTTCAATTTTAACTTTAATCTCATATATAAGTATAAATTTATAATTTCTTTACCTCATATACTCGTAAATAGACTCGAACTCAAGTCAAACATAAGTCAATTTTCATATTTGTCGAAGTTATTTGAAAATTATGTAACATGGACCATTCAGCATTGCATAACTCCCTCTGTAATAACAGCAAAATCCGTGTATTTGTGGCTTTTGATTTTCAGTTGATTTGTATCATACACATGATTTTCAAAATCCTCCGAACATAATCGCCAATCTACATAAGATAGATTGAATTATTTAATTGCATTACCTGTAAATAATCATATGAATCAGGAAGATCACGTGACCGTATGTTCATCCAATAATATTCTCTTATTTTTTCATTATTTTGCTTGTTAACAGGACGAATAATTCTTTAAGTCTCTACTATTCGTTGAGCACACCACCAACATAAAATTCTCAAACACATAATAATTACTCCCTAATGTGCTCAAAATTGACAGGTTCAGTTCAGTGAAACTTGTCCTTTTTACTCAATCAAATAAAACCGATTACATGCCTAGTTGAGAGTATATTTGTCAAAATATAGCCTCCAAAATGTTATTGGAGTTGAGAAACTTTTTTATCTTGACAAATGCTATTTGGTGTTGAATTTATTCTACATATATTTTAAAAAATATGTTTAATAAAATTTAGTTAAATTATCTATATGCATGTCTATATATAAATACATCTAAAATTATTTATAAAAAATATGTTGGGATTATTGAATTTATCCGCCTAAACTTTGATCTCTATTATAGTAACAACGCTATAGAAGCAGTAGATCTATAATTTCACACAATATTACTTCTTACGTTAGGTAACTATAAAATGCTAACCAGTTATTCTATTAACTCAGAAAAAATTGCCTAAATTTTTACTTAAAATAACAATGCGTGATTGAGATTAAATTTATATAGTGTAAAATTTATATATAAAATAAATTTGAATCACAATATAAACTTTTTTAATAAAATTTCTAAATCGATAATATTAATGATGAGCTACACGACCAGTTGAAGTATAACCAAGGGTAACTTGGAATTATTATTGTTTGTTACATGCCAGCTAATGATCAGATACATGCCAACTAAAAATCTCAATTGCGAGACAAATAAATAAAAAATAGCTTGACCCACATGGTATGGTCTCACTTTGTATTTATTTATATCAATTGGTTGGAACAAAAAGATAGTTAAATTTGAACCATTACAGCCCAACAATCATAGAATCTTAGCAATCACAAAAAAAAACAAATAATATAGCAAAAAGTCTCGTAGTAAGGGAAAAATAATTAATATTTATATTTAAAAATGATTAATTTTTAAGTTTTTAAATAAAAATATACAATAATAATAAACTAATCAGCCCAATTAGGTCCACGTGTCGGAAAGAGATATGTTCAACCCTCCACTACTTATTCTTCTAGATCCAAAAAGAAAGAAACCCTTCACTACTTGGAAACCACGTTGAAAGTTCAAATGTGAAAGTAATTACGGAAGAAAACTTAAAAATGGAATAATAAAATATAAAGAAAACTTTATTTAAAAGGAGATGGAATGACGAATTATGGTTGTCTTTTTCTTGTACATGTGGTGGTGGTCCTTTATTATTATTATTTTTATTTTCAAATTTTAATTGAACTTCGTGAAAATATATATATATATTTTATTGTTAAATTCCACACTGATGAAAGCATCTTTATTAAAGTTTTAACTTTCTACAACGATGTCCCTCAATCTTTTCTTTATCTTTTTTTATTTAGGATTTTTTTTAAGTGTGCAACGTTACACACCATGTGTCACTTATACAAAAAGTATAAGTGGAAGGTGAAAACAAAGCAGGACTGCAAACAGGAAAGACGTAAGTGTAAGACGTAAGTTGCACATCATAGCAGGACCCTTTTATTTATTGGGAGGTATCTCACTGCCAATAGATTCCCTGACTATGTTTGGTCATAATTAACAACAAATGTTAAGGGCAAGAAAAACAATTTACATAACATTTACTAGTCTATCACCGGTACTATGCATGAGATAATTATAGATATTTATATTCGTTTTAAATTTTTTTAATATATAAATATGTTTTTTAAATTTTTTTTATAAAAATAATTTAACAATCTTATTACTAACCATAGTGTATGGGAGAAGTTGAAAAGGGTATTGCAGTAACTATATACGGATTGTATCTATAATTATTTGTATGAGGGGATTTTAAATGCTGATCAGGATGCAGGCATGTGGAAAGACATGTGGATTAAAAAAAGTTAATAAATATTGATCAGGAAATTTTGATCCAAATTAATAAATACTGAGTTTTTTTTTTTTAATAAAAAATTTAGAAAATCGGATTGTATCTATAATTATTTGTATGAGGAGATTTTAAATGCTAATCAGAAGATTTTGACCAAATTAATAAATGCAGGCATGTGAAAAGATATGTAAATTAAAAAAAGTTAATAAATACTGATCAAGTGATTTTGACCAAATCAATAAATGCTGAGTTTTTTTTTTTAATAAAAAATTTAAAAAATTCAGATTGAAATATTGAAACTCCCACAGGCCTTGGGGTTAAAAACCTCCTTTTGCTTAATATATAGTATAGATAGATAGATTTAATATGAATTTATATTTATTTTAGATATTTTTTTAATATACAAATTATTTTTTTTAGATTTTCTATAAAAAAATAATTTAACAATCACATTACTAATCATAGTGTATGGAAGAAGTTGAAAATGGTGTAGCAATAGATATGGGAGAAGTCAAAATGCTTGTGGGTTGAAGAAGTTAATAAATGCTGAGGTTTTTTTTTTTTTTTAAATCAAAAAATTAGAAAAATAAGATTGGGATATTGGAGCTCCCACAAGGCTTGTGGGTTAGAAACTCGCTTTTCCTTATATAATACTAGCCTATCACTCGTGCTATACACGTGATAATTATTGATATTTATATTTGTTTAAAATTTTTTTAATATATAAATTATGTTTTTTAAGATTTTTTATAAAACTAATTTAACAATCTTATCACTAATCATAATGTATGGGAGAAGTTGAAAGGGTACTGCAGTAACTATACACGGATTGTATCTATAATTATTTGTTTGAGGGAATTTTAAATGCTGATTAGAGAATTTTGACCAAATCAATAAATGCAGGCATGTGGAAAGACATGTGGATTGAAAAAAGTTAATAAATGCTGATCAGGAAATTTTGACCAAATCAATAAATGTTGTGGCTTTTTTTTAAAAATAAAAAATTTTAAAAATTCAGATTGGGATATTAGAGCTCCCACAAGCCTTGGGGGTTAAAAACCCCCTTTTTAAATGTCTTCCTTTTTTTTTTTTTCCCTTTTTTATATTATATTAAAGTTTAATATTTTGATAATAATCATATGTGTTGGACTTTTCAAGAAATTAAATGTCTTTTTTTTTATTATATTATATTAAAGTTTAATATTTTAATAATAATCATATGTGTTAGATTTTTTAAGAAATTTTTTTCATGCTTGTTTTTAATGCATTCAAGTGTTATTATGAGGGATAATAATCATATGTGTTGGGACTTTTCAAGAAATTCATATGTGTTTGATTTTAAATAATTTTTTTTTATACTTTTTTTTAATGCATTAAAGTGTTATTATGATGGTAAGACATTGGAGTTGGGAGAAGTTAATAAATGCTAAGATTTTTTTTTAAAAAACAAAAAATCAGGAAATTTAGATTGCGAGATTGGAGCTCCCACAAGGCTTGAGATTAAAAACTCTCTTTTACTTAATATATAGTATAAACTAGCAGATCACCCGTGCTATGCACGGATTGTGTTTACAATTATCTATATATGTAAATTGTGATTTTTAAATGTCTTTTTTTTTTTTAAATGTCTTCTTTTTTTTCCTTTTTTATATTATATTAAAGTTTAATATTTTGATAATAATCATATGTGTTAGACTTTTCAAGGAATTAAATGTCTTTTTTATTATTATTATATTATATTAAAGTTTAATATTTTAATAATAATCATATGTATTGGACTTTTCAAGAAATTTTTTTTATACTTGTTCTTAATGCATTAAAGTGTTATTATGAGGGATAATAATCATATGTGTTAGGACTTTTAAAGGAATTCATATGTGTTGGATTTCAAAGAATTTTTTTTTATACTTGTTCTTAATGCATTAAAGTGTTATTATGAGGGTAAGACTTGGGGGTTGAGAGAAGTTAATAAATGTTAAGGTTTTTTTTAAAAAAAAAAATCAAAAATCAGGAAATTTAGATTGGGAGATTGACGCTCCCACAAGACTTGGGGTTAAAAATCCTTTTTTGCTTAATATATAGTACTAGCCTGTCACCCGTGCTATGCACGGAATAATTATAGTTATTTATATTTGTTTTAGATTTTTTTTAATATATAAATTATGTTTTTTAAGATTTTTTATAAAAATAATTTAACAATCTTATCACTGACCATAGTGTACGAGAGAAGTTGAAAAAGGTACAGCAGTAACTATACACGGATTGTATCTATAATTATTTGAATAAGGGGATTTTAAATGCTGATTATGGTATTTTGACCAAATCAATAAATGCAGGCATGTGGAAAAGACATGTGGATTGAAAAAAGTTAATATCCTGATCAGGGGATTTTGACCAAATTAATAAATGCTGAGTTTTTTTTTATAATAAAATATTTAGAAAATTCAAATTGAGATATTGAAACTCCCACAGGCCTTGGGGGTTAAAAATCCCCATTGGCTTAATATATAGTAAGTACAGATAGATAGATAGATAGATAGATAGATAGATAGATATATTTATATTTGTTTTAGATATTTTTTTAGATATTTATATTTGTTAAAAATCAAAAAAGAAAAAAAAGTTAAAAAGGATGTGTATATAGAAGAAGTCAAAAAAAACTTTGGAGAATTTAATAAATGTTGAGTTAAAACAAAAATTTTAATTAATGAAAACTACAATTTAATGGTCCAAGACATATATATATATATATATTACATGTGGAATACACGCAGACATCATAATACCGTGCTATGCACATGATAATTATAGATATTTATATTTGTTTTAGATTTTTTTTAATATATAAATTATGTTTTTTAAGATTTTTTATAAAAATAATTTAACAATCTTATCACTAACCATAGTATATGGAAAGAAGTTGAAAAGGGTACTGCAGTAACTATACACAGATTGTACCTATAATTGTTTGTATGAGGGGATTTTAAATGCTAATCAGGAGATTTTGACCAAATCAATAAATGCAGTCAGGTGGAAAGACATGTGAATTGAAAAAAGTTAATAAATGCTGATCAGAGGATTTTGACCAAATCAATAAATGCTGAGTTTTTTTTTTTTAATAAGAAATTTAGAAAACCCCTTTTTGCTTAATATATAGTATAGATAGATATGGTCGTGGGAAATTTTGATAAATTTTGTGAGATTTTTAACATTTTTGCAAAATTATTGTTGTGCTAATTATCATTTTGTGCCATAACCAAAATCAATTTCAATTATATCTAAAGGGATTATAATAAAAAATCACATGAGGCATTATAACTAAAATAACAATCACAATACATAAAAATTAAGTTATAACTAAAATCATAATTGATTATAATCAAACCGTACAAATTCGTAATTAAGAATGAGTAGATTTGTTTGGCAGCAGAACAATCAACTCAGATTAAAAAATGTTGGTTTAATAAATTATCTTGGAATTTTAAAACACATTTCACAATGGCTAAACATTCTTTTTTGATTGTCGGATAATTTTTTGCTGCAGAATTCCAAATACTAGAGTGAAAACGTAAAAGTTCTTCTTTTTTTATTATTTGGATTAAATTGTTTTAATATGCCTCCAAAACCAAGATTTGAGGCATCTGTTTGAACAATTTTCTTCCATTCTGGATGTGGTAAGGATAAACAAGGTAGAGTTTTAACTCTAGCTTTTATCTTTTGAACAGCTTCTGTATGTTCTGGACAACATGGTGGAGGATTTTTTCTAAGTCTGGAATATAACACTGCTGCATCAGTAGCAAGCTTAGGATAGTAATCATGAATATAGTTTAAACTACCTAAAAATCTCTGTAATTGAGTTTTATCTTTAATTTCATCTGGAAATTTAGATGCAAATTCCATGCCTCGATTTATCGGAATGATTAATATTGCTGATAGTATTTCTAATCCAGAGATGAAATTAAAATTCTTAGAATTATGTCTACAGCAACAGAAAAAGGACGAAATTCTTCTTCCTCAACATCACAGTATGAAAGAAGTTTTTCAACGTTTACAGCCAGCCTCTGAAGAAAAACCTCTTACTATTCAGGAATTAAAAATGGAAGTTAATGCTTTAAAAGTTGAAATTAAACATTTACAAACTTCCAATATTGCTATTAATTTTGAAATTAAAAGGATTAATAGTAAACTACAGAATAAAGAAAAAACTAATGGATCTACTTTTGAATCTCCCCCAGAAACTAAAGAGCCTGATTATCTCATGCTCATGAATTCAGTAACTTTTCAAAAATGGTATATTCGAGTTACTTTTATGATAAAACTTGATTTTATCATAAAAGATGCCATTGCTCTTGTTGATAGTGGTGCAGACATGAATTGTATTCAGGAAGGATTAATTCCTACTAAATACTTCCATAAAACAACTCAATCGCTTACAAGTGCAAGTGGTAACTCATTATACATTCAGTATAAACTTCCAGAAGTCTTAATCTGTAATCAAGGATTATGTCTTCCAACTTCTTTTGTTCTTATTAAGAACATGTCACAAGCTATAATTCTTGGAACACCTTTCCTGTGTCTTCTCATGCCTATCAATAAAATTGATTCTATTGGCATACACACAACCCTAAATAATCAGACGATTATTTTTGAGTTTATTACAGAACCTTATACCAAAGAATTAGATCAAATAAAAGATCTAGTTAATTTCAAAGAAAAGCAAATTAATTTTCTTCAAAAGGAAATTAGTTTTCTGACAATTGAACAAAGACTTAATCAGTCTTCTTTTCAGCAAAAAATTAAATCTCTTGAAAAAGAATTTCAAGTTGAAATTTGCAGTGATATTCCCAATGCTTTTTGGAATCGTAAGAAACACATAGTTTCGTTACCTTATGAACCAGGGTATGACGAGAGAAAAATACCAACCAGAGCTCGTTCCAGTCAAATGAAAAAAGAGTATTTAGAACTTTGCAAAACAGAAATCAATACTCTTCTCCAGAAAAAATTAATTAATCCCAGTAGATCTCCTTGAGGTTGTACTGCTTTCTATGTCAATAAAAATGCAGAAATTGAAAGAGGTGTACCACGTTTGGTTATCAATTATAAACCTCTTAATGAAGCCTTACAATGGATAAGGTATCCAGTCCCTAATAAAAAAGATCTTTTAGATCGTCTTCAGGATGCAGTTATATTTTCCAAATTTGACATGAAATTAGGATATTGGCAAGTCCAAATCACTGAACAAGACAGATACAAAACTGCTTTTACAGTACCCTTTGGGCATTACGAATGGAATGTTATGCCGTTTGGGTTAAAAAATGCCCCATCTGAATTCCAGCATATCATGAATGATATTTTTAATCCATATACATAATTTTCTATTTGTTATATAGATGATATCTTAATTTTTTCTTCATCTATTGACCAGCATATGAAACATCTTAACATTTTTAAACATGTTATCATTAAAAATGGTTTAGTTGTTTCTGCATAAAAAATGCAACTTTTTCAGACTACAATTAGATTTTTAGGCCATAATATTCGTAATGGCACTATTATTCGTTTAAAGAGAGTCTTTCTCTACAAATGGTGGACAAAGATGGATGATGCCCAGCATCGCCAGGAATTACTCCAGAAAATCAAAGCCCATACACAGGCTTGTTGGGATGCCTCTCCAAAATTAATCCCAGCTGCTCCAGTTCAAAATCCCTTTTGTCCAAATCCAAACTGAATTGCGACAAAAATTTCCAAAATTATCTGAGCAGGAATTAATTATTAAAAGTATGGATTATATGAAGGAACAGTTCCTCCAGTCTCTTTCCAGTGACAATATTAGCATGAAATCTGGTTCCAGTATACATGGAGAAGAAGAAGAACATTTTGATCCCTTAGCGGATGAAAATGAATTTACAGTACTTGCGAGTGAATCACAGGACCCGACCAAACCGACAGACAATGAACCCAATCTTGGTGATTTTTGGGATTCCCTTACTGGCATGATTGCTGAAAAAATCAGCCAGACAAAGGACAAAGGTAAAGGCAAAGCTGAGTAAGACTTTTGTCCTCTCTCCAACACATTGTTCCCCACTCCAGTTAATTATTTTTCCAGCTTTGCAAGGCGACAAAATATCTTTCGGCAAAAGAAGATGCCCTGTCTGCCATACCTACAGTTGACACACCAACTGTCCTTCCAGTTGGTTCTTGCCGACAATTTTTGAAAAGGAATCTCGAGGAGATAAGGATGTACGACTCCACACCAACTAGGACACGCCACCTGTCTCGCTCTATCCTTATCCTTTTCTTTTCTTTTGTTATAAATAGGTAGCCTCAGACTTGTTGAAGGCACCTCGAAATTTTAAGTTTTTTTTTTAGTTTATATTCTGTAATCTCTCCCTCTCTGCTTTTTCAGTGTGTTTTCTTTTTCAAGTGTTGAAGCATAATAACACAAGTTTGGTTCTGATTGTAAGTATTTCTTTTCGTCTTTCTTTTAATGTATGTCTGTTTATCAACTTGCTATACTAAATGAAATATTAGACTTTTGGATTCTTAGAAAAAATAATATTGAATATTATCTGTCCATTTGGCCCAATGATTCTTGGCATAAACAAGAATTAGAAAATTGTAAAAATAAAATAATTCAAGTCCAGACATAGCTCAACGAGCAAATTTGTCTTTTGGCTACGGCCATTAGGCCTTCCCCTCCAACACAGTAAATCATGAGACCATAAATGTCATAATTAAGAATTAATAAAATAAGACTATAATTAATAATATTCCTGGGTTAGTGCTTAATGATGGTTAGATCAGATTTAGGGTTAGTGGGACGTCACTCAAGTCGCATAGAGTCAGTCCGTTAGCAGTGATTGCGGTTAGGACCTTTGACTTAGTAAACCGTTGACAGACGTGCTAGCTTTAACGTGAGGCAAGCACCATTATTAGTATCAGAGCCAAGTTTATTATTTGTTATAGTTTGTTTTATTAAAGTTTAATTATACATTTATGGTCACCATACAATCATATGAGTACCGTACCTTCAGAGGATACCTCTACAGTAGCCAATACAGAAGCCTCTACATCAGAGGCAAGAGAACTCGTGGCTTATCAAGATGTCAAGGAGGCACTTGATAAGTGGACAATCCCGAAAGTAAAACTAGATACCATCTATAAGATAGGTAAACTGGATTTTTCCAGCAAGAAAATAATAAAAACATTTGAACATGCTGACTCTATCCAGAATAATGATGCATTATTATATTTGTTAAATATCCAGGATCTTTATCCTTTCTTTAAAAATTACAAGTACGTCCACATAGGACTTGTTCAGATAGCTTTTAAACCCTTAACACTTTTGGGACAAAATACCAGTATACAATGTACACTACGAGATGGTAGGTGTACTAATTGGCGCGCTTCACTAATGGGAGCTATTGAAACCAGTCTTGCACATGGTCCAGTTTATTTTGACATCTATCCAAATTTGAGCATTGCTCTTTCAGATCAAAACCTTTCTAGAGTTTTAGAACTCAGAATTTTATCTCATGGATATGAGTATCTGCCAGGATCACCACCCTTTGCAGTAGTTTCCAGAATTTATCTAAAGGTTTTAACAACTTTAAACCCTTATATCAGAAGAGTTAGTGACAAAGGTCACACCGTGTTAATAGACACAAATCTTTACAGTAGTCAAGTAGCTGTCCCTAAACAAATTGAATGGGAAAAAATTAAATTTCCAGAAAGATGGCAAATTACTAATGCTGTTCCAGCCAGACCAATAGTTCAACAAAATTTGGATGAAATCATTCAAATTGAAGGAGGTAATGTATACCTTCGATTCCAGAAACCACAAAGACAACTTTCAAGAAGTATGTCCACTGCAAGTCTAAGGTCTGGTCCATCTTTTAGGGAAAATTATAGAGTAGATTTTCCTGAGTCATCCAGACATTCTTCAGCTGAACCCCTAGAGTCTGTCATACAAGGTATGCCCTTTAGACCTCCAAGTAACCCTGACCAAAATTCAGATCCAATAGATTCTGAAATTCAAGGCTTACAGTTTTCCAGAAATCGTATTCCTTATGGCGTCTATAAACAAAGGGAGCCCAGAGAATCCAGTATCAAAGGACCCTACAGTCCTACTGCCAGTGATATGAACTTTGAAATTTAATGGATTTTAGTCCAAGAAGTGAAAATAGAAAAATCCAAAATCAGGATTTTTACCAGAATCAATATGTAAAATTCAGGGAATGGTATTTTGCAAATCACAATCCAGAACAATTACAGGAAATTAAAAATCAGTATTATCAATTTTTGGAAACAACTCAAAAATTATATTATTTTCCATTATGGTTTATGGAAAAGGGTAATATCCAGAAATTTCAAATAAATGTTTTAGAAAATATTCAGAAACAATGGGTGACTACAGATGGTAATATTATCACTTCCATTCACCCTCCTGCAAAATCATTGGAATTGCTTCCAAGTGATGCTACAACTCAACCTTTGGTCATTTCGGCTTTTGTTGAACCACCAGCAAAAAGCCATAATGCTGCCACGGTAAGAGATATCATTCCAGTCATAAAACAGAATAATTATACAAATCTTTTCTGTCAAACTATGGGAAAACAATTAACCAGAATTGAGGAAACAGTTGAACACATAAAAGATAAATGTCAACTGCAACCAAAATTTTCAGATATTCAACCTGTAGCCATCAAGCCTACACCTCCAGTAACAAAATTTAACTTAAAAGCTAAAAAAGATAATACAGAATTTATGGATACTCTTATAAACAAAATCAAGGTTCTTAACCTAGGAGAATCCTCACAAGTTAATATGTTATCCAGAAACCAAATACAAGATATGGATGAAAATTACCAAGACCTGGATCTTTCCCAAATATCGACTATCCAGGCCAATTTTCAGAATGAAAATTCCTCCATAAATAAGATTAATTATGGGAGAAACACAAATCAACAAGCCTTTCTGCCTCCTAGTAGGCATTATTATTCCAGACCTACTCCTGTGGATCTTTGTCACGACCCAAACCCGGCCCTATGGGTTTAGCACCGTAACTGGCCAGTAATCCGAGATTACCGAAGGCCTACTGAACAGTAATACAGTCAAACAGAGTACAGGGCCTGGCGGAAGCCAATACAGTAAATAACTAGTGTCCATTGAGCTGTGAAAATCTGTATGCCAAAAACATTTTTCATGCATTGATACAGTGCAAAACAGTACAGTCTATGCAATCATATACAATCATGTACAATCATTCAGTACGGGGACCTAATCCCTCGATAACAGTACAGGAAAACAGTAGACAGTCTAAACAGTGGTACAAACAGTAAGGGGACCGATGGGGACACAAAAACACCCCAAGCCATAACATGGCAACTCGGAACCTCGCAGTGAGGCACATAGGCTGGCTTGACAAAACTGGGGACCGACCCACGCTCCTAGCTCCGATCTGGCTGCTGAGAACCTACATATATATATAAACAGTGAGCTAAAGCCCAGTGAATAACATAATGCGTAAAGAGGTTATGAATGAATGTCCTTACAGTAATGAAATCAGTTCATTAAACAGTATTTCAGTCTTTCAGTATTTCAGTCAATCAGTCATATGTGGTACATCCATTAGCCTATAAACAGTAGGTCCAAAAGGACCGGGTCTTAACAGACCCAACAGTAATGATGGCTATCAGTCAGTAACAGTATGGTTCCACAAGGGAACCGACAGAGCTCTGTAACAGTAACAATCAATGCTAAGGATGCCACAATACAGTTCAGAATACAGGACATACATTCATTCAGTAAACAATATCAGTTCAATAAACAATTCAGTTCAGTATTCAAAAGATAACCATTTTGAACATATCTTTACACAATTGTTACTCACAGAGATTGGGCTAATAGCAGCTAGAGCGCGTCCCCGAGAGCCAACCCTAAACAGTTAACAAATAGAACACACACTAAGTTCACAGTCGGAAGGATGATAATTAAATCCCTAAATTTCTTCGGTGTGGTTCTATGTCTAAATCCTCATTAAGATGCCTTAAACTAGGCCTAAGAATGCCTAGGATGGGATGAGGATGCAAAAATACAGTTGGAAGGCATTTTTCAAAAGTTGCTGAAAACAGGGGTCTCGCTCGAGCGAGCCTTTCTTCGCTCGAGCGAGGTTGCAAAATCAAAGGCTTCGCTCGAGCGAACAATCCTTCGCTCGAGCGGTCTGATGAAACAGTAAAAGTACTGGATGCTCGATTTTTACGCTCGAGCCACCAATCCTTCGCTCGAGCGTGGCTTAGAGGAAATGGTGGTTGCTCGAGCGAGGAATCCTTCGCTCGAGCGAAGAAGCCAAATCTGGAATTTCCAGATTTGCCTCCCAAGCTCAAACCAAGCATTCTCAACTCAATTCTCGACCTCTTGGGCCCAAATTCTGGAAAATACATCCCAAAACAATGTATAACAAGTTTCAAAAGCCAATTTATGAATTCAAGCCCCAAAGGTGAGTCAATTAAATCCAAAATTCAAACCCGTTTTCAAGAACAATCTTTAAACATGCAATGCATGAACTTTAAACCAAAATCAAAGCTCAACTCTTGCTCTAATGAGCTCCAATCTTTGAAAACACTGTGGAAACATAAACTATGATAAAAACATGGACATGCATGTATAATTCTCCAAGAATTTAACTTCAAAATATGCCAAAATGACCATGCATGCAACAATGGAGCTCTAATTCAACAATTATGAACAAAATCAAGACTCAAGTTCTCTATAACCATGATACATGCAAGATGGAGCTTAAAGATAACAAGAAGAGAATGAATTCACTTACCTAAGTCTCAATCCAAGGTAAGGAAGCTAGATTATGCTAAGTTATACACCAATTCCAAGCAATTTCTACAAGATGAGCTTAATACTTCTCTTAACTCTCACTCTCCCTCCAAACCTCTTCTATGGTCGGCTATGAGTGAAGGAAAATGGCTGATCAAGTGTGTCTCTAGGTGTATAAGGCACAATGATAACGATAACAAAATGTCCACTATGGGTGGCAATATGGTAATTAAGTCAAACTTGACAATTAACTCGTTTAAATCTAATTTAATCATTCCTAATCAATTTTCAGATAATTATACCATTAAATCACAAATATTCTACTGAGTCCAGAACACTAAACGGTTCCTAATTCGGCCGCTGATAAGGCCTTCAATTAACAGTTTAAACATATGAATTCAAACAGATAATCAATCAATCAAACAGATACAATATGCAATTCAATAGATAAACTCGTTCAGTTTCAGTTTCGATTTCAATCAGTCCATTCAGTACTTAGGTTAATCCAATTATCAGTCATTATCAGTTTGGTTTAGCAGTAATCAGTACGTAATTCAGTGGTTAATCGGTAATCAGTACGAGGGTTGTTACAATCTTCTTTATAAAGAAGATTTCCTTTTACAACAGAAATCCTACCATAGTAAAACCATTTACGAATGGAATATTGATGGGTTTTCAGAATATCAAATTTTTGGAGTTTGCCAGCATATGTTAATGTTTGCAACTGTTTGTAAACAGAATGACAATACAGATCATCAAGTAGCCCGATTTATTGTTAGTGGCTTTTCCGAATTACTTAAAGGATGGTGGGATAATGTTCTTACAACTGCCCAATGTGCTGAAATTTTAAGATCTACAAAAATAAAAATTGATCCTGACACTCATGTCGAAAGTACTGAACAAGATGCTGTCTATACACTTGTCAACAGCATCATCTTTCATTTTGTAGGAAATGTTTCAGGCATTGAAGATCGTAATAGAGAATTATTACAGAATTTACGATGCCCATCTTTGTCTCATTTTAGATGGTATAAAGATGTTTTCCTACTAAAAGTACATCGCAAATCTGATGCAAATTCTGACCATTGGAAAGCTAAATTCATTGATGGCCTTCCTACTATTTTTGCTGAACGAGTCAGAAAAAGATTACGTGATAGCCATAATGAATTAGCCATCCGGTATAGTAGATATACCTACGGTCAATTAGTAGGGGTAATTACTGATGAAGGTCTTGCACTCTGCAATGATCTCAAATTACAGCAACAGATGAAACATCAACATCTTACCGGCAGAAGAGAGTTAGGCGACTTTTGTGAACAATTTGCCTATCCTAATAAAATCCAGTATCCTCACAAACAGAAAAGACATAAAAGCTCTAAACCTTTTAAGGCTTATTCTAAGAAATCCAGAAAATACAAATATACTAAACCAGCACCAATCCAACAACAAGCTTCTTCTAAAGGAAAACAAAAATACTCCAGGAAAAAACCATCTAAATCCACAATTAAATGTTATAAGTGTGGACAGATAGGTCATTATGCTAATCGTTGTAGATCCAAAATACAACAGAAGCTTAATGAACTAGCTCTAGACAATAATATCCAGCAACAGATTCTCAGAATGCTTTCTGATGAATCAGACACTTCATCAGATGATGAAGATGAGCTTGCAGCAATTTATTCTTCTAACAGTGATTCTGACTCAGATCACTCTCCAGAAAATTGTGATTGTAAAAATCAAATTAATCAAATCTCCGATGAAGTCAACTATTTGGAAGCAATAGTTGAAATGAATGGACTTGATATTGGTGGACCCAGTATCAATGTTCTTACTGATGAATAAATTATGTTTTTAAAGATTTTTTATAAAAATAATTTAACAATCTTATCACTAATCATAGTATATGGAAAGAAGTTGAAAAGGGTACTGCAGTAACTATACACGGATTGTACCTATAATTGTTTGTATGAGGGGATTTTAAATACTAATCAGTAGATTTTGACCAAATCAATAAATGCAGGCAGGTGGAAAGACATGTGAATTAAAAAAAGTTAATAAATGCTGATCAGAGGATTTTGACCAAATCAATAAATGCTGAGTTTTTTTTTTTTTAATAAGAAATTTAGAAAACCCCTTTTTGCTTAATATATAGTATAGATAGATATGGTCGTGGGAAATTTTGATAATTTTTGTGAGATTTTTAACATTTTTGCAAAATTATTGTTGTGCTAATTATCATTTTGTGCCATAACCAAAATCAATTTCAATTATATCTAAAGGGATTATAATAAAAAATCACATGAGGCATTATAACTAAAATAACAATCACAATACATAAAAATTAAGTTATAACTAAAATCATAATTGATTATAATCAAACCATACAAATTCGTAATTAAGAATGAGTTTGGCAACAAGCCAAATAAGCTGTTTATTAGCTTATTTTTGTCAAATCACCTCTTTATTTTTTTATACGTCTTTTCTTAATAAATAAAAAATAAATCGTACCCAAACCACCCGTGAGTCATATGATACAAAGGCGTGTATTATAGAAATTTTCAAAATAAAAAGGTAAATTATAATAAACAGCCTTAAACAATGACTAATTTATAATTTGTCTCCCTAAATTTCAAAACTCAATCATATTTGGTCCTAGAAAATTGAATCCATTTTTCAGAAAATTGAATTTTTTGTTTTTCGTTTTTTTTTAGTGAATTTTTTAAATATTTTACGTAATTTTTTTTATTTTAAATACACCTAATCTAAATACGATTAAAAAATATAATATTTTTGGAAAAAAAACTTTAAAAAATTTACCAAATACAAAAAAAATATGAAAATTCAATATATTTTCATATTTTGTTATATTCAATAATTTTTTTAAAGATTTTTGTACAAATATATATATATATATATTTTTACTTTTTAAGTATATTAAGATTAAGTGGATCTAAAAATTAAAAAAAAATGATTAAAATATTTATAAATATCATTAAAAATACAAACATACGAATTGAAAACTCAAAAAACTGTTTTCGAAATCTCAAAGCCAAACACCTCAAAGTATTATTTTGTTATAATTAACCCACTCTATTAGGATTTTGTTAAGAATTTACACAAAGTCAGGTCATATATGAAGCATATGACAAACTTATTGAATTTTAATGACAATAATGTTTTTATCTGATAATCCTGTTTCCACTTTAATAAGATAAGAAAAGCAAAATGCAAATAAGATCACCAAATAAGGATATTATCGTTCTTAAAAATCAATTAGTGCGTCATGTGCTTCATACATTAACTGATTTCGTTTAAATCCCTAATAGAATTTAAAAAAAAAAAAAAAGGTTTAGCATAATAAGATAATACTTTGAATAATGCTTGAGACACTTAATTTATCACTTTTTAAAACCATCTCTAATCAATGATGGATCTAGGGAGGCCTAGGAGGGGCTGCCGCACCCCCAAAATTTTGAAAAATATCATATATTATATTAGAAATTTTAAAATAACTTAAAACTATAGGAGTTCACACCCTCAAATTTTTTGTAAATAATTTCAAAATTATATAGAGTAGTCCTCTCAATTTTTTAAACTATAGAGTAGCCCTCCCAAAGACCTAATCCTGGATCCGTCCCTGTCTCTAATGATGTGTCTGACAAGTGTCAAATTTTAATTTGTCAAACATTTTATCATGTCGTGTGATGACCGGGTATGCAACCAGTCTCTTTCTCCTTTCATTGTGTTTATCTTGCTCATGGTAGGAGTGTCGGGAATTAATCTAAGGTCTCATCGACCGTTTGGCTTCATCATTCTTAAAAACCTTTCTCTGATTCCCTTTTCTTGGTCCTATTTTTCCCGGGGTTGAGTTTTACTTGTCTCGGAGGGCGTGAAATTTGATCTGGGTTGTTCAGGACTAACTAGTGCAGTTTGTAGGCGAAAAGGAAAAATTGCACGTACGGGGCACATGCGAGAAGTACGGGGGCACGTGCGGGAATGGGGCCGCACGTGCGGTGAGGAAGGGAAATTCTGGGTTGGCTACTGCATTATATGCACGTGCGGAAGGAGGTGCAGGAGAGTGTCACACGTGCGGGAAGTATGTGACGCACGTACGGGAAAAGAGGGGCACGTGCAGGAAAGCGCTGAGTTCAAATTTTTTTTCCTTTTCTTCTCCTTGGGCTGAGTGTATCTCACTTTAACACATCCCCCCCTTTCTCTCTCTCTCTCTCTCTCTAAAACACTTTTCTCTCCCTTCTCTCTACATTTCCTACACCAAATTAGATTAAATCTTTGATTTCTTGAAATCCATTGGAGTTTTGATCCTAGTCCCTTCATCAAAGTTGAAGAACTTCTCAAGGGCTATGTTTGTGCGGTGGAAATCAAGTTTCAACACCGTTGATTTTGGGAGTTTCATCTCATTTCTTCTTCAAAACTTGAGGAAGGGATTTTCTTAGAGTTATATATATATATATATATTTGCAAGATTATGTTGATTTGGAACTCTCTTTGGTGGTATTGAAATTTGATTTTTGGGCTCAAGTGTGTTGATGATTTTAAAAGTGGGTTTACACATTGTTTCTTTGTGAGGAAAAATGCTTTGAAGAGATTCTTTCAAAGAGATGAGGAAATGTCTAGTTTTGGTAAAGACCTAGAAATTTGAGATTTTTGAAAGAGAATGTTGAGAATTCATGGTTGTTTACATATTATAGTGTTAAATGAATAAATGATTGGGAATTTAATATTGTTGTATATAAATGAGAAATTTCATGGAATATGAAAAATAGTTGGTTTTGAAGTTTACTAATAAAAAATGTGGGCATAGTCATGAAATAACTAAATTGTTGAGAATGCATGAAATGTAGAAATGTGCCACTCTTTGATAGATATAAATGAATACACGTTTATCTTGTGAAATAACATTGGAAAGAGAAACGAGAATTTTGATCACAATGGAAAAATTATGTGGAAGAATTGAAAATGGAAGAATGTTATATCACATTGATATATGTTGCATTGGCATTTCAATTCATTTTGTTGTTACAAATTTTGAATTGATTTGGAAACATTTGCATTGAAAAAGGAAACGTTTGTGAAACAAGATCTCATTGATTTGTTTTGGGGTAAATACATTGGTAAGTCCGGATAGAGGGTGTAGTTAGAAATGATTAAGTTGGGCTGAGTGTCCAGGGTGAAAGACTGAAAACACACGAGGAGGAGGTACCATGTGCTTTTTAGTTAGCTACCGGTAAAGTGGGGTTTTGGTAGTGCTTGTTATGCCTACTTGCAGACACCAACCTAGGGATTGTCTGAGTTGTATTTACCGCCCCTTGAACCTAATTTAAAATTATTGAATTGTTGAATTTTCAAGATTTCACTGTGCATGATGGTTTTTTTTAAAAAGAGGAGGATGTGACTTTCCTTTAAAGGCATAGCATGGCATATGCATTTCGTCTCGTGAAAATTGTATAAAATGTATATACTTTGTTAAGAATTTTCTACTAGGCTTTATGTTCACCCTATGAGATTTTGTGCAGGGAAAGATGTAGTGATTCTGCCAAGTTAAGGGTGTGGTACGTGTTTTGGGAGCACAAGGCTCTTGTTTTGTTGTGTTTATTTTGCAAGCCAAGGGCTATATGTGTATGGGTTCGAGCAACAATTTTGTGTAACCGGCCTTAAGCCTTGGACTTTGTAGCCCTTGAGGGCATTTATTTACTCTTGACTGGTTATTTCACATGCTATTGACTCATGTACTAAGGTTGTTGAATGTATATTCGCATGTGAGACTTTTTTGTAAATCTTTTATGATTATGAATGTTAATGTTGGAAATTTGGGATTGATGTGGTTATTGAAATTTACCTATGTTTATTGTAAGGATGGGTAATTGGTACATCTTTGTTATGAATTTTGTTGGGGCATTACATGTGGGGTCTAACCTCTATGTCATATCATTAGGGATCATTTAGAGGTGATAAATTAGAGGGATGTAGCATTGTTGTAATACTTTAAGTTGATTTATTGTTAAATTTTAAAATTTAAAGAAACAAAATACAAATGAATTATAATTTAAGGGAGTTTAATGTAATTTTCCCAAATAAAAATAGAATAAGGGCAATTTCGAAAGTTAAAACTTCGGTACCTATTACAATGTGCAACACCTTAAGGGTAGCACATGATAAGCAACTTCATTATTGACCATTGTATTACACAAATAGATCCTAACCATTGAATTCTTTAATTTTGGAAAATTAGACACTAGAGCGACCCGTTGACCCATTTCCAATAACGTATTCTTTGTTCTTTGATAGTGTATTCTTTCTTTACTTTCACTTTCGTCTCACTCCCTCACTCCTTCTCCCTCTGTTTTGTTGGAAATGGTTTGGAAAAATCTGGGTATATAACAGAATTTTTCCTAACTTTGGTCTATTATTTAGGTGGGACCCATGCGTCGATTTTCGTGGGTCAAAGTGGTAACGCGTTCTATGCCGCGTTGTGATTCACGTGGTATATTTGGTTGCTCAAAACCATTACTGGGTGAATGGGAAATTGAAGCCAAAGTATGCTCCACGGAAATGGAGTTTTGGTGGAAAATCCTTAAAGGTTGAAAAGTGGCTTGTCCCACATTGATTTGGTAGGAAGTTTTGAATGGGTTTATAAAGCTTAGCATTGGAACTTGGGGTGTGCCCCAAGGGGTACCCAAGTGTTTTAGAGAGGGAGGTTATGGGCAAAATGGGCTAGACCAATTGGACCCAAAAATCACCACACACGCGCGCACGCACCGCCATCCAATCGGGCGGGCTGGGCTTTAGCACGGGTGCGTGGTGTGAGGTTGGGTTGGGCTTGTTCAACCCAATACCAATCTTTTTGGGCCAAAAATATTTGAATTTAAATTTTATTTTTTGAAATAAAATTTGTCCAAAAATTCATTCCGAATTTTTCTCCAGATTTAAATTTTAAATTCAAATTGTTGCACCTCTTCACAGACAGACCCGAATCTGTCCAGATTCAAACCCAAAATTGAATTTGTTTTGTTCAAATTCAAATCCACCCGAATTTCAAACCAAACAGTGCCTTAAACAGATTTGTATCTGTTTAATTCAAATTGAACAGGTACATTACCTGTTTAATTCAAAATGGAAAGCCACCAATCCATCTATAAATAGACTAGCCCTCATTTGTTATCAGATTCACTAATTTTCGTCCATAAAATTCAGCATTCATACTCTTCATTTTGCTGCATTATTTTCTTATCAGATAGAGTATAAACACTTAGTGTGTTCATTAGGCAAACAATTTGTAGTGCTGCTATTGTTTGTAGTTGATCATTTCATCCTGGGAGATAGACGTCCACATTCTGAAAGCACCGTGGAGAGGACGAATCTGTCTTAAGGACACAGTGTCAAACACTGGACTTGATCAGAATAATATTCAAGATATTAATCAAGTAAATTATTTATTTATTATCTGTTTTTATTATTATTTATTTAAATCAGATTTTAATTTTGTTTTAGTAACAAAATAAAATCTGTTTTTATTTATTTAATTCTATTTCTAGTTTGATTTTTGTAATCAAACAAATTCTCTCATTTCCTTTATTTCTTTTATATTCTAGTTGTTGTTAAGTACACAACAGAATTAATCTATTTAAATACAGTGAAGATTGTCCAACATGTTTCCCCTTCATTCCATCTCTTCTCCTACTCCTTTCGCTCTTTTCTCTTTCTACTGCGCTCGTTCCTCTTTCTTCCTCTGGCTCGACTGACTGCAAGCCGACATGGTTGTCCTATTTAAAGCCCTAATCTAACCCAGTGAGCCTCTGTTTGGTTTCTGAGAAAACAAAGGAATTTTTTTTTTTTTGAAGAGCAATCAACAAGGTATTCTTCTCTCTGATTATTTCTGCAACCCTTCCTCTTCAAAAACTCTCTTCTTTCCCATTTTTAACTCTATTTTCTCTTTCTAAAATTCTATTCTAGTCTCTCTTGGCTCACACTGATTCAAAATTTGTACAAATGAAGCAAGGCTTGGTAAGGATTTTATTCTATTTTGCTTTATATATTTCGGTTGACATTTGTAATGAAATAATCTATTTTTACGTTAATTAATGTAGTATTTTGTAACCATTTTGTTGTTTCCATGACTTGTTCTTTATTTGTTGCAAAATATTTCATCTTATTTTGGCATTAAAATTATAGGGCTAATTATGTTATTTGAATTTTGATTGCATTTAAGATGTTCGTAAAAATGCTTAGTTTGTTGGCTATTTAAACAAAAGTAATTTGGAACTATATTTTCATTGTATTTAGATGTTTTTGAAAACTTATGATTGATTTAACATGTTCTCTGAAGATTTATGCCAAAATATATTTAATGATATTCACATGAAGCAGCTATAACTTGTGGTTAAAACCTCCTAATTTGTAAGTTAGGGCAAATAGTTATTCCAAATGTTTTTGGTAATGTGTAGTAATTATTGTTCTAGTTGAATTAAATAGCCATCTCAATTCAATCTTTTGTTTGATTGGTTTTTAAATATATATATACATATACATTTTGAAAAGCGAACGTAGTTCACATACAATAGAAATACTTCCAAAAATGCTAATCAAATAGTGCTTGAACTTCACTTGTATCATTCTTTAAGCATGAGTAATTGACAAGATAACGGGAAAGTGACTCTAACCAACAAAACAACTGTGAAAAACTAAAAAGAATTGAAGTATATGATTTTAATTTTAGCTAAAAAGTAGTTGACATGAAGCTTATGTTTAGTAAAATGAATTTCCACATCTTTTTTCCAGTATATTGATGCTAAGAGAATCCATGAATTATTATATTCCCTCCAAGCGTGGAGGCTTTTCTAGCAACCATGAAAGATTAGTGCAAAACTTTAGGATTGACATAGTGGGTAGTGTGAGAAAGGGAAAATTTTGAATTTTTCTTCCCTTGTTTGTTTGCATGATAAATTTATCATGATAATGTTGGAAAATGTAATATTGTTAAATTTTGTGTACAATCCGTAGCAACATGGTAAGTTGCTTTTCAATTTCTTGCAAAATATACATAAATGTTTCTTGCAAAAAATAAAGATTTTTTTCCCCCACTATTTTGTCACTTTTGATTTCCTATCTAAACATGCAGCTTTTTATACTTGGTTAATTTGACTTAACGAACTATACTTTGTTTTTTGTGTAACTTTCTTATGATAGGGGATTTGCATAGTAGCATTTCCTTTATATATGTATATTATGTACTTGGATTTTTTTTTTCATATAAATGCTATATTTTTTGGGACAAGTATCTTAGATGATTGGTTTTAGTTGGATTGTTTATATACATATGCCTAAGAGGAGGGACGGATATCATCAAGATATTGTAATTTAGTAATTTCAATTTGGGAACTATATCCCAAGGACATTAGGGTTCAATTAATAAATGAATGAGAATTGTTTTAATAAATCAATGAGAATTATTTTATAAGTACAACTAAAATGAGAAGGTGAAAAGTAAATATAAAGAGGTGGCAATTGCATATTTGATTTGCCAAAATATCCTTCTCTTTTTCTTTTTTTCTTCCCTTTGCGTTGGCAACTGAGTCCAATACAACCAATTTCCTCCTACCTTGACCAACCCCAACACCTTGCCTGCCATCACCAACTTCTCATTCACCCATCCATTTTCTCTTCTACTACTTGAAACCCCTCCCCCACCCATTTCCATCACTTCCTCATGCCACTTTCGTCTACCTCTTCTACACAAGCCCCTTCCAACCCCACCCAACCTAACACCCTAATCAACCCAAACCCAAGCCATCGGAACCCTCCAAACTTCTCCAGTCGCTCTCTATCTCTACTCTGCAGCATCTCTCTCTTTGTTATTGTTAAAAGATACAAGTCCAAACTATACAAGGTGGGGATGATCTACTCCCAATGTTTTGGCCTGATAATTACATGATATGTATGGAGTGGAAAAATTATATGTACCCAAGAAATTAGTCCGAGCAAGGCTCGACACTCTGGTGACCCCCAAAAAAAAAAAAAAAAAAAATCATGAAGGAATATGTATCAAACTTTTAAAAACAAAGAATGAAATAGAGAATATTTGTGTTATGTATTTCTATAAATGGTTGAACCAACGAGTAAAATGATGAAGTACGTGAGCTTTGTCAAGATTGATTGTTTGGTATCCACATGTTTTGACTTGTGCATAAAAATCCATACAAAAATTGCTTGAGACGTAGACTGCTTATGTGCCCCACTTCAACGTAACTTTCTACATTAATGGCTAGACTCAAGAGTTGGTGTTCATTCACATTTTGAAAAATCCATGAGAAAAGGTTAGCTCTATTGTGAAATCTTATGCAACGCCCAAAAAAAAAAAAAAAAAATACAAATGACCCAACTCATAAGAGAAGTAAGCATAATTGAATTTGTATATTTCCATTCATCATGCGATATACATTCATAAATGTTAATCTTGAATCTATAGCATGTAACATTAGTTAATAACAACAAAATAAATGCCCCATGGGTTTACATCTTTCCAAGACATAGCTTGGTTACATCAAAAGAGAGTCATAAGCTCTATACAAATAATAAGCACTTGGCTTGAATAATCATTTAAACACAAACACAAAAATAGAGCCTTCAACTCCTAGGTCCTCCCAAGCTACGTCCTTGGAGGAGGCATGTCATCGGTACCTGAAAAAGGTTTCCTAAGCAGGGTGAGCCAAAGCTTAGTAGAAACAATCTAACATAATATATGAGATTTAACTAAAGTATAAGTGTCAGAGATTATTCAATATTCATGACTAACATACATTCTTCACATGATCACATAGTACCGATATTCGCATCTCAATCCATTATCATATATTCATTTCAAGTCATTTCATTTCATTTCAATTTCTTATGCCAAGTTTATAATTCTCCGAATAACCAAACTGAGACTACAACTCAGTGGTTCTAATTCCACATATCTAACATACAAGCACTTTAATCTTGCCATTTTACAGAAATTTCGTCCGCCGGATCGACACCCATGTATACATATGATTTCGGGACTTTCACCCTGGACACTCTGGCCAACTTAATTTCAATGGAGTCCATCCCCTATCTCCTCCCAAAACATGGAGTACATCCTCTTTCTCCTCCCAAAACATTATACATATACAATGTATTTAAAAGTACCGTCATATTCAATGACTATCAATCATACATATTCAATGTCTTAACACACCGTCACATTCAATGACATAACTTGAATGATTAGTTTCAATTTACGTAATCCTCATGTAATTTCTACAACAATCATAATTATCCTCCATCGATAGCCCAATATAGATATTTCTAAACAGATATATAATCTCTATAACAGATATTTCATCAAATTTCCAAAAGTAAGTGATTAATCAAATCCAACTACACCATTCATTCATATATCCTCCTAATTTCACGTTTCTTATATCGATTCCACTATTAATACAAAATAATTATTCCAAAGATTCTAGGGCAAAACTCCTTATTTTCCCAAATGTTACCCAAAGACCAAAATCAACAATTTAAACACAAGATAATCTCTTATCCAAGATCCATAGACATTTATGTAACACAACATAAAAACCCCCTTTTTTAATTTGAACCCAAACCTAAGTCTTCTCAAAATACCCCCAAATCTCACCATTTATTCATAACAACATATAACTAGGTTAAAAATCATATTAAAGTATAGAATATCCCTACCTCAAGTGTAGAAGCCCAAAGGAGAAGTGGCGGAAAGTGACGAAATCAACTTCTAATCGGATGAAAATGGAGCTTTCAAGATGCTCTACCCTTTATCCAAAAGCACTAGGGTGAAGAGATCAAAGGATCTTGGTCAAAATGTTTAGAGAAAGTGGATTTTAGAGAGAAAGGGAGCCAGATTAAGGTTTTTGAGTGAAAAGATCATAAAAAGTGATGTAAAAATAAGTTGCTGCGAACTAATATACGCGAGGCTCGCTCGAGCAAAGGAGTTGTCGCTCAAGTGACCAGACACAATAAGTGTCCTCGCTCGAGCGCAAGAAGCGTTGCTCAAGCGTAAAATACAAATCCCCAGAAGTTTTGCAGACAAAAGATGTGATGACCGGTTCGAAAAGTCGTCCCTTTTCTTTCGAGTTGTGCCGGGTAAGTAGTTGTGGTTGCAAATTTCTCTCTTAAATATTTTCTACTGTAGTTGTTTTGAATCAGAGTTTTCACTCGTTCCGGAGGGTGCGGGGTCAACTTCGGGGTGTCGGGGGTGAAGCCGAGAAATTTTCCAAGCTGGGGGCCAGGGCCGCACGTGCGTGAGAGGGGCCGCCTGTGCGGGAGGTTTGGCCGCACGTGCGGGAAACAGAGAAGTATGTTGTGTGCACATTGAAATAAAAGCAGGTGCGCAAATGGAGATGCGGGAATGAGAGCCGCACGTGTGGGAGAGGCTGCTCCGCATGTGCGGAAAGGTGCCCCCGCACGTGTGGCGAAGCATGTTTCGGCCTCGTTTTTTATGCAAAACAGCTATGTATTGAGTTTTTGCTCCTTTTTCTCTCATTTCTGATATATCTCTCTCTCTATACAATATTTCTTTCTTTTTCTCTTATCTCTCTCTCTACTCAAACCCACAAACATTTATGTCTTCCTAGATCTCAAGAAATCTATAGAGATTTTGATACTAGTTCATTATACCAAAATGATGAGCGTGTCGACGGCTTCGTCTTGACCGGTGGAGATCGTTTTTCGGCGAGGTCGGTTTTGGGCTCTTCTTCTCTTCTCTCTTGAGGTAGGGATTTCCATGGTCTCTTTTCAATACTTCCATTATAGATAGATGTGTGGTATGTTCTATTGCATAAAAATCATATTGTTATGGATTTTGTTGAAAATCATGAATGGGGTTCAAGATGGGTTGTGTGAGGTTGTAAACTAGGAATTTATTGTTTGTTGGATTAATCTTGAGTAGTAGTTTAGCTTGTCTATGTAAAGAGGGAAGTGAAGCCAAAATTTTAAATAATTTGCTCATTTGACAAAAAAGGTTTTAATTGTGGGTTAAACATGTTATGAGATTAGAGATTTAAATTATTAAACTTGTTGATTTATTAAAGACAAATCGAACTTCATGAAATTTTTAATATTGGATTGGCATTGTGAATGAGAGAAGTTGATTAATGACTTGGTTGTACGTTTGCGATTAAACCGGTATTATGATCCTTAAAACCTATTTTGTGATTGGGTTGATTACAATTGAAGATAATGAATTGATAATTTGATTAATTGTTAAAAAGGGATTTAGTTATGAGATTTGAATATTGTGGTGTTACATTACCGTTAGGGGGGAAATTGAGTGAATATTAACCTTGTTAGTTATGATTGAAATCATTTATGTAAAATAAAAGAATATGAATTGGTCATACTCTCATTGTGACGAGAAAATAAATGAATTGAGGCAAAGGGGGAGGAAGATTAATGTAGACGGAAAGACAATTGATTTTACAAATGGATGAATGAAATGCTAATATTGTGGAGTTTCGGAAATTGACTTGGGGATTGAATCATGAATATTTAATTTCATTATTGTTGTAATTGGGTCAAAGTCCCATGGGAATTGTTGTTGTTAATGTGTAAGTTGAATACATTTTGGCTTAGAGGTTTTGTCCTTGGTCATCGATGGAGGATGACATTGTTGTGTTGATTAATTGTGTGTATGTGTTACACTAGTTGGGTGTACTTTATCATGTGGTGATGGTTTATGTATGTGTATGCTATTGCGCTGATAATCAGAGGTACCACTCCCTTCCAGCTAGCGCCTGGTAAATTGGTTGTGTGAGATGCGCTAATAATCAGAGGTACCAGTCCCTTCCAGCTAGTGCCTGGTAAATTGGCATGTTTTGTGGAGAGATGTATCATTGGGTTACTGTGCTTCTGGCAAGTAAAGCAGAGATTATTTACCATTGTTGTCTCAGTTGACTGTGTGTATCATGTGTTACGGTGATTATGAAATTGTAAGATTAAATTGTCTCTTGCGTAGAGTAAGTGTTTTATATATGTTTGGACATGTTGAGAGTAGTTGAAGGAGTTGCCTACCAACAATGAATTATCGATAATATCTCTTTAACTTGAACTTAAGATTGAAAATGTGATGAACGTGTGGGGTCAGACTTGGTTTATAAATGATGGAAGGGAAATCGGAATTTGGTGATCGGCGTTTCAAGAAAAAGTAATAAAACGAATATTATGGGCTATTTTGTCACAAATGGGAAATAAGGTAATGTGTAAGAATTGTTCATATGGGAAATGGGTAGTAAAAGTGGAACTTGGTGTTGTTAAATAACTGAATGGTTTTTTTTTTAGAAAAGTACGTATGTATGTTTACTTTGGCTTATGAAATGTCACATTATGTATATGGTATGAGATTAGCATTCATGATCATAGCTATCTGTAAGTTGTTATTGTCAAGGATCATGTTGAGATCCCTACTGGACTTTATGTTCATCCCACTTTGTTGAATCTTTTTCAGGTTATTATCAGGATGAGCAACAAGATTTCGGACCTTCCTTATTTGTTGGCCACAGGGCCTCTTTATGTGTAGGCGGAATACCATTGATGTAAAGGGTTATACCCTTCCTCTTGATTTAAATAATGTAAGCCTACGGGCAATTTATTTAGATATGAATTCATGTGCATTCATTTTATATTTGAATGAGAGAATTCTTACTTATGTACTCCTTGTAAGTATAATGAGCTTCTGTATGCTAACTCTGAAATTAAACGTATAATAATGGCTTGGTAATAGTAATCCGAGTAATAAAAAGTGGGGCGTGACAAAAGATCGTTGCTTGAG
Organism: Camellia oleifera; assembly: GCA_022316695.1. NCBI lineage: Eukaryota > Viridiplantae > Streptophyta > Magnoliopsida > Ericales > Theaceae > Camellia > Camellia oleifera. The sequence continues at coordinate 131,254,574 of CM039315.1, read as the reverse complement.
CGCAAGAGTTCTCGCTCGAGCGAAGAACGATACCCTTCCAGAACTCTGCAGGACTGAAAGAAATACTGGGAGCTCACCAAGCTCGCTTGAGTGAGGAAAGCTTAGCTCGAGCGAAGAAGCTAAAAACTGGGCAACTTCATTCTAGAACAACTAACAACCCATCTGTTCTAAACATGCCCAACACATTCCAAAATTCAAAATCAAAGAGTGGAAGGGAGAGAAAGACATAAATAAGAATATTAAACCACGAGACCCGAGTCCGGAATACAGCAAAGGTCGGGTCAAAACCCGGAATCGCTATATCTTAGCTCTGTTGTGACAGTAAAGTTACAAATCTTAACACTTTGGAATCTATCAAAACTTCATACCCAAGTTTTCCGAAATCTACCGAAGTAAAACCTCTCTTTTGTGAATGAAATAATAAAAACAAATCCCTTGATGATGTCAATATGAAGCTCATAGATCCATCGATTCAGTGCACAAATGACCGTTCGAGCGGTCAAACAATTTTGACTTCTTTGTGGCTTCGAGGGTGCTACCGCTCGACCCCACCAATCCCTGTACATAGTCAATACAAACTCCTTTATTCAAGCACAATTTGGGTTGGATTCACATCTACACTCTCATAACTCACATATAAAATAGAGTGAATAAAAATACAACTAAATGGAGGTTTGTCCAACGGGATTGTCAATTACAAAAACTTAACACAATGTATATGTAAATACATCATATATTTCCCAATTTTCTCAACAATTCAAGATTTCATCCACACAATTTTTCCATTGCGATCAATTACTCAAATCTCTACTCAATATATATATATATATTCCAAGAGTTAAATAACAACTCATCACATGCATCTCTTTTCTCAAAAATCAAATAATTATCAACATTATAATCATCATCCTCAAACCTCATCCTTAAAAGACAATTATTACAATATGACTTTCACAATTGCTCATTTTCAAAACTTTCGTTTTCTCATGGAATTTCAATAATAGGTATACACATCAATCCTCTATCATTTCTCAACAATGAGACTCAACGAGGCTCAATTTTATAATACTCCAACTTTTCCCAAATTTCTGCAATATTTAGGTGTGATAACCCCGCCACGTATAATATTTTATATTTGATTAAGGAAATTTAGATTTTAATTAATCGTTATTATGATTTAATTTGGGATTCATGAGAATGGCTTAAGGACGTAATATTGAGGAGGAAAAGGGAATCGAACTATATAGGATTGATATGTTTGTGAAAATGGCACGGGTGATAAGTTTGTGAGAATGGCACGGGTGATATGCATAGCACGGGTGAATCCAATGTGCATATTTAACTTTTATTTTACAATCTTACACTGGGAAAAAAGAAAAAAGTGAATTGTTTTACTTATATGAAATGAATTTTATGCTCCCATTTATATAAGTAAAAAAATATTTTTAGTGAGAAGCCCTATAATCGATACCTTTTTTTTTTTTTTTGATTTTCTAAATTTTAAACAATTAAGAAAATCTCTATTAGTTAGCTTCCATTTAACTTTTATTATACAATCTCACATAGATATTTTGATCTTAAAAATAATTTTGTATGAGATTTTGAAACTCTCATAATATTTAACTTTAAAATAATTATAATCACACATCGAGAAAAGAAATAAAAAATGAGTTATTTCACTTATATAAAGTGAATCTTATACTCTCATGTAATATAACAGTATTGTGCATGTTTCAGTTCAAGATGGTTTAAATTTTAAAATAAAATTTAAATGTTTTAATTAATTAATTTTGTTATAAATTGGTTGGTCTTTTGACTTAGTCGATTAGGCGGAATTGTTTTCGGTTTGACTGATTCACTGGTTTAACCACGGTTTTAGCTGTTTTATCAAAATATATTGCTTAGATTTGTTTGATTTGGCTAACTTTTATTTGATAATCCCGCATCAGGAAATGTAACGCCCTCAAAATAAAGAAGATATAACGCCCTCAAAATAAAGAAAATAATCTAACCCAACAGACTCATAGGCATAATAGGAAAAGCACTACTTTCATTCGTAGAGTTTATATTACAAAAGAGATTACATGCATTATACTTTCATAAATATTCATTCTGAAACTATAGCATGTAACACAAATTAATAACAACAAATAAATGCCCTACGGGCTTACATCTTTCCAAGACATCTCTTGGTTACAACAAAAGATAGAGTCCTAGCTTTATACATTTAAAGCTCTTGGCTTGGAATAAACATTTAACACAAAAGAAATAACAAAAAAAAAAAAAAAGTTTTTAGCCCCTAAACCTCCCAAGTTATGTCCTTGGAGGCGGCATGCCACCTGTACCTGAAAATGGTTCCCAAGAAGGGATGAGCCAAAGCCCAGTAGAGATATACTAAAACAATATATGAGATTTAACTAAGATATAAGCATAAGATACATGTGTAATATTCATAACCAACACATATTCTTTCCAAGACCATTCAATATAGGTAACCATACCTCATTCCGTTTTCATTCATCCATTTCGGATTTATCTATTCACTAATTTCATTATCATCTAATCAACTAAAATGAGATTTCAACTCAAGGGTTTACAATTCAATACATTCATCATTCCAACACTTCTATTTTCTTGCCATTTTACGGAATTCACATCCGAGGGAACCGACACCCATAAATATATAAGATTTTGGGACTTTCACCCTGGACACTTCGGCCAACTTAATTCTCAATGGAGTCTATCTCCTATCTCCTATCTCCTCCCACACAATGGAGTACATCCCATATCTCCTCCCAAACAATGATACATATACAATGTATTTAAACACGTTGTCATATACAATGACTAATCAAATCACATATTCAATGGTTTAATCGAACTGTCATATTCAATGACATAATTCAATTGATTAGTTTCAATCTATCCTCATGCAGTTTCTACAACAATCATAACTATCCTCCACTGATAGCCCAAAACAAATATTTCTAAACAGATATTTAATCTATCAAACAGATAATTCATCAAATTTCCATAGGTGAGTGATTTATCAAATCCAACTACACCATTCATTTACACATCCTCCCAATTTCATATTTCTTATACCAACTTCATTATTTATACAAAATAACAACCACAAATCTAAATTTCATCATTTTAACCCATATAATCCCATCTTCAATACCCAACATATATTTTCATAACTCAAATAGTAAACCCCTCTTTCAAACCTTAAGTTCAAACCCTAGTATCACCCAAATGCATCCAAATCCCACAATTTATACAAAATGACAAATACCCGAGTTAAAACTCATAACAAAGAGTAAATATCCCTATCTCAAATGTAGAAGCTCAAAGGAGAATAAGGAGAAACTTTGAAGATGCCCAAAACTCAACTTTCTTGGATCAAATGGAAGCTTGCAAGTTGCTCTACCTTTTTAATAAAGGGAGTAGAGTAGAAACTCTTTGATCCTAGGGGATTTGCGGAGAGAAGTCAGATTTTTAGAGAGAGAGACTGCCGATCTAGGGTTTTAGCAAAAGAGATTCAAAAAATGATGTAAAACTCCTCTGCTGCGAACTGATATATGTGGTCTTCAGCTCGAGCGAAGGAGTTGTCGCTCAAACGATTAGACACAACAAGTGAACTCGCTCGAGCACAAGAAGCGTCATTCGAGCGCACAATGCAAAGCTTCAGCTCTAACTCAGACGCACACGCTCGCTCGAGCGTAAAAAGCCTCGCTCGAGCAAAGAATACAAATATTCTGGTCTTACACAGACGCACACCCTTGCTCGAGCGCAAAAAGCCTCGCTCGAGCGAAGAACTTCACCCTTCCTAGAAAACCTACATCTGGAAGGAAACCTGAGAACTCCTAATTCTCAGCTCGAGCACAAGAAACCTCACTCGAGCGAAGAAGCAAAATACCCAAGGCTCGCTCGAGCGCAAGAAGCCTCGCTCGAGCGAAGAGGTAAAAATCTGGGCAACAACAATCTAAACCAACTAACAACCAACCTGTTCCAAACTCGCCCTAACAAGTTCCAAAACTCAAATACAAAGGGTCAAAGGGGAAGAACAAGACATGGATACAATATTCAATCACGGAACTCGAGTCCGGAACACAACGAAGGTCGGGGAAAAACTGGGATCGTTATAGAAAAAGAAGGAAAAAATGAATTGTTTAGGTTGGAATAGTTTAAGTTGGAAGCTTTTATCATAGTTTAAGTTGATGGTTCATCAAATTGTACAATGAAAATATGCCTCTCTAATAGGAGGCCAACTTATATAATTTAATGGCTTTTTTTAATAATTAATGTTATTATTATTATCATAATAAAAGGGTTTCGAAATTTGGAGACCGTCACCCATCGCCCCCAATTGGGTCCATCTTGCTTGCATGACTACAATTAATTATATTTTTAAAATAATATTTTGCTCCAAATACAATGATGCAAATTTATTCTACAATTATGGCCACATGGATGACAATGTAACAAGGCACATGTCGAAGAGGAAAAGAGGTCAGTTAGTTGATTTTGATTTATTTTTAGTTTTTATTAACAACATTCTGAACAAATTAAAGTTCGATTTACTTTGAGCGAGATTATCATTTATAATCATGTAATTTTATTATATTTAATTTTTAAAAATAAATAATATATATAATTTTATAAATAGATCATATATTTTTATTAAAGATAAATACATTGAAATCACATAAACATAACTTTAGAATGAATTTGATTTTTATTTTTTTTATTTTTAATATGTATATGAGTTTACAAAACAATCGAGTATGATAAATTCACAAATCTAAACTATGCCTCTCTAA